>OX578147.1:100099182-101357932 GCA_951213105.1 Amaurobius ferox | reverse complement strand
AATGCAATATTAATTAGTTCAAGATAAAAGATTAAGACATAGAGAACAATCAATTGAAACTACACAAAAAATTGCGGTGTGTTCGAAATTGCATTCACATCAGCACAGCCATACAATTCGAATTAAAACCGATAGAATAGCCAATTTGTGACAATGGCGATAATTTTTTACTATAGACAGCATTGGAACTGTCTACTGGCTAGTGGAAGGAGAAAAAACATATCAATTGAATTACAAATCAGAAAAATAAGAAAAACCTCCTCGAACAGAAATATTAACTCACAAGCACTGCTACCATGTATTGATTGAACAAGCGACTGAGCATTTCTCCTCACTTCTTCAATGCGAGTGGGCACCGGAATGAATACATTTGGACGAAACATAATATGGATGGCGACTTTCAAAAATAGTAATCAGTGTAGGACTCAGGACAAGTGGAAAATAGTCTTTCGAAAATAGTAAACAGTATTAGACTCAGGTTAAATGGTAAGTCAGGTGATAAGAATGGGTGAATTCTCAAAAATAATTTATCCAATCAAAGATACATAATGCATGTGTAAAATTATTACGTGGTATATTTGAAATTATTAATAATATTATTTACAAATACTTCCGGATATTGGTAATTTTGACAAATGCGTTTAAAAATATTGATGTGGAGAAAGTGAAATTGAATTTCAGAAAGTCGATGTACTCGAAATAGCTGGTTTAAAATGCTGTTTCTAAACAATTGAAGAGAATTACAAGATTGATAATGATAGCAGCTTTATGATAGTTAAGTTGTAAGAATCTTTTTATCATACAGATTGGTGATTACATGATTATTGAGGGTATCTAAATTTAGGTCTAAAAAATTTACAATTTGACTAACGCTAGGCTCATTAGGAATTAATTCTAGGTTAGATGGGTAAATATCAATATTAATGGGATAGGAATTATCAATGATAATACAAATTAAGTCGTCAACATATCTATATATAATATATGAATTTGAGTTAAAATGACATTCGTAATAATATAGATATAATTTAGCGAGAATACTACTACTATAGCCACAATATGGTACATCAGATGTTTGTAAATAAATGTTATCACCTTGGATAATATAATTGCATACACATGATGTTAGGTCATCGGAGTTTAATGTCCTGGAAACTTCAGTGTAATTGTAAACAGTTTTACCAATTGGTAAATTATATTTGAATGAATTTTGTAATTTGATATCATTTACTGGTAACAAGTACTGATGTTTTGCAAATAAATTATTGAAGTTAGGAGAATTAAGAATAGGGTGTTTAAAAGAAATTACACAGTAAGCTATTTTAATATGTGGATTTGGTAAATGGAGTAGGTGGGAATTTAAGAAATTTGTAAGTGAAAGAAGCAAATCATAAAATAAATGTTTAAAATGCTCATGAGTTAATTTTAATTAAAAAAAATTAGAATAAACAATACTTAATTTGCATTTTCTGACTTTATATAACCAAGTTCAAACAGATAGAAAATTGAAAGTTTGAGAATAATTACATTGTAATATCAAAATGTTTGCATTGTAATCAATAGTTTTACTTAAGCTACGTTTTCCTTTGCCACGCTTACATCGCTTTTTACTAGGAGTTGATGACTTTGAATATTGAAAAAGATGTTTATATACTGAAGATTTATTAGAATTGTATTCAAAACTATTGTTAACTACAGTATTATTATTAAAAATTTGATTTAAGCCATAGGGGAAGATAGTTTCATATTTTTAATGCAATAGTTTTCAAATACTAATCTATCAGTGAGTGAAATTTTAATATCTAAAATATAAAGGGATACTATTTTAAATCCGTGTTTAGCAAAGGGCTGATATTCAAATTGATTTTTAGTAGGGAGATCATTAAAGACGTCATGGTCAAAAATTTTAATATGATCCCTATGGACATTCATTCTCAGAGGTAAAGGGTTGCTGGTTTGGCCAATATAGGATAAGTTGCATATAGTACAATTAAATTTGTATATGCAATTAAAAACTTTGCAGAATTTTTGTGAAGTGGAATTATTATTTATTTGTAATGGGTCAGTATAAGGACAAGTTTTGCACCTTAGATTGTTGCATCTATTGAAGGAATATGATTTAGATTGAGAGTAGGTCTGGTATTCTTCCAAATCGTCTATAACTCCTAATTGGTCAATTTTTGTCGATCAATAATTATCCCAATTCATAATAATAATAGACCGGACACTAGGTAATGAATAAAATTTACATCACGATTTTAATTAAAATTCCCAATATAAACCCCTTTAAAAACTATTTTGTCAGGTACGAATTTCAAATTATAACTAATACCATAAAGAAGAAGTGAAACGAAATTTTGAAGAGTAATAAAAAAGTGTAGTAGATAAGATATAAATGAAATTTTCATACGAAATATTCATAAATAAGCGAAGTGTGGACAAATAGTCATAATCATACGGAATGGAAGATATACAAAGCCATTAATACGTATGTGTCTGACTGAATCCCTACACTGCAGGCAAAAGTGGGCCACATATAGTGAAAATACATGTCTAGATTAAAATGTAAATATAAGAAATAAATGATATTGACGCCTGGATTAACAAAAAGATACAGAAATATATAACACAAATAACGCTAAACTCTAATGCCTGCCGAGAGATGTCAGCACTATACACACATATATAACGAGCTTGAGAATCGAGTGCGAAATCTACCAAAAATAGCAATAATCCGCAGAAAAAATCATAAAGGCGATGAGAGAACTCAAACCAAAATACTCCATATTGCGAAATGTGAAGACATACCAAAATCAATCAATTGAAGAAATGAATGGGTTAGCTAAATAAAAACAATATCCATAGAGGTCCATGTTAAGACATAGATGGGCTTGTAGTTATAGTAAAGAAATGCGTTAGCGATAATAATAAACAAAATATATTAAAATTAAAAAGAGAATAAACTTTGTAATAAGCGCAAATGCAGCTTTACAACAGGTTTTACTTTTTTTTTAAAGTTTTTTGCAAATATGAAAATCAAACGGTAGATGGTTGAATTCAGAAGTAAATATTAATTGTAAATGTACAATTAAAAGATGTAGTAGAAGTCAGTATGTAGAAATCAGAATATAAACACAATATAATACAGAATATAAAACACAATAAATACAGAATATAGAACTTTCATCATGATATTGCGTAAAGTAGCTAGTAACATAATGGATTCATAAATAAAAATTGAAAGATTTTAAATGAAAACTATGCATAAACTACTGTATGAACAAAAAAACCCATCTCTAGCATATCTGTTACAAATCAGTAACACTATAGACCAAGACTAAGGATAAAAATAGAAGGTAACATATCACTACAATGGAAAGGGGTTTGAGAAGAATATTAGGGTACAAAAATTACAATTAAAAAGTATATATAAATATAAATAAAAATGAAAAAGAAAACACGGCAAAAATGAGTAAAGACAAAAATAATTAGCTCAAGATAAAAGATTAAGACAGAGAACAATCAATTGAAATTGCACAAAAAATGGCGGTTGGTTCGAAATTACATTCTCATAAGGACAGCCTTACAATTCGATTTAGAACCGATAGAATAACCAGTTTCTGACAATGACGATAGTATTTAACTATAGACACCATTGGAACTGTCTACTGGCTAGTGGAAGGAGAAAATATAAATCAATTGAATTACAAATCAGAAAAATAAAAAAACCTCCTCGAACAGAAATATTAACTCACAAGCACTGCTACCACGTATAGGTTGAATAAGCGACTGAGCATTTCACTTCACTTCGTCAATGTGAGTGGGCATCGGAATAAATACATTTGAACGAAACATAATATGTATGTATGTATGGAGACTTTCAAAAATAGTAATCAGTATAGGACTCAGGACAAGTGGAAAATAGTCTTTCGAAAATATTAAACAGTATTAGAGTAAGGCCAAGTGGTAAGTTAGGCGATAAGAATGGATGAATTGTCAAAAATGAGTTATCTATACAAAGATAAATAATGCATGTGTAAAATTATTACGTGGTATATTTAAAATTATTAATAATAGTATTTACAAATACTTCCGGATATTGGTAATTTTGACAAATGCGTTTAAGAATATTGATGCGGAGAAAGTGAAACTGAGTATCAGAAAGTCGTTGTATTCGAAATAGCTGGTTTAATATGATGTTTCTAAACAATAGAATAGAATTACAAGATTGATATGATAGCAGCTTTATGATAGTGAAGTTGTATGAATCTTTTTTATCATATAGATTGGTGATTACATGATTATTGAGGGTATCTAAATTTAGGTTTAAAACATTTACAGTTTGAGAAACGCTAGACTCATATGGAAGGATTTCTAGGTTAGATGGGTAAAAATCAATATTAATTGGATAGGAATCATCAATGATAATACAAATTAAGTCGTCAACATATCTATATATAATATATAAACAAAAAAAATAAAATGAAAAAATGTTAAAATGACATTCATAATAATAAAGATATAAGTTAGCGAGAATACTACTACTACAGCCACCTTGTCGTACGCCAGTTGTTTGTAAATAAATGTTATCACCTTGGATAATATAATTGTTGTATAACACAAAGTGCAAGACCAGAGGAAAATTTTTTGACTTTAAATGCAACATTATTGGAAGATAGATAGTCATGAGAAAGAGAGATAATAACTTTATATAAATCTTTAATGACAATATTATTAAATAGGTCTTTAAAATCAAAGGAATGGAAACCAAGAATTTGTGGAAGCTTTCTAAGGTGATTAACTAAATCAAAACTATTGTTCAAAATAAAATATCCTGAATTCCTAAATTTAAGAGATACATTAATTATATTTAAACAGTTTAGCAAGTACTTACTAGCTGTAGTGGTAAAGGTATTATGACCACACACTAGTGACCGTTCTAAAACTGAGAGGTGATTTGTGAAATTTAGGAACCAAAGTAACATAAGGAAATTTAAAAATCTACAATTCATATTTAATTGTGTATATAATTTAAGCGTTTTAGTTTTGATTTTGATAGATTGATTATTAATGGGTTTAAAAATTAGATTATTTTTTAAGTAATTCTGTAACAGAGAAACATAATATTTTTTACAAATGATGACATAACTATTAGAAGCTTTATCTGCATAAGTTTTGACAATATGTTGCTGTAGTTCTTTAATAGCAGATAAGAGTTGTTTATAAGGATACCTAGGCTTCGTTAATTTAATGTTTATAATAACATTTTTAAGTGGATGTAAGGTAGTATACTTCCATAGATGGAATGCTTCAATAGGAATGGAATATATGTATATATATATATATATATATATATATATATATATATATATATATATATATATATATATATAACAAATAAAAGTGATAAGTTAAATTCAAATTAGAAATTTCCACCCATACATCATCATAAAGCCAATGCACTACTCAGAAACAGGCGCCATGCCGCACTAGACTCTGAAGCAGAAAATAAGCAAAGAAATACGAGGAAAAAGGGATAACCAAATGCTTTGCATATAATGGTTGGGGAGGATTGCGACTCCCCCTCCTGTTTAAAGCAGCTTTACTGCCTAGGCAACGCTCACGGTACCAATACAAAGCAAATGCTGGTGCCTCAAACGTGCAAATACGAAGGCACTCGGAAACAGAAGATCATGAACCTCAGAACAGAAGGACACAAGACCAAATGATAAACCATCCCTACACACTGTCTTTTATATGAGCATTTTGTACGCAATTCGCGCATACACTATAGGAACGCAGAAACTTTATATACATACAGAATTAGGAAGTAAACTATCAAAATCCTGGTGATCTTTGAAAAAAGTATCATAGCATTCCTTTAAGAAATATAAAGGATAATTTTTTTAATGCCTCTGATAAGATTTTATAGTTTCTAACGTTGCAATCCCTCTCACATGTGTTGTTATCCCGGTTTCTCCTGAAGTGTCCAAGTATAATGTTTCTGAATTTTTTTTTTTTTTTGCAAGACAAGTTTTCCAATCGATGAGATGATTGAACTTGATTCTATATAATTCCCGTTTATCATATAATGTTGTATAATGACCGTATAATCTATGTTTTTTTTATTGAGATATCCAGAAAATTCACCGTTGCATTTTCATCTCTACTGTTTTCAATCAAGTCCAATTCTCGTGGGTAAAAAGTGAAATCGAATTTTGTGGTGTCTTCAAAACACCCCAAGAGCACATCGTCAACATAACGGAAATAAGGTATCTCTGACAAAATATGGGTGCCCTTTTCAAATGTTAAGAGGTAAATATCAGCCAAGATTGATAAACAAGCTCCTCCCATGGGTATTCCTCTAATTTGTCGGTAGTAATTGTTTCCGTCATGTAGAATATTTTCTTTTAATACCAGTTCTTTAAGGTCCAAATATCTTCGAAATGTAATAAATTCCTTCAGATTATATTCCTCATGTAACTTCTCCAGTATTAAGTACAATTTTGATAAATCTATGTTGTTAAAAAGATCTCTAAAGTCAAAGCTTTTAAAACAAATGTCTTTATGACAATGTGTAAGACCATCGATAACTTCTAAGCCATTCTTGATCATAACATGATTTTGTTTTATAATATTTTCCATGACGTACTTGAGGATATTCAAAAGTTTTATATTAGCTTTAGTCAGGTAGGATCCTCATCCAACAGTTACTGTGCGGAATTTAACTGGTATTTTATGCAACTTGGGAATAAGGATTAAATTCGGAAACTTAATAGATTTTATTTCAATGCCGATACGTTTGTACTTTGCTGTTATCCTTTTGGACAGTACATTACCTGTATTCTGTATGGGGGTGTACATTGTACTGTCTTGGTAGCATTGGAGAAAGGTGTCCACATAAAACTTTTTACAAGTAAAAGCAAAATTAGATAAGATTTTATCTGAATATGTAATAACAAAGTTTTCTTTAATTACATTAATGGCTTCAGGTGCTGATGTGTTTCTTGCTTTGTTATTTTGTTTATGGTAAAAAAACTGAAATTTCTTTACAAAATTGTATTTCCATTCTTGAAAGGCCTGTATGGGTAAACTGTATTTGACTGCTAATTTATAGATAAATTCTTCAAGATTATGATTAAAGTCCTCGTCTACATTATTATATTCTTGTGATCGGAATTTTGTTTTTAAACTTGGAACAAAATCTCGATCACAAGAATCTTATCAGAGGCATTAAAAAAACATTATTCTTTATATTTCTTAAATGATTGTTATGATTCTTTCTTCAAAGATCACCAGGATTTTGATAGTTTACTTCCTAATTCTGTATGTATATAAAGTTTCTGCGTTCCTATAGAGTATGCGCGCAAGCATAGAAAATGCTCATATAAAAGACAGAGTGTAGGGATGGTTTATCATTTGGTCTTGCGTCCTTCTGCTCTGAGGTTCATGATCCTCTGTCTCCGGGTGCCTTCGTATTTGCACATTTGGGGGACCAGTCTTTGCTTTGTATTGGTGCCATCGAGGTCGTATATAATGGAGAGAACTTAAGAGTTGGAATTGCCGTCAAAGATAAAGGGAGTTGTAGTCAGGACGAATTTCCTGAGAACCCGTTTTTTTTCGACTCCCACCCTATACATTTCAATGGAGATTTCTGACCGAGAGCGTGCTTGAGAAATATAAATAGTAAAATAATGGTTATGTACTGTTGTGCTTACGGCTGCAAGGTAATGCATGTAAAAGGAATACTTTGCTCTTTCCATGGGTAAGTTTTTTTTTTCATTATATATCTTATAAATATAGTTAAGAAGTAATTTTGCTAGATTTTAGCGTGGTGCATTTCATCTGGCTATTAATTTCATTGCTATTAATGCTATATTATTAGAAGTTTTGCTCTATTTTTGGTGTTTGTGATATTGCTGAAGACTTATAATATCATTCTAACACTTTAAAAAAACATTCGGAGTACTTTTGTGATAGTTATAGAGCTATTTTCGATATCCTCATATGTTTTCCCTTCGAGGTAGAACTTAGCGATGTTTGGCGACGTTTGGAAAGATTGGGTGGCTAGGGAAGAACATAGGGAGTTTAGATAAAGAGCTTAAAGACGTGTCGTATGATAAAATTATACTTTCAAAATAATATATAATAGTTTACATTCATTGAAAATGTCAGTTAGATTTTACATCACAATTTTTCGGTGCATTTTATATAAAGATATATGATCTGAAATATGAGCATGATCGCATTTCTAGTTCTGAGTAAATTGTAATTAATAAGTCGATGTTATTAATCTTATCCTTGAGATTGCCCCCCCCCCCAACCACCTCCGGACAAATTCTATAGATGCCGAAGTTGGTTAGAATTAATTTCATATAAACATCTCGATTGCTCTCAAATTAAATATCAAAGGATATATCATCAAACTCTGTTTTCAAGAAGTATTTTGGTATTACACTCTTGTTATTTCTCGAGAAAGAAATATGCCTTGCCCAAAGAAATATTTGAATCACCGACTTCTTGATCACGCGTTAGCAATCTATTAAATGAGAAATCTTAACTCTAAAAGAGCCTTACATTCTCCTCATCACAGTTTAAGTAATAGGCTTTTTGATCTAGAAACATAAATTGAAGTCCAAATTATTATAATTACAGAAATTTGACGAAAATAAAGCTATTGGGACACCTAGCTTAGATTATTCAAAAGTAATAATTTTATATTGAAATAATTTTATTTTGAAATAGGACTACATATATCATCTTCATCAACTAATTACAACATGATTAAAATGAAATAATATCACACGAAAAACTCAAAAAAAGGAAGGGGGGGGGGTAATGGGAATTAAATAAAGATGTTGTCAGGAGGAAGAGATGAAAAAGCTGATTGAACAGGTATGATTAAGAATCATAGCTGTTTCAATATCTCAGCCCCTATTTATAAATTTAGGCATAATTTTGTGTTTTATTCTAAAATGTCATTTTATAAACAACAACAACAACAAAAAATGCAAATAAAGTTAAATATTTTATTATTGCAAATATTACATTGTTTTATATTTGACGGTACGCATACAATATATTAAAATAAATTAGATGTAAGAATGACTCAGTCGTATTACGCCTCAAAGCAGATATGGATAATGCTAACATAACTTTCAGCGATAAAATTTATCTAGATAAAAGTGGAGAATTCTACATTTTAAGCAAGCATGCACACAATTTTTTCATATACTTTACAATTGTTTTTAAATATATTATACATATTCTTCAATTTGTATACTTGTAATCTATTTCATATCATATTTTATTTGCAATTGTTTTGCAGTTCAATTTTGTTTGAAGAAATTGACTGCATTAACAAAATTTTTCTTTAGTAATAAAATTTTTTGTTAATAAAAATATTCTAATCCCATTTCGTATTTTTCTTCATACATATTTTTTAAATCTTATAACGTATAACACGTGTAATAACTTCCCATTCATCATCGACTTTAATAGAAGTTAAAACAAAAACAGAAGGTACACTACACACAGTTTAGGCGATAAATCGCCAAATCATGAAAGTCCTTCTCCTCCTCGTCCTTACTACGTGTTTGACCATGCTACTAGCATGGGGAAGATAGGACCGCACTCCCTCCATATATACTAACTCGTTGATTGGTACCGTGAGCTTCGCCTAGGCAGTAAAACTGCTTTAAACGGGAGGTGGAGTCGCAGTCCTCCCCAACCATTATATGCAAAGCATTTGGTTATCCCTTTTCCTAGTATTTCTTTGCTTATATATATATATATATATATATATATATATATATATATATATATATATAAATAAGTATATCATGAAAGTAACTCCTATTTAAGTAAAGGAGAGAATAGATACCTTACAGAGGATGTGGCGCTTAGCAGCTCTGCATCCAGAGTAGCATATAAGGATATAAACAAGAAGAAAAAATAAGCGAGAACAGGAGTGACCATATGAATTGTATAGAATGGCAGGGGTGGATTGCGACACCCCTTTCCCGCTAGGGCGCGGTAGCCCATTGGTTAGCGCGCTGGAGTTGCACTCGGTAGGCCCGGGTTCGATTCCAGCCGCTGCCAAAACTGCCGCCGTGTTCACGCGGAGTACGATCACGTTAAACATGTGGGTCCGAAAGTCCTTCCGAGAGGTTGGTGGTAGGGGAAGGAGGGTACGGTCCCTGTGGATGCCTCCCCCACTGGGTTCCGGTCTAAATTGGGTGGCACTTCCCGGCCGTCCAAACAGTTACCTTACACCTTTCTGGTAGGTCGGACGGTCTGGGTCTCAACAACAACAACCCCTTTCCCGCTTAAAGCAGCTTTTATGACCCGGGCAACGCTCACGGCACCAATGTAACTCAATGGTCAATCTCCCGCATGTGCAAAGACAGATGCACCCGAACGGACACAAAGACAAAGATGGAACCAAGCAAGGAAGAGATCCACCTTAAAATCCAAGATGAAAACACAACATTTTATAAGGGAAAGTCGCACATGCGCGAAAAGACTTCATGATGATAGGATCGCAGATATGAATATATATATGATTAAAAATGCTCATTTAGATTCAAACAAAGCACAATTTCTTTCTTTGAAAATGGAATAGTAATAATGTTGTAAAAAATATCTAGGGTAATTTCTTTTCAATGCATCATTTATTATTTTATTACATTCATAAATGCAGTCTTTTTTAAAAGTACTGTAGTTTCTGTTTCTTCTGAAGTATCCGATAATAATATTTCTGAATATATTTTTAGTGAGGTTTGAATTCCAATCAATAATATTATAAATTTTGTTAATGTGTGAATTTCTCTTGTCGTGTATAGTTGTATAAATTCCATACTGTTGGTGTTTTACTATTGAAAAATCCAGGAAGTCTGTCGAGGGTGGATGGATCGACAATGAGGATGGATCGACAGACTTCCTGGATTTTTCAATAAGAAAACACCAACAGTATGGAATTTATACAAACATACACGACAAGAGAAACTCATACAATATCAAAATTAATAATATTATTGATTGGAATTCAAACCTCACTAAAAATATATTCAGAAGTATTATTATCGGATACTTCAGAAGAAACAGAAACTACAGTACTTTTAAAAAAACTGCATTTATGAACGTAATAAAATAATAAATGATGCAATGAAAAGAAATTACCCTAGATATTTTTTACAACATTATTACTATTCCTTTTTCAAAGAAAGAAATTGTGCTTTGTTTGAATCTAAATGAGCATTTTTAATCATATATATATTCATATCTGCGATCCTATCATCATGAAGGCTTTTCGCGCATGTGCGACTTTCCCTTATAAAATGTTGTGTTTTCATGTTGGATTTTAAGGTGGATCTCTTCCTTGCTTGGTTCCATCTTTGTTTTTGTGTCCGTTCCGGTGCTTCTGTCTTTGCACATGTGGGAGATTGACCATTGAGTTACATTGGTGCCGTGAGCGTTGCCCGGGTCGTAAACGCTGCTTTAAGCGGGAAAGGGGTGTCGCAATCCACCCCTGCCATTCTATACAATTCATATGGTCACTCCTGTTCTCGCTTATTTTTTCTTCTTGTTTATATCCTTATATATATATATATATATATATATATATATATATATATATATATATATATATATATATAAATATATATATATATATATATATACATCTATATATATATATATATATATATATACATCTATATATATATGTATATATACATATATATGTATATATATATATATATACACATGTATATATATATATACATATCTATATATATATATATGTATATATATATATATATATATATATATACATCTATATATATGTATATATACATATATATGTATATATATATATATATATATATATATACACATGTATATATATATACATATCTATATATATATGTATATCTATATATATATGTATATATATATATATATATATATATATATATATATATATATATATATATATATATATATATATATACATATATATATATATATACATATATATATATATATACATATATATATATATATATATATATATATATATATATGTATATATATATATATATATATATATATATATATATATATTAGAAAAATATCTAAAAATAAGATATACAAAAAACACAATCATAACACTTCATAACATTAAGGCGCATTGCAGTTCTTTCATGTTTAGCAGGTATATAAAAGTAAATACATCATCAAATTGAAAAAGGGGGGGAGGTACAAAGGAAAGGGGGAAAAGAAAGGAGAGTGTTTACAGGAACGACAGAAAAAAAGCCGGGGGGGATAGTGACCCCCCGTTCCCGGTTAAAGTATTTTTACTCTAGAAACACTCCCGGTGCCTCTGTCTTCCCGAAGCACTCCTCCGTCCGATGAAATCTATGAAACATCCCGAAGTATATATACCATGAAGCAAAAAAGGGCGCTTAAGATTGGAATAAACCTAACCTAATTACTCAACAGAATTCCTGAAGTCCACAAGCCATGCCGCACAACCTTATCTCACCGACCTGCTATCATCAAATAAAATTGTTTGTCTTTCTGTCAAATATCAAGTCTACATAGTGCCTTAGATAACGATGTGGGTAATTGCTTTTTGCTGCTTCACTGAGTAATTTATTGACGCTGTGTTGCTGTTCTTCTTTTTCAGTGTTGAGACGTCTATATCGATTTAGATGATTTATTATAACATTCCTGAAAATACCACTGCTCAAATTAGATTTTCAATCTATAATGTAATTAATGTTGAAATCAAAATTATCCCTCTTGTCATAAACTTTAAAACATATCTTGTTTTTCTCATTGTAGTAAATACTGATATCCAGAAAATCAACAGTTCCTGGATTTGTATATTTAGTTTCCAAAAGTTCCAGGCACTTAGGGTAAAACCCAAACTCAAAATGATCTTGTTGATTTTTATATCCAATAATCACATCGTCAACAAAGCGGTAGTATGGCATTTCATTGACTAAATATGTGCCTTGTTCATACTTGTTCAGGTAAATATCTGCAAGTACCGAAGAGCAACCCCCCCCCCCCCATTGGGATGCCTTGCACCTGACGATAAAAACCTATACCGTTGTGCAGTATGTTTTCAAACAAAACAATATTTATCAGCATTTTATATTGGTAGAGGGAGATGGTAGAGTGGAGATTGTGATGCTCATGAAGCTCCAATAAAATTTCGGATAAATCTTTTAAATTTACATGATTAAAAAGGTCTTTAAAATCAAAGCATCTGAAAAACATTTTATCCTTTATTCTGCTTAATTTGTCAATAAGTTCAAAAGAATTTGACACCATACAGGTCCCTTCCTTTTTGATTTCTTTTAGTAATGGAGTCATAATAGAAAGTAACTTAATATTAGCTATAGTAAGGTACGATCCGCATCCAACTGTCACAGGTCTAAATTTTATCGGATTTTTATGCATTTTTGGGATGAGTACAAGATAAGGAAATCTTACAGATTTCAAATCATGTCCTATACGTTTATAAAGTGCTGTGATTAGGTTTTCCATGGCTTTATCGGTGGTATTGATCTCTTCATACATACTTTCATTTGCGTAACATTTGCGTAAAGTGTCTACATAGTATTTTTTGCAGCCAAATACGTAATTCGATGGCACTTTATCCATGTAAGTGATTGCAAATCTATCTCTCAAGGACTCCATCTCTGGGACTTTGTTGTTATGAAAGGTGTTATAGGAATCTGGATGATAATGCCTTTCGAATCCCTTTATAACTTCGCATCTCCATTTGTGGAAAGTTTGAATGGGGTGGCTGTATTTCACCGCCATTTTGTATATGAAATCATCCACGTCTTTTGCAAAAGCAAAGGCACTTCCTAAATGCTTTTGATCACGGAATTTAGTTCCCTGTTTTAACAGCAATTTGATGTCATTATTATTATACATTTCCAATTTTCCTGTTATTACGTGTCCGTGCGTGGCATCAATTTCTTTATAAGTGTTTAACTCTTCAACACAGTTACACTTCAAGTCAGAGAAATGGTTTAAATTTTTGCCAATATTATTATAGTTGAAATATTTTCTGCCGTTAGTTTTAAGATATCTGTAAGTAATATTGATATTAATATTGCGTATAGGCAATAATTCATCACAATGTTTTAAAATAGATTTAAAAGGTATAACATTATAGGTTTTATTGTAAAAGGTTGTAATCATAAATTCCCTTTTATTTGATACAATAGGGCTTTCGTTCAAATTGACTTTCAATATTAGTGCACGTAATTTTAGAAAATTATAAAATACTGCAATATTGGCACACGCTGTATAAAAATTTGGATTCGGGATTATAGGACGATCTTTCCATTCCCTCCATAGACGTTGTATATGAACTTTCCTTATACCGTAAATTCTGTTTTTGATCCATGCCGTTCTAACTTGATTGTACTTTTTAATTTCTTCGATAAAGGTGTTCAAATTCATCAAAGTTTTCTTATAATTTCTTGCTGTATGGTTATTTTTATATTTACCCCTTCCTCCTCGTTGCCAACGTGTAGTTTTTCTATTATTAGTATATTCTATTGGAGCATTATTCAGTTTAGTATAGAACTCCATATTATGAATATTATCAAAGGTAATGGTATTCAATCCAAATGGGAAAAGCGTGCTAAATTGCTTTATATGTGTGTTTTCCCACCATAAGCGTTCTTTAATATCAGGAACAATGTCTAGGATGGAAATAGATATCTTTCAAAATCATGTTTTGAAAAATGTTGCAACTCAAAATAGTTAATACCAGAAGAATTTTCACATACTCGCTTGATCTGACTTCGGTGCAAGTTTATACGGATGTTAAGGGGATTGCCGGTTTGTCCAATATAACTCATGTTACAGGTCAAACAAGTAATACAATATATGCATTGATACACCTTACAAAATGTTTTGTGTCCAGGGTTTGTACTCTGGATTTGTACCTTATTTCCAATGGGACATAATTTGCAGCGCCGAGACGTGCATTTCTTGAATCTATATTGCTTCATGTTACCCACAAAATGTAAAGGATCTTTTGAATCGTTCAAGATAGGGAAATATGGATCGTTCGCAGCTTTATTGCATCTGTCTTCATTAATATATATATATATGCGTATATGTATATATATATATATATATATATATATATATATATATATATATATATATACATATATATATATATATATATATATATATATACATATATATATATATATATATATATATATATGTATATATACATATACGCATATATATATATATACACACACACACACATATATATATATATATACAGAGAGAGAGAGATAATATACAAAAGTCGCTTTATTTTTGCATGTTATCTATGTACCTAAATGTAGTGCCAAAGCAATTACAATATTTTTTATTTTAAATGATCACTAAACTTTGATTATTCCTATAGCCTAATTTCTATTGTATGCATAATATAAACAAATCAAGCTAATTCAATATGAGTTGTATAAGAATTGTGAAATTTGTATCGCGTAAAAGTATTTAACTCTGGAGCATTAGACGATTTATATATATCATTAGCTTTTTTGATAAAGTTTTAAGTTTCCAAGTATAATAAATTATTTTAGTACTCTGATAATTTATAAAATATTATTGCTGAATGTATTGCTTTTTAGAGATACATAAATAAAATTGCACTTCAATTGGAAAGTGTTTCTTAATCAATGCTTCTTGCATGATTTATCTTTCATGTTTTTACATTATAGGGTAAAATAAAAAGGACTTCTAATAATCATATTGTCTATCTTCTTTATTGGATAATCAGACTTCTACAAAGTGAATTCCGATCCAGCACACAGATCTGCCCTATAACCTCTTATTTTGTATTCTTCTAATTCACGAATCCTGGTTGTGGGGGAGAAAACGAAGTACTACAAATGACACTAAGACTGTTTTTTCAAAAGAAAAGGGAAGTATGATTAGAATCATACTTCCCTTCATTTTGTATAAGTATGATTAGAATCATACTTATACAAAATTTATATATTTAATTAAATTTAATTTTTCAGATGTTGAAGTCTGTGTCATTTATTTTAGGGTGATCAGATAGCTTTTGCCGTGTAGTATATTTAAATAGTATATGATTTAAATTAGCTTGTTCAAGCAGTGTATTTTATTTTAAATGATCGATTGTGAAATTTATCTCTCACTTTTTACATGCAGTGGCGAATTTAAATCATGAATTAAATCATAGAGTTTATTTAATCGATATTAAATATTGATTTTAACCGATAATTTAATCCATAATTTAATGATTATTTTCATCATATAATAAGCGAATTTAATTCATAACCTCAGTTGTCAATACACATAAAAATATGTTTCCCACCTTCGCGTTAATACATTTATTCTCTATTACTTTCCTTATATACATAATGTATAAGGAAAGTATTGTGACGGGTTCGAAAATTCGAATTCGGGTTTTCGACGGGAGAGCACGTTTCAAGCATCCCTGATCACGAATCAAACACTTTTTAGGTGATGTCTGTGTGCGTGTGTGTGTGTGTGTGTGTGTGTGTGTGTGTGTCAGTGAGCCTGTGCAGACGATATTTCACGAACGAATGGAGCGATTCGAATGAAATGTGGTACAGAAATCACAATCCGTGAAAACTGAAAGCCTATTGTTTCCAAACGCAATCGAATGTTCTACATTTTCGAGTGAAATATTAAAAAAATCATCAAAAATCCAAAACCCTTAATATATTTACGAAAATTGACATTTATTATGCAATTTTTCCTTATAAAATGATTGACATAAACTTCAGAACGCTAGCATGAACAGTTCTCGATATATTGCACATTTTTCAAATTAATTTAGCAAAAAATCCCATAAATTAAAAAAATATATACATTAACTGTTGAGGAACATGTTCTCGTTTCATATGTAAAATCATGCGGTCAATTTGGTGACAGAATTTGGTGGATCTAACTCGTTCCATTCATGAGAAAAGATACTTTGAGTAATACCTTTGTATTTGAGCGCCAATAGTTATTTATCTGCTAATCTGCTATAAGAATAACATATTTCTCCTTCCATAACGCTTGGCGAGATTTTGGCGAAGAATTTGGCGGAATGTCGCCAACTTGGCGACTTTTTTAAATGTTGCCAAATTAACGAAAATCTCGCCAAATGGATAAAATGACGCTAAATCAAGGAAAATTACTACTAGACGAAAATTCAATATCTTGGGAAGAATATAAGTATCTACTAGTAGAAAAACCTATTTTTTTACTGTAAAAGTAGTAAATTTATTGCATTATATAAGGAAACTCATGTGTTGCCCACATCAGATTTTTTTTGTATTCTCAGCGACATAAAAATGCACTTAATTGCGTCATTCTAAAATGTAACAGAGCATGTTTCGCTTGAGCTTTTTTCGAAATCTAAAAATATTTGGATTCATTTAAAAACATTGGTGTAATGAATTCAAAGTTATAATAATTGAAAGGATATGTACATTTTTTGTTACTTTATCGTTAATAATATCTGCTATATACTGAGCATATAAGATCCATCTAAATCATAAAATCAGAAAGATGAAATATATATGTATGTAACATTCTTAGGTAGTTATGTATTCTTGTTAATTTTGTAGTAATATTCCTATATCTGTCGAAAAAAAAACTTATAAGGGCAGCAAATCACTTTCCTTACATAATTCAATGAATTTTTACTACTTTTACAGTAAAAAAATAGTTTACTCTTATAGTAAATACTTATATTATTTCCAAGATATCGAATTTTCGTCATTAAGTCATCATTTTCATTGATTTAGCATCATTTTTACCCATTTGGCGAGATTGTCGTTAATCCGTCAGCATTTGAAAAAGTCGCCAAGTTGACGACATTCCACCACATGTGTCGCCACTCGCAAAACGTAATGGACGAAGAAATAATTTTTTGTAGTAGCAGATAAATGACTATTGGCGTTCAGATACAAAAGTATTACTCAAAGTATATTTTCTCATGAATGAAAAGAGCTAGATCAACGATAATGTTGTCACCAAATGCATCGGATGATATTACAACACGTTTTTCAAAAATTAATATTTTCTTTAATAATTTATGGAATTTTTTTCAAATTTAAGAAATGTACAATATCTCGAGAACGGTTCATGCTAGCGTTTATAAAGTTTATATCGATCGTTTTCTAAGGAAAAATTACATAAACAATATCTATTTGCGTAACTTCTTTAAAGGTTTTGATTTTTGATGATTTTTTCTAAATTTCTCTCGAAAATTTAGAAGGGTTCTGAACATTCGATTGTGTTGAAAAGCAATAGGCTTCCAGTATTTACGGATTGTAAATTTTGTACCAAATTTTATTCAAATCACTCCATTCGTTCGGGAGTTATCGTCTCCTCAGACTCACTGACACACACGCACACACACACACATACAGACATTACCTCAAAAATCTTCGATTCATAATCAGAGATTCTTGAAACGTGCTCTCCCGTCGAAAACTCGAATTTGAATTTTCGACAACGTCACAATACTTTCCTTATACATTATACTATGTATATAAGGAAAGCAATAATCTGAAATTATAATATTCATTGCCAGCATAAAATGTTGTTTTAAAGCATCATTTTGCTTTGAAAGCAAAAATCAGCCTCTTATTCAGACTAAAAACACAGAGCAACCACATAAGCAATAACGAGATAGCGGCAGTCAATAAATAGATCCGAAAAGGTCGAACAAACGCAAGAGAATACGGAGCATCTGCCTTGGGCTCTACATCAAAATGGCCCCAAATTGAAGAATTGCATCATTAAAAAAAAATTTCTGCTTTCTGCATTCCATCGGAATAGGCTTGCTCAGGATATAGATTTATTTTGGGCATATATAGGATTAACCGTACTAATTTAGCTTGTTGACATCTTGGCTATGTTAAGAAAGCTTCCAATAATTTAAAGTTATTAAAAGTATATAAGAAACGCATGTTGTTTCTGGAATGAAATTTCGTTTTGAAAAATATTTTTCCCATTTCATATATATCGAGAAGTGAAGAAAGCAACCAGGAAGAATGTCTGCCCCGGGTCCCAGTTGGGCTAAATCGGACTCCGAGTTCCTCATATGACACCAAAATTGGTGTAATGTAATTGGCCTCCCTGTGGAGAATCCTGGGTAATGCTAAATCTATCACAGTACTTCCGCTTCCCTTTGATGTTAAAGAATGGAGAACATATTTTAGATACTCGCTCCGCACTTAATGGTTTTAGTTGTTGTGTTCAAAGATTTTAGGAAGCTAGAAGGCTAATGGCATAGTCTTCAGATGCCTGGCATTTGTAAATAAAAAAATAAAAAATAAACAACACATGAAATCCTTACTACACAAAAAATAGAAAGAAAATAAAAGTAAAAACGCAGGAAGAATGAAAAGTAACAGAAAAAGAATTTAAAACTTCGTAAATAAAACCACTGTCTTCTGTGCTCTGTGATAAAATAATTAGGAAAACAACCGATTTTGCCAGACAATTGGGTAACATTCTAACATTATAATCAACTAACATAAAATATGCCCTGGAATTCTTGCAGTGAATATTGTGTGGTATACGTTTAAAACAATGAATTTATGACTTATATAATAAAAGGAAGTAAATAAGATATTTCTGGAAATTGTAATGTTATATTTTCATTAATTTCACATTTTAAAATTTAGAGTGTTTTTAAAACATTTTCGAAATATAGATTTTGTTTCGTAGGGTATGGAAAATTCTTGATCTTGTTCTGTACAAAGTTAACGTGGTACTAACAGAGTTTTCACGATCCAGTATCACTTTTCTGTCAGAATATAAACAAAAATTGTTTTAGTGGTGTCGTTAAATACGTTGCGTAAATAGCTCCGTGGAACTTTCGGTTTATGGCATGTGGATATTAATTTTTATGCTGATATTCCGACACGTTTTATGCTTGCACCAGTTGTGGTTGGAACCAAAAGCTAATATAGTTACGCTTCTTTTATAGTATTATTTGTTATATCATTCATATAACAAAAGTCATAAGTTATTTATAGCGGGCTATAAGAATAATAAAATTTTTTTATTTTATTACGAATAATAAATACATGCATACATGCAAGTATATATATATATATATACACTCATGTCCAAAAATCAAGCATAATTTGTAAAATGCCAAAAATTCGGAGTTAATATAGATACAATCAGTTTTGGAGAATCGTGGGACGAAGGTAAATCATTGTGCATATGCAAAACAGTTCAGTCGACGTCGACATGCTAAAAGCACCGATGCACGTCGGAACGAGTGTAAAACGGCTCGAGCTGTATGGCCAGTTGAGGCATAATTTCGCAATTGTTGTGGTCCGGAGCGTTGTTAATAATGAAAAAGGACGAAATATGTCACAAAGATGCCAACTGGGCATGTTTCTAAAGGGACGATTTATTGGAATGCTGGAATCCGGTCGATCCCGTTCAAAACCACTGGAGATGTTACCCGACGACCAGTACTAGATCGGTCAAGGGTAACAACCGCTCGGCAAGACCCGATATTTGGTGATAACTGCGTGACGTCAGAGAAACCGTTTTGTCAGACAACTGAGTTCAGCCCTAATAGTCGCAGTCGGAGTCACTATTTCGAGACAAACTGTTTACAGGAGACTCAGACACGTTGGTCTCTATGCCAGACGACCAGCCGTTGGCATCCCCTGACGTCTGCACAGAAACGCGCGTTTTCAGTGAAGTTTGGAACATCGGCAATGGAGTGGACAAGAGTGGGGCATTGTCATGTTCAGTGACGTGTCCAGGTTTAGCCTGCAAACTGATTTTCATCGTACCATGATCCGGAGAAAACGTGGAACAGGTTTTCACCCAAGAAACATCACGGAAAGACATCGTTTTCCAATTTTTGGGAGTCATGGTCTGGGCAGGCATCATAATGAACGGCCGCACAGACCTCCACATCTTTGACACGGAGTCGGTTACCATTCAAAGATACAGATACGAAGTCCTTGAGCCTACCGTTCGATTGTTGTTGTTGAAACCCAGACCGTCCGACCTACCAGAAAGGTGTAAGGTAACTGTTTGGACGGTCGGGAAGTGCCACCCAATTTAGACCGGAACCCAGTGGGGGTACCGTTCGATTGTGTCGAAGTGCTGTTGATCCTGATTTCATATTCATGGATGATAACGCGACTCCATGTCGTGCAACCTTGGTCGACGACTTCCGTCAAACTGAAGACATCCAGCACATGCAGTGGCCTGCCAACTCTTCAGAACTGAATCCAATAGAGCATGTGTGGGATATACTCGGGAGACATCTTGAAACCCTCCTCTACTCACCAAGCTCCGTTCTAGGATTGAAAACCACTCTCAGTGAGGCTAGAAACTCCTTGAGCACACAACTCATCATACCCTCATCGAAAGTATGAAAAATCGTTGTGCTGCATGTATGGCTATTCGAGGTTCCTACTCACCGGATTAAACTGCAGCATCACATAGTTTTAATCATTTTGTTTCACTGAGGTTGACACTCGTATTGTGACACTTTTCTATCAACCCTTTTGTCTGGATAATAATAGTCGTTATTATCCTTGTTTTGCATTGTTTTCTTCTTCTATTCTCGTTTCCGAAATTTTCACATAAACAGCAACGATGCTTAATTTGTGGGCATGAGTGTATGTATGTATGTATGTATGTATATATATATATATATATATATATATATATATATATATATATATATATATATATATATTTATATATATATACAGGGAGAGAGATGGATGAGAAACTCCTTCGGACCACAAGCTGGTTTCTATATTCACATATCCACAATGTGTACTGGTCCATTTTTAAAAAAGTCCAATACGCTGTAAATGAGACTGTTTATAATCATGCAAGCTCTAAAGTAGATAACACGGATAGATGCGTCTTGGGATATCTCTTGGAATGTTTCTATGCTTGTCAATCAGACAAGTCATTTTCCTTCTTGCCGTAAAATGTCCATAAGTAGACGTTTAACTGTCTAGATTTATATCTTTTTTATTCAATTAAAATTACGAAAAGTAATGGAGGGAATAGGTTGAATTGACAAAGATACCGCCTAGTCCAAATCGTTTGCAAGCATTTGCAATACTTTCCTCAATGTCTAAAGATCCCCTGTATGATCATACATCTTCTTGAATCCTGTGGCTAACTGATGGAGCTCTTACCAAAAAACCGTCTGAGGCAGAATACAACTTGTGACTAGTTAGTTTTTATATTACAGATTAGGGTAAAAATTATAGCAATATTTTCCTCAGATCTTTCTGCATTAGCTCGAAGAGCCAGTTGGACGTCATAGAGTTCCACATTAAAATAGTTTGACCAAGTACCCATAGGTTTAGATGAAAATATCTTGAAAAGACTCATTCACCATCATTTCTAGTAGATTACGTGCATTGTGCAAATGATTATCAGACCTTTAAATAAGTTCTTCCTTTTTCAGTATGTGTGGAAATTCTTCTGTTGAAAATATTACTCTTAAATTTTTGGATATTCTTACAATAAATTACTTATTTCTCCATTATATTTCTTTATTTAAAGCTGCTACCTATACAGGATAATCGAAAAGTCAGGACTTCGAAATTTTAAATTAATGATTTACAGCGAAATTGAAATAGTGCAATTTTTGTCAGTTAGGTGGCATTAATATAAATATACAAGACATCGTATTCTGATTTTAGTACGTCAGACAACCATTACATGCCTATTTGTCATCAATCGAGGAGCAGGGATTTCCCTCAAAGTGATTTTAGAGCAATATTTTAGTCATTCTTATGAGAATGTAATTGAAGAGTCTCAGAAGAATTACATATCCATGCTCTAAAACCCTTAACAATTCAACAAATACGAGGTTATTAAAACGTTTTCGAGTATCTTTATTTGTTGCAGTCAAATAAAGAACAGACATTTCTTCGAGAATAATAATACGGGATATACTGTCTGAAATAGAGACTGCATTGCTGAAACTCTTCATTAAAGTAACTCTACTGAAACTCTTCATTAAAGTAACTCTACTGAAACTCTTCATTAAAGTAACTCTACTGAAACTCTTCATTAAAGTAACTCTACTGAAACACTTCATTAAAATAACTCCACCGAAATTCATCATTAAAGTAACTCTACTGAAACTTATCATTGACACTCTCGTAAGAATGACTGGAGAAATATGTCTCTAAAATGAAAATATTTTCCCTCTGGTGAAAAACTGTCCTTTTCGATTAATAAAAGACACGCCTGTGAGTAATGTCTGACGCACTGAAAAAAATCAGACGATATTTCTGATATATTTTTGAGTGTATATTAGTGCTACATAATTAAAAAAATCTATTTAAATTTCTTGTTAATAAAAATGATTTTAAAATTAATTGTACGAGACTTTCTATCATTATTATGGAGAATCACATTTTTAAAAATCTTTTAAAGGGTGTACAAATATATCTAACAAATACAAAGAGCTTTAAATGCATTTTATAGAAAGCAATAACAATTCTCCGAGAGTTCCTTTTTATTTTCCTTTCATTTTAATTACTAAACTCTTCATGGTCTGGATCACTTGTCACATTAATCATAATTAGAACACAGGTGTCAGCGATGTAAAAATAAGAAAACAGTCAGTAATTGCATAAGATGTTTGATTAAAGACATGAAAAATAATTCTATCTGCACAGAATTTATTTTTCGAAATTATTCAAGTATTTACACTCTTAATGACATTCATAGAATAAAAACTGATAATTCATATATTTTCAATCTTTACTTATATTCAGTATAATTAAAATGATCAATACTTCTTTACAATAAAAACTATAACGTTTATATAATAAATATGCACTATTAAAACGTGAGTGAAGAATTATGTATGTATTTATGTCTAGCGTTTTCCTGAAACAATTTGTGCTCCTTAAAATCAAAGTTGATATCCAATGCATACAATATTAGTAAGAAATAGAGTTAACAATGATTTTATTAATTTAACGTTTAGAAACAATTTACGCAATTTTCACAATAAGCGGTTTATGTATATCAGAGGTTCCAATGACATGCTGTTACAATAAAGTGAAAAATGTGAGTAAAATTATGCAAAATGTTTGAAAAGTTTGTTAAATTCAAAGAAAAGTAATAAAAATAAGTGTTTGGTACTGCTCTTATAAAATTAATGATAAAATGTATTTATGTAAAAATGCATATTTAAAAATCTGATGTGGGCAGCACATGACTTTTCTTTTATAATGCAATGGATTTACTCCTTTTACAGTAAAAAGGTAATGTATAAGATCTACAGTATTGTGTTTCTAACATTTAATTGTGCATTTGGCGATTTTCCGGATGACAAAATGTAAAACTATTTTAAAGTACCCAATTAATTTATATTTCACGCAACTCTGAATAAGCATTAATCTATATTGATAGCATCATCAATAAGCGACATAGTTCATATGTTAAAATATTTAAATAATTAATACATCAATTGAGAGTCATTTTCATTTACTTAGGGTCATTTTTGCAATTTTACTATAGTTTCGTAAATCTGGGGTGAAATATAGACAAACTGACGATACGTCGCTAGATTATTCGCCAAGTTCGCCAAATGAATCAGCAAGTGTTACAGACAAACGGAGAGAGAAGTATTTTTTATATATTAGAAGGTATGCCCGTTATATGACGGAAGTCAGAATTTGCGACACATTACTTCCCATTTGACGTCATTTTTATCAATTTGATGACATTTTCGTCACTTTGGCAACATTTAAGATAGTCGCCAAGTTGGCAAAACACCGTTAAATTTCTCGCCAAGCGTTAAGAACAGACGGATGGAGAAATGGGTTATTCTTATAGTCTACTCTTATGTTCTTTCCAAGATATTGAACTCAATTAGTCGTCATTTCATTTATTTAGCTTCGGTTTTATCAATTAGGAAAATTCCTATCAATTGGATTACATATTCGTCAATTTGGCAACATTTAAACTATTATTATAGTAGATACTTATGTTATTTCCAAAATATTGAATTTTCGTCTATTAGTCATAATTGTCATTGATTTAGCGTCATTTTATCAATTTGGCCAAAATTTCGTTAATTTGGCAGCATTTTAAAAATTTGCCAAGTTGGGGACATTTCGCCAAATTCGTAGCCAAAATCTCGCCAAGCGTTATGAACGTAGAAATAAGATATCCTTATAGCAAATAAATGGCTATTGACGTTCAAATAAAAAAGTATTACCCAAAATATATTTTCTTATAAATGGAACAAGCTAGATTCACGGGGATGATGTCACCAAATTTACCGCATGATATTACATATGAAAAGTGAACCTATTTCATAATAGGTAATATTTATTTTATTTTATGTGGTTTTTAAATACATTTATTTGAAAATTGTGCAATATCTCGAGAACGGTTCATGCTAGCTTTCTAAAGTTTATGTCAACAGTTTTCTCAGAAAAATTTACATAAGAAATTACTAATAACGTAACTTTATTAAATGATTAAATGTTTGCAAGTTTTTTTTTAAAAATTCACTTGAAAATTTAGGGGGTTCTGAACATTCGATTGCGTTTAAAAAAAATAGTCCAGTATTCACGGATTGAAATTTTTATTTCAAATTTCATTCGGAGCGCTCCATTTGTTCGTGAGATATCATCTACACACTCTCACTGACACACACAAAGACATCATCTCAAAAATGTTCGATTCGTGTTCAGTGATGCTTGAAACGTGCTCTCCCGTCGAAAACTCGAATTCGAATTTTCGACCCTGTTACATTACTTTTCTTATACATTATACTATGTATATAAAGAAAGTAATATGCAGCTGACGCCGCAACATCCGCCGCCGCTGCTGCTGTTTGAAAACTTTTTCGTTCTTTGAGTTTTCTGCTACATACCTCAAAACTATAGCATATAAAAATATAAAATGATATATACTTGAAGAAAAGTGATTAAAGAATATGCTGAAAAATCCTGTTCTCCGTTTTAAACTTTAGTTAAAGGAATATTTAATTTCAAAATTAAAGAAAAAATATTTCAGCTGCGAGTTAGTGTCCTAGATAGATTAACAATAGACAGACCACGAATTTGTTCAGGCATTTACTTACATAGTTGAATTTTTGCAGGATGGAGCCATTTTTTAGTTTTGATGAAGTTTACGAGATATTTTATTACTTTCCTTATATACATAATGTATAAGGAAAGTATTGTGACGGGGTCGAAAATTCGAATTCGAGTTTTCGGCGGGAGAGCACGTTTCAAACATCCCGGATCACGAATCAAACATTTTTGAAGTGATGTCTGAGTGTGTGTGTGTGTGTGTGTGTGTGTGTGTGTGTGTGTGTGTGTGTGTGTGTGTGTGTCAGTGAGTCTGTGGAGACGATAACTGACGAAAGAATGGACCGATTCGAACAAAATTAGGTACAAAAATCACAATCCGTAGACACTGGAAGCTTAGTGTTTTTATTCGGAATCGAATGTTCAGAACCCCCCTAAATTTTCGAATGAAATTTTGAAAAAATCGTCAAAAAATCAAAATCGCTAATAAAGTTACGCAAATAGACATTTCTTATGTCATTTTTTATTAGAAAACGGTTGACATAAATTTTAGAACGCTAACATGAACCGTTCTCGAGACATTGTACATTTTTCAAAAAAATTATCAAAAATTCATATAAAATTAAAAAATATATATATCCTATTGAGAAACATGTTCACTTTTCAAATGTAATACCATGCGATAATTTGGGTGACATCATTCTCGTGGATCTAGCTCGTTCCATTCATGAAAAAAGATACTTTAAGTATTACTTTTGTATTTGAGCGCCAATAGTCATTTATCTGCTGTAATAATAACTTATTTCTTCGTCCATAACGCTTGGCGAGAATTTGGCGAAGAATTTGGCGGAATGTCGCCAACCTAGCAACTTTTTGAAATGTTGCCAAATTAACGAAAATCTCGCCAAATGGATAAAAATGACGCTATATCAATGAAAATGACGACTAATTGTCGAAAATTCAATATCTTGGAAAGAATATTAGTATCTACTATAAGGAAAACCTATTTTTTTTACTGTAAAAGTAGTAAATTCATTACATTATACAAGGAAAGTCATGTATTGCCCACATCAGATTTTTTTTATTCACTTCTGAAGTGAAAAATGTTCTTCCGTATCGGTGAGTCCATCGACTTTCTGTGCCTCATGCCTCAAAGACAATAATACACAAGTTTTAAACCTGGTACATTTGGAGAGAAAGGATAGAAGACACGCTGAAACAAATCGTTTTTCAATTTAAAGTTTAGTTTGATTTGAAACAGCTCGCAAAGCGATCTCTACGAGAGCCAGAGAGTTAGGGACAAAGTCGTTCGACTTGTGAAATGAGTTACTGGTGATGAGTTACGAGGAGCTTAACGAGCAGTGATCTAAGCTTTAGTATATAATTTTTTTGTGACGCTTTATATGTATAAAAGGAACACGGTGTCCCAGAAAGATTGAAACGCGTTTTAATTCTCTAGCTGTTGGAGATGAGTGGCAATGTAAATTGCAAAACCGTTGAAAGTAAGGTAGGAAATAAGACTACGTTAATAAAATAGTCCTCCCATTAATTTTAAAAAAGTTACGCTTTTTAAGTTTTTATACGACCCCTTTAGACAAATTTGGTCATTCAGAAAATTTGTATATTTACTGCAACATGATCATTAATAAAACCGCATATGTGTATCTTTAAAATTGAGCGAGTTATATTCAATTGAAAATTGAACATTGTGAATGGGAACCATATATCAAATTAGAAATGTAAATTTGTGACATATCACAAAAATGATATAACTGGTTGATAATACATAGGATAACCAAACTCGTATTGAGTACCACTGCTTTATATGATCTCTGACTGTTGAAGACCCAGCCCAAAGGCTCGTGGTTGATCTCTGACTGTTGTTGTTGTTGAGACCCAGATCGTTCTACCTACCAGAAAGGTGTAAGGTAACTGTTTGGACGGCCGGGAAGTGCCACCCAATTTAGACCGAAACCCCGTGGGGGAGGCATCCACAGGGACCGTACCCTCCTTCCCCTACCACCAACCTCTCGGAAGGACTTACGGACCCACATGTTTAACGTGATCGTACTCCGCGTGAACACGGCGGCAGTTTTGGCAGCGGCTGGAATCGAACTCGGGCCTACCGAGGGCAACTCCAGCGCGCTAACCAATGGGCTACCGCGCCCTGATCTCTGACTGTGTAATTCTTTATTTAAATGCATTTGTGATAACATTTTTTGACACATATTACGTATTTCTGATCTAAACAATTTCCATCGTCAATATGTTTATGGTTACTATTTTCACTGATGAAACAGTAATTCACATGGTTCGGAAGTGTGGCATAAGTCAGATTTTTTTCCTTTATCATAATTCAGTTGATTTTAAAGATACATATATGCGGGGTTTTTTAATTATCTTGTTGCATTAAAAATAAAAAAAAAATGATTGACTAAATTTGTCTAAAGTGGTCGTATAAAAATTTAAAAATGTAACTTTTTGAAAATTAAGACTATTTCATTAACATTGTCTTATTTCCTGCCTTACTTCCAACATTTTTACAATTTACATTGTCTACTTCTTTCCCACAGGTAAAGAAATAAAGCACGTTTTAATATTTTTGGGACACCTTGTATAAGAAAATATGAACAATGTAACGTGTATAAACACAATTGAATACATTTCTATATTTAAATATAAGTTCTTAAAACAATTAAAGCATTTCTAATTTTAAGAATAAAATATTGAGAAAATTAAAACTCAATCCACACGTCATTTTATATATAAAATCCGTGCTTTCACTGTCGTAAAAAATCTTTGTAAATTCAGCTAATTATAAGCAATGCATATGCATTTCAAATGCATTTCAATGAATATATCTTTATTGATTTCAAATACTCTTTGTAACAAATGGCTTACGAATCAGATGCAATGTCGCTTTGCTGAAAAAAATAATTCAGGAAACATTATCGCTTTTCTCTGTGAAATGTAAATGCTTTTCGATAGCGACATCATTTGGCGAAAATGCAAATTTTTCGATTTGGAAGCAGTATGAATAGTGGATTCGATGAGTGGAAATATTTCAAATAATGTTCATTAATACCCTGTAATAATTTGTTTTTGGTATCTCGCATTTTTTTTTTCAAAATGTTTTCTAACTTATACTTAGACTTGTCTAAACGCACTTTAAATACAAATTGTATAATATCACGTAATTTGATTGTGCATTTTATTTTTCATTTTAGAAATGCAACATAACAGAGTAGTTTTTAAATGCAAAATGAAAGAGTATTTTTGATTAGTCAAAATAAAAAGTAGTTTCCAAAAGCAAAATAAAATGTAATTTTGAAATGGATGAGAGCACGTTTTAAACTTCTTATTCAGCGCAAACAAAACATTTCAAAGTAAAAGGAGCCCTCCGTTTGAACAGAATCCGAGTCTCCTATTTAAACTGAATCAGAACTTTTGTTCGAAATCAAGGTCTCCTCTTCGAATAAGATTGGACCTCTCGTTTGAACCGAGTTTGGACCTTCTGAGTGAACTGGATGTAGGCCTCTCGTTCAAACTGAAACCAAGTCTGCTGTTCTAACTGAATCCGGGCGTCTTATTTAAAATTTTGTTTATTCTCAGGCCATGTTGATATCAGAATAATTGAGTTTCCGGATACCGTCATTAAATTAGCTAATCGCGTTTTAAATTGTATCATTCCCTCAATAGATATCCAACATGTAGAGATAAAAACAATGTAAGAAAAATTGTAGCATTCATGGAATCGACAGTCTCAAAATAAACTGCACAAAAACGTTCTTGGAACAATAGTGGAGGAATTTGAATAATTTTAACTCGATTTTGTATAGATCACACTCATTTTACCAATATGCACTAGATTTTAGGAGAATTTGAACCTTTTTATAATTGTTGTAAAACCTCAGTGAGTGTAAAGCATTTTTATTGATTGAACCAAATATAAACACTTTCGTTTAAACATTTCAAGACCTTCATAATCACTTGATGGAGGAAATCCTCATCCAGGATATTTATATTTTTACTTTCCTTATATACATAATGTATAAGGAAAGTATTGTGACGGGGTCAAAAATTCGAATTCGAATTTTCGACGGGAGAACATGTTTCAAGCATCCCTGATCACGAATCAAACACATTTGAAATGATGTATCTGTGTGTGTGTGTGTGTGTGTGTGTGTGTGTGCGTGCGTGCGCATGTGTGTGTGTGTGTGTGTGTGAAAGTATGTGTGTGTGTCTGTGTGTGTGAAAGTATGTGTGTATGTGTGTGTGTGTGTGTGTGTGTCAGAGAGTCTGTGGAAACGATAACTGACGAACGAATGGACCGATTTAAACAAATTTGGTACAAAAATCACAATCCATACACACTGGAAGCCTATTGTTTTTATACGCAATCGAATGTTCTGTATCCCCCTAAATTTTCGAGTAAAATTTTGAAAAAATCGTCAAAACAGCAAAACCTCTAATAAAGTTACGCAAATAGACATTTCTTATGTAATTTTTCATTAGAAAACGATTGACGTAAGTTTTAGAACGCTAACATGAACCGTTCTCGAGATATTGCACATTTTTCAAAAAGAAATATCAAAAAGGCATATAAAATTAAAAAATATATATATATTTAATATTGAGAAACATGTTCACTTTTCATATGTAATACCATGCGACAAATTTGGTGATATCATTCTCGCGGATCTAGCTCGTTCCATTCATGAAAAAAGATACTTTGAGTAATATTTTTGTATTTGAACGCCAATAGTCATTTTTTGCTGTAACAGTAACTTATTTCTCAGTCCATAACGCTTGGCAAGATTTTGGCGACGAATTTGGTGGAATGTCGCCAACTTGGCGACTTTGCTAAATTAACGAAAATCTCGCCAAATGGATAAAAAGGACGCTACATCAATGAAAATGACGACTCATTGACGAAAATTTGTTATCTTGGAAAGAATATAAATATCCACTATAAAAATAATCGATTTTCTTACTGTAAAAGTAGTAAATTCATTGCATTATATAAGGGCAGTCATGTGCTGCCCACATCAGATTTTAGTTTTATTAGGGTCGTATTTTTTCATCGTGTGTAACTCCACCTTTTATGCACGTTTAACCAATGATTATTTTGTTTCCATTTGTCTACAGATTTGTGACCAGATATCTGCGAGCTAGTAAATTGCAACTTTGATTGTGATTTTTGTTTCAAGTTATCCATCAAATATATTTCTTAATCTTCTGTTTCAACCAACATATAAGAAATCAACTTTTTACTATATACCTGCAGTAGGCGCTTTATAAATCCTATCTCCATAAGTTGAATCAGACTGGTAACATTTGGTGGGAAAATATTACTTTAATATCCCCATTGCACAAATATTCTGCACTTCAATGTAAAGGATCATTATCAATAATTAACATCGCTTTGCGTAGTAATTTATTTTTTCCTCAAAATTTTGTCCGTTTCAGCAACAGCTTTGTCAAAGAATCATTCCTTTAAAATACCTCCACTCATCCAGACACTCCTCTACTGTTTGGAAAATATTAGACACTGGGAAATTATACACTGAAAATATTAGACTTGAAAGATTCAGACACTGGGAAAGAGTGAAGCTGCATATGTTTCAATGCTCCCAATTTTTCTTTTGTGTCCCCATAACCATCAAGGATAATTATTAGGTCGAAATGCTTTGGAAAACATATGCACTGCTCTTCCTTCTTGTTTACCGGCTGAAGCCGCCTTTTCACATCCAGAAACCAAAATTATCTTCGGAAGCATTTTAAAATTAAAGCCAGTTTTATCGCGTTGTAGAACTTGTCATAAGTTATATTTATATTTTTTATTAATGGAATGAATGAAATACACAAAGGGGTTTCAATATCAGTCTACATTTTCTCTCGGCAAATTTTCAGTTGTTGCACTTAGTATATTTTTTCCATTTACCAACCTTTCACTTTCTGTGAATTTTGACGGTCTTGCACTTATTTAAGAAATGTACCGTTTTTTGCTGCAGCATTGAACCCCAAACTGGACACCATTTCAGCGTTTGCTTCAAAACCCAGAGAAACAGGGCTTTGTTGTTTTCTGTAACTGGTTATCATAATTATCTTCAGATAGCTCTATTTCTCAGAAATAATTTCCCGATGCGGCAGTTTTCAATATTTTCTCTCCTTTTTCTTCAGTTACCTATAGTAACTTTTCCGCAGTTTCTTTTGCCGTTCATTTTTGTTTCATGTAGGTAAGCTGCTACAAGCTTCATAACTCAAAGACCGACTAAGATACATGGACAAGATTCCTTTAACTACATATCTGACTTTAGCAACAACCACTGGGATTCAAATGCCAACTTGCTGATGCTGCAAAGACGGAATACCCTAGGGACTTTCCATCTGTTTCTTTCAACGACATTACAACCGTCATTTTTTTAAATTGAAGACACTGGATTCTACGGCATTGGATTTTCTCAATTCCTTTAACACAGGACACCCTCTTTCCTCCTAATTTCACAGACCACTATTTTAAATGTCAATTTCAATTTTTTCATCATAGACAAAAATTGGATTTTACCGGTTCAGGGACTCTAGTAATACGCATTCCTTGTATACGTTTAAACCTTGATGGTGGGTCAAAATCCCGTTGGAGAAGGAAAATTCCTGGGATGCGATGTTCCCAGAAAAATTCCTGGTAAATGTAAACTTAGTTGATGGAGACTAGAATAATCGAAACTGTATTCCATATAGATTCTTCAAGATAGTTTATTAAGCAAGGCAACAAGGTCTGTGGTACAAATACATATTTCTTGTATCAATATAAATGTAATCAGCAACTTGCATGGACACACATTACTTTTCCACATAGACTACATACTTGTATAGGTTCTTGTTCCATCAGTACACCAAGACATAGATATCAAAATTTAAGAAATCGGTGTTACTGCCCTGCGGAGAAAACATTAGAAATTATTATAATTGGTTATCGGTTGCATATCGGTTTCCAGCTAGGTGCTTTTTCAAAGGCCCAAAGAGACAAAAATCGGAAGTATCAGGTCCCACACTGCAAACCATGCAAGTAAAATATTACATCGCTTCCATTTTAGGATGCTTGAACATACACTTTACAGCTTTGAACTGACACCTAGAGAGTTTTGCCTCTTCGGACCTTTTTAAGAAACATCTGGATGGAAAGCAATGTATGGAACCGGAAACCAGATATTGCTTCCCAGCCAGTCTAAACAAATCTAAACTGTGATGTATTACTGCATTACATTGACGCTGATTTTTTTCAGGACTGGGAACCATCTTTTGGTATACTGATGGGACAATTTCCTGCACAAGTGTGAAAATTACATGGATAAGTAATGTATATCCATATAAGTTTATGATTATTTTTAAACTGACCTAAAAATAAATGTTTTCGAACTGTAGGTCTTGTTATCATTATTTAGTGAAATTCTTCCTCATTTGGATATTACCTTTCATGAAAATCAGCCATACTTTAAAAGGTACGTCACATAAAATCATTGAAAAAATATTTATTGTTTGCATATTATATTAAACTATTTCACTGCGTTTTAGCATTACACAAAAAAAAATTCGTTGTTAATTGTAAGAAATATATATATAATAAATATGCGTATTCCAAACATCATAAAAATATATTTTACAAAATAATTATAGTCTCAAAATACTCTTAAAAATAAAATTTCACAATAACGCGTACAGAGTTATTCAGCGTACGCTAAATTTAGATAATGCCAACAATTCATTTTATTTTACCTTGAAAATGGGACTCATGTGACATCTTAAACTTGAAAATTAGTCCTCTATGTCGAGCTGACTCTTAAACCCAGGCACTATTACCATTTGAATAATCGATAATGACTTATAGGCTAATAAGTAAAGCAACATTCAGACTCAATTAGCATTTGGACGCCTTTCCAAAACTCATCTGACGTTTCAGAAGCTCACGAAAGTAGTAGGAAAATGCCATTTGGCTTAAATTAGCATATTATTGTTTAATGTATTAGATCATGCTACTTTAAACTAATTTGACAACCTTCCAATGCAATATAAGGATTAAGCAAACCTATAAGGATATGTCTATATTTGGACTATAATGAAACGCGATTTCTGTGCAGCATTTGCTGGAGTTTGAGCTCTCGATAAACTTATAATGGGGGCGAAAGAGCTTTTCGTTGGGAAAAAGTTAAATCATATCATTTCTTGTCAACGTTTAAGTGATGGGTTTTAGGTGTCATGCAGTATGATCAAATTGTTCAGCTTAAATTTAAATTTTAACATATACTCCCACCCTAAAGTGCTAATGTGAATTTTGCATCACATTTGACATTATTTTATTCATCAAGTCTGTCCTTTCATGTATAACTTTCCTTTCAATATTGCCCTATTATTTAAATAAAAACAGTCAACATAATCATGGAAACTGTCCCAAATGTTCATACTATTTGTATCGATGATTTTATAATGTATCACTGACCCCATAAGAAATGAAAAAAATATGTATAATACTATCTGAGGTGTCCGCACTATTGACGGTACTACAATACTTGATTTGGACTTTAATACTATATGTCGTACACACACTAGTCGTCATTATTGTCTCGTAGTCATAATAAGAGAAATTACATTTTTCTAACAAATGACCCAAAATTACTCACCCGCTATTCGGTCTCTGAACCCACTAAGTCTCGTAACGAAAAAACTTCAAACAAAGTACTCTCGTATTATAAACAAGAAAGATTAATCATGCACACGCATTGATTATGCAACACTTTCCAACTGAAATGCAATTTCATTTAAAAATTTCTAAAATGTGATACATTCAGTGGTGATATCTTTTACATTATCGCAGTACTACAGTAATTTATTATACTTAAATATTTGAAACTGTATCGAAATATAAATCATATGATTCTCTATGCAAAATCAATGAATATTTCAATCATATAACTTGCATTCCAGACTCCATAGCTAAATAATTTTGTGTGAAAAAAAATTCAGCAATTTCTTATGTAACTCACCTTACAATCGCCTGAGATATTTGCATTCGGCATAAGGTAAAATTAGGCTTCGTTGAAGAAATAATAAAAGTTTAGGGATCATTTAAAATCACAACTATTGTAATTGCGTAGGCACGGAATTTAGATACACAGATAATACACAGATACACAGATAATATGTGTGTGTGTTTGTGTGTTTATGTATTCAAAGTATTAGAATCGTGCCGAAGATCGGAACTCGAAATTTCGAAGGATCTACACGTTTTGGGACTTCTAGAACACGAAAAAACTATTTTTAGGAAGACGTGTGTGTGTGTGTAAGGGTGTATCTGTGTGTGTTTCTGTGTGTCGGTGAGGATATTGCATCCACTCTAACTGAAAAACTGATGGACCGAATTTCATAAATTTTGGTAGGTATGTTTTTTGTATGAAATCCTGATGTTCATTAGATTATAGTACGATTCGTAATAAATAAATCTGTCTTCTTTGCGAAATGACCGGCAGAAATCGCCTTTATCTACTCTAGTTAAAAACAAATGGTACAAATTTAACAAAATTTGGTGTATTATATTTCAATAACTTACAAGTGATTTATATACCAAATTTAACAAAATTTGGTATATGAATCATTTGTAGGTTATTCTAGAACGATTCGGGAAAAAGGAACGGGCTGTTTTTCCGCAAAAATAGTTAAATATAAAAATAAAAGACTACGTGTGCTAAATTTTATCAATTAAATTCCTATTTTATACGTGATTTTTGACAACAAAAAGAATAAGACTAACCCCATTTCTCTTGGACTAGCCTTCTTGAGAAATTCTAGTTTTTTCGCGTTTTCGCTACGCCACCTTTGACAATAAGTCCAGCTATCAAGTGAGAACTAAATTTAAGTTTAACCTGCAAATTCAATGTCATTTAAAATACTTATGGATGTTATTTTGTGCAGATAAACCCAAATTATTATTGAAGAAATAAAGAGGACGTGAATATGAGTCTGCAGGGAAAGACATGTGCTGTCTACATCAGAATGTTTAACAATATTACAACAATGAATTATAGAAGTGAACGGGGATTATTTGCAGGCCATTTCGAAAAAAATGTAGGATCAATATTTAAAGATCCACCAAATTGTTGTAGAATAAAATGTTCTACAAATTTAATTTCTGTACCAAATTTTAACTCTCTAGGACGTAGGAAAGTGCATTAAAAATGCCATCAAATAAGTATATCACGAAGAGTTATATAAAATTTAAAAAAAATTTAAAAATTGTTATCTACCAAATTTATTTTAAAATATGGATCTCTTATACAAAATGATTAAACTCTTGAAAATATATTTATTATATAATATATCTCTTTTTTCTCTCTGGAGGATATCCCAAAAGTCAGAATTTAATTGAATTTGTTTTTTTCCCTATATCAAAGAATTTTTAATTAAAAAACTACTTAATATATTTTACTGAAATATTTTTATATATTTTCTGGGATAATGTGAATTTTTCCTAAAAATTTCGAAGCAATTTGTGAATTTTAAATTTGCTTAAATAATGTTTGAAAAATTAGGTCCCATAGGGTTCAATGTATTTCATTTTTTCAACCCGGGTTCAATAAAAAAACTAATTGTGTGATATTATTTATTTATATTCCCATAGGTCCCACAGACCGTCAGAAAAACATACTAAAATTTCATTTTGATAAAGTCATTTTTACGGCAGTTATCGTGCTAACGAACAGACAGACAGACAGACTGAATGAACAAAGTCATAAACACTTTTCAACTTTGTTGTAAAGTTTTAAAAATACATTCAAATAAATCTATTCAAATTAATCGTTTTTATTATTCTATATTTAAATTATTTTCATGTTTATAAGGAAACTCGCGTGCATACTTAAAGTACTAATTTAACATAAAACCAAAATGAAACCATAATGTTATCTAGAGATCTCATTTATTTATCATCGGGGCACTTTATATATATAAATATATATATATATATATATATATATATACCTTTCATGATCAGGGTGTTTTTAACACTTTACAACAAAGTTGAAAAGTGTTTATGACTTTATTCATTCTGTCTGTCTGTCTGTCTGTCTGTCTGTCCGTCTGTCTGTCTGTCTGTCTGTCTGTCCGTTAGCACGATAACTGCCGTAAAAATGACTTAATCAAAATGAAATTTTAGTATGTTGTTCAGACGGTCTGTAGGACCTATGGGAATATAAATAAATACTATCATCCAATTAGTTTTGGATTGAACCCGGGTTGAAAAAATGAAATACATTGAACCCAATAGGACAAAATTCTTCAAACATTTTTTAAGCGGATTTAAATTTCACAAATTGCTTCGAAAGTTTTAGGTAATATTCAAATTGTTCCATAAAATATATAAAAAAAAATTCAGAGAAATATATTTAGTAGTTTTTTAAATAAAAATTAAAATATTAATTACACCTCTTACATGAAGCGATCACGTGACCATTATATGAAACGATCACATGACCAACTTCAAAATATACGGCATCCATCTTGTCTCAAAATCGTTATTTTTAAAGTTCTTTTTAATTCATATTGAGTGTTGTATTCGTCGTAAAACCTCTTTATTTTCGCTTAAATTCTGTGCATCTACATACTGAAACAACGCAATGACAATATATTTGAGTTTAAATGAGCGAAAGGCCCAGACCATACAGCCAACCCAGGGGTTTACGGCAGTTTAATGTATGGCCGAGCATCCAACTTTGATTATTTCTCTAACGAAGCCTATTTTTCACTTATGTGAAATGTAAACAGCAAAATATGTAGGATGAGCTCTATAGGAATTGCTGTATTTTTTTAATGCAAAAGAATTTAGCTCATGGAGTCTGCATAGCTGATAAGAAAGACATATTCATTGACTTTACCGAGAGAAGGACGATTTTTTGCGATGAAGTTTTAAGCATAAAGTTAAATTACTTATAGCTCCATGGTCTTAATTTTTAAATAAAATAAATTATTATAGTATTGTGATGAATGACATGAATGGGAAATTATTTATGAATGAAATGCTGCTTTTTTAGAGAGAGCCAGGCGTGTTACTTTTTCTATAACGTCATTTGAATGAATTTCAGTTGTTTTCGATGAAGTTTTTAAATATAATAAATTATCGTGGTATTATGATAATTCTAAAATTGTTACCGAGTAATATATCATATTTTAGAGATGTTTAAACCAGGCAATTTATATTTCAATGCCGTCATTTGAATGAAGTTCATTTTTTTGGATGACTGTTTAAGTTTTCAACTATAATAAATCAATGTACGAGTATTGTGAGAAGTATTGTGAGAAGTTTTAAAATATTACCGAGGAATGTATTACATTTTAGACATGTTTAAATAAAATTGCATTGAAGTTGGAAAGTGTTTCTTAATCAATGCTTTAAGCATGATTGATCTTTCTTGTTTTTTCTGTAAAACGTTTAAAAGTTACAAAAAAAAACACCCTGATCATGAGAGGCAAGTGAACTCATCTTAATCAAGCACCCCGAAGGGAACAGTAAACTACTACGTCCACATCGTTGTTTCTGGGTAGTGCTAAAAGTAGTTTTGAACCGTTTTCTAAACTGAAGTCAACAGTTGTCGCTGAAATGAACGTTTAGCGTGAGGGAGGGGGTCAATTTTAGCATCATTGAATAGTTTTTTTTTAACTATTGAACACGTATTTTTTTATTTTTCTATCCGAAGTGTATTTGACGAGATATTCTCATTTTTAAACGTTTATGCCCCACTTCCGTTTTTTTGGATTATAGCCGTTTTTGTGAGAGCAAAAATCAAAAATAGTAGGTCAAAGGTATGTAATTTTTCTGGAGAATCCAAATCTACAATAAAATATGGGGTTCCCATTGAAAATTTCAAAGTTGCCCCACACCCCCTCCCATCCAGGAAGGGGGAGGGGGTCAATTTTGGTATCATTGGATAGCTTTTCTAAAAATATTGGATACGTATTTTTTTATTTTTTGATCCGAAGTGCATTTCTCGAGATATTATGCCGTTCTAGAACTTTCTGGACACCCTGTATATATACATCCAGGGTGTCCCAAAACATTGACCTCCACTTTTATTCCTTATGTATTGATCTTAGACATATACAATAAATAACAAAGTTGCGTAAAAAAGGTACAAAATTTTATGAAATCGATTAAAATTTTCAAGGGAATTAAAGTTTAAGAAATACAAAATTTAAATTTTTATACTGTCCCCGTACAAAAACATTTCCAATACGTAGATGTGCCCTATACACTAATAAGGTAATGTAGAAAATTTCAGCATTTTATCATGAAAAGTCCCAAAGATATGAAAAGACAAATATGCTGACTTAACCCACTTTTCGAAGCATCGACATGGGTCCTCAGAGGGGAAAAATCATGTCGGCATATCACGTTTGAGGGGTTATACACAAGTTGAGAAAGAAAACAATGATTATATAAATAAATAATAATTTTGCTATGTATTGGTACAAAAGTATCTGCACTGTGTAGAAATAATAATTTTACCCAAATATTACAAAGCTTGCTCAAAATGTTTTCCATCCATGACAGTACAGACCTGCATTCGCCTGATAACAAGCCTATGATGCATTTCTGCGTTGCGTCATTTGCACTCTTGCTGTAAACATTTACATTTTAATAATAATAAATAATAATAAAGGCGGTATCACGTCTATTTTATATTTAGTTATAAAATCAACAACACAATATCATAAATCAAAGGTCATTTAATAAAATCATCCTACAAGACGTACAGCTGCGGGGAAAAAGACGCCCCACCCTCTGTTAATCGAGTAACGTTCATCGTAGAGAAAATTGAAAGATACCATTCGATTAGGAATAACATACTCTACAAATTAATGTGCGTTAAATTTGCAGAAGGGACTTTCTTCATATCTAAACGCGCACAAACTCTGAAATGTTCAATGGCAACACCCAAATTTGACGCAATGTTTCGATTATAACACTAAAGATTAACCCCGGATATTAAGTTTCAAGTTATTTGGATTAAGCGTTTCCGAATTATGAGTATGTAAAGTTTTGAGTTCCTAATGTTAAATTAGTTTCCAAGACCTCCATCTATATCTTCTGTAAAAATTATCTGTTTACGTTGAATAATTATATGACGTTACTACTAAACAACCCAAACACATTTGCGTGATTTTTATTTTTGTGGAAATAATTGTTTGTATGACATATTAATTATGAAATCAATAATCAAAAAAATGTTAATACAAACCTGGAGATGTTTTGATAAAAATCGATTCAAAAAGACTTTGTATATGTTTATGTAAAATTCCAGATGTTTCCTCCCTCTAGTTCTTTCGAAATGTTTAAATATTCAGCATCACTATAATATTAGGGGTCGTATATTAGTTTAAAAAAGTGACTAATTTGAAAAAGTTATATTAATTGTAAGCTAAACTTTATTTTAAAAAACGGGCATTTATTTTTTATGCCTTTATACAAAGTTTTAATAAAAAATTTGTATAAACAGTGTTGTCAACTGTTTATACAAAGTGTTATCAACTTAATTCTGCTATCGTTTTGAAAGGGAAAACTTATAATGTTATAAATGGGATCTACTTATGTTACTGTCGTTTAATAGTTTCGGAGCTACTACGAGTTGAAATCGCCTACTAAATGTGATAATTTATAATAAAAAATATTTATATAAAACAATAGCAAATTACAAAATTATGTGATACTAAACACCATAACAAGTAGCTTTATATCAATAGTAGCGAATTTGCATAATTGCAGGTTAGTATGATAGTTATTACCACAACCTAAGAACCTCTTATTCAAAGGTAAAATGATTCTACAATTTTATTCTCAATTTGTTTTCGCTTATTTAACTGTATTACAAAGCAGATTTATCACACCTAATAACATTCTTATTTAAAGTTTTACTGCTATATATATGTTTGAAAGTCGGGTTTGTTATAAATGCGTATGCTTCGACTATATATTGTGCGTATGCTTCGGCACTTGAGGCGAGGATACTTTGGCAAATTGACAAGACGACCAAGGGCACAATTATTGGAATGTGCCAATCTGGCAAAAACATGAGGGAGATTGCACGGATTTTACAAGTTTGCCATAAAGCAGTGCATAGATGGATTAATAAGTGAGTAATGCTAGTTGCTGCTGATTGATGATAATTTTTACATGCTAGGCTAGACTTATATGACAATTTCAATTCAAATTGGAAAATAAATCTTGCTATGTGAATTTATATTGTTTGTAGGTATCAAAACACAAGGAGTGTAGATCGACGAAGTGGCAGTGGTCGGCCTCCGATTTTAACTGGCGATGAGGCTCGGGAGGTGGTTGCGGTAGCTGCAACGGACCCATTTATTAATTCTGTTCAAATTAGGAATGGGTTACAATTGGACGTAAGATAACTTTTAATGTCGATATATTGGTTATATTTCCGGTTGCTCCTTGAACTATATTGTAACTTTCATTGTATTATGTTACACCACGCACTATACGTAACACTCTCTGTAAAGGAGGTCTCCAAAGCTGGGTGGCAGTCCGAAAACCAACACTAACTGATGATCAGTGGCGCCACAGATTGAGTTTTGCAACAGCCCATCTCGACTGGACCATTTCTGATTGGGGTTCAGTACTATTTACAGGTGAGAGCAGCGCCCAGTCGTTCAAACATGCTGCGGTTACAATGTACCAACCGAAGAGTTATAGATTTGACCAACGGTATATACACAATATTAATCGCAGCGGAAGAATATCTGTTTCAGTGTGGGGTTGATTGTCTGCTCAATGAATTGGTACTCTGCACCGGATTCAAGGACAATTGAACGGACTATCTTACTTCGACATACTAGAGCACTTTATGATTCCTGATGTCCAGGACAACTACTCCGAGCTTTTTTCTCTTTCAGCAGGTAATAAGTATGGATTTTATTGTTTAATACATCATGTCATGTGCCTTGACGAAGAGTGGAGATTTCCTCCCGGTCTTCATCATCAATTATAATTATCCACTCTTTTACAAAAACTTATACCGAACTTAAAAATAATCAACGAAAATGGTTCGTTTCAACGGAGGCTAAGAAAATGACGGGAGTGCATCATTTATGCATTGAACGCAGCAATCGGTCAATCTGCAAGGGAGGTAATGTCTGCCGTGGAAGGCTTACAAAGACAAAATGGGCAGAATTCGAGTAGTATTCTGGAAAAGCTACGGTCAATTTAATATACTCACCAGGGGACCTGTAATTTAAGGTAGATTTCAAACCACTACAAACATATAAGTACTAAAGTAAGTATACAGCATAACATTCCCCGGAAATCGAGCCTGCCACTTTTGGGTTCGAAATTCCTAATAATACTAAACATTATCATCATAAACTATTATTTCACCACCTTTAAATTGTGTGATTTTTATTTGCAAGATAACAGCCCCCATCCACACGAGCACTGTGGCTAAAACGTGGTGTCAAGAACACGAAATCAGGGAATTGGACTGGCCTAGCAATGCCGCAGATCTGAACCCTATTGAAATTGTTTGGGGCTCTGTGGAAACACCAGATGAGTATGGATAGGATTAGAACCCCTGATCAACTTTGGAGATCTGCTACTAGATCATGGGATGCTATAAAACAAGATCCGGATATTCTTCACAGCCTCATGCAATCCATGCCCCGCAGGCTTCAAGCGGTGATTGATAATGACGGATGTTGCACACCGTATTGATACTTTTAAATTCGTCACCAAGTTCCAACGGAGTTGTTTTGTCGCGTGATCTGCAGATATTTGTAAGTCTCATAAATTGTTTTTGAAACAGCATCATAAAATAACATTTGAAAATGAACATTTTATTCTTCCTTATTTCTTCTTTCTTTTATTGGCCCTGGCACGAATGCCCCATTAGCTTTTAGCAACGTACCCAGTACGGCTTTTTACCCCTAATAATCGTGCCCTATTTGAGGCTCACATAATCCCACGCATTACAGGCCCACTGCCTTAGTAACACACACACACACACACACAAGACAACACCACACCCAGCCATGAAAATGCTTACCCTCTCATGCAGGAATCAAGCCTGCGACCCTTTGGCTGTGAGGTAATCCATAATTCAGAATGTCAAGAGAATAAGTCAATAATTTACAACAGTGCTGTGGTCATTCAACGAAACCTTGCCCTTCAAATTGCGGTTTTCAATATGGAGCTGATCCCCGAAAATTGCACATTCCGGAATATTGAGTATCTTCGGATATAAAGATAGAAACGTCGTGAAAATTTGAATTTAGACAAATTTGGGGGTCTAGAACTTGAGGGTGTCGTCAAAAAATTGGGTGTTGCCATTGAAAATTTCAAAGTTTGTAAGCTTTTAGATATGAAGATGGCCCTTTATGCAAATTTTACACACATTAATTTGTAGAGGATGTTATTCCTAATCGAATGGTATCTTTAAATTATCACTACGATGAACGATGCTCGATTAACAGAGGGTGGGACATTTTTTTCAGCAGACATAGCTTTAAAAATCCAGAGCTCTTTCGGGCATTACTATACCCTTTATCAGTGGCTATACGAAGCAGTAAACTTGGAATGCTTATATGTAAACCAGATCAGAAGACAAATTTGCATAAATAAGCAGAAAATAGTAGTTGTACAAGCAGGAGTTTAAAATTAATCAAATGTAATTACAAATTTAGAAGATGTACCCAAGAAAATGAATTTAAACATGTGGTAACAATTTTTACAAAGATAGGACACAATTCAAAAAAGCAGCCAAGCACAGTTACAATAATATGATGTCACAAATAACTGTGAAGAATTTATCGATTGTATAAGTAACTTGACCGGGAGAAGAATTAAAAATATATAAAGGCCTAGATATTTTACGAGGATATTTAAACCGTTTAAACCGGGTAGACCAACCGGAACATTTTCTAGCATGCTAAATCTTTAAATCATTGCGGACATGGATAAAACAAATATGAATATACTCAAAAAATGAATCCATAAGTGTGGAGTGGGATCCAGTGGCGAATTCACTGTGCCCAAAATAACATGAGCGCTCACAAAAGCTGATATTATTACGAAGTTCCCGTATAGTTTTGCAGGAGCTCGAGAACGAAATTTTGCCTTTTTTAAATTTTAAACCTATAATTACGTTGATGATGTTTTCATTGTTTGGAATCATGATTTAAATTATCTCATAATTCTTTTGGATACAGTTAATGATTTTTTCTCCTTGATTAATTTTACCGTTGAGCTTGAGTCCAATTTTTCTTTGCTTTTTCTCGATGTTCTTGTCACTCCTTTGGTTTTCAAACTTCTGTTTTCCGTCAACCTACTTTTACTAACTCGTGTACTCCTACTATTCTTCTCATCCTATATCCTCTAAAAAAGCTTTTTTAATGCTTATCGTAATCGTGTATTTAATGTTTCCTATTCTATTTCGGCTTTAAATAATAAAATTAACTTTACCTTTAATATTGGCTGTGAGGCAGCTTATTCCTTTGAGTTTATTTATGAGATTTCGCGCATGTCCGGTGTAAATTCACTCAACCTGATACTAAACGTGTTGCTGTTATTGAACGTATGCCGTATAAAACCAGTTTTCCTTATCATCCTAAGATTTTTCGTCCCTTTATCCAACTTTGTCATGAATTTGGTTTCAAACCTGCACATTCTAATATTACTACCTTATTCAATCGTATTTGCACCCATAAGTTAGAGGATATTGATAACTTTAAAAACCATTATGGGCTGTACATTGTACCCCTGTTAATTCCTGAGAATGACTATAAATTTTACATCGGTAGTACAAAACCTAATGTTCGTATCCGGTTAGCGGAACACGCTCGTGACGTGAGGAATGGTAAACACTCTACGGCTCTTGTCCAATGTGTAGTTAAAGATAACTTTCAGCCCATCTTTGAAAAAAACCTTCCTTTTAATTCGTTGTAGTTACCCACGTAATACCCTTCTTTATGAATCCTTGTTTATTTATATCTACCGTGATTTCATTTGTAATTCTGATTCTGTTCAAATTTTAAGTTACTTCCGGCGACTAGTTCTCGACTCTATACATGTCAAACCTCTTCACAGTTATCTGTGACATCATATTATTGTAATTGTGCTTGGTTTCTTTTTTGAATTGTGTATTTTCTTTGTAAAAATTTTTACCACTTGTTTAAATTAAATCTCTTGGGTATAACCCCTAAATTTGTATTTGTATTTGATTAACTTTAATAGACTACTTGTACTACCAGTATTTTCTGCTTATTTATGCAAATTCATCTGCTGATCTGGTCTACATATAAGAACTCCGCGTTTACAGTTTCATATAGCCCCGCTGATGAAGTGTATAGTAATGCCTGAAAGCGCTCTGGACTAAAGCTATGTACTTCGTGTAGAATGATTTTGTTAAATGACCTTTTATCTATGATGTTGTGTAGTTGATTTTATAACTGAATTTACATTTCTATTTGTGATTAATCCCTCAACAAATTTATTTGAACATACCTCTGGGACTTTGTATGATAAAATGCTGAAATTTTGTACATCACTTTATTTGTGAATGGGGCTTATTTTACTCATTGAAAATGTTTTTATACGGGGACCGTATAAAAATTTCAATTTCTTAAAATTTGGTCACCTGAAAATATTTATTGATTTCGTAAAATTATGTGCCTTTTAACGCAACTTTGTAATTTATTATATATATCTAATATCAATATTTAAGGAATAAAAGTCGAGGTCAATTTTTTTCAGACACCCTGCGTATATATATATATATATATATATATATATATATATATATATATATATATATATATATATATATATATATATATATATATAATCCAAGAAAAAGAAGATTTAAAGGAATATCGGATAAACAAATGCTTTGCATTTAATGGTTGGGGAGGATTGCGATTCCCCCTCCCGTTTAAAGCTGCTTTTCTAGCCTAGGCAAACGCTCACGGTACCAATACAAAGCAAAGGTTGGTCCCCAATGCGTGCTAATACGAAGGCACCCGGATACGGAAGAACAAGACAAACCAACAGAAGGAAACTGGACCAAAAGTGAATCCTACCCATCTCGCTATCTTATACATGTTCATCTTACGCATGCGTGCAATCCTAGCAGGTACGCATAAACTTTATTTACTTGCAATTTGATGAAGAAAACTGTCAAAATCCACATGATCCCTGAAAATCGATTTATAACAATCCTTTAAGAAATATAAAGTATAATGTTAATATAAAGCCTCAGTTATGATTTTAATGTTGCTATTATTGCAATCCTTTTTAAACGTATTGTAAATTTGGTTTCTCTTAAAGTGTCCGAGTATGATATTTCTGAAATTATTCTTGGTAAGATTTGTTTTCCAATCGATGAGGTGATTGATCTTAATTCTATATAATTATCTTTTGTCATATAACGTTGTATAATGACCATATAATCCATGTTTTTTTTATTGAGATGTCCAGAAAATTTACCGCTTCATTTTCTTCTTGACAATTTACTATTAATTCCAATTCCGGTGGGTAAAAAGTAAAATCGAAATTGGTGGTGTCTTCATAACACCCCAATAGCACTTCGTCAACAATCCGGAAATATGGTATCTCTGACAAAATATGGGTTCCTTTTTCATATGTTGAGAGGTAAATATCAGCCAGGATTGATGAGCAGGCTCCTCCCATTGGAATTCCCTTTATTTGTCGGTAATAATTTTTTCCGTTATATAAAATATTTTCCTTTAATACTAGTTCAATAAGGTCAAGGTATCTTCGATAAGTAATAAAATCCTTCAAATCATATTCTACATGTAATTTTTCCAAGATTGAGTATAAATTAGATAAATCAATGTTGTTAAAAAGGTCGCGGAAATCAAAGCTTTTAAAACATATATTTTTATTACAATGTTTTAAACGATCGATAACTTCTATTCCATTCTTGATCATGACATGATTCTGTTTTTTGATGTTTTCCATCACAAACTTGAGGATGTTCAATAGTCGTTTATTAGCTATTGTCAGATATGATCCACAGCCAACTGTAACTGTACGGAACTTTACAGGCTCTTTATGCATCTTTGGAATGAGGATTAAATATGGAAATTTAACAGATTTTATTTCATTACCGATTAGTTTGTACATAGCTTTAATCCTTTTGGATAGAACATTTCCAATATTGTGTACTGGGGTGTACATAGTACTGTCTTGGTAGCAGTGGTGAAGTGTATCTATGTCAAACTTTTTGCATGTAAATGCAAAATGTGATACCATCTTGTCAGTATAAGTTATAACAAAATTTTATTTTATAGTTTGTATAGCTGCAGGTATTGAAAGATTCCTTATTTTGTTATCTTGTTTGTTGTAATAAAACTGAAATTCTTTTGAAAAATTATATTTCCATTCTTGAAAGGCTAGGATAGGTAAACTGTGTTTTACTGCTATTTTATAAATGAGTTCTCCTAGATCTTGATTGAAATTTTCGAATACTTGGTTATATTCTTGTGATCTGTATTTAGTTCCGAGCTTGAAAATATATATATATATTTTTTTTTTGTTTAGAGTTTTATCTGAGATAATATCCAGATCACCTGTAATGATGTGATTATGATAAGGATCTTTATGTTTGCTATCAAGGCATTTGCATTCTGTTGTTTTAGTATCTAATTCTTTACAGATATTGTTGTAGTTGAAGAATCTTCTACCGTTTGTGCGTACAAAGCGGTAAGTCATTTTTACCTTAAGGTCTTGAATAGGTAAAAAAATTTTGATATTGTAGAGTATCGATTTAAATGGAATTCCATCAAATTTCTTATTTCGGAATGTGGTTATAAAATATTCCATGCTTTGCTTGTTCTGTATTCTGGGTTTTAATGTAATTTGAAATTTTCCGGCCCTAAATTCAATTAAGTCAAGCATAATGGCTATATTTTTATGTGTTTCTTCTATTTGAAAGTTAATAGGTTCTTCCAACGTATATTGCTGTATGAAAGCCCATATTCGAGGTAAATATTTGATTTTTATACTGTAAATGACATCCTTAATCCAACTGTACCTGATTCCGTCTTTGGATTTAAATGATTCTATAAATTTGGAGATTTTTCTTCTGTGTTGTTATAGCTATAATGGTATTTTCCTCTTCCTCTATGTCATCGCTGTGACTTCATTTGTATCAATGAACTTGCTAATGGATAATTGTCTATATTTCTACTATAATCTAAATTGTAGCTTTCTTTAAAATTGAGGGAATTCAATCCATAATGGAATGTCGTTGAGTACTGTTTAATATGTGTGGCCTCCCGCCACAATCTTTCCACCACTTGAGGTACTATATCAAGAATGGTGATGATGGTTCTAGAAAAATCATGTTGTCTGAAATGCCTAATTTCCAAACTGCTTAATTGTCGATCGAGTTGTCTTTTCTTATAGACTTGACTCCTGTGTAAATTGATTCTTATATTAAGTGGATTCTGTGTCTGTCCAATATATTTAGCTTGACATGTAAGACAAGTAATACAGTATATTACGTGCCTCTTTTCTGCCTCTCAGAGTGCAATGTGACCCTATGTTCCATGGTAATTATTGCTCGTCTGGTGGGGTACTATCACTCCTCTGCTTTTGTAAAAACAATTCTGAATTACCCTATATATATATAACCAGATAAGGTGCGCCATACACTAATAAGGTGATGTGCAGAATTTAAGAATTAAATCATAAAATGTTCCAGAGATATGAAAAGACAAAAAGGCTGGATTAAACAGCATTTTAATGCATCGACATGGGTTCTCAGAGGGGAAAAATCATGTCAGCAGATTGCGTTTCAGGAGTCATGCACAAATTACGAAAGTAAACAATGATTACATAAACAAATAGTGAATTTGCTGTTTATTTGTACAAAAGTATCTACACTAAGTAGAAATAACTAACTTTGCACAAAGATTACAGAGCTTGGTCAAAATGTTTTCCATCCATACCAAACATCCATTAAAGATAAGAGGCAGATATTATTTGCCTATGATGCATTTCTGCGTTGCGTCATTTGCACTCTTGCTGTAAACATTTACATTTCAATTTGTGATTAATCCCTCACCAAATTTATTTAAACATATGTCTGGGAATTTTTATGATAAAATCCTGAAATTTTGTACATCACCTTAATAGTTTATGGGGCACATTTGACTCATTTGATATGCTTTTGTACGAGGGCCGTATAAAAATTTAAATTGTGTATTTGTTCAAATTTAATCCCCTGAAAATCTTTATCGATTTCCTAAAATTCTGTACCTTTTTTTAAGCAACTTTGTAATTTATTATATATGTCTAAGATCAATATTTAAGGAATAAAAGTCGAGGTCAATGTTTTTAGGACACTATGTATATATATATATATATATATATCTTTGTGAGAGAGTGGGAAGTTAAATTTAGCTTATAAAATCACTTTTTATATTTTCTTCAAATTGATATGGTATAAAAACACCTTGCAACATTTAACAAGTAAAAATGCATTCAAATTAATTTATAAAATGTATTTTTATTTCAAACCATTGACACAATCCAGTCTAAACTGCAATTTTACTATTATATGCGTAAAAGAGTTATACGTAGCTGATGTAAGCATTTGTACGCTTACTAACATTAAAACGAAACTCGTGTTAAACAACTTAAACCTCAAAATCAGTCTTCAGCCGCGTTGATACCTAACCCCAAAGTAATTACCATTTGAATAATCGATGCTAACTTACAGTAACTCAACATTTCGACCCAATTAGCATTTTGATCCCTTTTCGAAACTCATTTGTCGTTTCGGCAGTTCGCGAAACTGGAAAGGCTATCTAACTAAGATTAACACAATATTATTGGGGTTTCATTAGAATTTGGGAATTGCAATGTGTATGTGCTTTTAAATCCCTTAAATACAAAACAATAATTATTTACAATATGTTGTAAGTTAGTGCATGAATATTAGACTGAAATATATATATATAATTAAATCTATTAGTTTATCAACTATTTTATTACTTTCCTTATATACTTAATGTATAAGGAAAGTGTTGTGACGGGGTGGAAAAGTCAAATTCGAGTTTTCGATGGGAGAGCACGTTTCAAGCATCTCTGATCACGAATCGAACATTTTTTAAGTGATGTCTGTGTGTGTGTGTGAAAGTATGTATGTGTGTGTGTGTGTGTCAGTGAGACTGTAGAGACAAACATCACGAACGAATCGAGTGATTAGAATGAAATTTCGTGCAAAAATCACAATCCGTGAATACAGGAAGCCTATTGTTTTAAAAAACAATCGAATGTTCAGAACCCCCATACATTTTCAAGTGAAATTTTGAAAAAATCATCAAAAAATCAAAACCTTTAATAAAGTTACGCAAATAGACATTCCTTATGTAATTTTCCATAGCCAACGATTGATATAAATTTTAGAACCATAGTATGAAACGTTCTCGAGATATTGCACATTTTCCAAATACATTTATCAAAAAATCCCATTATAAGAAAAAAATATATATTAACCGTTGAGAAACGTGCTAACTTTTCATATGTAATATCATGCGATAAATTTGGTGGCATCATTTCCGTGGATCTAGCTAGTTCCATTCATGATAAAAGTTTGAGTAATACTTTTGTAAACGCTTGGCGATATTTTGGCGACTAATTTGACGGAATGTCGCCAACTTGGCGTCTTATTAAAATGTTACCAAATTAACGAAAATCTCGCCAAATTGGTCCACTCGTTCGTCAGTTATCGTCTCCACAGACTCACTGATACACACACACACATACTTTCACACACACACAGACATTACTTCAAAAATGTTTGATTCGTGATCAGGGATGCTTGAAACGTGATCTCCCGTCGAAAACTCGAATTCGAATTTTCGATCCCGTCACAGTATTTTCCTTATACATTATGTAAATAAGGAAAGTGACAAAGTGTAGATGTGTAATGGCGGGGGATAAGATGAAACGTGACCTCTTAATTTAGAATTTAGCCACACCAGCACCAGCACCACTACAAAAACCATGATCAAATAAATGCCGCAAAAATAACCCACACAGGTCCACACACTCCTGTCGGGAGAAGTAAATCTCTGCGATGACCTACAGCCCAGAAGAACCTAAATAACCTGAAAACATTCAAAATCAAAACCTTACCTTTACAGAACGTCTTCTTCACAAATATCAAAAGGAATTACAATACACAAATAAATAAACAGAATTTAGAAGTTAAAATGAATTTTCATTTATTTAAGAAGTTAAATTCACTATGTATTTCAATTACAACAGCTGAATCTCTCAGCACACCACTGGACACATGCGCAGATTTCATCAGAGCGCCACTGGCTTTAAAACTTCCAAAATGTAATAAAAGGTGGTAAACCACATATTATAATGATATCAAAAATAGGTATGGTCAAATTACTGGGATGAGCACTCTGAGAGTTAAAAGAAAGCATTTTTGATAATTAATCAAAACAGACATTATATTATTAGAATATGCATTAAATTGAAGCCACAGAATACAATGGATGGTTTCACTCTCCACATCTGGCCTATCTTGATCGAAATATAAAGGTCGCTTACCCCTGTCATCAAGTCGACGTAAGTAAGGTCGTAGTTCTCAACATCAGCCAATCACCCACACGGCGATGAATCGGTGTTTCACAACGAAAGGCCGGCACACACATTCAGGGATTCTCCAGAATGGCCCAGCCTGGACGGATGGCATCATTCACTAGAACTACTCGGGTAGCGACGATACGATTTACCTTCCCGGTATGAGCCTCGGGAGCATTCCACAAGCCAGCTCGATGTTAAGGTATTAATCCCGGAATGAGCATCGGGTTCGCTCTACGTGCAGTTTCGACTTTATTCCATTCCCGGTATGAGCCTCGGGATCGTACCATAAAATGGTCGTTAGAAAGGCAGCATTCCTCAGCTCACGAATCTCCAGGAATCTGCCTGGAGGTCAGACTCCCGAGATTCGAAATGAGCGTTGCTATCGTGAACTGCCTACTGAAGAAAGAGCGTTAGAGCATAAGCATAAGAGAGCGAGAAAAGGTGCGCACGGCTTTTATACCTTTTCAGCCACGAACCTGGACGAGAGCTTCCAGTCCGTCACAACCAATAGAAAACATTCATGATATTTCCCGCCGAGAAAAGGTTCTCACGGCCAAACGCCAGCATGTCTCGACAGAATGTCTGGAGAACCACCTGCTATAAACAACCATTGCAAAACTTCATTATCGTCTGCAGCACAAATATATTGAAACTATGAAATTATATACATTGGCACTTCCATTTTCGACTGCCAAAAGACCTTGAACTCAACAGAAGAAATAACTTTCAAAGCGCTCGCACATTTTAAATAATATGTTGATAATATATAGAAATGATTTTGCTTTCGGTTTAAGAATAATATATGTTCCAAAAGAACACATAAAAACGACAAAAAGGGGGTTTTCAAGGCAGAATTAAAATCTGTAAAAGAGCTGTATATAAAGAAATATAATACATAAATTTATATATTTTACATAAAAGTAATTCGATTTGAATATCGACATTACAGATGTCACAACTGATCAATGGAAACTATATAATCTGTTAATACACCAGGGGTTGTTGGCAAGTGCGATAATCTACCTTCTCTATTTTTTGAGTTGGATCGTGAGCCAGGAGAAGGAAACTCTGTTCTTTTAGAATTTTATGACAGACAATATATTTGTGTATGTTGTTAAGGTTATGAATCCAGTTGATAAAGGCGGATGCATTCGAACCTGTTTGAAACGGAGCCTGTAGGAAACGGAATACAGCAATAAGCGGAAAATCATTTAGCATCGTCCAAAAATATAGGAAATTCATGTTATTTTTTCTTGTGTGAAGCGGAACCTGCACAACGCGGAAACGGACGGCCAATTTGATAAAACAACCTGCTGTGACGAAGAGAGAATTGAAAAGTCACACAACTATTTTATCCATTTATTTCCATGAGAAGCATTTTTCACAGAATTCTCTATTAAATTATATCACGATTTTTTGAAAGTCATTTCAGAACTTCAAGAAATTCCAATTTATCAGGAAGACCCTGAAATGCTAGAACTCGATGTACGATTTTTAACTCCAAGTCACATCATTAGTAAGACACATGTCCAAGAAACCATGTTGAATTATTTTGAAAGTTTATCTTAAATTTGTTTTTAATTTATTTTTTTTTTGTTTTATGATAAGCAGTGATATTTTGCGTATAAGTCAATTCATCTAAGTTTTAAGTTATGTTAATAAGCTAACAGTTAAGGACATGGGGTACACTATATTTTATTTACATATAATCCTGATCGTAGTATTTAAAATGTACATATATACATATTTAAAATAATTAAATTAGATATTTTGGCATAATATAATATTAATCGAGTTTATCTAAATGCACTTTTTAGAATTTTTAAAGTCTGATGTATTGGTGAGCAATTACATATGGACTATCAACATTTCCAGCTAAATTTTTAAACTTAGCTTTTTCTGAAATGACCTGCATAGAACGGAAACCTTTTCAGGATGGAACATTATTCCGGTCCAGTGAATTTTGTTTTGTTTTGTTGGCTATGTGTAATAGATGTCACATATGTTCCAAAAGAAAATATTTAATTGTTCTTACCAGTTCTTTTGAGAAGAAACGAAGAAATGGCACAACATGTCGATAATGTATTTTGTTATTTGAAGTGATTCTTTTGTATAATTTCACGATTTAATGTAAATGTGTGTTTGATCTTTTAAACAATGATATAGATTCGTCAAGCATTGAATATATTATGTCTCACAGTGCCCCATTACTTGGAGCTATGTGAGAAACTTTTTGTTTCCTCTTATTATTTTGAAAACTAGTAGTCATAATTTAAAATGTTGTGTATCAGGCTATGTTAAATATATATGGCATTATATATCGGTATTTAATTTTTTTCTTGCAATATTAATATTTCCAAATATTTTGGACTGTTTGTTTTTCGTCTCACTGCACTACAATTGCCTAACATGGGTTTTTGTAGGATAATGTTGTTAAAATGTTTTAAATTTTTAACAAATGTTTTACATGTTTGTTAAATGTTTAATGTTGTTAAAAACAGTTTAAAAAGTTGAGGGCATAATCCAGTAATTACATTCCGTAACGTAGTAAACTTCTGAAGTTCATTGATTGAAATCGTACTAAATTATATCCCATTGGACCTATTGCTCGATTCATTAAAGATATAATGTGATAATGTGACAAACTCAAAACCAGCATGGAAAACTAGCGGATCGTGGCAATCTCTAAATTTTAAACGTGAAACAAAGGGGCATTTTACTTCTGAGCCAAATTATACATATTTTAAAAAATAATTTTCTACATATCTACACAATATATGCAATATTCTATCCACATCTGAAGCAAATCAATTCAGCAGTTTTGTGAGATTACGAAGGATCACTGATTGTGACAAAATTTCGTTTTACAGTCACACTATGTACAGATTACGGTTTTTTTTCTGCGGTCACTTCATGACAACATAAGCAGTATATCGCCCAAATGTGATCCAAAAAGACTTTACCACTTTTCAAAATTACGAAAAGACAGCTATTTTTTACAAAATCGCGTTTCATAGATAAGTTGCATACGTTTCCGGATGTTTTTGTCCACGTTCCCTTCAACATTATATGTGACACTTACCACCCAGATCTTGTGCAAATCATTTTAATAGTTTTCGAGATTAGGAAGGGCTAACAATCTGTCAACCCCCCCCCCACACACACACACAGAGATCAACAAAAGTCACTTCTGGTATCTAGGGACCCATTAGGGGGTTTCCGGTATCTCATAAATACATACAGATGCCTGTATTTATATGGATAGTTCGGCTTGTGATTAAAATATGAGCATCATATATTGTCCTAGACATCGGTTAAAGTAAAGACCTTACTTAATCTACTGCTAAATCTATATAAATAAAAATGAAAATCTGTCTGTCTGTCTGTCTGTCTGTCTGTCTGTTTGTCACACCATCACGGGAGAACGGCTGAACCGAATTTGATGAAATTTTGTGGGTAGCCCAGAAATAGCCCCACTTAAAATTATATCCGTGTTTTGAGTTTCTACGACCAGTGGTTCTCGAGATATTAGTAAAAAAAAATTTTTCGTTTGTCTCATCATCACGGAAAAACGGCTGAACCGAATTTAGTGAAATTTGGTGAATAGCCTTGAAATATCCCCCCATAAATTTTGTCCAAATTTCGAGTTTCTAAGACCTGGGGTTGTCGAGATACTAATGAAAAACGGAACTTTTTCCTAGGAGTTCTACTCCCTAACTCCGTGGTTTATCCAAACGAAAAGCTTGAAAATCGTTTGAAAGTGAATTAAAATTTAATCTCTGAGTTTGATGGGAGATTTTTTGCGTTAATTAGTCACTTTCTGAAAACATGAATTGTTTGAAACATGATTTAAAGGGGAAATCTATCTCCATGGTTCATGGTTTATTTAAAACACGCTTTTACGGAACAATGAGAAGTATAGAGAAATCAAAATCGTTATTTAATTTCGCAGTTTATGTTATAAGACATGACATATTTAACATGTTATAAGATTCTATCTTATATCATGTTACTCAGAAACGCAATTAAATTAAATCTGTCTGTTAATTTTAATAATTATTTTTTCGATTTGAATAATAAATAAATGGATATAAAAATATATTTTAGAAAAGAACGATTTGATTTTTCTTATAGCATTTTTGACTGGATAATATCAATTACGGTCTTCAGGTTTAAAAATTATTATTATTTATATCTTCGGGGATTATTGATTCAAGGATTATTGATATTTTCAAGTTATTATGCAATTATTTTATTATGACAAAAATTGTTTAAACTCATATATTGTATGTTGTACGAATCTTCTACAAATACACGTGTATATCTTTTAATCTACGAGAATATAAGTAGTACAGGTATATTGACATATGTTTTGATATATATTGGCATATATTGGAATCAATTACGACCTTCTGGTATAAAGAGTACGGATATTATTGATGTTTTCAATTTATTACGTCATCTCTTTTATTTTGGCAAATATTTTTGAGACGCATATTGTAATACGGGTAATCTTCTACTAACACATTGGCATATTTTCTGATCTGCGACAATATAATTAGTACGGGGTTGCATATATTCATCCAATTCCTATTTTTTCTTCTGTAAATTTGCTTACAAAAGGGGGCAGGATGTTTTATTCTTCAGATCTGATCGTGAAGATAATTTTGCATAGTGAGAACATATATTCTTAAACTTCTCTTTAGGAGCAATAAATTTAATATTTTAACAGAATTTGCACATGATTGCGAACTTTAAGTTTCTTTAAATTATACACTCCGTACGAATAACGGGTGTGCTGTTAGTGGTTAATAAATTTTAACATTTTAGGAGGATATATCATGTTGCTCGGCATCGCAATTAAATTAAATGTGTTTGTTAATGTTTTTATTATTTTTTTTTCGATTTAAATAATAAATAAATGGATAAATGGATATAAAAGTATATGTTATGAATGGACGGTTTGATTTTTCTTTTAATTATATTAATTGCTGACTGCGTACATCAATTGCATTTATTTTGGCAAAGAGTTTTCAAGCTTATATCGTATTTAGCTACTAAGCTCATATATTGTGTTCAGCCAATAAATTCATATAGCCGATTGTTGAAACAGAAAAAGTAGAGCGGGTATATCTTCTAATACAATTGTAGTGTTTTCATTTAGTATATTGAAACGGGATAAGAATGTTTCATTCAGATCTGCAAATTCAAAGCTACGAATTTGGAGGGATATCGCTAATTTGACAACTTTTCTTAAACTTTGCTAAATTGACGGAAATGTCGCCAAATTGATATAAACGACACACAAACAGCTGCTATAAACCTTCGGGTTGGTCGTGTGGCTTGGGTCTTCTACATATCAATGAAATTTTTTTTTGTTTTGTTAGAAGAGAGTACTGAAATGATGTTTGGTTAGCATTTATTTGTCAGACCAACCATCCTACTTAGTAATACATTTAGCGAATTTTTAAAATGTCACCAAATTGATAAAAATGTTTTAAATCTATAAAAATATCTTGAAATTGATAAAATTGCGCTACATAAATGATATTAATTGTTTTTTGTTAGGGGATAGTATTGTGATGATATTTCGTCAATTTGTCGCAAAGTGGAACTGTCAGTTCTACAGTCCCACTTGGCGATAAATTTGGCGATTTTTTAAAATGTCGCTAATTTGACGAAACTGTCGTCAAATGTTCCATAGAAATATAACTATTTAGACGATATTTTTTCTTCCAATTTATTTGAAGCAAATCATATCATGTCGCTTAGCAACGGATTTAAATCCAATGTGTTTATGCGGCAGACGATTTTTATTAAATCCTTTCCGATTTGAATAATGAAGATATGTATATAAAATAAATTTCATTGCCATTTCATTTTGGACTTGATAATATCAATTATACTCTTCAGGTTTAAACATTATTATTATTGATATTTTCCGGAATTATTGATTCAGGGATTATTGATATTTTTAAGTTATTGCGCCATTGTTTTATTGCGGCAAAAATTGCTGACACACGCATATTGTACGTTGTACGAGTAATCTTCTAGGAATGCACGGGTATATCTTCTAACCTACGAGAATATAAGTAGTACAGGTATATTGGCATATATTTTGACATATATTGGCATATATATTGGAATCAAGTACAGTCTTCTGGTATGAAGATTAAGGGGATTAATTATATATTCAATTTATTACGTCGTCTGTTGTATTTTACCAAAAAACATTTGTGACTCATATTGCAAAACGGGTAATCTTCTACTAATAATCGGACATTATAAGTAGTACGTGTATATCTTCCCATATAATTTTAGCACTTTAATTTTGACATATATTGGAATAAATGACTGTCTTCAGATTTAAAGATTACGGGTTTATTGGTATTTTCAATTTATACATGTAATCTACTAATACAGGTTATATTTTCTAATATTCGCGTATATAATTAGTACGGGTCCCATACAATTTTAACGCTTTTTTTTTGCATATATTGATTCAATTCCATATTTTTTTTTATATTTGCTTACATAAGGGGTCCAATATGTTTTATTCTTCAGATATGTCCATGAAGATAATTTTATATAGCGAGAACAGAGATTCTTAAACTTCTTTTTAGGAGCATTATATTATAAATTTTAACAGAATATTTTGATTAAACATGTCATTTAGTATACTATAAGAATTTGGGCATGATTATGAATTTCAAGTTTCTTTATATTATATACTCCGTACGAAGAACGGGTATGCTGCTAGTCTATATAAATAAAAATGAAAATCTGTCTGTCTGTCTGTCTGTCTGTCTGTCTGTCTGTCTGTCTGTCTGTCTGTCTGTTTGTCACACCATCACGGGAGAACGGCTGAACCGAATTTGATGAAATTTTGTGGGTAGCCCAGAAATAGCCCCACTTAAAATTATATCCGTGTTTTGAGTTTCTACGACCAGTGGTTCTCGAGATATTAGTAAAAAACGAAATTTTCGTTTGTCTCATCATCACGGAAAAACGGCTGAACCGAATTTAATGAAATTTGGTGAATAGCCTTGAAATATCTCCCCATAAATTTTGTCCAAGTTTCGAGTTTCTAAGACCTGGGGTTGTCGAGATATTAATGAAAAACGGAACTTTTTCCTAGGAGTTCTACTCCCTAACTCCGTGGTTTATCCAAACGAAAAGCTTGAAAATCGTTTGAAAGTGAATTAAAATTTAATCTCTGAGTTTGATGGGAGATTTTTTGCGTTAATTAGTCACTTTCTGAAAACATGAATTGTTTGAAACATGATTTAAAGGGGAAATCTATCTCCATGGTTCATGGTTTATTTAAAACACGCTTTTACGGAACAATGAGAAGTATAGAGAAATCAAAATCGTTATTTAATTTCGCAGTTTATGTTATAAGACAAGACATATTTAACATGTTATAAGATTCTATCTTATATCATGTTACTCAGAAACGCAATTAAATTAAATCTGTCTGTTAATTTTAATAATTATTTTTTCGATTTGAATAATAAATAAATGGATATAAAAATATATTTTAGAAAAGAACGATTTGATTTTTCTTATAGCATTTTTGACTGGATAATATCAATTACGGTCTTCAGGTTTAAAAATTATTATTATTTATATCTTCGGGGATTATTGATTCAAGGATTATTGATATTTTCAAGTTATTATGCAATTATTTTATTATGACAAAAATTGTTTAAACTCATATATTGTATGTTGTACGAATCTTCTACAAATACACGTGTATATCTTTTAATCTACGAGAATATAAGTAGTACAGGTATATTGACATATGTTTTGATATATATTGGCTTATATTGGAATCAATTACGACCTTCTGGTATAAAGAGTACGGATATTATTGATGTTTTCAATTTATTACGTCATCTCTTTTATTTTGGCAAATAACGGGTAATCTTCTACTAACACATTGGCATATTTTCTGATCTGCGACAATATAATTAGTACGGGGTTGCATATATTCATTCAATTCCTATTTTTTCTTCTGTAAATTTGCTTACAAAAGGGGGCAGGATGTTTTATTCTTCAGATCTGATCGTGAAGATAATTTTGCATAGTGTGAACATATATTCTTAAACTTCTCTTTAGGAGCAATAAATTTAATATTTTAACAGAATTCGCACATGATTGCGAAATTTAAGTGTCTTTAAATTATACACTCCGTACGAATAACGGGTGTGCTGTTAGTGGTTAATAAATTTTAACATTTTAGGAGGATATATCATGTTGCTCGGCATCGCAATTAAATTAAATGTGTTTGTTAATGTTTTTATTATTTTTTTTCGATTTAAATAATAAATAAATGGATAAATGGATATAAAAGTATATCTTATGAATGGACGGTTTGATTTTCTTTTAATTATATTAATTGCTGACTGCGTACATCAATTTCATTTATTTTGGCAAAAGAGTTTTCAAACTTATATCGTATTTAGCTACTAAACTCATATATTGTGTTTAGCCAATAAATTCATATAGCCGATTGTTGAAACAGAAAAAGAGTAGAGCGAGTATATCTTCTAATACAATTGTAGTGTTTTCATTTAGTATATTGAAACGGGATAAGAATGTTTCATTCAGATCTGCAAATTCAAAGCTACGAATTTGGAGGGATATTGCTAATTTGACAACTTTTCTTAAACTTTGCCAAATTGACGGAAATGTCGCCAAATTGATATAAACGACACACAAACAGCTGCCATAAACCTTCGGGTTGGTCGTGTGGCTTGGGTCTTCTACATATCAATGAATTTTTTTTTTGTTTTGTTAGAAGAGAGTACTGAAATGATGTTTGGTTAGCATTTATCTGTCAGACCAACCATCCCACTTAGTAATACATTTAGCGAATTTTTAAAATGTCACCAAATTGATAAAAATGTTTTCAAATCTATAAAAAATATCTTGAAATTGATAAAATTGCGCTACATAAATGATATTAATTGTTTTTTGTTAGGGGATAGTATTGTGATGATATTTCGTCAATTTGTCGCAAAGTGGAACTGTCAGTTCTACAGTCCCACTTGGCGATAAATTTGGCAATTTTTTAAAATGTCGCTAATTTGACGAAACTGTCGCCAAATGTTCCATAGAAATATAACTATTTAGACGATATTTTTTCTACCAATTTATTTGAAGAAAGATATCATGTCGCTTAGCAACGGATTTAAATCCAATGTGTTTATGCGGCAGACGATTTTTATTAAATCCCTTCCGATTTGAATAATGAAGATATGTATATAAAATAAATTTCATTGCCATTTCATTTTGGACTGGATAATATCAATTATACTCTTCAGGTTTAAACATTATTATTATTGATATTTTCCGGAATTATTGATTCAGGGATTATTGATATTTTTAAGTTATTACGCCATTGTTTTATTGCGGCAAATATTGCTGACACACGCATATTGTACGTTGTACGAGTAATCTTCTAGGAATGCACGGGTATATCTTCTAACCTACGAGAATATAAGTAGTACAGTTATATTGGCATATATTTTGACATATATTGGCATATATATTGGAATCAAGTACAGTCTTCTGGTATGAAGATTAAGGGGATTAATTATATATTCAATTTATTACGTCGTCTGTTGTATTTTACCAAAAAACATTTGTGACTCATATTGCAAAACGGGTAATCTTCTACTAATAATCGGACATTATAAGTAGTACGTGTATATCTCCCCATATAATTTTAGTACTTTAATTTTGACATATATTGGAATAAATGACTGTCTTCAGATTTAAAGACTACGGGTTTATTGGTATTTTCAATTTATACATGTAATCTACTAATACAGGTTATATTTTCTAATATTCGCGTATATAATTAGTACGGGTCCCATACAATTTTAACGCTTTTATTTTGCATATATTGATTCAATTCCATATTTTTTTTATATTTGCTTACATAAGGGGTCCAAGATGTTTTATTCTTCAGATATGTACATGAAGATAATTTTATATAGCGAGAACAGAGATTCTTAAACTTCTTTTTAGGAGCATTATATTAAATATTTTAACAGAATATTTTGATTAAACATGTCATTTAGTATACTATAAGAATTTGGGCATGATTATGAATTTCAAGTTTCTTTATATTATATACTCCGTACGAAGAACGGGTATGCTGCTAGTGCATATATATAAGGAAAATGTTACATTCGTTCTTACCATACTTTTCTCTACCTCATCGTGAGTAATGTAGACACTGATTCTTATTCAATGTTGTTCGAAATCTATAAATCCATCAAACTCCGGTAACAGCTTTCTTCACACCTTTACAATATGTTATTTTTACATGCACTACTGCTAAAGGAATATCTGTATATAACGCTTTGCAATCAGTTTTACCATACTTTCCTCCAGCGCAGCTTGAGGAAAGTAAGAAATAATGTATATTCAGGGATGCTCAAAGCGTGTGAAATCTAGGAATATATTTCTTTACACCATCGCAATGTTTCTCTTTACATACATTATAGGTTGAACATGAAATAATATTTCTTGATGGACAGAAGCTCTTGCGTGATAGATAGTAATTCCCAAATATTTCTTTTCAAAAGTGTTTGCGTATATACAATCGATTGGAGGGTTCTTTTGTTATTTTAATATATTGTATCTGTGGTTTCTATTTCTCCATTAGGTAATGGTCCTTCCTCAATATATGGTCATTATTATATAGCCAATTCATTGGTATGCGCATTTTAAGTAAACACATAATAACGTACTGATTATGATTCTTGATTCCATGACATGAATGACTTTTCGAATAGGAAAACGCTGCCAGAAATTAAAAGAACTGGAAGTCTGGAAACGTTAATGATTTGTCATGTAAATTGTCAATACCAGTTGACAGTTGTATATATTTTGGATAATATACACATTCTATACACAATCAATTAATATATATCTAAAGAGCAAATTACATATAATTCAAATTTAAAAAGGAATTAATGTATTATTTGTTTTTTAATAGTCCATGATATTTTAAAATGATTTTTTATAAGTTAAAGCAAAGTTAAAGCAGCATAACAACGCCGTACCCCTTTCTATTGTTGACATAACAACGCTGTACACTTTTTTATTGCTGTATATTCTTTTTTAACCCCTTTACATCCAATATTTTATTTTTGTGGAAAATATTTGTCACTGTGACAAATTGTTTAATTGACCTAGCATCGGGCGCGGTTAGTACTTGGGTGGGTGACCACCTGGGAACACTGCGTGCTGTTGGCACATTTGGGGCGCAGTAGCCCGGAGGTTTGAATTTGTACGCTGCCACAACTGCCGCCGTGTTAATGCGGAGTACGATCACGTTAAACATGTGGGTCCGTAAGTCCTTCCGAGAGATTGGTGGTAGGAGAAGGAGGGTACGGTCAATCTGGATGACTTCCCCACTGGGTTCCGGTCTAAATTGGGTGGCACTTCCGGTCGTCTAATCGGTTACTTTATACCTTTCTGGTAGGTGTAAAATAACCGTTTGGACGACCGGAAGTGCCACCCAATTTGCCACCACGGTTACTTTACACCTTTCTGGTAGCCTTCCCGGCCGTCCAAATAGTTGCTCAAGTCCTTTGGATGAGTCGGACGGCCTGGTTTTTCCTCACCTTTCTGGTAGGTCGGACGGTTTGGGTCTCAACAACAACAACATTGTTTAACTGACCGGCCACACATTATGCTGCTGAAAACCTTTGGGTCATTTGTGTGGTCTGGGCCTTCAACATTGTTTAATTGAAACTTGGATTCAATCAAAATAAGGAATTTTTAATTTTTGTTTCATAGTTTTTATGAAAAACGTTGTCCTATATAAAGGACATATCCCTATTCATTTTATATAGCTATATCCCTATTTTATTATGGCTATATCCCCATTTTATCCCTATTTTATATGGCTATATCCCTATTTCATTTTATTTGGCTATATCCCTATTCATTTTATACCTGCACTCTGTGCTAATGTATTTTATCGGAAAAAGTATCCTAAAATAATTAACTCGACTTTCACATACCAAAAACATTTTTTTTAATTAGCTTGTGATATATTTTAAGCAAATTCTGCAAGAAAATCTTTGAAAAATCGGTATTGTTGGTCTAAATGATTAAAATTATAACATGTCACCCCTCATTTTAAAAGTCTTGATAAAAATATTTCGATTGATACAACTTTTACAATGAAGATCCTCTGGGGTTGACCTTCAAGATGACAAATGATAACATTAACAAACGAGAAAGATCAATCATGCATAAAACATTGGTTACGAAATACTTTTCAACTGCAATGCAATTTTATTTAAACTTCTCTAAAATGCGATATTTTTAGTGGTAATATTTTAAAAATTATCACAATAATACAGTAATTTATTATATTTGAAAACCTAAAACTTCATTAAAAACTAACTTTATTTAAATGTCGTCATTGAAACATAAATCGCCTGGCTCTCTATGCAAAAGAAGTAAATATTTCATACATACTCTTTTATTCCATTCCTTTCATTCATCACAATACTACAATAAATTATTTTACTTAAAAACTCAACCATGGAGGTAATAATTTAACTCTATTGAAAAAGCTATCGAAAAAGCTATCGAAACTTCAACAAAAAAGTCTGCTATAGAATCGTCTGCTTCTCTATGTAAAATCAATGAATGTTTCATTCATATCAGCCATATTTCAGACAGCAGAGCTAAATAATTTTGCTTTAAAAAATTCAGAAATTCTTATACAACTCATTCCTACATCTTGATGTGTTTACATTCCACATTAGTGAAAATTAGGCTTCGTTGCAGAAATAATCAAAGTTTGAGGATCATTTAAACTCACATATATTGTAATTGCGTTGTTTCAGAATATAGATGCACATAAATTAAGCAAAAATAAAGCGTTTTAGGAAGTATACAACGCTAAATATAAATTAAAACAACTTTAAATAAAAATCACGATTTTGACTCAAGATGGATGGCATTGGTTATTTAAACACCAATATATTCTAATTGCTCTGTTTTAGAATATAGCTGCACAGAAATTAAACAAAAATAAAGCGGTTTTAGGACGGATACACCACTAAATACTAATAAGAAATATGAATCATGCATGAAACATTGATTATGAAACACTTTCCAACTTCAATGCAATTTTATATAAACATCTATAAAATCCGATACATTCTTATGTAATAGTTTTAAAATTATCACAATACTACATTTATTGATTATATTTGAAAACTTAATCGAAAAAAGTGAACTTCATTCAAATGACGGCATTGCAATATAAATTGTCTGGTTTAAACATCTCTAAAATACGATGCATTCCTTGGTAATATTTTAAAAATTATCATAATACTACAATAATATATTATATTTGAAAACTGCATTAAAAACAAATGAACTTTATTCAAATGACGTTATCGAAATATAAATCGACTGTCACTCTCTATAAAAGTAATATTTCATTCCCAAACTTTTTCCATTCCTTTCATTCATCACAATATTATAATAATTTATTTTATTTAAAAACTTAAAACCATGGAGGTACAAGTTATTGAACTCTATGCTTAACACTTTGTCGAAAAAAGCATCTGATTCTCTGTGAAAATCAATTAATATTTCATTCATATCAGCTATATTGCAGAATCCATGAGTTAAATAATTTTGCGTTAAAGGAATGCAGCAATTCTTATACAACTCATTCGACATATTTTGCTGTTTACATTCTCCATAAGTGAAAATTAGACTTCTTTGTAGAAATAATCAAAGTTTGATGATCATATAAACTCAAATATATTGTAAATGCGTTGTTTCAGTATGTAGATGCACAGAATTTAAGCAAAAATTAAGCGGTTTTAGGACGGATATAATGCTAAATATAAATTTAAAAGAACTTTAAAAATCTCGACTTTTACCCTGATGAAGAAAGATGGATGCCATATTTTATTTTAAAGTTTGTCACGTGATTTCTCCATATAATATGGGTGTAATTATTATTTTAATTTTTATTTAAAACACTACAGAATACATTTTACTAAAAAATTCTTATATATTTTATGGGATAATTTGAATATTTTAAACTTTTCGAAGAATTTTAACTTTGCTTAAAAAATACAACTTATTCCACATCTTTTGGTGTTTACATTCTCCATAAGTGGAAACTAGGCTTCGTTGTAGAAATAATCAAATTTTGATGATCATTTAAATTCAAATATATTGTAATTGCGTTGTTTCAGTATGTAGATGCACAGAATTTAACCAAAAATAAAGTGGCTTTAGGATGGATGCAACACTAAATATGAATTAAAAAGAACTTTAAAAATCACGATTTTTACACAAGATGGATGCCATATTTTATTTTGAAACACTTCATATAATATGGGTGTGATTATTATTTTAATTTTTATTTAAAAAACTACAGAATATATTTTGTTGAAATTTTTTTCATATTTTTCATGGGATAATTTGAATATTTCCTAAAACTTTCGACGCAATTTGTGAATTTTAAATTCGCTTAAAAAATCTTTGAAAAATTAGGTCCAATAGGATCCAATGCATTTCATTTTTTCTATCCAAAACTAATAGGGTGATATTACTCATTTATATACCCATTTAACAACGTCTGAACAACATACTAAAATTGCATTTTGATATAGTCCTTTTACGGCAGTTGTCGTGCGAACGGACAGACAGACAGACAGAATGAACAAAGTCATACACACTTTTCAACTATAGCCCATTGGCTAGCGCGCTGGAGTTGCACTCGGTAGGCCCGGGTTCGATTCCAGCCGCTGCCAAAACTGCCGCCGTGTTCATGCGGAGTACGATCACGTTAAACATGTGGGTCCGAAAGTCCTTCCGAGAGGTTGGTGGTAGGGGAAGGAGGGTACGGTCCCTGTGGATGCCTCCTCCACTGGGTTCCGGTCTAAATTGGGTGGCACTTCCCGACCGTCCAAACAGTTACCTTACACCTTTCTGGTAGGTCGGACGGTCTGGGTTTCAACAACAACAACAACACTTTTCAACTATACCGGCCGTCCAAATAGGTGCTCTTAGTCCCCTGGACGAGTCGGACGGTCTGGGTCTTCTACACTTTTCAACTATGTTGTAAAGGGTCAAATATTGTATCGTAGCTATTTTTCACTACAATTGAAACTGTTAACTTTGGGGATAATTGATATATAACCGCCGTTATGTATAATTATGTCAAATTTTGTCCTAGTTGCCATATTAAGGTAATATAAAATTCCGAAATTTTTGCTCATATTTCAAAAATTTCTATACAGTTCATCATTGCTTTGGTAACAAAATCGGATATAAAGTTTCATGAAAATCCATTAATAATTGTGTATCCATCGTGTACACTAGAAATCGACCACAGACATGCAGAATGTTACCACTCCAAAAATAGTTATAACATGTTCAAGTGCTCATATATTGGCATTAAAATATTGGTCATATATTGGCATTAAAACATTGGTCATATTTTGGCTAAAACATATATTGGCATCAAAATCTCTGAATCATAAATTTTCGTGGAAACAATACATTTTACTATATTACTTATATTCTAAAGTATGATAAAGTAAAACAATTGTTTATTACGAACTACTTTTATGCAAAAATAATAAAAGAAGATAGCCCAAAATGATGAGTGCGTTTTTTTTTAAACAAAAAGTAAGATAAATGGTAAAACACTTAACACATGTTTCTATTTTGCATTTTTGATTTACTGATACTGACTTTCTGTGGCATATAAAATTGCACCGTCTCTGAAGTTAATTGATTGTCTAACATTCTAGCTTGAAGTTTAGATATTAAAACGTTTATAAACGTATTATAGGCTGTAATAGATCTGAGTAATGTGCTAGCATTGTTTATTACTCGTTCAAGTGGAATAACCATTAGCAGAACATTAGTTGAGTTTAAATAAAAATATTTGATGCGTTTACACCTGACTTGTTTTATAATACATATTAAACGTTTTTATAATCAGAATAATGATTATATATCGTGTTCGGTATTGAGCTCGGTAGTGCAAATATATTGTCATACCCATTACTTCATTTCATTTCGTCGCGGTCACATTTATTTTATGATTTACTCAAACACTGAAGTACTCATAATTCCCTTTTACTTGTATCAAGCGAAAAATCCAACTAAAAATTGACGAATTTATATACCCTCTGTGGAAAGTTCTTGCAAAAACATGGTGTCCGTGCAGTTCTAAGCCGATCTATAAAATTCGAAAATTTTCCAGAACTTCGACCAGAAGTCGCCTAATTGTCTGTTTCTAGCCAAATTACTCAACAAGATTGCCAAATATGTCGCCAAAGTCAGCCTACACGGATGTTCGAATTATAGCAATGGTTTTCTCTTAGATGCTCGTAACAACATGGCCGTACTTCAGATACAGCTGAAGAAGAGTGTAGCTTTTCTTTCATGATTACTGTACACCGTATGTTGCTTCGCATTAATAAAAGTTTTGTCGAAAATAAATTACGATATAAAATCCAAATTCTCAATTTTGTGATAATATGATAATGTGGAAATACTTTAAATCTTACAAAGACTTACGTAAGCACATCTAACTGCAAATGTGATTTAAATGAAGGTGGATATGCTAATAAACTTCAAACTCTTTTCTAAAGCCATTATGTGAAACTACAAACACTGTATTTCATGACGTTCCGATGTGAATAGTTCTATTGTAATACCCGCTGCAATGATATATATATATATATATATATATAAGTATTTATGATCCTTTAATATGTATCATAGCAAGTGCAGTTCTACTCATAAATTTGTAACATTCTGTATAACCTAAAAGAGAAATCGTAACTATCTATGTAATTCTTACAAAACAACATCAGTTATATAATTTAGTTAATACAACTGTTATGTAAATTTATACACAAAGTATAAATTCCAACCATATGCAAAGTAAAATCCCAATGATACACAAGATAAAATTCCAACTATACACAAAGTAAAATACCGATCATACACAAAGTAAAATTCCAATCACAAAGTAAACACTTAAATACCAAACATGCGCTAAGTATAAATTCAAACATGCACAAAGTAAACTGCTACTGATACACAAAGTAAACTCTTACTGATGCACAAAGTAAAATGCCAATCATAAACAAAGTAAAATCGCAAACATACGCAAAGTAAAATCTCATTCATATGCAAAGTAAAATCCCATCCGTACACAAAGTAATATCCCAATCACCATGCAGTGTTTTGGATTTTGCGGCAAAATATTTATTGACTAGATATTGGGATCTAATCCAATTCTTCTTGATTGCATCTATCTAACTACTACACTTCAGTCAACGAAGACATCATAATAAGTATTATATACTGTGGTGCGCAATAAACAAAAGAAATACTTAAAGTTAATATTTTGGACATTTAATTTAGAAAGATTGACATGGCCGTAAAGTCGTACATAGTGGACATTATTAAATTAACGATTGCGTTGCTTGCCGCTATTAAAATCCACCATTTTTTTCTTTAGAGTGAGTTCTGTAACGGAATATTAATTAACACAATACCACTCCATTAATTGCACCATTTTAATTTTAACAATAAATCATTTATTAACTACATAAAATACTTAATTACTTAATTACAACAATTATTCCTCTTGTTCGCGCCGGAGAGAGACAATGTGAGACTATTAGTTAAAAATGTCAAAAATATATTTAAGACCTGCAACATTATTTGAGGAACACATACCTGCAAGACTGACTGTCTTGGACTTGGTCATCAGCACGTACTTAATGTCGCTCATTTTACTGGAATTAACTCGAAGTGTAATTTGCCCGCACGTAATTCGCCGATCATATTGTACTGTTGACTAGGTGTTAATATCGAACACTTCTGGAATAACTGTACTCTAGACTTTGTCGTTTACATTCTGAAATTGTCGTGCAGAATTCATCATGAATTTCTATATCACCTCTCACGTAGAATTCATAAGCGACCACTATTGAAATAATACATTGACAATAATATCAAATATTTTCCATATCATTTCCTCTTTTTCGTTTTGATCCAAATTCCAAGGTATGCAATAAAATAAACAGAACGAAATCCTTTCTTTAGGAGTGAAGGCGTGGCTTAGAGCGCACCGGGAGTTGGGCATACGAGGAGAAGTCTATTGAAAAGAAAACTCGATCACACTGTATTAACGGCAATGCATTTGCAATTTGTATACGTTTGCTTGAAAAACCACATAAAATGAAATAATTTAGTGATTTAAAATAAATGTTAGAATGCGAAAATATACACACACACATTTTTGTTAAACGACAAAATTGTGCTGAGCTTCTTCTTTCTGATGCTGTGAAATAAGTATCAGATAACCTAAAAAAGATAAATATTTTTATATTTAAAAACAATAATAAATATGAAGCAATTTCCCTACAGATGCGATTCGAACGGCATTGGAAAAAATATTCTGTATTCACACTGATGGTGTCAAGAAAGAACCTCGATTAATGTTTTGGTCTCTATGGAACCGATTTGTGTGAAGATCGCTCAAAATCGTACTAAAAATAACTTAGAAACTTATTCCAGTGTTTAAAAAAATATTCGCCAAACCCTATTATGGCTGGTTCTGAAGTATATCTGCATCAGATTTTGTCGTTGTTTGACGCTTAGATTTCCGATTATAAACTGCACACACACACGCACACAGATAGTGTGATACAGACAGGTAGACAGAAAGACAAACAAAAATATTTTATAATTTACTATTTGGACGAATGTATTTTGTTTTCATATTCTTTCATATGTACTACACAATAATACTGTCCTAGCTTACTGATATTTTTGTGTATACCTTCTTACAGTACTAAAAATAAGCTTGTACTTATTGAAACCTTTCACAATTCTTTTGTAAGAAATCAACCTATAGCGCAATTTCTCATGCCGCTTAATAGTTTATCTTTAACTTTTGATATTTTTATGAGCCACCAAATGCTTTTAAAACATTTTTACACATAGGGTAAACAAAAAGACAAACACAAATATTTTATAATTTACTATTTTAGACGAATGTATTTTGTTTTCATATTCTTTCATATGTACTACACAATAATACTGTCCTAGCTTACTGAGATTTTTGTGTATGCCTTCTTACAGTACAAAAAATAAGCTTGTACTTGTTGAAAACTTTCACAATAAACATTTTGTAAGAAATCAACCTATAGCGCAATTTCAAATGACGCTTAATAGTTTATCATTAACTTTTGATATTTTTATGAGCCACCAAATGCTTTTAAAACATTTATGATATGAGTTTAAAGATTTTACTAATTGTGATGACTGCATTATAATGTGAAATATGCTTTTGATTTTTTTCATTTACATTTTCAAGTTTTTAATACTCATTTTATTAAGCTGTTACGTTTATGTGTGAGTTTTATATTAGTTGTATTTTGTTTTCCCTTCTCTATAACCGGGGGTTTTGCCTTTTGAGAAGTCTATTCCAAATAAATAAATTCATAAATAAAAAAAGTAAAAAACTCTTTAATTGAAAATTGATTGTAATTGATATCAATAAAAATATATTCATTTATATATTTTACAGCTTACTGTAAATTTCTGACATTTAATACCTTGCAAACAGTATAAAATAGAACATTGTAGCTTAATTGTTACTCTACAATGAGTTTAGCAATTAGTCTCTGTAGTCAATTGAACTCTTCTTCTTTAACATGTTTTTCGTGAAGTTGAAGCTGACTTTAAGTGATCTGAATGTGCAATTAGTACATTTCGGAATTTGTACTATGTCCGTCTTTAATGTTTGTCTTTGGGTAGAGATAATAAGATAAATAGAAGTTTATAAGCTTGGATGTATTTCCAAGTGATATTTGATGCATTCTGAAAACAGATTTCTCAGTTTTAAAGAAATTGATTTGAATAATCAAGAATTCAGAAGAGTTTTATGGAATACAAATGGAATATTAGATTGCTTAGATTTTAGTCTTTAGTAAAATGTCTGTTTTTTCCTGTGTAACGTAAAATTTAAACGTCATTCGACCATGATATTTGGCGCAGAAGTACTTCAGGACCCGAGACGATACGTATCGGCGAGATTTTTTTTGCATTCGAAGTAGTTTTTGGTTATTTTGAGTGGAAGAAACTTCCCGTTCAAAGCAGATGTGTCGAAAACCCAGACCGTCCGACTCATCCGAAGACATAGATCAACAATTTGGACGGACGGTAGGCAGATGTGTGTCGAAAACCCAGACCACTCGACTCGCCCTAAGCTATAACCAGCAACTTGAGTGGCCGGGAGGCATATGTGTGTCGAAAGCCCAGACCACCCGACTCGTCCGAGGACTCAGAGTAAAGGCATATGTGTGTGTCATATCGTCTAATGCCCAGATACTGATGGCGCCATATGGTGCTGTCATCCTAAATGTAAAACTACACGTCATTCATTAATTGAATTTTGCATTTAATAGTACATAATCGATTACGCAGAACTAAGGAATGTTTAAAATATACTAATATAATTCATATAATATAGTTCATAGTTCATACTAATATAGTTCATATAACGTAATGGTACGTAATATAAAGTGATAATACTTAGTATAACATAAAGTGTTAGTAAGTAACCTTTATATAAGTAACATAATATAAATTGTAAAAAGTACTCGATTGCAGCCTTCCTTTCATATGCATATGAGAAATTGGATTTGCTTTTTAAGGAAACAATTTCATGTCGTCTGGTTGACAGGAGAAAGCCTTTTGGCATTCGCTCTTCTAAATTTTCTACAATATTGTTCCAATTCGAAAATATAATCATTCAGTTTTCATCTTAACACCATCGGAAAAAATCAAAATTTTTCAGAAACTATACTATTAATAGACAAATTAAACGAATTACAAAAAAATTGGACAGACAAGCCGATCAATGAAAAAATATATAATTTTCGTGTTTTTAAGCCCCGAAGTACACAATTCTAATTGTGGCGTAAAAACTTCATTTTGGGGGTTATCTTAAACTAATTATTTCTTATTTAAATATTCAGGTTTCGAAGATAATATTCTGTATGCGTTCGTATTGTATAACTCTCCATTGCCTGTGCTGGCAAAATCCCACCATATGCGAAGTCTGGCATCAACCTGTAAATAATATAATTCTTATAAGTAAACATTAAAGTTCAACACTCTAAAATAATGACCGCGTGCTGTTGGCACATTTCGGGCGCGGTAGCCCTGTGGTCCGTAAGTCCTTGCTAGAGGTTGGTGGTAGGAGAATGAGGGTACCGTCCCTGTGGATGCCTCTCCGACTGGTTTCTGGTCTAAATTGGATGGCACTTCCTGGCCATCCAAACTTTTACATTACACCTTTCTGGTAGGTCGGACGGTCTGGGTCTCAACAACAACAACAACTCTAAAATAATGACACATTTTTTTCAACTCAATTATTTATTAGAATTATCATTTGACATTATTAAAATAATTACTTAAATTTTCATTTACAATGTATACTTCATATTTGTCGATTTCAACGTCGTGTGATTACATGTGACAGGCGGAAATTTTGATTAGGTTTAGATCCACATTCACAATTAAATTCAACTGTGATCATAAATTACTAAAAATGATACCTGTGGTTCTTTCAATATCACCTGAAGCCGTCTTTGGCCACCGCAGCTGTACTACGTAATGTACACCACACTGCAACTGCGAGCTGCACACCACAGGTGTACACCAAACTGTCACTACGAGATCATTCTGGCTGTATACACTCTCTCTGCTTCAATATATATGACTACTGTCTTAATTCTGAATATCGTGCCAGTCTCACTGTTTTTGACCCCTCTCTCTAAATATATTTTCATTTCATTCCTCTCTCATCTGAATTCCTCTCTCAACTGCAAAATCACTGAGCTCTTTTCGTATGTTATTACTCCTCCTTCATATGACCATTGGCTGAGGAGTTTGTGTGAGGAACCATATCATTGGCCCCATTGGGCTTAACAGCCCGCGCTCTAGAAAACTTTTCATTGGCCACATTGCGTAACAGCCATATAATCCATGCCATATGGTCCTTAGAATCCATGTGACACCTCGTGGTGGGTAGAACCCTTGTGGTTGCATCATTAATTGCTGTAGGACGTTTATATGGCTTCATAAACTATATAGAATCTAATTTCAAGTCTTCCCGTCGAGATGGTGCACTGTATTGTTAGTATGTTCTAATCTGTTATAACATATGCGTCGACTTGTTTTAGATTTTCTGTTACCATGGCATATTAGTGTGCATTATTTCACCTGCTACCGTCTGTCATCACACTAAATATTGCCATAAAAATATCCCACATTGCTACGCAAGAAAAATTATGTTTCTACAGTTGGAGTGCATGCGCATGCGCATTGCATCTACAGATGCATTGGAGAATCTCAATTCTGAATACTATATGCCGAACGTTATTGTAGAATGCAGTTCGTTTTTTATTATACTACTTTAATCAATCAAATATAGTTTATTAATATGAATAATTAACCCGTATTTAATCATAAAATAAACATAAAATATATGGATAAAGCAATATGACAAATCTGTTTAAAACTGTTTTTAAACTATTTAAAAAAATTATGATAATAATATTAATTGGGTTTTTGAATAAAATAGAATTTTCGAATCCTGAAATATGCTGAAATAAAGTTCGAAAAAAATTATTTTCTCGTCTGGTAGCAAAAGAATAATAGTTGTCAATCTGGAAAAATATTGTAAAATGAAATACAAAATGCAACTTTCTCTTGTCAAATATGTATAAGAAAACACTAGAATTTTTCTCATTCAAATACGCTTTTAATTTGAATGCGAAAACACTTCTCAACATAAAAATAATAGTTTTATCTAGAAGGTGAGAGCATTTTTTTCATTTAAACGAATTTTTGGAAGGGTGTAACAAAACTTACTATATAACTTTAGTTTATTTGAATTTTGTGTTGCAACAATCATAAAAAAAGTTAATATAAAATTTATAGTTTTACTTTCCTTTCAATACATGGCAATGTATAGGGAAAGTATTGGAATCATGTAGAAAATCGCAACTCGAGTTTTTGTGGATCTACACGTTTTGACACCTCTAGAATACGAAAAACTATTTTCAGCGTGACGTCTGTGTGTGTGTGTGCGTGTGTGTCTGTGTGTCTGTCTGTACAATGTATGTATTCATTCTAACTCAAAAACTAATGAACCAAAATTCATAAAATTTGATATGTACGTCCCTTGCGTGTGACCCTGTTACTGATCCGTTTTTGGTACTACTCAGGATAAAAGAACCCGCCTTTTTTAGCGAAATGCTCGCGAAAATTTTTTTGAATCTTCTCTATCTGAAAAACAAATACATCAAATTTTACAAAATTTGATATGGAAATCACTTGTGGGTTACTCTGGTGCTGATTATATTTTGGTACAATTCAGAAAAAAAAGAACCTGTATTTTTTGCGAAATGGCTCGCAAAAAATGTATGTATCTATCTAGTTAAAAATCTAATCTGCCAAATATCCCAAAAATTAGTGGATAAGTCACTTGTGATTTAACCTGTTTCTGATTAGATTTTGGTACCTTTTAGAAAAAGGGAACATGCCTCTTTTGCGAAATGGCCTGCCAAAATCGTAAAAATGTAAAATAAAATATTTCGTATGCTCACATATATAAATTAAATGCTTGTTTTATACGTAATTTTTGACGATGAAAGCATAAGACATAAGATCAACCCCATTACTCTTGGACTGGCCGTTTTCGAGAAATTTTATTTTTTCGCATGTTCGTCAGCCACTTTTGAAAATAGGTTCAGTTACCCGATAAAAACGGATATGGAAGTAAAAGGGCAAATCCGATGTAATAAAATATAATGTGTTTTATGTGCAATTAATCTCAATATAATGAATTATTGAAGAAATAAAGAGAACGTGAATATGAGTCTGCAAGGAAAGTCATGTGCTGCCCACTTCTGATTTTTATACCCCGAAATGATAATTGATAATTGAATGGAGGGATATTAAATAAATTATGCACACCGAACAAGTTTAACATATAATGATCCGCATACAAAACATATTAAACAAAAATATATTTTCATACAGATTCTTGTACTTCAGTAGTATATGGGGCAGACTCTGGGACACCCAGAGTCTGCCCCATATACTACAAATTCCTATACATTTTCAAAGATTCAGGACAACCTCTAAGACCAAGCATGTATAAAATCATTTAAAAATACATAAAATCATTTAAAAATGCGTATTTTTTTAAAAATCAAAAATCAAGAGAGTTTTAAGACTCTAAAATTTCATGTATTTTAACTTAAAAAATGAGTTATATGAATATTATTGAGACCAAATCTTTGATCATTTACTAGTGCTACCATCTATAGGCATAATATAAAAGGTATCAAAGATAGCCTGCCCCATTATGGGGCATCTTGAGAGTACATATTTATGAGGGGACCGTTAGTCCCCCCATATGGATATGAAAGTCAAGTTTAGATAAATGCGTGAAAAAAGAGGACTTCCAAATGAATGGAAGTCCTCTAAATAAACTTTAAAATAAAAGAGATCCGGATCTTCAGTTCTTTTCCATCAAGTGACTCAAAATATATTGGAACTTATTGATGACGAAACGCGCCCGTAAATTACGGACGTGTTTTATAGAGATATTTATGAACAGATAGATCATAAAATTATCATCTTGATAGTATTCTTAATTTATTAAATTTTCTATTCCTGAGTGATTAAGCTTTCTCTAATATGTATTTATTATCACCTAAATATAAAAATATATATCTTCCTTTATTGATTTTATTTTTCGATCTATTAGAAAGTTGTCCATGCTTATTGTCAAGGTAATACTCTTTTTCTTCAGCTTCTACATTTAACTTTACGATTGCTGTACCTGCAATCATATTTTTAATTTTTTTCAATGATATCAGATCATATTTTCCAGGATATAAATCATCTAATACATATATTTGACGATAACCACTCAGACTATTGAACTCTTCCATTTATTAGTAAACATTTTTTTTTATAAATCCATCCATTCTTCATAATCTGTAAAACCTCTTTCTTCCATCTCTTTTTTAAGTTTTTCTCTGTATTCTTCATCAGACTTTGACTCTCTAAATATTTTTTCAGCTATAATATTTTTTTGTTCATTTTCAGAAATCGTAATAGAAACATCAGGATCAAATCCACTTAGTACATTAATTATTCTAGTTACTTTCCCAACGAAACATTTATCATCAGCCTCTTTTAGTTCATCTTTTAACACTTTTATAATTTCATTTTTATTCACATTTTTTAAAATTCTATTAAACACAACAACTAATATCTCTCTAAATTTAATATTATGGAATTCCTCCTCCAATAAGTTAATTTTTATATCTAATTCTTTAATGCATTCATCTAAATCATATGTAATTTCGGTATTTAATAATTTTATGATACTCTCTCTCAAAGATTTTTGAATATAAGTATTATGCACATTTTGAGAGTCATTATATATATTATTATAACGTCTTCTTAAAAAAAGGGGTAAATTTATTTTATCTTCATCATAGCATACTTCATATATTCCAGGCAAAAATATTAATTCATTTAGAGATGTAATATCATTTTCTCTACAATTTAATGTGTCTAAATTCGTTAAATTTTCTATTCCTTCAAGAGATGTTAATTCATTTCCCTCACAATATAGATTTTTTAAATTAGTTAAATTTTCTATTCCTTCAAGAGATGTTAATTTATTTTCCACACAATATAGATATTTTAAATTAGTTAAATTTTTTATTCCATTAAGAGATGTTAATTTATTTTCATTACAATCTAATGATTCTAAATTTTCTATTCCTTCAAGAGATGTTAATTTATTTTCCGCACAATATAGATTTTTTAAATTAGTTAAATTTTCTATTCCTTCAAGAGATGTTAATTTATTTCTCGCACAATGTATTTTTTTTAAATTAGTTAAATTTTCTATTCCTTCAAGAGATGTTAATTTATTTCCTGTACAATATAATACTTTTAAATTCGTTAAATTTTCTATACCTTCAAGAGATGTTAATTTATTTCCATCACAATCTAATATTTCTATATTTATTAAATTTTTTATTCCTTCAAGAGATGTTAATTTATTTTCCGCACAATTTAATGTTTCTAAATTCGTTAAATTTTCTATTCCTTCAAGAGATGTTAATTTATTTCCCTCACAATATAGATTTTTTAAATTAGTTAAATTTTTTATTCCTTCAAGAGATGTTAATTTATTTCCTCTACAATATAGATTTTTTAAATTAGTTAAATTTTTTATTCCATCAAGAGATGTTAATATATTTTCACCACAATCTAATGTTTCTATATTTATTAATTTTTCTATTCCTTCAAGAGATGTTATTTTATTTCCATCACAATTTAATACTTTTAAATTCGTTAAATATTCTATTCTATCAAGTGAATTATAATTTAATAAAAAAATAGATTTCACTTCAGTAGGATTCTCTATATTTAAGAAAGATATAAATTTTTTTTCCATACCATTATTATATATAACATACATTTATTTAGAATTATTTTCTTTAAATTCATCTCTAAATATTTTTTTCAGCTATTCGTCCCAACGAAACATTAATCTCTCTAAATTTTTTATTATATGGAATTGAGAGTTATTATTACTAAATCTTCTTAACATCAGAGGTAAATTTATTTTATCTTCATCATACCATATTTCATTTATTCTAGGCAAAAATATTAATTCAGTTAGAGATGTAATATCGTTTTCTCTACAATATAATTTTTTTAAATTAGTTAAATTTTTTATTCTTTCAAGAGATGTAATATCATTTTCACTACAAGATAGTATTTCTAAATTTATTAAATTTTTTATTCCTTCAAGTGAAGTTAAGGGGGCATAGGACCTTTAACCCCTTCAAGCCCAGAATGTTCTGCAACGACGCGCTCCCACCAGCCCGCGCTCTTCGCAGACGAGATGTTTCCCCCGGCCCGGAGAGTTTTTGATGTTAAGCCTAATTCAGCAAATAAATCGTAAAAATTCAATCAAATTAAAAATTTTAATTCAAAACGTGGAAAATAAGAATATTATGATGGTAGCTTAATTACATATCAATAACATTTATAAAATATTAAAAAAATATGAATAAAATACTTTTAACTTTTTAAATAAAAATAATAACACAAATACTCTAACTACAAAAGAATAGAAGTACGAATATAGAACTATACACAAATATAAAAATATATACTAAATGCAATGCTTTCAACACTATAGGAAATTTAAAACTTAAAAACCAGGTTATTTTAAAAGTTTTGCAGAGTATGATACTTCTCAAAGCACTCTTCTACGCATAGCCCGACTCCACAAATTTTGCATTCATAATACGTTCTCTGAAACCGGCGTTCTTTCACACGCGTTCTTGTGCATACAACACATCGCTTTCGTGATTTTACACCTTTATCATTTATGTACAAACTAGGAAAATGCCTACCTGTCAATCTGAGAGGATTAGGCACGGGAGATTTTGAAGATAACTTTGTCATTTTGGGTTCAATATATTTTTCAACTATTTGATATATTACGCGCGACTTGAATTTTAAATTTGATAACTTTTTTCCTGTTGATTTCATAAATAAAACATTGGCATTATATAAAGCCATATCCATGAATCCGAAAAATAATTTTCGATACCATTTTACGGTTTTTCTAAAGGCAGGATAATGATACATTACAGAATCTCCCGTGTCTACTCCTCCCATATATTTGTTGTATTCAACAACACAATGCGGTTTTAGAATTTCTTCTTTTGTTTGCCTATCTTTTTTTCCTGTAGGCACTTTCTGGTTATTGTGAATTGACGTTATAATAACAACATCTTTTTTTTTGTCTTTAAATCCAAATACATTTACAGAATTCTTTTGAAATGCCAAGAATTTATCTTTTTGAAATTTTCGGGGCAAGCTTTTAGGCATTCCCGAACGATTTTTTGAAACAGTTCCACAAATGTTTGTTTTCACGGAGTTCAAGTAAAATGCCAAATTTGGAGAAGCAAAAAATCTGTCTAAATACAGGTTGTACCCTTTATTCTCAAGAGTTGAGAGCAAAGTCTTCACAACTCTTTCTCCGTAAAGGCCGCTTGTATTGATGAGTTCGGTGTCCTTTCCTGTGTAGATGAGGAAATTCCAAATATAACCCGTTTGGGACTCGCAAAGTTTGTAAATTTTTATCCCATACCGCGCACGTTTGGATGGGATATACTGACGAAAGCCAATGCGGCCCTTCCATCCAAACAAACTTTCATCTATACATATTTCCCTATCAGGTGTGTATAATTCCTTGAAGTTTTTTGAGAGGATTTCGAGAACAGGTTGGATTTTATATAACCTGGGACCACTGCTATCTGATGTGAAATGCAAAAATCGCAGTACATCGCAAAAGCGATTTCTTGACATTGCCGAATTGAAAAACGGCGTTGCAAACATCGTATCAGTTGTAAAATACATATGGATTGTAGGTTTTTTTATAATGCTCATCAGCATCACTAACGCCAGAAAAACCCTTATTTCCTTGTCCGTTACCGGTACAAAATTCGATGGAGCATCTGACGGGCCTGGATCACTGATATTTGCCGTAAAAAATGCACTTGCAAATTCATTAGTCTCTCTTGTAATTAATTCGATGAGTTCCTCGTTAAAAAATAAACTGAAAAAGTCCAATTCCTTTTCAGGAAGCTCTTCAGGCTCTAAATTCAACCCACTCTTAGATAAAAATGTCAAAAGAGGAAGATCTTTCATATCTTGACTCCATCCGTCATTAGATGCTCTAATTGCATCACTAATAACACTATCATCGTCATCATCATCTTCACACACATCTGATTCTTCACTCACATAAATATCTGTTTCACTATCACTCGAATCACTCTCCTCATTCATCATACGCGCAATTTCACTTTCCGTAAGATATTTCACTCTTTTCGCCATGGCTGCATAAACGAAACTAATAAAAAATAAACCCTCATGCACCCTCTGTACTACCGATAAACAAAAAAACCAACCCATTCTCTATCCCCCTATTCGTCCTAAAATCCAGTGTCACAATAAAAAACAAAAACATTAAACTCCCCACAAAACACGCCTTTGAGATCAGCTCTTTAACTTTACTGCTACTCCACAAAGCAATCACGTGTGTTTGTTTATGTTAACTCCTGAGTCATTCCCAGCTGTAGGAATTCCGATAACAGAAACACAGGCTGAAAGTTCAGACCTCATATGACCTCCACAATTCAAAATTACGGTATAGTATTGCCATCTAGTGTCATTAAAAAATTCTAAAAAAACGTTCCAAAGTTTGGTTCCTTATACGGAACGATGGGCAGAAACAAGCGTTCGCAACGAGTTCCCAATACGGAACGATGGGCCGGTGAGAGCATAATTTTCCCGTACCGTATAGGGTACGATGGGCGCGAAGGGGTTAAACCTTCAAAAAATCAATTTTTCAATTTTATTTTATTCTGAATGTTTGAACATTTCTGAACACTGTGCAAAAAACCGCATTCTAAAATTCGCATTATTTCTAAAGTTATGAGCTTTTATGCAACATACACTTTTGAAAATGTTCTCATGTCAGCCATCGCCGCCATTTTAAAAGTGACGTCACTATTTGTTTACGTTTGCAGTATGCTGTTTTGTCATGTAAATCTAATACTTTTTCCACCACCATGTCTTAATTATTTATTTAATTATTTCTGCAGCAGCAGGAAGGCAACTACTCACCTCTACTGAACTGCTCAGCCCAGTTTGTTTATATTCTAGAGCCGTTAACTTGTTTATAACGTGGAGAATTTCTTCTGAGTTTTGCAATTTCTTTTCATTATATTTTCTTACTTTTTACGATTGATTTGCGGCATTTATGTTGTTTAAGCATAAGAACTTTGAACTAAAATACAGTTAATCTATTTTATAATTATGCATTACAAACTTCTTCACGTTTGCATATTTATTTGTGTAAACTTCAACGTACAAGACTGTTTGGTGCAATTTTTTAATATAAACTTTTTGCTTTTTGCATTCTAATAATGGATACACCGGCAACTAAATCTCGTTCTGGGAAAAGAAGACGTTTTCAATGAAATATGTATGTAATTAAAAACAAAAACAATCCGAAAGTGTTCGAATGAAAAATGTTGATTCTACGCCTAAGCTAAGTGCTTCAAGTAAAAAAACTGTTCAGCTCAAAAGATGAACTTTCACTTGATAAGTCACATATTTCATCTGAAGAGCATTAATATAGAATGGTTCATATATCAGTACTTTTCAAGGAGCTTGCAGATGTTTTGTGCTGCAAAATATGTCATGGAACAATAAATATACGTGAAAAATCTTCAATGGGTTTAGCATCAACATTTCTTGTATATTGTGATAGCTGTGATGAACTAAAGTCTGTGAAAAATTCAAAACTGCTTGGTGTTAAGAAAAATATTCCAGAAATAAACAGAAGAGCTGTATTTTCTATGCGATGTATAAGGCAGGGCTTATCGGCTTTATCTCCTTTTTGTTGTACGATGGGTCTTCCAGAGCCTGTTTCTCAGAAATCATATAATAAAATTAATCGCAGGACTTTAAATGCCACATCTGTTGTAGCTAAATCTTTAATGAAAACTGCTGTCCAGGACGAAAGAGAATTATCAAATGGATCGAAAGATATTACTGTAAGTGGAGATGGTAGTTGGAAAAATAGGGGGTATTCGCCACGTGTAGGTGTGTGTACACTAATCTGAGCAGAAAGCGGGAAGGTTATTGAAACCGAAGTAATGTCTTCTTCTTGTAAAGGCTGCAACAGCTACAGAAGTAAGAAAAGTGGCCCTCGGTATGAAAAGTGGAAAAATAATTATAAAATAGTGTGTTTGAAAAACCATTCGGGTAGTGCGGGAAAAATGGAATGTGATGGAATTTCGAGTCTCTAGCACTACATATGAAGTTTGAAAAGCTCGTAAAAGGCAGAAAACATTTGATTTTCAAAGACAAGAGGAAGAGGAAGGAATTACTTATGCATCAGGTGCATTTTGATGCTAAATTAGATATAAAATAACACAGGATGTATAATAAACTACAGCCAAACATTAATTAGCCGAACTGCGATAACTCAAAATTTTCCATGTGCGAAAGTCATATTTGTTATATATTTTTGTAATTTTAAGCAATTTCAATACGTCAAATTTTCTGTAACTCATTCTTTTCTTGTCACTAGAGTTTCAGTTTATCAAAGTACCACTGCAGCTGTTTTTCTCAGGTAGGTGATTTTACAACTTGCGCACAGCATATTTTAAAATATATTGTACCAATCACTTTCAAGTTTTTGCTCTTACTTGTTTCATCTATATATACAATTTATGCAAAAGAGATTCCTCCTAAATAAGTAAAAATTTAGTAAATGTTTTTCATCTGACTGACAAGAAACTTCTTCACGAAGCTGATGTTCGAGCTTCCGAAGCAACATATAGAGCTCAAATACTTCTTAAAAGGCAGAAAAATTTTGATTTTTCAAACATAACAGAATAAGGAAGGTGCTATTTATGCACTGGAAGCATTCTAAGGTCAAAATACTATAATAAGTAACACTGAATATATTTTTAAACTTAAAAGCGGGTATCTCAGATATGTGATTTTAGCCCATGTGCGCAATATATTTTAAAATATATGTAGCCAATCACTTTCAAATTTTTTGCTCTTACTTGTTTCATCTATATACATAATTTATAGTTAAAAATTCCTCATAAATACGTAAAAATTTAGTAAACGTTCTTCATCTGACTAACAAGAAACGACTGTGCGAAACGTCTGTTCGAGTTTCCGAAGCAACATATAGAGCTCAAATACCCCTTAAACGCAGAAAAATTTTGATTTTTCAAACATAACAGAATTAGGAAGGTGCTATTTATGCACTGGAAGCATTCTAAGGTCAAAATACTATAATAGGTAACACTGAATATATTTTTAAACTTAAAAGCGGGTATCTCAGGTATGTGATTTTAGCCCTTGTGCGCAATATATTTTAAAATATATGTAGCCAATCACTTTCAAATTTTTTGCTCTTACTTGTTTCATCTATATACATAATTTATAGATAAAAATTCCTCATAAATACGTAAAAATTTAGTAAACGTTCTTCATCTGACTAACAAGAAACGACTGCGCGAAACGTCTGTTCGAGTTTCCGAAGCAACATATAGAGCTCAAATAGCTCCTAAAAGGAAGAAAATTTTTGATTTTTCTTACATAACAGACATAGGAAGGTGCTAGTTATGAACTAAAGGCATTTTAAGGTACAAAATAAGATAATAAGTAACATTGAAGCATTTTTAAATTATAAAGCTGTTTTTCTCAGATATGTGATTTTAACACTTGCGCGCAATATATTTTAAAATATATGTAACCAATCACTTTCAAATCTTTTGCTCTTACTTGTTTCATCTATATACATAATTTATAGATAAAAATCCTCATAAATATGTAAAAATTTAGTAAACGTGCTTCATCTGACTAACAAGAAACGACTGCGCAAAACGTCTGTTCGAGTTTCCGAAGCAACATATAAAGCTCAAGTAGCCCCTAAAAGGAAGAAAATTTTTGATTTTTCTTACATAACAGACATAGGAAGGTGCTAATTATGAACCAAAGGCATTTTAAGGTACAAAATAAGATAATAAGTAACATTGAAGCATTTTTAAATTATAAAGCTGTTTTTCTCAGATATGTGATTTTAACACTTGCGCGGAATATATTTTAAAATATATGTAACCAATCACTTTCAAATTTTTTGCTCTTACTTGTCTCATCTATATACATAATTTATAGATAAAAATTCCTCATAAATAAGTAAAAATTTAGTAAACGTTCTTCATCTGACTAACAAGAAACTACTGTGTGAAACGTCTGTTTGAGTTTCCGAAGCAACATATAGAGCTCAAGTAGTCCCTAAAAGGCAGAAAATTTTTGATTCTTCTTACATAACAGACATAGGAAGGTGCTATTTAAGAACTAAAGGCATTTTAAGGTGTAAAATAAGATAATAAGTAACACTGAATGTATTTTTAAACTTTAAAGCTGTTTTTCTCAGATATGTGATTTTAGCCCTTGCGCGCAACATATCTTAAAATATATTTAACCAATCACTTTCAAATTTTTTGGACTTACTTGTTTCATCCATATATATAATTTGTACTTCAAAAATTCACCATAAATAGTAAAAAAAGAATTGTGAAGAGGTTTATTTCATGTTTTTTAACACTGAAAATGAAAATTTCATTTTGTTTAGATTTTAAAAATATTAAATTTATTTCAAAATTTTAAAAAGTGTGTACAAATTAAAGATGTAATAGTTATAAATATATTATTATCAAATTGAAGTCCATAAGTATAATATTATTTGAAATATCCTGCGCGCGGCTGCTACATACACCATTATGTCTGTCAAAATTGTATAAATTTTAAAAAACAATATAAAATGTACATATAATTATATGACTTCAGTAAAATTTGTGTAGTAAGAAAGGTTTTCTATATGTTTAGAGAAAAAAATTTGAACATCTGGGATACACCTGGTTAAAATTAAAAAATTGTAAAGATAGCTCTATTTTCAATAAATTTCGACTGTTTAAAGGTCCTATGCCCCCTTAATCCATTATCTACACAATATAATTCTTTTAAATTAGTTAAATTTTTTATTCCTTCAAGAGATGTAATATCGTTTTCACTACAAGATAGTATTTCTAAATTAGTTAAATTTTCTATTCCTTCAAGTGAAGTTAATCTATTATCTTTACAACTTAATTCTTTTAAATTAGTTAAATTTTCTATTCCTTCAAGAGATTTTAATTTATTTCCCTCACAATCTAATACTTTTAAATTCGTTAAATTTTCTATACCTTCAAGAGATGTTAATTTATTTTTATTACAATTTAATGTTTCTAAATTCGTTAAATTTTCTATTCCTTCAAGAGATGTTAATTTATTTCCTCTACATTTTAATACTTTTAAATTCGTTAAATTTTCTATTCCATCAAGAGATTTTAATCTATTATCTTTACAATCTAATGTTTCTATATTTATTAAATTTTCTATTCCTTCAAGAGATTTTAATTTATTTCTCACACAATATAATTCTTTTAAATTAGTTAAATTTTCTATTCATTCAAGAGATGTATCTCCTATACAATTAAATATAAAAATAGATTTCACTTCAGTAGGATTCTCTGTATTTAAGAAAGACATAGTTTTTTTTTCCATACCATTATTATATGTAACATCCATTTATATAGAAACATTTTTATTAAATATTTATTTATCATCTTTGTTAGTTAATTGTCTCAAAAGATAAACACACTCTCTCAAGACTGATTTAACTTCATATATCTCTTCAATAATTTTCTCTTGGTAAGGTTCTATTTCATGATGACCAAACTTTTTATTTAATTCACTCATCTGTATAGCTTGTACTTTTTTCCAATAAACATTAAAAAAGTGATCAGGTAATAGATCAAATTTATATTTAATCAAATAACAAAAATCTAATTTATGCCTAAATTCTTCTATAAAATTTTCACTAAATGTTTGTTATCTAGTTATATACAGCCAATTTAAATCATCTTTTAATTCTCTCATGGTATCTTCTGTAAGATTTTGAAATATTGATACTTTATATAAATCTAAATTATCAGAAAATTTTACGATAAATTCGTTACTTAAAGTTTGATATTGAGATATGTTTACCCAATCTACTTTATCTTTACATTTTTCTATAAAATCTTCTGATAATTTTTGATATCTAGAAATTTTAGACCAATCATCAGGTTGAGCAAATTCTTCAATAAAAGATTCAGACAGTGTTGAATATTGTAAAACTAAATCCCAATTTACATGATTAATAAGATTTCTAATTACATCTTCAGATAAATTTTTTCTAGAAAATTCATTCCAATCAATATCCATTTATTAACGAAGAAATTTTAGAAAGGGATTTTTTCAATATGCATATAAGGTTTTAAAGCGTTACCATCACATTTTATCTTTAATGTGATGATACCATCACGTTTACCATAAACAAAACAGGTTACTACATCTCTATTAATATTTAAAATTTCCTTACCATTGATTTCCAGAGATATCAGTGGACTTTTATCATATATATATTTACTTTCTACTGTATCATATATATCTATATATATGGAAATTTTCATATACATATCTGTAGATAATCGCATCTCTTGATCCAGTAATTTTGAGCTCATCATGTTGAAATTTACTTTTTTATAATCCCCATCTGTATGAAAATCATCTAGTATAGTAACCCAGATATCTCTATTGTCTAAATATATTTTATTGACAGCATCGTTATCATTTTCAGGTTCAGAAACATTCGTAATTATTTTATTTTTTGCATCAAATTTATCATTCTGTAATATTAACGAATTTTTTTCAAAATATCTTTTATTCACAACATTTTTTTCATCTTTAGGATCTGCTACATTTCCTATTCTTTTTCCTTTTGCATCGTAAGGTTTACCTTCTAAAGTATGTAAAGTTGTATCATTTAATTCTTTTATTCTCTTGCCTGTTTCTTCAGTAAAGGTTAAAAAACCCTCATCATATTTAGTTTTTATAAGATCTCTCAATTCATGATGATTATTCTCTATTTTATTCAAAACAAAACTTTTAGTGGTTAAATCTAAATCATCTATAGGATTTTCACAATTTTTTAAAATTCTATTTTCCATATCATAATTTCCGTCATTCATTAATTTAAAACCTATACCAGGAGGTCCAATAGGTCCTTCTTTCATTTGATCATCATAAGGTGGATAATAAGCACTCATTTATTAATTTTAAGATTTTAAACTCTTAACCATTGTTATAGTTTTATTTTTCAAATTTATAAAACATCTCTTTCTTTCTTTAAAAATAAAATAAAACTTATATTCCTTTTGACTATTCGTTACCCAATTAAATTCAATATCTAAATTATTTAAATCGGTATAGTTTTCATGATTTGATAAGTCAAAATAAAAAATAGGATACAGATCACCAAAATTCTTCTTATTTATCAAACATCCTGTTTCTGTATTAATATCGTTTAATCCTGCATGTAAAAGAGCTTCATACACTCTATTATAATCTTTATTGGTAAAATTTGTTTTGTAACGCATAAGAGGAACTTGTTTATTATTAATCATCAACCAGCATTCAGTCATATCTATATTATCAAATATCATATTATTTTTTTCATAATTACTATCTCTTTCAACATACTGAGGAATAACATAGACACCTAAAACTTCATCTGACGCTGTAGTTGCTGTCTCAGATCCACTATCGCTTCTATAAGGGCCTACCATCTTAAATCTATATCGATCCCAATTTACCTCTATATCTTTATCAGAGAGATATGATTCCATAAACAAGCTTTCTGCAGAATTTTTTAATTCTATATAAGGTAAATGCAAGGTTAAACCTTCAACTACTACCTTATAATTTTCGTTTCTTATATTAGTATATATCATATTCTTATTTTCATTTCTTTGAATTTCTATTTTCACTTCAAAACCTGAAATAACCTTTTCATATTCTCTAAAGAAATCGATTATATCTTTTAAAGGTGTCCATATTTTAAAGACATATTTCGTTAGTTCCCATCTCTTTATGAATCCTTCGTTATAATCTTTATTCATTTTCAAATTATTAAAAAATTCAGTTATTTTAGTAGTATCTTCTAAAGTACCATCATATTTGAACTCTTTACGGTCAGCTGAATCAGATGTATCTAGATAAAAAAATTAATTTTGAGCTTGTGATGTTGCATAATCAGGAGTATAATGAATTAATCTTAAAACATGATTCATGATTGAAAAATTTGATTGTGTATTTGATTCAATTTCGGTGTCTCCTATATGTACTTTTAAAGTTTTGATAAAACCTCCGCCATTTACCAGACTCACATTTTCGTTTCCAATGGATGATTTATCATGTTTTGTAATTTTTAATTTTTGTTCAAGATATCCTCTAGAATATAAAATTTTTGCTTTAGTATCATTAATATGAAAAACATAGGTAGCATTCTCATCTGAACTATGTTCTTTTGGATGAATTTCTCTTAATTCATAACTTTTAATGTGATCATTATAATAATAACGAGTATCACTTAAATCATAAATCATTTATTTAGGATGAATTTTTAAACCACCTCCTTTCTTTTTCATAGAAAATATTTCATTTAATTTATTCATTACATTGGGTAACAAAACCTTTAAAAATCCTTGTATTTTTTTACTTTTTCTATATAATCTATGTTTATTCATTTATTTAAGAAGAAATAAAATTAAATTCTACAGCTCCTTTATTTAAATCTATTAATTCACCTTTTTGATTAGTAATCCTCATTTTTATTCTTTCAACAGGATCCACTTTAACAGGAAAATATATCCAATTATTAAATTCTTTTGAAATTATACTACCTGGAGGGTTTTTATTAGTGAAAGAATATATGACTTCTGAATTATATTGATTTATTAAAGATCCTTTTACAACATCACAGTGAATATAAATATTATCATTTCCATTGGATATATCAGCAATATGTTCACCTTCAACCTCTGTTTCTTCATCATAACTTCCATATGTCGGTTTTAAAAAGCCTATAATTTTATGAAAGTTACTTTTTGTAAAATCAATTACCCAATCTTTTTTCAGTTTAATAGATATTCTTTGTCTTGCTTCAATAATACCAAATTTGACAGGTGGATCCTTACCAAATATTTTCATCATATACTCATTTTAACCTCTTACAGTATAATTACCATTTGAGATAACAATTGTTATATCTGTGTCTAATGTATACAATCTAAATATGTTATTTCCATAATTCTTACTTATATTAAACCAGGAAACTTCCATAGAGAATGAGTGTAAAGCTAATTTTTTTATTTTAAGAGGTGTAATAAAATTTACAGTAAATTCCTCTGATCTCTCATGACCTTCAGATTTTAATATTATCATTTATACGAGGCATGTTTTTTAAGTAAGTACCGTTTTGGAATTAAAAAAAGACGTGCAAAGATATCGCAATAATTTTATTTCTACATGAAAGCCTGTACCTTAATCTACTTTTCTACATAATTTCCGTGAATATTGAGGCACTTGTCATAACGTGGCACCAGTTTTTGAATACCCTCCTCATAAAATTCTGCCGCCTGACTTGTTAACCACTGTATCACAACTGTTTTGACTTCGTTATCGTCTTGAAGACGCTGACCACCCAGGTTTTTCTTCAAGTGCAGGAACAAATGGTAGAAACTCGTATATAGAAAACCATGTGCCCCTCACATCAAACTTTTGATGTGAATAATATCTATAGTTCATTTACATCTGGCTGAGATGAAAGTTTCACGAAAAATGTACATACTTTGAACTTCGAAAAATTAGAATTGGGAAATATACTTTAAGATTGATACAGAAGCTGTGTTTTTGGAATAAGCATTGCACATAACATTTTTATCTATAATGATATTATGCAGATCAGTGCGATTAAGGGATTCGGGCACAATAACAGAGAATATAAATTAACATTGATATTCTTGTTGCGTTTGCAGCAAGGTATTGCACTCTAACCAAAAATGGTCCATTACATTACAATATGTACCTCATCCGAGTTATCATTGTCAAAGAGCTGCAGTGACTCGAGTCTCATAAACTCTTTTTCACCCAAAGGTACCATTTAAAATCATTATATTAAACTTATATAAATACTTTTATACTATATAAACATAATTATAATAAAATTGAATTAAAATATATAAAGACTTGTATACTAAACATAATTATAAAATTTTATATTATATTAAAAATATCATCTTTATATTAATATTCAATGGGATATAATGATCAGTACAAAGAGGAATTTCATAAAATATTTGGTTCCTATAGAACAAAATTTTAAAGACAGCTCTTCTCTGATTCTTATCTGATGTGTCCGTCAAAACTCAGGCGTACATTATGTTTCGGTAATAGGGAGGGGGTAAGCATATTGTTTATAGTGCTTCATATTTTTTATTTCATTATGTACCCTATAAAGAATCCATGTAATTGTATGTCAGTAGAAGGTATAATCCTCAACATCCCTTTCTATCAACAGCTTTACATTAAGCCAGCGGTTCTGAATCTGTGGGGCTCAACTCACAAAGAGGACGCGAAATGTCTGAAAGGGGAGCAGAAGGCAAGTGCTTAACTGAAAGGCACCTATTACATTGCTTTTCCCGGCTGTCTTAGCAGCGTTTTTAGAAAGGGGGTGACAGCTGAACTGCATTAAGCTATGCATGAAGTACGTCAAGAATACAATCAGGAGTAGATATATATCATGTTATTGAAGATCATGCCAACAACCCTTGCATGAAGCACGTCAAGAATACAATTAGGAGTAGATATATATCAGGTTAGTGAAGATCATGCTAACAACCCTTGCTTTATAGAGTCCAAATAAATGTGATACTTATTTAAAATGCATAATTTTTCATTGTCAGATTCACAACACCACATTTTTAAGGTCCTAAAGAGCTGTATGGAAAGAATAAAAGCTACTTCAAAGAATTATAAAAAAATATGGATGGAATTAGGTAAACGTGCTTTATAAAGTTAAGCTTCGGACATTTATTTGCTTTAGTACATGTAAAATAACAAACTATCGAGAATACGATATTTCTCTTTGTAAATTAGTTGAGCATTCATCGTGCGAGGATTTCTTGATCCCGTACAGCCGTCGTTAGAGGTCGTTTCTAAAATGTCTGCTAAAATGTAATGCTATAATTTTAGCAGAACTATTAGCTTTGGTTAACGCGAGCTAATATCAATACAGTATTAACATGTTTTGAATATTGATTAGAAGAAAAATTGAAAATGTATTACATTCTGAATATATCTTACAAATATTTTAGGAATATTAATCACAATTAAAATTCTGATGACTTGCCCGCGTTAATTGAACAATTAAATATTATTAAACTGTTACAAATTCATTCAGAAATTAAAGAAAATTCTAATAATTAAATGTATTTAATTTTTTTTATTTTTTTACTGCTGACATTGTGTGTTACAAAATTACTTAACATTCCAAAAAAAAGCCCAAGTGTCAGAACGCAACTGAACAGTCCCACAGAATTGTAGGTATATAATATATATAGTATGTAATATAATAATTACAAAATAAGTTAAATATTTATTGGCAGAATTTTAAGCAATCACAAGCATTGCAGTTTTACCCCATGTAAGGAAACACGTTGCCAGCCAGTGTTGCCTATAGGAAATTTTCCAAGGTTGGTTTTATACCTATAACACTAAATCTACCGATATTTAATGTATACCTATTTCCACCACAGCGGGTCAAATGACCCGTCTTCAAAGAGTCATATATTTTACGATGTATTTATAGCAAAAATATACCATTTAGTACAATTTGACGGGTGAATAGAACAATTTTGTCCATATAACGGTTCTAATTTGTTTATTTATGCAATTAAAAAATTAATAAATATAAGGGAACAAAATCCCCATTTATTCCTGAATTTTAAAATAAACAATATGGAAAGCTTATTCATATTCAGCGTATATTTTGCAAATAATTGGGTCCTGGAAGGCATATTTGCCACACACATATTTTTTGCATTTGAAACAGTTTTTTTAGATTTGTTTTCTTTGAAATATTTTATTTGGCCCTTTTTCTCATACATGGAACTGAACCTGAATTTGTTGAGGTTTCCCGTATATATTTGTGTTCTTTCTGTTGCACATCTTGAAAATACGCATTTCGATACATCGATCCTTTACATCACTTTCAGAACTCAATAACTATATCGTTATTTTTTGTCCTCTACGCATATTTAAAATATTCTCCTATTCATCATCTGTACCTGAGGATTCGCATCCGTCCATAGTGTCAAATGAGTCATCAATGTAATCTATATTATCCACTTCAATTGCAGATAGTTCCTCTTCACTAGTTATCATATTCACTCTTCAGCTATATTATTTACTTTTTTTAATAATTTGAAAGACCTTGAATTGGTTAACATTCTTGGGATAAGAATTATCAACAAAAAAATGAAATAAGAATTATTGACTCACAAAATAGCACTGTAACTTGAAATTATCAAGCTAAAACTAAAATCTAACACTCAATAGGTATCAAAAAGTATAATGGAAAACACCAAAATTCTAATGCAATAGTAAAAATGATTTCATCACGTAATCTATTACACGGATCAATTGACCCGTCGCGGTAGCAGGTAGGTCCAGTTGCATATATTTCTCGGTAAAAATAAACAAGAGGAAAATAAATATTGAAAACTACATTACATGTAAATTTTAATAAAAGGCGTAAAGTCAAATGGCAATTTGATAACGCTGTATGTAAGATATTCTGCCAGAAATGATAAAAAGGGACTTTTGACCCGTCGTGATAGGTTTAGTGTTAAAATTTGTCGTGGCCTTACTCATCACAACTTCTGGGATGTTTAGAGCTACATTACATCACGCTACATTAACAAATGAAATCATTATATATATACAATATACTTTTAATATATTATCAATACATATTAAAGGTACGCTAAATTAATTTGCTTTTAAATTTTTGCACATTCATACTCAGTGATTTAAACAATAAAGTTACCTGCTTTGGGTTTAACTGAGAGCTGACCAAATGGCTAAAAATTAAATATTTCTTGCAGTGTCATGAGCAAAATAAAATGGCATTCAGATTCGGAATGTCAGAATTAGTCCTAATATGGAATATACAGAGAAAAGTTATTTCAATTTTCATTCTGCGTGATTTGGAATGCAGCCATCTGCATATAATATATCACCCTTTATCATATTTATTGAAAATTAACCAATTTCCACCCTCACCCCTAAAAAAAATCTGGACATGGAAAATGGAATTGGAACTATGTGGGTGTGAACACATACGTATAATCTAGTAATACATGTCCCAGCTATTCACAATTAAATCTTGTCCATATTTTATAAATTGATGATTTTTTCAACAGGAGAACAGCACTGTCAGGATTTTCATTATGAGGATCGTCGTAACTCTTCCATGGCCTCTTAACGTAAAAATAAATTCCAAGTCAGCTTTTTAAATTATTAGAGTGTATATCACTAATAAAGCAGAAAATGTACCTTTCTTATGCTAAGAATATTTTTATATTGAGGAGCTTCACCCCTTGGTTGCAATCGTACACTAATAGTAAGTATACCCTTTGCAAGCACTTATGGGCACCCACTCCCCAAGGGTATAATTGGGTTCCCCCTTTTTGGGGTTAAGCAAAAGGTCAATAACCCATTCTTGTAGGATGTTGGAAACCCAGACCACACGACAGACCCGAAGGTTTACTGTAGCTAAGTGTGTGGCCGGGAACTTTATTATAGATTCAAGTAATTACAACACAAATTAAAATTGAATCACAACACAAGAAGTTACAACAAGACAAGCAAAGATACAAAAAACACAAAAAACACAAAAACACAAAAAAAAACACAAAAGCATAAAAGAACACATAAGAAAAACAACAGGTTTCAGCAAAAAGTAACTGTGAAAATTTTAAAGTACAAAGCAATAAGGCTGCACAGGTTTACCAAAGAGACTCTGGAGGGATTTTTAAATATTTTTAAATTTACTTAAAAAAATGCTGGTCAAAATGCTGGACAAAAATAATATAGACGTTGAAGGATATTTAAATAACAGAAATGTAAATTATCTGTTAATGATACAAAAGTAAAACATTTGTGTTTGTGGACTATCTGTATAATCCATAATTTACAATATTTATAGATGTGTACATTATTTACAGATGTATAATTTGAAAGTAATATATGAGATTATAAATATTTACAGAATTAAAGTGTAAATTAACAGAAATGTATATAAATGGGGTGATTATAATTTTGTTGTTATATTTCAGACAGATATGAGTGATTATGACTTTGCAGATGTATATACAGACTAAGACACAATTTGGTATTGAGAATATATGTACAAAGGTATCACTTCAAAGTGTAAACATTTTACATTTCCATATATAAGTCGCTTATTCACATTGTTTGGCAGGTTTTTATACCAGGAAGTCTAAACAATGAGGAGTCTCCGTTTATGACGCACCATTGAAAAAGCCTTAGGGAGCCTCTGGTGTGGAAGGAGTCGCTGTCAAAGCCTAAACACTTGTTGAAGGTAGGAAAATGGAATGTAAGAGCATTGTATCAAATTGAAAAGACAAGACAACTATAAGCTGGACATATTGGGAGTCAGCGAGGTGAGTGGACTGGATTCGGAAAAATGAAGACAAGTCACAACAAGACTATACTTTATTCTGGAATGGAGGACAAGCACAAAAAGATGAGTTGCTCCTATTTTGAGTGAATAGGCTGAGAAAGGCCGTATAGAGAGTGAACGCATCAGCGATTGGATTGGGACAGCAAGATTATTTTCAAAGTTCATTAAAATGACCATCAGTCCAATGCAATCTCCTACTAATGAAGCAGACTATGAAGTAAAATAATGCTTTTTCTATCTACTTAAAAACTGCTGGATATAGTTCCCAAACATGACCTTTTACTAGTTATTGGAGATCTTAATGCTAGGTCGGGTCTATTTGTAAGGAAGATAAGTCCATAGGCAATGAAGCTTGTTGTGATAGAAATGGAAATGGAGAACTATTTGTTTCATTATATGTATTAAACAATTTAGTGATTGGAGGCACCAAGTTCAAGCATAAAAATATACATAAGTTAATTTGGAAATCGCCCGATGGCAAAACAAGAAATCAAATAGACCATATTGCAATTAATGGAAAAATTACCAGATCTATGATGGATGTTAGAGTTAAGAGAAGGGCAGATGTTGGCACTGACAATCAGGGGCAGACGGACAGAAGGGCAGATGTTGGCACTGATAGTGTTGAATGTGGAATAAAAATCACTTAAATGCAAAAAAGAAACAGTAAAAATACTTGAGCAGTTGGGTACGATACTGCTAAATAAAAGAATAATAGGATTCACGAGAAATTCAATATTGAATTGAAAAACAGATTATCTGCCTTAGAGAATAAGGAAGTAATGTTGGAGGATATAGAAGAGCAACGGAGTCAGCTACAAACTATTTTCAACGAAACAGAAGAAAATACTATAGGGAAAAAGAAAATAGAAAAATTAAGATTGGATTACTGGTAAAACATTGAAAATTATTGAGCATAGAAGGAAAATAAAGAGTATTCTTGACAGCACTAGATCTGAAAGATTTTATCAAGTTTATAAAGAAATATACATAGAAGCAGGTAGGAATGTCAAAAGAAGATCTAAGAAAGACGAAAATAAATACTATGATGATCTGGCTAGGGAAGCACAAAATGTTGCTAAAACTGGACGACAATAATTATTACCAAATAATCAAACAAATAAGTTTTGAAGTTAAAGAATATGAATGTGGAGACAAAGATGGGAATGCGAGACTTTTATCTGTTGAAGAGGTGGTTGAGGGAAGCTGACAAGAACATTTTGAAAAAACATTAAATCCTTACAATGTTGACACTAAAGAACATCCTGTGGTCACATTTGATGTGCCACCTACCTTAAACATTTCTACAGTCGAAATATCGTTGATCGAGATTAAAAATGCTATGAAGGCATTAAGTGCCAAAAAAGCCAGTGGAAATTATATGATAGCTGCAGAGATGCTTAAAGTTAATGTTTCAGAGACTCCTAGACATTTGAAAAATGTGTTTAACCTTATATAAGCACCGTCATATAAGCACTAACTCTGACATTCTAAATCAGAAAACGGTATATTTTACTTATGACCCCACAATACACAGGTAATTTTTATTGACAGTAGCTATTTGGACCAACCTCACTAAAAGTCAAAATAAATAATACTATTCCATACTACACAGATTATAAAATTCGAAAAATTAAAATTGAATTCATTATTTTGTATTATGTATGGTTCAATAATATTGTAAATGTACAGCTTACATAAAAAATGAGTTCGTTTATGTTTTGGCTAAACCTGTGATAAAGGTTCTTAGGTCCAGAATTCTGCGCTCGTCAAAGCTCCGGCAAATTATAATAGGAATAAAAGTAACCTCGGAAATTATCTTCAGACAGCAATGTATGACTGTAAGGAAACGTGTTGCGATATAAATATCTAATCTGTTGCTTAAAATTTCGTCTTTAAATATTTAGACTAATATAGCGTCAATTCGCTATCTTGTAGAGACATTTAAATATTCTATACATATATATACACACTCTAAGATAAAAAAATCGACGCACCAAGAAATAAATATCCAAATGAGACAAAATTTGGTACATGTAATGTGGATGTACAGAAAAAGAAATGATTAGAATTTCAGAATAATTGGATGATTTATTGCACTGAAAGATCTTCACAAAGTGAGCACGTCAATATGAAGTTGAACCATCTCTGGCCTTGATACAAGCTGTTACCCGACGTGGCATTGATGCATACAGTTGCCGTATAGTGTTCTGAAGAATGTCGTTCCAAATGGCCTCTAATTGACAAGCTAATTCGTCTACATTCTGGGACGGTCGCAAGCAGCGCCCCATCTCAGCCTAAATATGCTCAATAAGCGAGAGGCCTGTGGATCTGGCTGGTCAAGGAATTATGTCGTAAGTACGCAGACAATCAATAGAGAGGTGTGCCGTGCGCGGCCTGATATTATATTGATGAAAAGTAGCACAGTAGCACTTTATTCCTGGCAGCTAAGCAGGCCTACTAAACTCATAGATTTCCTCGTTGTTCACTGACTTTCACAAACCCCTGATTTTCATTTCCCGAGATCTTTTACCCCGCCCTAGTAGGTGGGAGATATACATACTCACCTTGTTTTCCTAATCCCGATGGTCTACAACCAGGTCTAAAGCGTTTTTCATTAGAGCGATAAGAGAAATTTTGGAGAAATTTTATAACAATGTAAGTAACCAATCAGAACTATTTTAACTGCCAGTTAAATATTTAATTCGGGATTTAACTGATAGTAAAACGCAGGTGTATTTTAAATATATACAAATTGAATAATTTCAATTCAACAGTAATCAGCAGGCTCTCTCACTTGTGATCATGGAAAATTAGTTATCGGAATTATTATATGTTTAATAGTGTTTTTTCGGGCTTTGTCTGCTAGCATTCAATAAATATAGTAAGTTATATTGTTTTTTAAGAGATTAGTTTTAGCACATTCTCCGCCCGTAATTTGGTCACAGTGCCTCAAAGCAACGAAAGTAGATCAAAGTGTATAGTGAGCAGGCTGAAAGGATTCATTGAAGGGTAGAAATTTGACCACTGGCTAAAGTGCCTGGAGATAGAGGTCACTTTTTAACAATCGCATTTTTAGCAATCACTTTCTCAAGGAATGAAAGAAAGAAAAAGAACGCAAACGCAAGATCGCTTGGGCAGCTACTCCCTGTTTAAGCATCTTTGACCTGTTTTCGACTTGATACTCCAGAAATAAGAATGAAATATATTTAGATATACTTTGACAAAAATTGGAGATCCTATCACGAAAATTGTAATTAAAGATGCACTTTCTAAATGAGTATCTAATAAGCTTTTCTTAAACGACTTTAAAAATGTAATAGTAATATTTTATGATGCAATTATAATGATACATATAAGAGTGAAAAGAATAGCGTATTGGATTCTTAGTGTTTAGCCATTTATGTTTGAAGACATGGTAATTATATGTTCCGGCAACATGTAAAAATCATTTTTATAGACAACACAAAATATACCGAGTGTTGTGATATTTTATTTACTGTACGAGATATATTACAGCAAGAACACTTATTTCAGAACGTACGTCGTATAGCTGGAATCTAATGCCTGGTTTCAGCTGTATAGTCCATGTCCGTAACCAGAAACGCAGCAGTTCACTTGCCCGAATGGACTGTTTGCAAATATCTGCCCCTGTCGTGGAGCAGTTAGCAATGTCTGGCACATGCCATGATGGGATCTGCTTTGGGTGGCTCCTATTAGATGGGGAGGCAGCCGGTCATTATGTCTTCTCATAAGTAGGGTTCCGAGATTTTCCGAGAGTCGGAACTCTTTTTGTGTTCTCTGTCTTCGCTTTAATAAATTATTTGTTAAACATAATAAATTATATACCGTCTTCAACTCCGACCCCTTTTTTACGTTCTCAGACAGTTTTGATTGCGCAGGTGTTAAATTAACTTTAAAAATTTTTAAACTCTATTTTTACTTTCCTGAGATACTATAATGTATAAGGAAAGTTTTGTGACGAGGTCGAAAATTCGAATTCGAGTTTTCGACGGGAGAGCACGTTTCAAGCATCCCTGATCACAAATTGAACATTTTTGAAGTGATGTCTGTGTGTGTATATGTGTATGTGTGTGTGTGTGTGTGTGTGTGTGTGTCAGTGAGCCTGTGGAGACGATAACTGACGAACGAATGGACCGATTCAAACGAAATTTGGTACAAAAATTACAATCCGTAAATTCTGGAAGCTTATTGTTTTTATAAGCAACAGAGTGTTCTGAATCCTCCTACATTTTCGAGTGAAATTTTGAAAAAAATGTCAAAAAATCAAAATCTCTAATAAAGTTATGCAAATAGACATTTTAATGTAATTTTTCAATAGAAAACGATTGACAAAAATTTTAGAACGCTAACATGAACCGTTCCCGAGATATTGCACATTTTTCACAAAAATTATCAAAAGGTCATGTAAAATAAAAAATATATTTCCTATTGAGAAACATATTCACTTTTCATATGTAATACCATGCGATAAATTAGGTGGCATCATTCTCTTGGATCTAACTCGTTCCATTCATGAAAAAAGGTACTTTGAGTAATACTTTTGTATTTGAAAGCCAATAGTCATTTATCTGCTGTAAGAATAACTTATTTCTCCGTCTATAGCGCTTGGAGAGATTTTGACTACAAATTTGGTGAAATGTCGCCAACTTGGTGAATTTTTTAAATGTTGCTAAATTAACCAAAATCTCGCCAATTGGATAAAAATGACGCTAAATTAATGAAAATGACGACTCATTGACGAAAATTCTGGAAAGAATATAAATATCTATTATAAAAATAATCTTTTATTTTTTTTTACCGTAAAAGTAATAAATTCATTGCATTATATAAGGAAAGTCATGTGCTGTCCACATCAGGTTTTTTGTTATATATCGTTATTTTTATAAAAAAAATTAATTTTTGAAAATAAGTTAATGTATCTCTCATAAATTGTTTTTAAATTATGCGTCTGTAAAACAAATAATGTGTATGAATAAAATATTTTATTTTACCTGCATTGCTTCTCAAATGCTGAAGAATGTACAATTCATATAATCAATTTATCTTAGATTCCTAAAAATTGAAAACATAGAGTTCCAAGAATGTTCAGCAACTGAAAGCTTGGATGACAGTTTGGAAGCATAACCCATGCGTTTCTTAATACGAAATTTAAGTGGCATTTTTGTTTGTACAACATAATCAAGACAGCATTTACATATAATGTGATAAACACCCCCAGCGATTCAAGACATAAATGGAGTACTTAAATGAAGATAAAATACTTTTAGAATCTTGAATACATACCTAGAATTAAGAAAAGAAAAAATATTAACAACCTCTTATACTTAACAAAAGAGTAAAAGTGATATAATTTTGATCGCACAACTACTACAGTAGGAGTTAGGAACCCAATTTCAGCTTCTTGAATTTGTGCAACGACTTGTTTATAATGGCGAGCTTCTAGAAATAGTCAAGGACTTAAGGCATCCAATGCTACAATTAATTGAATGAGAATCAGAACACGAGTTTAATCAAGGCAAACATAACTATTAAAAAGACTGTAAACATTTGATGTAAAGAATGTTTGCAGCGGCCATGCTTCAGCATAGAGATAGAAAAATGTTTACGAAAAACATTCGATAAGTTGAGATCGCAGAAAAGACCATCTTTTATAACAAAAACACCAAAAAAGGATATTTCATGAATACATACTTCTTTATAAATAAAGTGACTGCAAGGATCAATAGAATTAATTAAAATAAGCATATTAAGAATGGTGAAAATAATATCAGCCGACATGAAAGCATCATTTACATACTTGAACAAAAAATTAAAATTATACAAATGTGTATTTTGTTATTCACTTTATCATTAATTACATAGTTGTAGAATACAACATTAGGTTTGTACAATTTCATACGTTTTAATATTTTATATCTAATTATTTAAAGGCAGAGATAATTTTATATGAAAACATCCTTCATTCATAAAATTAAAGTTGAGGAAGGTTAAAAATTGTTCTAAACAATATTTTATTAAAACATAATGTGCATATATGTGCACAAAACCTAAATCAGTGTGATAAATTTGTCAGTTAATATAGCAATAATACTAAAATGGAATCCAAGGCATAAAAAATGCATTTCATATAAATACTATAAATAAAACTCGAATTGAACATTGTACAAAGTTATACTTAGCAGATGGTAATAAATACTGAATATAATTTATGTAGCCATTCTGCATTTTAACCTTCACATTATGAAAAGCTTCCGTTGGATATCCATAATTTATATTCATATCGTATTTCATTGCAACTTTTGCTTTAAAACGAAAACAAACAAACAAACCATTATGCGTCGCCTGATTTAAATGTGTCTTTCGATCAGGATTTAAAATGTATTTAGGTAATTCCCTGCACTAAATCAAGATTAAGAAGAAATATATTTTTTATTAAGCGATTTTAAAACTATATGCGTGCAAATTTTATTTATGATTATTTCCAAGACATATTATAAAAACTTAACGTTTCAAACGTTTCAAATTATTGTGTAGAATATGTTTATTTACGTGAAAACACTTTTTATATTTATCACAAAAGCATAATTGAGAATCTGTTGACATGTCAACAGTGTAATAGTCAAAATTTTGTTCGGATTTAAAATTCCCACTTAAGGTATAATGAACTAATTCATTCTATGGTATTTATTTAAACTTAAGAAAACTTCTGTTTTTGAAGCAGATGGAATCCCATAATGACTTAAATTTAAGTGTATATAAATGTACTACATTTACGTATTTTAGATTTACATAAGCAGTAAAGGATGATTACTATATTTATAATTTTATATCGTTCATTTTAAAATACGTTTTTAAAGTATGCCTGTTCAGAACATTAGACGGATATTTGCAAAAGCCTAAACGGGGCAATATTTCGTTGCATTTGAATAAAAGTGGAAGTGGTGTTCTTGAAACAAGATTTGGCAAAAATATTTTATATTAAATTAAAGTGCTCATTTAAATAACCAATAATTAAATCGTCAACATATCGGGGAAATATGATTTTATTATTGATGTGTGACTTATTTTCATAATAATTAGGGTATATATCTACTAAAATAGACGAGCATTCCCCACCCATGGGAATACCTTTGATTTGCTGATAATATGTCAATCCATTTAAAAGATAGTTTTCATTAATAACAATTTTTACTTTTATATTTATCTGTATTTGTTGATATCAATATATTTATTCATTTCAAATTCTTCATATAGCATGTGCAATATGTGATATAGATCTTTGAGGTCAATATTATTAAGTAATTCCTGGAAGTCATGTGTTTGTTATTGGTGCTAGCGGGGAACTTTACGAGCTGCTGGCGTGTTGGAGTTGCCCCTCCGTATGTTGATTGGGTCTGTGCATTCCAGTTTATATAATCTGTAAGGCTGAGTTTGTTTTGATGTTATTATGTTAAAGTGGATAATTGTGATTTGGTTTTGTGTTTGTGAATATGGTGATCGTCCAATGTAATTGTTTAATCAAAAACCAAAAAAATCATAAAAAACAAAAAACAAAAAAACCATATAATATCTTAAAAACTATATAATCATAATAGATATTGTGAAAAAATAGACATTACGACTGATACATGGTGACCTTGTTTTTTGTTGATCTCTGATGTGGGAATGCTTAGATAATGTACAATAATTGCTGTGAACATGAAATTTATCATTGCTATGATTTTTGTCTCACTTCATAAAACTGTTTATAAGAGTACAAATAATAATAATAAATATGGATGAGCACATATATTTAAACTAGCGACTGGAAACATTTGCGTTATTTAATCGAATTAACGTGAATTGCTCGATAATACAGACACTAGGAATACGTAGGATCGTAATCATGCAACCTGACCCCAATTCCATTAGAAATTATTTCAAACCTATTGTCAGAAATAATGACCATGAAAAAAATGTCATAAATAATATGGATGTAAAAAAACAGGCTTTGACAGATACTGATTTTGATTTTGACTTTTTTTGATACTTATTGTTTTTTTTTTACTGAAACGTTGAAATTTGAAGGAACCTTTATACCGTCATCATTTTAGAAATATGCTTAGAAATATGCACTTTTAATTTAAAAAGTGCAATTCAAAAAAGTTGTCTCCATGTGAGGAACCAACTGTCATAGGACAATCTAGGCTATTCGAGCTATGTTGTAAAGTATACCAATTCATTTATCAGATCAAGTACAAGACTTGTAATTTGACGTATATCGGTCAAACTAGAAATCCATTGAATTTGAAAATAAACCTTCAGCGTAACCAGATTAAAAAAAGTTCTACTTTAAATCAGGAATACCATCTTCTATATTCTCACTTTCAGGATCATTCATTCCTTTAGTAATATCTCAATTACCATCTTAGATTTCGTTGTAAAGGAAGACCAAATGTGGTGGAAAAATCTGTATATAATGCAATGAAATTCAATATATCCCTATGGCTTAAATTCTATGATGTTTAACAAATTACATAATAGTGAATTTTATAATTCCACTATGAATACAGCTATAGTAAATGACTGCAACAATAAAATACGTCGTAGATGGTACAGAAGCAAAAAAATAAAAAAAAACAGAGATATTGTGAATGCAGAGATTCAGTTCAACGTTTTATACAGAAAGTTTATAACTATAGTGATCATAAAGTTGATCTCATAAAAACATACGTTTTAAGCATACGTAGAATATATTTGCCGGATCTTTGAGATACAAGTCCATTTAAGGATCCAATAATTGGTCATATCGTTACCGACAACATGAATGTAATTAATGATAATTATTTAATAAAGGCATTCAAACTGGGAATCAAATATCGTAATCCACATAGAGGAAATGCCTAGGCCACCTTCTCGAAGGATTTGGACGGTTTTATATATAAGTTGTCCATTAAATTTAGCATTCTAGATAGTACATTCAACAAATGATGCACTATGGTTTTGATGATTTTAAATTTTATTATAAAACCAACTATTCTTATGGTAATGGATGTAAACTAAACATACAACAACTAAAGAATTTACAAAACCAAATTATAATTACATACACTGATGAAGTGCCAGGAAACTATGCCTTCACTTGTAAATATCTATACATCAAAACCCTGATAACTAGCAGAAACAAGCAGACAACTATAATAGAAGGTCACAAGATGAGACGTACAAAAGGCCAGAGCGCTTTCGAGCGTAAATACGCTCTTCATCAGTGGCTACATGGAAATAGAAATGATCGTTCATATATAGACTAGAAAAGGTGACAAATTTGCATAAATACAATTATCAATAAACTTACGTTTATATAAGGACAATCCAAAAATACAAAACATTTTGAACAGATTCAAAATCGAGCATAAATCACGAAAAGTACAGTAAAACGTTTTACAATTTTATTTCAGAAATTTCAAATTCAAAACTTTTTTTAAAAAATAGGGGGGCAGTCAGGCCACCTTCCCAAGAGCATGACGTCAAAGATAACTATGAAGAGACTTGAATTACATGGATTCGAGAATGAGTCGCCAAGCATAACTTGAAATCTTATCGGGGTCAAAATTACAAATCAACTCGCGGTAAATATAAATAAAGATGGACTCAAAAAGGAGAATATTACGAGGGTTTTTACAACGCATAAGAAGGAAAGTTCTTTCAAAAATGGGCCGGAAATTTTCTTTAACAACAAAATGAGCAAGGGCCGTAGAAAGTTTACCACCTTTGACATCCCTAGCATGTTCTGCCAAACGGATGCCAATAGTACGTTTGGTACTGCCAATATAAAATTTAAAGTTATAATCGGTGGACAACAGGGGAATCACATACACCCCAGCAAAGCTTTTAAAGTCATCCTTAGCACCCAGCTTATCAGACCGAATCCGGTTAAATAAAGAAGAAACAATAGAGTGAGCAGGCCTGAAACCAAACTCAGAGCAGAACTGAATAAAGGGGTGGAAAATCCTGTTAACTAATTATGAAAATAATGCTTTATATCGCATTGCAAACACGCCAACCACTATGATTACTAATCGGATCAGAGCCTTGTATCTTAAAGTCGGAGTCAAGTATAGGGGGAGAATCAAGTATCCCCATTTAATAAATATTCCAAAATCCCATAAAACACCTATACGCTTTAGACCAGTAACAGTGGATTTCAATACTTACCAAACCAAAGCTAACTCTATTCTCCTTCATATTCTGATACTAATTATGAAGAAAATTAAAAATAGAGGATCTTACATTATCAAGAATAGTAACGATGTAATCGAGATTTAAAAAAATCATCCATGAAGATTATACTTCAAAACTTATGACTTCCAGGAATTATTTAATAATATTGACCTCAAAGATCTATATCACATATTGAACATGCTATATAAAGAATTTGAAATGAATAAATATATTGATATCAACAAATATAGATCTAATTGTTAGTAATGAAAATTATCTTTTTAATGGATGTACATATTATCAGCAAATCAAAGGCATCCCCATGGGTGGGGGATGCTCATCTATTTTAGCAGATATATACCTTAATTATTTTGAAAATAAGTCACACATCAATAATGAAATCATATTTCTCCGATATGTTGACGATTTGATTACTGGTTATGAAAATGAGCACTTTCAATTGAATTTTGACTTTCATCGTTCTAATTTAACTCTGGAAGAAAATCCACAGGTTAGTAAATGCGCAGTCAGTTTTTTGGATCTGGGTTTAGACTTCAACAATCACAATTTCTCAATTTATTTTTATGACAAATGAAAAACCTATAACATACTTATTTCAGGTATAATCGATTGGACTTCGAATTTACACAAAAATATATTCAGGAACGTTTTCATTGGAGGATTGTCCAGAACGAAATGTACTGTTAGGAATGACGTCGTCCGATTGAAAACTGATAAGACATTCATACAAGAAGTTTTTAAACATAAATACCCTATCCCTTTTATGAGGAATTATATCATTAATTTTTATGGTCAGCATGATAATTATGGTTTACAATTGTGTTTTTGAACACTTTTGAGGATAAGTCTTTATGCATTTAGCAAGTGATGGCAACATTACTTTGTACTGTGTTCTTTGAATCTAGTTGGAATATTTCAGAAGATGTTATCAGAATAGAGTTATTACACCATGATACAAGTCTCAATCTCAGTGAAAAAGAATACTTAAAACAATGCGATGCTGCAGATTGATACGCTCTGTGGGAATCTCGGGTAGCCAAGCATGCTGCACAACGATTTTCCATACTTTCGATGAGGGTCTGGATGAGTTGTGTGCTCAAAGAGTACCAAGCCTCTTGGAGAACGGATTTTAATCCCGGAACGAAGATTGATGGGTAGCAGAGGGCTGCAAGATGTCTCCCGAGCATATCCCATACATGCTCTATTGGATTCAGATCAGGAGAGTTGGCAGGCCACTGCCAACTCTCCTGATTGATATCTATACACTGCTGGATATCTACACTTTGAAGGAAGTTGTCGACCAATACGGAAAACGATGTCTTTCCGATGTTTCCCGGATGAAAATGCGTTCCACGTTCTCTCCAGATCTTGGTACGACGAGAATAAGTTTGCAGGCTAAATTTGTACTGAACACTGAACACGACACTGTCCCTATCCACTACCGAACTCCACTGTTCCAAACTCCACTGTAGACGCGCGCGTTCCTGTGCAGAAGTCAGGGGGATGAAAATTGCTGATCGTCTGGCATAGAGACCAACCTGTATGAGTCTCCTGTAAAGAGTTTGTCTTGAAACAGTGACTCCTGTAGCGGCTGTCAGGGCTGAATCCAGTTGTCTGGCAGAACGGTTCCTCTGATATCGAGCAGTTATCACCAAATACCGGTCTTGCAGAGCGGTTGTTACTCTTGGCCAACCTGGCACTAGCCGTCGGGTAATATTTCCAGTGGTTTGGAACCTCTGCCGCAGGCTGGAGATCACACACTGAGGCACATTCAGAATTCGAGACGCTTCGTTTCGCGATCGACCGGATTCCAGCATTCCAATAATTTGTCCCTTCAAAAACATGTCCAGTTGGCATCTTTGTGACATCTTTTGTCCTTTTGGGGTTTTAACAACGTTCCGTACCACAGCAACTGCGAAATTCTGCCTCAACTGGCCAGGCCTCTCGAGGCCTTTTTATATTCTTTCCGATGTGAGCCGGTGCTTTCGCATGCTGGCGTCCACTGAACTGTTTTACGTATGCCCAATGATTTACCTTCGTCTCACGATTCTTCACAACTGATTGTGAACAATAGTGTCCATATTAACTCAATTTTTCGCATTTTACGAATTATGCTTAACTTTTGAACATGAGTGTGTATATATATATATATATATATATATATATATATATATATATATATAAGAAAAATGTAATAATAAAAATAATTAATTCAAGTAATCCTGAAATATTAACATCACCATAGACGCAAAACCACGGCTATAATGCCGGTAATAGAAAAGAACAACACCGGCCCAATTTCGAAGATTAATCAAAATTAAATTCATCTTCAGGTCTGAGCATTTATTTCTAATTAACCCCCCAAAATGACTGTTTCAGATTGAGCACTAGTACATTAGTATAACTCTCAAACTCAGACACCAGGCAAACTCAGACTACATGCACTACTACTCAATCTCAGACTACAGGCACCAAAATATGAAAAATTAAAGATAAGAAACATTAGAAAAAATTGTATTGCCACGAGTCAGGAACCCTTCTTCTTTCACCACGTGTATATGAGATCAAACTCAACAGTATGGAAAATATCTAGAAGCACCGGAATGAACATGACAAAGTACAACCGAGGATGCAGGACGATCGTTCATAGCGATCCTCCCAGATTCGGCCAGTGACTCCCAGTGAGTCAGAGCAGGAGACAGGACAATTACCCATGTAAGTAAGACAGAATATGAACATGACGCATAGATGAAAATTCCTTCTAAACAAGTGATTCACAGAAGAATTGGAAAAACGAGAATGCCACTATACGCCAATTATAAAGGCGCTCAAATCATAGTGTCGAACTGGTAAGAGTTCCATTTTTTAAAGAAAATAAAATTCGAAACTTTAATATTAATGTATATTATTTTCCGATTTTATTATTTTTCAAATTTTTTTAGTTTATTTTGTTATTTTTCATTTTTATTTATTTATATAATTAATAAATAATTTTAATTAAATATATATATATGTATAAATATATAATATCAAGCTACTGAAAAACGGACTCTGTTACGAGAAATTCGAACTTCAGTTAATTTTTTATTTTAAAATTACGTGCCCAAAAATATTTTTTAATTGAAAAGTATGTGGCTAAAAGCATCATTTTCAATTTACACTCAGAGGTTCCTATTTCATCTTATAAGTGAGTTAGATATCTGTATTATAAAATGAAACACATTGTTCAGCCTTTTTATCAAAAAATTTAATTTTGAACTATTGATCCTTGCGCCCATATCTGACACGGATGACGTACTTTCATATTAACTAATTGCTCCTTAAGGGCTTAAATTATTTGTCTGCTTTATATAAACTTGCCTAAAGTGCTGTATGTTATTCACACATTTGAATTTGATTATTATACGTGAGGAACAGTCAGGACATTTCACCTCTAATTGGTCCTGAGAGGGATTAAACGACTATGTATTAATCCAATGACGCTTACATCTCCAGAGGTATTGTTGTAGACGAGGCATGCACGTTTGCACATATCTTCCTATTGACCGTATACAGATTACCGACAACTAGTCAGGCTTTATACAAATAGAATCATTCAGATGCGTGAGATTTAGCAAATCAATTATATAGGACATTCTATGCTGTTGTACATTTAGTGCATAATACACAGCAATAGCGTTGTATTTTAAAATATTCATAAAGTATTGAACATTTTTGGATGATGTCTGTTTGCATTTCTCTAACTATCTATGTGTGTTTTTCGTGACCATTTTTTTTGTAACCATCTCCCGAACAAATAGTGCTAATTAAATAAATCTTGGTACGAATATAACGAGTATATCTTTACACTGAATACATTATGTGCTACTCATAATATATATTTTTAATATTTTGTAAAACCCTGTTAATAGAAATTAGTGATTTTAAAATTTCAGCAGGTTATTATGTGCACATAATTTGGCCTTTCACTCGCCTGAATGACGGGTAAAGTAGTTAGGTACATTATTAAAGACAATTCCATGCTTATTCTTCATTAATCCAGATCATCAGACCTACTCAAAGATGTTGTTGTTGTTGAGACCCAGACCGTCCGACCTACCGGAAAGATGTAAGGTAACCGTATGGACGGCCGGGAAGTGCCACCCAATTTAGATCGGAACCCAGTAGGGCAGGCATCCACAAGGACCATACCCTCCTTCCCCTACTACCAACCTCTCGGAAGGACTTTCGGACTCACATGTTTAACGTGATCGTACTCCGCATGAACACGGCAGCAGTTGTGGCAGCGTGCAAATCCAGCGCGCAAACCACTGGGCTACCGCGCCCGAAATATGCCAACAGCACGCGGTGCTACTCAAAGGTGTTGAAGACCCAGACCGTCCGACTCTTCCTGAGGACTTGAGCATCTATTTGGACCGCCGGCTACTCGAAGGTGTGAGGTATCTGTTTGGACGACCAAGAAAGTGTCACCAAATTGAGACCGGAACCCAGTGGAGGCGGCATCCACAGGGGCCGTACCCTCCTTCTCCTAATACCAACCTCTAGGAAGGGCTTACGGATTTGCATATTTGACGTGTCCGTACTCCGCGTGAACGCGAAGACAATTTTGACAGAGCAGGAGTCGAACTCGGGTCTTCGGCTATTTCATGCTTAGTATTTGAATTTATTTATGTATGTCATGCACGAATAAATTAAAATATTGAAAGTTATCTTAAGCAGACGTAAATAAAAAGAGCATTTAGTTTTTGTAAATTAGTAAATCAAAACAAAGCCACAAATTTACTCCCTGCAACTTGGAAATCACAACATTAGTCATATCAACATGATTGTGTCACGAAATTAAGAATTCATGACACAAGTTCATGACACTCTAAGAATGTCTAACAAGTTCATGACACTTTAAGAAGTTCATGACACTCTTAAGAATTCATGACACTCTATTTCATGCTTAGTATTTGAATTTATTTATGTATGTCATGCACGAATAAATTAAAATATTGAAAGTTATCTTAAGCAGACGTAAATAAAAAGAGCATTTACTTTTTGTAAATTAGTAAATCAAAGCAAGGTCACAAATTTACTTCCTGCCACTTGGGAATTACAACATTAGTCATATCGACATGATTGTGTCATGAAATTAAGAACTGCGCTAATAAAGAACGCTCTAAAACTACTGTAATAAAAACACATAATACAAAAACTTGGTCGAAATGCAACATACTCTAAATTTTCGGGTACGGAAAAAAAGGCTGTTTTGCTGACCTTCAAAATCGTTGATCAATAAAATATAGTATTATATGTTGACAAAGAGCGTTCTTTATTAGTTTTAGAGCGTTCTTTATCAGTAGTTTTAGAGCGTTTCTTATATAATTGATCAGAACTGTGTATATTTTTTAAAACACAAATTAAATGCTTTCCTGTTTTTATTGCTTGCACAAATAATTCTATGAATTTTATTCTATGAATACAATGAATTTTATGAATTTTAAATCATGCACTCATAAACTAAATGTTACATTTACACTTAGAGTGGAATTCATGTAGTGTTTAAACTATATAATAACGCCATTTTTCTTTGTTTTCAACGTTAAGCATACATAGCAAGGCATATACTACAAAACAACATGTCTATGAGATAAATAAATATCACTAATATTCTTCTGGATGAACTTTTTTCTTTATCCAAAAAACATGAAAATACCCCTATTTATATCCATGAAACACTGCTTGATACTAGTACATTATTCTTGATATCATCATTTGGATAAAATGGCAGTCAAAAAAGCTGAGAATTTTATTTATTTAGTTTTAGCGGTTTTACTTTTATTTCCTTGATGACCCACATTATACTTGTTTCAGTGTGAAATCAATCTTCTATCTGTCACCCAGTAAGAAAAATAATAAATAAAAAATATGTTCTTTTATAAATCGTGAGGAACTATTTTATGTATTTTATTCATGTGGTAGCAGAAAGAAATAAGTAAATATAGAACAAATCTGTATTTAGATAATACTCAATTGAATTAAAATTATTTTTGTTTTCCATTTTAATTATCTTATATTTGCAAAAGATTTGTTTTTTTAATATAAAAATTACCTTGAAATATCGATTTCTCAGAATTTTCTGTAGTTTTTCCGAATTTGCTAGAGTTTAGATGACGATTGGCAGGGATTTAACGTCAAATTCTTGAAAGGGGAAATTATGAGAGATTACTAACGATTTACACTTTCGGTTCTTTTCCCATTTCAATGATTTTCACTTTATTTGGAACATAATTTTCACAAGATTGGCAATATTAAGAATTTAGATGATATGTGATATGAATTTAGCAACACATTTTGGAGAAATAGGGCATCTCTCTAAGAAACCTATGTGCATTTCATTAAAACATTAAGGTCTTCAATAGTGGCAATTAAATAGCTATTTCACACTCCATTTTTTGTTGTAAAACGAATGGCATAAATTTTAGAATGCTAGCATTTACCTTTCTAGAGATATTCCGCATTTTTAAAATAATTTTTCAGAAAATTACATAAAATTAAACAAGAAAGATCAATCATGCATTAATCATTGATGATGAAACACTTTCCAACTTCAGTGCAATTTTATATAAACATCTCTGAAATGCGATACATTCATCCGTAATATTTTTAAAATTATCACAATACTACATTAATTTATTATATTTGAAAACTTCATTCAAATGACGGCATTGAAATATAAATTGCCTGGTTTAAACATCTCTAAAGTGCAATACATTTCTCGGTAATATTTTTTAAATTATCATAAGACTACAATAATTTATTATATTTGAAAACAAATGAACTTTATTCAAATGACGTCATCGAAATAAAAATCGCCTCCCTATAAAAGCAGCATTTCTTTCATAAACTTTTTCCCAATCGTTTCATTCATCACAATACTATAATAATTTATTTTATTTAAAAATTTGAAAAAATTCTTATCTACCATATTTATTTTAAAATGTGAAACCTCTCTTACTTACAAATAATTCATCACTTTGAAAAATATTTATTACATTATATATCTCATTTTCCTTTCTGGAGGATATAGTAAGAGTCAGAATTTAATGAATTTATTTTTCTCCCTATATTAAATCATTTTTATTAAAAAAAACTACCTAACATATTCTTCTGAAATTTTTTTTATATATTTTATGGGATAATTTGAATATTTCCTAAAATTTTCGAATGAATTTGTGAATTTTAAATTCGCCTAAAAAATGTTTGAAATATTAGGTCCCATAGGGTTCAATGTATTTCCCAGGACAACCCAGGTTCAATCCAAAACTAATTGGGTGATATTATTTATTTATATTCCCATAGGGCTCACAGACCATCTGAAAAACATACTAAAATTTCATTTTGATAAAGTCATTTTTACGGCAGTTATCGTGCTAACGGACAGACAGACAGACAGAGAGACAGAATGAACAGTCATAAACACTTTTTAACAATTTACAACAAAGTTGAAAAGTATTTATGACTTTGTTCTTTCTGTCTGTCTGTCTGTCTGTCAAACATTTTTAAGCTGATTTCAAATTCACAAATTGAAGAAGCTGATTTAAAATTCACTCAAAAATTTTAGATAATATTCAAATTGTTCCATAAAATATATAAAAAGAATTCAGCGAGATATATTCAGTAGTTTTTTAAATAAAAATTAAAATAAGTTATTTTTAATTCATATTGAGTGTTGTATCAGTTCTAAACCACTTAATTTTAATTTAAATGCTGAGCATCTACATACTGAAAGAACGCAATTACAATATATTTGAGTTTAAATGATTATCCAAATTTGATTATTTCTACAACGAAGCCTCTTTTTCACTTATGTAAAATGTAAACAGCAAAATACGTAGAATAAGTTGTATTAGAATTGCTGTATTTCTTTAATGAAAAATTAATTTGCTCATGGAGTCTGCATAGCTGATATGAATGAGATATTCATTGATTTTACAAAGAGAAGGACGATTTTTTTCGATGAAGTTTTAAGCATAGAGTTTAGTTACTTGTAGCTCCATGGTCTTTAATTTTTAAATAAAATACATTATTATAGTATTGGGATGAATGAAATGAATGGGAAAAGGTTATGACTGAAATGATGTTTTTATCGAGAGATCCAGGCGTATTATTTTTTCTATGACGTCATTTGAATGAAATTCAATTGTTTTCGAGGAAGTTTGCAAATATAATACATTTTCGTAGTATTATGATAGTTTTAAAAATATTACCGAGGAATGTATTGCATTTTAGAGATGTTTAAACCAGACAATTTATATTTCAATGCCGTCATTTGAATGAAGTTCATTTTTTTCAATGAATGTTTAAGTTTTCAAATATAATAAATTAATGTAGTATTGTGATAAGTTTTAAAATATTACCGAGGAATGTATTGCATTTTAGACTTGTTTAAATAAAATTCCATTGAAGTTGGAAAGTATTTCATAATCAATGCTTTAAGCATGATTGATCTTTCTTGTTAACTTTGTTGTAAAGTGTTAAAAAAGTAGTATCATCAAATATGTTGAATTTCCAAAACCAATATTTTGCTATAAATGTGTTAACATCATTCTCGTGGATATTTTTCATTACATTCCTTGAAGAAATTACTTTTTGTATTAGTTGTGTATTTTGACGCCAAGGAATTCGTCAATAGTTATTTATTTCACGGGTTATTATTCAAATTAATGAGACCCGAGGATATTCTGCCCTGTAAGTAATAAACAAAAACCATGCAAGAAACTTTATTTTATTGTTAGAACAAGCTCTTGAAATATCTTGAATGTTAAACTTGTTAACGAAATAAGCGTAACACTCCGAGTTGGGTGGTATCGTATGGGCCCATCATGGCCTCACCTTTAGTATCTGATGTCATACGCTACGTAAAGCTCTAGAGTTCTGCTGTTTATATATAAATGGCAATTGCAGTTTGATAACGATTTTGGAAAACTCTCCTGCAACATATCCTTTGACTAATCAGAACCACTAGCCACTTACCATCGTTCGATCCATCAGAAAGTCCGTTTCATCAGATGTGATCCATTGCGATTACGATTATGATTCAACACTGATATAATCTTTTTAGGATGTTGCACTAAGAATTTGTCAAGGTTACGATTAGGATGTTGCACAAATAGAATTTTCAATGGATGCTAGGCTAATTTCTGAACAACATACGCTTGTGCCATTAGAATTTTCAATGGGTGTTGTGTTACTTTCTAAGCAACACACGCTGGTACCAATCTCTAAACGACACACGCTTCTACCTTTAGGACAAACAGACTGTGCTAATTTCTAAATGATACTTGTATGAAAAAGAAATTTTGTGTGGACTAAAAATTTGCAAAAGCGCCAAATTCCAATATCTTTGGTGTTAATTTAATGAACATACGTGGCTGTGGATGTTATGTAACATTATTTTGCTGTAAAGGAAATAATGTCATTGCATTGTCGGTTAAGTGATATGCTGCCCACATCAGATATTTTTCGTAACTACGAAGTTTGCCTTCAAAGAGAAAGAGCGAGATATAACAACCTTTCATCCGTCTTTCCAGACGTCATTTATGCAAAATATGAATATTACTTTTATCTTCGGTATGGGAGTATTTTTTACAGTTGAAAAAGTTCTTATATGCATATCAAAAACGTATTTACGAAAGAAAAAGTTCTGATTTAAAATGAAAAAATGCAAAAAAATTGCATCTTATTGTAGTTCGGAATTTCATGAATAACAATGCGTTTCGTGCGTGGGCGTTTCGTTGTTGCAATATAAAAATATATAAATATTATTTAAATTAATTAAACTTAGATATTTCAAAAAATTTCTAGCTGCAAACAGAATTATCTGATGTAGGTAGGGCCTGATTTTCCGTACAATCTGAAATCCGATTTTACTTCTTCAATTACATTTCCCCTAAGTTGCCAAATTTGATATATTACGCCAAATACTGCGGCAGTTTCGCCAAGGTTGTCAAACAGAATTATGTGTAAAACAAGCATAGCAGTTAATAAATACAGTTAAGCATATGTTGTCTTTCTTTCCAGATTTTGACAATTTTTAGATCCGTTTTAATATTTTTTTTCAAATCAGACTTAAACCTAATCAGCAGCATGTTTATGCATGCGTGAGTTAACAATTTAACAAAAATTCGTCTGAAATTCCAGAAACTTTTACTTACAGTTGTCAGGTCTAAATAACCTTTCAAATATTTCCCCCTCAGTTAGCATTACAATTTATGTTTACTTAAACTAACAATTCTAACTTGTTCGGTTGATGAACCAATCACCGCTCTAATTAGCATTTTCTGCGTTCTTAAAGAAGAATAGGAATAAGATTCGGATCTTGAAAGTTTCAGTGGGGTCTTGAGTAAAGGGGTTCTTTGCGAATTTCAGAGGAAGGATAGGTTGAAGGTTGAATGATTTGAGTAAGAAATTGTTTTGGAGGAGTTCGGAATGTGGTAGGCAGCCTACTGGAAGGGAATTCATTTATATACCACTATGACTAGAAATAATTTAGTATCCGAGGTATAGCCGTAGTACGAGGGGAGGTAAAAGGAAGTCAGTGGTAACTATAAAAGCTTGTAAATGCTTATCCATGTAAGCTTTATCACCATACTACGTAAATTTATAAGTATTTGATATATTTGTTGTACCATTATGACCGTGATAAAGAGTAGTGGTTAGTAATGTATCCAGTTCAGAAATACAGCATATGTTTAAGTAAGAAGTGCGACTGAAAGGTGTTTGTGTTCAGAATAAGAATTTAAAGCGTGTATATATATATATATATATATAGTGTAGTTACGAATATTATGTTCAGGAAGGGGCCAATGTGTTTTTTACACAGTTGATAAACACATGTACAGACAGGAGCACACGCAAAATATCGGTGAAAAAAGGGGATTCGCATGGTAGACATCTCCTTTACCAGCATTAGATAATCCTGCTTTTGTACACTAAACTGCATTAGCAAAGGTGTTTATTTAGGACGTCTATTAATGTATTGTTAAGTTTTGGCGAAATAATTGGCAAATTTCCTAACATTAAAATTAATTACAAAAAAGATTAAAAAAATTGAAATTTTTTTAAAGGATATGTGTATAGAAGTCAATTAAGAGGATATCCTATTAAGAGGATTATACATTTTCCTACATAATTGATGTAAATTATATTTATGATACTCATATTGAGGATAATAAATACAGAAAATACACCTGGAAGGTAAATAATTAAAACCAATGTATCATTTAAAACATACTATTAGTATGTAGATACTAGTCATTTTAAAACATTAAAGCTTAAAGACTAATCATTGATTCTCTAGTGAAAACAGTGAGATACTTGAAAAATGTTTAATAGTAAAATAAACTCCGTTAAAATAGTTCAAAATGAGCACGGGGAAGTTACTTTAAAAAGAAAATATTTACACAAAGCATATAGCTGCTGCTTTTAAGAAAACAAATTCTACTTCCTCGAAGGAAGCAGCATAAGGGAACTTGTAACAATACAGTGAACACTGTAAACTTTTGAAAATACATTTTTATTCATATTCTTCAAATTTTCAATATAATGCACCAGTATAACGCATGCATTTTTAAAGTAGTTCAAATATAGTTAAAATAGCTAATGTAGCACTTCAAACTCGGCAGTTCCACTATTTTTGTTGTTTTCTTAAATTGTGTTGTCTTTTTCGTTGTAGTCCTTATAGTATTATATGAATGGAGTTTTCTCATTCATCTCTTGAGCCAACTTGTCTCCTTTGTTTTGTTATATACTACAAATTATCGTAAGTTTTGCATATGGTTTTTCTCATTTTTATGCTTCCTATGTTTTCATCTACTTGTACAAATATTTTGTTTTTAAGTTCCATCTTCTGCTATCTATATCTTTTTATAAGTGTTCGTCTGATTCTTCAATCCTCTAATTTCGTATCAATTTCACATTTCTGTGAGCAAGTAATTTAATGATGTATTAATCAGTATTATTTGCTTTTCGTTCAGCTTTATTTGTATTTCATATTAGTTCGTTCTTTTAGCTTCACATATCTCGTCTGGTATGACATGTGGATGAAACGAGGGGGCACTGATTAGGCATGGGCTTAAATATTTAAAGGCGGGGGTTTGAGTTCAATGGCTGTTACCACCACATAGTCTCTCTTTGAGTGTTCCAACTCCCTTCCATTCTTTTCTTACTACCTTATATTTGTATTTTATCCCCTATCCTGACCTAATAAAGATGATTAAAGTCGATCGTAAATTAGTGACTAATTCCATAACACGATAATAATTATGAATTATTACCGTAATGTGATTGAACACACAAAAAATTGAACACACAAAACACAAACGTACAACGAAGAGGAAATGTTATAATTCAATTTCTATTCAAACTTTTCATTATTACACTACTTATATCCAACGCCACTAACGCCCTTGAAATGCTTGTTGTCACTGACTTCTGATATGTCTGCTTCAAAGAAGTAAGTAGTATATGGGGCAGACTCTGGGACACCCAGAGTCTGCCCCATATACTACAAATTCCTATACATTTTCAAAGATTCAGGACAACCTCTGAGACCAAGCATGCATAAAATCATTTAAAAATACATAAAATCATTTAAAAATGCGTATTTTTTTAAAAATCAAAAATCAAGAGAGTTTTAAGACTCTAAAATTTCATGTATTTTAACTTAAAAAATGAGTTATATGAATATTATTGAGACCAAATCTTTGATCATTTACTAGTGCTACCATCTATAGGCATAATATAAAAGGTATCAAAGATAGCCTGTCCCATTATGGGGCATCTTGAGAGTACATATTTATGAGGGGACCGTTAGTCCCCCCATATGGATATGAAAGTCAAGTTTAGATAAATGCGTGAAAAAAGAGGACTTCCAAATGAATGGAAGTCCTCTAAATAAACTTTAAAATAAAAGAGATCCGGATCTTCAGTTCTTTTCCATCAAGTGACTCAAAATATATTGGAACTTATTGATGACGAAACGCGCCCGTAAATTACGGACGTGTTTTATAGAGATATTTATGAACATATAGATCATAAAATTATCATCTTGATAGTATTCTAAATTTATTAAATTTTCTATTCCTGAGTGATTAAGCTTTCTCTAATTCATATTCATATTTATCATCAATTATACTTGAATACTTAAATATATATCTTCCTTTATTGATTTTAAATATTGTTTCATCAGAAAGTTTTCAATGTTTATTCGTAGGAAGCGGCAGGAAATAGATTAGTTCAAACAGGATGTCTTGATAGCTATATATGGTTCGGACGCGGTGATGACCTTAGTGTATTATTACCTAAGGCCACCTCGTCCAACCGTCCAGTGACGTCACACCTCGTCCGTATTTTTTTATAAATATAAATTTATCCATTCTTCATAATCTCCTCTTTTATGACCAATAGAATAAATTCTTTGAAATAACATATAAAACTCCTAATCCATTCAATTTAATATCTTCATTTTCTTCTTTTTCAATTAATTCAGTCAACCTTTGAAAACTTTCTGATAATAGTTTTTTAGTATGATCATATTTTATATACAAATCATACTATTCTTTACAAAGATAAGTTAAATAGTAAATTTCTTCAGAATTTGTAAAATTTAAAGCTCGAATATCACCTAAACACTCATCCATTTATTAGTAAACATTTTTTAATAACCAAATGGTACAGTATCAAAATTATCTAAAATTCTTCTTTTATCATATCCAAACATGTATCTTTTATTCGTTTTATGCACTTTAATATTTTTATCTTTTTGTATTTGAAACTGATTTATTTCTACATCTATATATTCAGTTTCACCTGTTATTGTTTTCATTCTTTCATCGAAACTAAGCTTAGTTTCACTCTCGTAACTCATCTTAAATCCTTTTACTTTTCCTTTTACAGATCCATCATTAAGAATGTAACCATAATCTTTGCTGGCTCCAGAAATCCATGTAGTCATATAATTATCTTCACCTAATTCATCTGTCCATTCTCCTAACATACAACCTGTTTTTACTTTATTAGTACCATCATCAATATAAACGATACTATCTGTATCATAATACATTACTTTATCTCCTAGTTTATCAAGCATTTTATATAATCTTATTCTAGCAGAACTAGTTGTAAAAACTGCTATATAAATATTCGTATTAAAATTATTCTCGGTATACTCATCTCTCATCTTATAATCCATTTGTACACAATCATCATTTAAAAATATCATATTCAAATCTTTAATTTCATCATTCAATATAATTCTATAAAAATCTTCCAACTCTATTACATATTCAGTTTGTTTCATATTATTTCTTTGTCCAAACTTACCCCATAAAGAGTTTAAACAGATTTTAGCTATAAATCTCATACCAGGATTTTCTTTTATTTCATCTAATTCAATATCTAATTTTTCTTTGACAATTTTTTTATAATTATTAATGTCTTTTGGTAATTTATCATCTGTTTCTAATTTAATTTTTAAAAACATTTTGACATACTCTTTGAATAGTTTATCTGTTTTCTTTTCAAAATGCCAAACTTCATATATATTTAAAATTTTATATCCTTTTTCTATAGCTAAATTGACTTCATCCGTAGTCCAAGTACCTATAAAACTTCTTTCATCATCTGTATGATTACATAATTTATTTCTTATTTCATAACACTTTTTACATTTTTTCTTTTCATAATGACAGCATTTAAATGTTTTTGAACATGATTTACATAAACTAAATATCAATTTTTCTTCTTTATAAGGTAATACAGGATGATATAATTTTCTAGGAGGAAGTACTTTGCACTGTATCATCCCAAACCAATTCTCATCATATTTTTCAGGATTATAGATCTTTTTAGGATGTCCAATTGGATAATAATTAAAATAATTTACAGTCGGATAGAGTGAACATACATCAATATATCGACCTTTCTCTTTATTTTTCATTTCATATTTTAATTTGGTTGGTTCACATCTACCACCATAGAAGGCATCTCTAGGATTTAAGGGTTCTATAAAATCTCTTTTCCATTCTTTTTTCATATATTTTTTAATTTCTTTATCTTTATCAAAATCACATTCCCATATTTCAATTAACTCATATCCAGCGTCTTTTATCTTATTATTTATCTTTTTTGTTTTTTCATATAAATCAGCCATACATATTTGATTTTGTTTATTTAAAGTAGATTTTCTGTAACAACTATTACATCCATGCCAATGACAACCTTAAAATTGATATACTGTATTATCGTAAAAACCATCTACTTTATAAGTTTTATTGTCTATTTTTATTTTTTTCTCTCTTCCGTTTAAAGCATGCTGTATTTTTATTTTATGTTTTTGAGATAAATAATCTAACCAAGCAATAGATTTTTTAATGTATTGATCTTGTTTTATGATCTCTTCATCTATAGCTATTGTACCCTCAGATATGAATTTATCTCTAAATATAGCCATACAAACACCTGCTAATGTAACATATTTAAAAGGATCAATATTAGCTATTTCTAAAAATAATCTTCTTAATTCCAAACAACCTTTTCTTAAAATATCTACATCAGACCTACAGTATTTTATAATTTCTTTTCGAAAATCAAAGATTTCATTTTTTACAGATATGTACCATTTATTAAACAATTCTCTATCTTCTAAAGTCATAGTATTATAACCATAATAATATTTATCTGGATATTTTCCAACATAATTTTGATTTTTAATAGTGTTAAACAAATGAGGAAAATATCCTTTTGCTAATTCTGTTAATCCAAACGTTTTAGGGAATTTTCTTAATGGAATCAATGTAAAATTTATAGAATCTATAAATCTTATATTATATTCGTTTGCATGCATATAAATGAGTTTATTTCCTTGATAGATTGTGAAAACTTTAATTTTATTTTTAAAGCAGTATTTAGATATAAATTGAAAGTCAAATCCTTTTCCATAATGAGCTAATAGGGTATAACCTACATGTTTCTTATCAAATAACCACTTACAATAGTCGTTTTCATTCTTAAATATGTTTTCTTCTCCTTTAAATTCTTGATTTATAATTAAATTAACTTCATGGTTTCCTGTTTCTTGATTCGTTTCAACATCAAAAAACATATATTTTTGTGTAAATCCTGAATATTTACATGCATTACATTTTCTATCGTTACTACATTTGTTTTCACATATACTACCATACATATAATTTTCAGGAAATCTATGTTTTTGACATATATTAGACCATTCTCCAGTTGAACAAATATTTATACATGTACTACCCTTAGCTTTTTTTGTTTTCATATAACACCTATGATTTTTTGAGACCAATTGTCTACAATTTTTACACTCTCTCTCTCCACATTTATGATCTTCAGGTGTTCTTTTATTTCTGTTAATATTTCTCTTACATTTTAAACATTTCCATAGTCTTTCACAAACAGACAATTTATGATTTTCAAAACAGTTTTCACCTTTAAAACTTCGAAAACATTCATTACACTGGATATCATCTCCTTCACAATTACTATCTTTTATAAAACATCTATCACATTTTAATAAACATTTATGCTGATCGCTTCTTTTATAACTCACCTTACAGTAATCACAATAATTGTTTTTTCCTAAAAATCCTGTAACAGATGTAATCACATCAAAGTGATTTCTATTTTTTAAAATGTAAATACAAGTAGTTTTATAAGTGCCATTGTATATTCTTTCATTAAAATTTTCTCTACAAAATATAGTAATTTGTATATTTAAGTATTCTTCAAATATTTTAACATGCTCTAAATTACATATTTCTAATGGTATTTCACACATTTCATGTAATTTTTCAGCTAACTTTTTTTGTAATATTCTACCTTTTTTAATATATAGAATGTCATTTTTAGTTAATGTTTCATGATTTAATTTTTTACATAAAAGTTCAGGATTTTGAATAGATAGAGCAACTACAATAGATCTAGTTAAACATATATTATCGTTATTTTTAATTTGACAAATACTCTTTTTGTTTATGATATCATCATCTTTGAGAATTTTTAGATGTTTTCCACCGTGTGGTAATTCTATGACATGAAAATTGAATGTACATTCTTTAATATCTAATTCTTTTTATTCAATTTTATGTGTTAAAACATCTAAATAGGTATCATAAGCCTCTCTAGTTGGCATCATTTTAGGATGAAAAGGTTGACTTAATATAGGATTGTGTACTATAATATCTACTTTTCCTTCTATTTTTCCAATAGCTTTTCTGAATAAATCCTTTAAGATGTTATAACATTGTTCAGGTCTAAGTTCATTGATTTCTACAATTTTATAAATATATCTGTATGTGTTATATTTTTTAATATATTTTTGACTAATTTGAACAATTTCATAATCAGATTTAAATAAATCTTCAAGATTAACTTCTTCTACTATCTTTTCTTTCTTTTTTACCAATTCACCATCTTTATATTTCAAACCAAAATAATTAAATATATTATTAAGTTTACGTCTATTTTTAGGTTCATTAATAAATTGTTTCAATTGTTCTGTAAGATCAGGAGTAAATAATTTTTTAAGATTCACTTCTGTTTTAATCTTCTTTTCTTCTTTTGGTTTAAATTCCTTATTATCAAATTTCAAATTAAATGAATCAAAAATTTTTTTAATTTTATTACGTTTTTCAGGTTTTTTAATAAATATTTTCTTCTTTTTTTCTACTTATTTTGATATATCTAAATTTAATAAATCTACTAAAACGGGTTTATATTCACCTGTTTTTCTGATATATTTAGTTAATAATTTAATTAAATCAACCTTCTTACAACCTTTAGGTTGTTTAATATTCAATTGTTTTACTACTTTTCTAAGCTTATTAATAGTCTTTGACTTTAATGTAAACTCCATTTATTAGGAAACATTTTTTGAAATACTTTTTTCTAGAAGATGCTTACTGTGATAAGTACTTCTCAAATGTCTCTTTTTGTGTGTATATGTATATTGCTTTCCACATTCACATATATTTTTTTTATATTTAATTATGGATTCACAACATTTGCAACGACTTTGGAAATTAATTTTTCCATTTCTATGATATATGTAAAACTCATTTACTGATTTCATAGTCAAACAGTGTATGCACTTTTTTGTAATCTCCATTTATTAGGAAACATTTTTATAAAAGGATTGTAAGAAATCATTCCATATTTTTTCATATTTCTTTTTAACTTTTTGGACTTTTATATTATTTTCAATATTAAAAATATCAAAAATCTTTTTCATAAAATAGTAATAGTTAATGGATTTCTCATAATACATAAAATCTAAAAATTTTAAAACATATCCTCAACTTCTTGAGAAATATTATATCTCCTTCTTAATCGATTAAAATAACAAACTCTACTATTATATCTTTGTTTTAAACTTTCGTAATCGATAACATAAAAATATTTTTCTTCTTCTGAATCATAGATTAATTTCATCTTATGCTTATTATCTGAAACTTCATTATCTGAAACTTCATTATCTGAAACTTCATTATCTGAAATATCAATCGATTCAACCTTTTCAACACCATCAAAAAAGTTCATTTATATATGAATTAATTCAGATGTCCAACTATTAAATTCATCTGGATATCCTAGCCATTTTACAAAATACTTATTTCCTTTCTTTTTTATGATTTTTTCAATTTTATATACATCATCTTTTTTATTATATTTTACCATTTCATTTTCATAAAAAGTTCCTTCAATTTCCTTACTGTTTAAATCTTTTAATCGATAAGTAATAGGATCTGTTTTTAATACTTCAGAAACTATAAAAATATCTTCAGTAAATGTAGAATCATCTACTTTCCTTAATTGTAGATATTCAAACACTATCCCCTATCTTAAATTTAGGTTTTTTTATGATCTTTTTAGTATATAAATTTTTATAAACTTGAGATTCATTTTCTCTAGCCTCAACGGGTGTCATTTTTATTGATCTATGATATGAATTGTTATAATTTTTAAGTAATTTGGGTAATACATCAATATATCTTTTAGTATTGTTAGCATGCATATATTTTATAATTTTTTCTCTTATACTTCTATTAAATCTCTCAGCTATTGCAGATTTTATTTCTTTATTTTTAGTTGTAAACCAATGTATATTATTATCTTTAAATAATTTTTGTGTCTGTTTTCCTGTAAATTCAGTACCTTCATCTGTCAAAATGAATTTTGGTATTCTTTCTTTAAAAACTTGTTTAAAACCTTGTACTACTTCTTCAGATGTTTTTCTTTTTATAGGAAAAGCCCAAGCATATTTATTAAAAGCATCTATAACCGTTAACAAATAATTAGTTCCATCATTATATTTGCTATAATTTTTTATAAATAACAAATCAGCGTCAAATTGATTATTACTGTTTGGAACATAAACTCTTCTTCTTTTAAATTTACGAATGACAGGTTTATATCTAGTATATACATCTTGTTCATGTAAAAATTCTTCAACATTAGGTAACCCTGTTTTTCTTTTCAATTCTTGAATACCACAATAACCTGTTTCTGGATTATAATAGACCTCTTTTAAATTCCTAAAAAAGTATTCTTTTTACTTCCACAAATAGTACAGATACCTTTACCAACTGGTTTATTATTTTTAGAAGTAGTTTTATGATAATTTTTAGTTGGGGTTTTATCTTTACACTTGACACAATATATAGAAAGACCTAATCCAAAAGTGTTTTTAGCTTTAATAATAGGTTTAATAATTCCTCTAGCTAATCTTTCTTGAAATGTAGGATCTTGTATAGCATTTAAATCATCTATTAATTCTTGATCAGCAACATGTCTCTGTTTTGTATCTTTTGTTTTATTGTATTCAATATCATGTTTTTTACATAACTTATCAACTCTATTTATTCCAGGATCACCTCTTTTTAATCTTTTTTCTAATTTTGTATTTGGACCACAATATTGATATCCTGGTAAATGCATTTCTGGAAGATTTATTTTATCTTGTATCCATCCAACAATATCACCACCTTTCTTTTTACAAACCATTTATTTAGAATGAATAAATTTATATCCATTCAATTGCATTTGTTTTACATATTTTTCAACTGGATTAAATTTTAAACTTTTTATGAAATCCTTTTCACACATATAAATTTCTTCTTCTGTCATATTTTTAGCTTTAAACGAATTAATGAGTTCTTTATAAAAATTATAACAATGTCTATATTCTTCCTTTCTTTCCGCAATTTTTAATGCAAGATCAATAGCTTCTACTATACCAACTGATAAACTTAAAAAAGCAAGTGGTAGAAAGGCAATAGCTGATAAACCCGTTCCACTTAGAATGACCTTACTTACTGATAATGAAATACTTATCTTTTGATACAAATTTCTACTCTTTCTGTAAACATACAATCTTTTTTCTAAATATACATCCATTTATATAGGATCAAATTTTTTCCTGTATCTTATTTCTGGATTCACTAAATCTAACATAAAAAAATCGTATTTTTCTTGAACACTTTTATTATATATTTGTTTGAATTCTTCAGTACTTAATATACCATCTATCTCTCTTATAATCTGTTGATTTTCTTTTGGTTGTAGAGTGAAAAATATATCGTAATTACAGTTCCTTCTTATATTGATAGGTGTTAAAAAATATGACTGAGATAAATAAATAAAGGATGCGTTTTTCTTTCTACCTCTGATAAATAATTCTTCGATGTTTTTTTTTATCTTTCTCAATCACACAATCATCAAAAATAACTAAATTCTTTAATGTAGGATTTAAATCATCTACAGTAATAAAATTTTGATCTGAAGAAAATAATACTTTTTTTTTTGTATTTATCATATAATTCTAATAATCATTTCTTATTCTTTATATTCTTACATTTCAAAATATCTTCTCTTTCTATATCTTCAAACAATGTATATATTTCTTGCAATTTAGAATATTTAGGTTCGTATAAATCTTTTGCACATATATATAATGCATCAAAAAATAATAAATCAAAAATCAAATTTAACAGTAAATTTGTTTTACCTGAACCTGAAGATCCTACTATAAGCAATCTAAATGGATGTTTAGGTAACAAAGGATGTTGTTTAGGAACAGGAAATTCTTCTGGTTCCGTGTAATCTTTAATTTTTATCATAATTTACTAGCAGTAAAAATAAAATTTGCTGCAGTAAAAATAAAATTAGCTGCAGTAAAAAAATAATATTATATAAATGGGTAAAAAAGGACGAAAGCTTATAAAACAAATAAGAAAAAGAAATAAGAATAGTCAAGAAGGTATACTCATCTGTGTAATCTTTATCATAAGAGTAAAATTAGCTGCAGTAAAAAAATAATATTATATAAATGAATGAATTAGAAAAAGAACGGAAACACAAGTTTATAAAGCAAATAAAAGATTCAATTAAATTAGTAAAAATAGAAAAAGAAATAAGAAAGAATAATGAAGATCAACTAAAAGACAAAATAGGTATTCAAAAGACCTTAGAGGAATTTCATAAACCAGTCACTCAAGAAATTTAAAAATATGAAAAATCAAATAAAGAAGTTGTAAAAAGTATTCAAAATATTGTAGAAAATATTTCATTTCCAACTATAGAAGAGCCTATTGAAGCTGTGAAAGAATTAGTATCTTATACTTATGATATCGATCAAAATTTAAATTTAAAATATTTAATAGAGGAAAAATTATACAAACCGTCAGTATTTTTAAATGATCAAGAAAAATTTGAGGAGATGTATGGAAGAGCTAAACAGTTAAAAGAAGGATTATCTAAGAAAAGAGGCAACTTAAAAAGTACAATTTCTAGGGCTAAAAATTTTTCAGAGAAGGAATTAAACCAGAAAAAGAATGAAATAAATGAAATTAAAAATAAAGAAAATATGTTGCAAAATTATATGCATAGATTAAATATGATTCGAAGTAGTAAAGAAATGAAGGTGGGTAAAGGATTGAATGTATTATCAAATTTAACAGAAAAAATATGTAATGGTAGTAAATCAAAGAAATTGTATAATCAAGTAGCTTTATTGTTAGATATGTTATTAAAACATAAAGAAATGACTTATAATGATGTACAACGATATCATAAACAATTTCTCTGTTAATAAATAATAAAATATAAAGTTTATTTGAGTGAAGGTCAGAAAAATAAACTTAAATCAGCTTTTAGAAATAAAGTAGAAGTAACATTACAAATAAATATATCTAAAACTCCTAATCATGAGATGTATTTAACTAAAACTCAAATTAATCATATTATTAATAGAAAAAGAATTACAATTAGTAAAACTCAATTAGATAAAAATGGAGGATTTTTACCATTTCTAGCAGCACTTATACCCTCTTTAATAACCGCTGCTAAATTTGCAGTTCCAGCATTAGCAACAGGTGCTTTATCAGGATTAGCTAGTTCAACTGTACAAAAAAAGATGAAAGGATCTGGGGAAAAAAAAAACTTGGAAAGGGAATATATCAACCGTGGGAATTAGTGACAAAATGATTAAAGAAAATATGAAAAATGAAAAAGGATTTAGAGGTGTGTTTACCTCCGATTTATTACCTAAAACAATAGGAAAATTTGAAAATGGAATCATTAATTTAGATGTATCAACAGGCCCCGGAACTCATTGGGTTTGTTATTATAATGATCCTAAATATAAATATGTGGAATATTTTGATCCGTTTGGTGAATATGACAATATGAAGAAGGACTATATTCCTAAAAATATTAAATCATTTCTTGTTACATCCAATAAAAAAACAAAAATAGGTTATAATGATAGTTTTTTACAGAAACCTTCATCTGTGAAATGTGGTATATTTTGTATGAAATATATAAGAGAAAAGAATAAAGGTATATCACCTAAAAATGTTCTCAAATCATTTCCTACACAAAAACCTAGTGATTGTAATGAAAATTTTGTTATGTACGAGGCATGTTTTTTAAGTAAGTACCGTTTTGGAATTAAAAAAAGACGTGAAAAGATATCGCAATAATTTTATTTCTACATGAAAGCCTGTACCTTAATCTACTTTTCTACATAATTTCCGTGAATATTGAGGCACTTGTCATAACGTGGCACCAGTTTTTGAATACCCTCCTCATAAAATTCTGCCGCCTGACTTGTTAACCACTGTATCACAACTGTTTTGACTTCGTTATCGTCTTGAAGACGCTGACCACCCAGGTGTTTCTTCAAGTGCAGGAACAAATGGTAGTCGCTGGGCGCCAGATCAGGGCTGTATGGAGGATGATCTAGAGTTTCCCATTTAAAAGATTTGATGAGATCTTTGGTCCGATTAGCCACATGTGGACGGGCATTGTCATGCAGCAAAACGATACCCTTACTCAACTTGCCACGTCTTTTGCTCTGCATTGCACGACGCAGATTGTTCAATGTCTCACAATAAGACGCTGCATGGATTGTCTCATTACGAGGCAGAAACTCCACTAGCAATACTCCTTTTTTGTCCCAAAAAACTGTGCACATGATTTTCCGGGCAGAAATTGTTTGCTTAAACTTCACTCTTTTGGGTGATGATGAATGTCGCCATTCCATGGATTGTTGTTTTGATTCTGGTGTGACGTAGGCCACCCATGTTTCGTCACCAGTAACAATTTGGTCTAAAAAATCTTCACCTTCATTGTGGTACCGCTCAAGGAAAGTCAATGCACTGCCTAAACGTTGGGTTTTGTGCAAATCCGTCAACATTTTTGGAACCCAACGTGAACACAATTTCCGGTAATTCAAGTTCTCGGTCACAATGCAATACAAAACACTACGAGAATATTGAGGAAACCAGTCGCACATTGATGAAATTGTAAAGCGTCTGTTTTCTCTCACCTTTTCTTCCACTTTCTGCACCAAATCTTCATTAAAGACCGAAGGACGCCCACTCCGTTCTTCATCATGCACATTTGTGGGCCATCTTTAAATGCTCTCACCCATTTCCTTACCATTCCATCACTTATAATGTTTTGTCCGTAAACTTCACAGATCTCACGATGAATATCGATCGGTTTTACGCCTTTAGCACTAAGAAATCCTATAACAGCCCGCACTTCACAATCGGTGGGACTCACGATTGTCGGAGGCATCTTAAACACTCAGTAAACAACGTATGCAATGAAGAATCAGACTGTAATGGCGTCAGTGCGTAGACAAGAGATGTAGGTAACCAGCGCGCATGCGCGGAACGCCGACCGTAGCGCTGCGGCGGCGGAATCGCAAAACGGTACTTACATAAAAAACATGCTCGTATTATAGTTTTTAAAAATTCTTTATTATATTGTGTTATTCAATAAATTAATCTTAATTAAAAATGCGTTTCTAATGACGTAACTTCAAAATTATATTCAGATATAGAAATTTCATTTAATGCAAAATTTGAATCATAAAATGTCAAACTTGAATTGCATTAAACACAATGTTCAAGCCTTAAATTAACTGTCCTTGTACCCTGGTTACACCAATTATCTGTTAAGTTCTTTTCCGTATTGTTTTACTTTGAGGTCTTTCTTTTTACTTTCCCGAAATAGTTCGAAATAGAAACTTGTGTTAGCCACTTCTTCTGATTTAGTAAGTGCATTGAATGTTCAATTAGCCCATCTAGGATCTAGCTTTGTGTGGAGTTGTTATGTTTGCCTTTGGGAGCTGCTAACAAAATGAAAAAGAGATTTGCGGCACTTGGGGAATTCTGAAATAGTCTCAAATCGAAATTAATAGGATTTTGGAGTATTTCCAGATAAAAAGAATTAGGTAATTTCTAGATTTACTTTAATGCCTGAATTAACGATCTGGTATTCCAATATATGTTTCAATTGTCGCAGATATCGTTAAAAGTAATAACACTTTAAAAACAAAACAGTTAAAGCAGTGGTGCCCAGCATTGGAAGCATTGAGAACCACTATATGCAATTATATGATAAATATTATATTCTAATTGTAGTCATGTAATCAGAGGCATACATAAAGCGGATGGATTTTCAACGTCCTCTGTCATACAAAATAAATTCAAGGAAATCTCAATAAATTTGTAAATTTTTGTTTTGGACAGAAATACAGCCGGATCCACTACAAACTATCTACTCAAAATACGACTAATTTCTCCTCATTTAAAGAGATTAAAATAGAATTCAAGATTTTATTTTTTTCTCATATTTCAATATATAACTGGTTCTTTAACTTGCAATGTTACACTGACGGAGAGTATGGAATTTCGTAAAGCATTTAAAATAAAATGTCAATCATATTTAGAATATATATATATATATATATATATATATATATATATATATATATATATATATATATATATACTTAATTTTATTTTAAACACTCATAACTTACTTTAAACTCTTTCTGTTAACAGCAACACTATAAAGTATATACGAGTATATATATATATATATATATGTAATACCCTTGCCATAACCTGCATTTAAGAAACGGGGCCCATAACTTTAAATAATTTTTCATCACAGTCATAGCTTTTTCAACCCTTTACAAAGTAGTTGAAAAGTGTTTATGACTTTGTTCATTCTGTACGTCCGTTCGCAAGATAACTGCCGTAAAAATGACTTTATCAAAATGGAATTTTAGTATCTTGTTGAAAAAATCAATGGGGCATAAGGGAATATAAATGAATAATATCATCCAATTAGTTTTGAATTGAACCAGGGTTGAAAAACTGAAACTCATTGAACCCTATATGGGACCTAATTTTTCAAACATTTTTTAGGCGAATATAAAATTTACAAATTGCTTCGAAAATTATAGGAAATATTCAAATTATCCCGCAAAATATACAAAACAATTCAGCAAAATATATTCGGTAGCTTTCTAAATAGAAATAAAAATAATAATTGAACTCATGCTATATGAAGAGTTCAGGAGACCCACTTCAAAATAATGTTATTTTTAATTTATATTTAGTGTTGCATCCGTCCTAAAACCACTTTATTTTGTTCTGTGCATCTAAATACTTCATCTACGCAATTACAATATTTTTGAGTTTAAATGATCATCACACTTTGATTATTTCTACAACGAAACCTGATTTTCACGTATGGAGAATGTAAACACATCAGGCTGCAAAATGAGTTGTAAAAGAATTGCTGAATTTCTTTAAAGCAAAATTATTTAGCTCTTGAGTCTGCAATGTAGATAATATGAAGGAAACATTCATGGATTTTACATAGAGAAGAATACGATTCTATTATAGTAAATTTTTTGAAGAGGTTTTAAGTATGGAGTTAGAAAGTACTTTTACCTCCATGGTTTTACGTTTTTCAGTAAAATAAATTATTGTAGTACTATTATAATTTTAAAAATATTTCCGCTGAATGAAAGAAATGGAAAAAAAGTTTATGAATGAAATATTCACAGCTTTTATATAGAGGACGATTTATATTTCGATGACATTATTTGAATAAAGTTCATTTGTTTTCGATTTAATTTTCAAATCTAATAAATTATTGTAGTATTGTGATAATTTTCAAAACATCACCGCTGGATGTATCGCATTTTAGAGATATTTAAATAAAATTGCGTTGCAGTTTGAAAGTAACTTATAATCGATGCTTTATGCATGTTTGATCTTTCTTGTTTTATTTTCATTTCATCAAATAGAAGTACAGTATTTTGTCTTTAGCATTCATATTCGATGGAGCAAATTTCATCAGTTTCATGACTTTGTCAAGAAGTCCTTATCGAGTAGTTATAGCGGGTGCCCATTTATGAAGAGTTGATAATCCTGGAAGACGAAATTTCAGTTATTTTCTTAAATAAATATTAGCTCATTTATTGAGATATCTCCATCTTATGGCAATCACAATGTTCTCGTTTGACCAATGGATTTTTTTTTAGTAATAATTTCCACCAATTCTTTACGAATATTTTCTATTTCATTTTCCGTAGCATTGTTTGTTTTTTAATTTGGTGCATTTCGTACTATTCAGCCTCCCAATCTGGAGTTTTAAATGCTTTTATATAGTTCATTCGAATGGAAGTAACTTGCATTTTTAGGAAATTGTCCTTTTTCACTATATTAGCATCATCAGTGACTGAAATTTTAACATTTTTCTTTATTTTCATTATTTTCTTTGTTTAAGCCGAAATTCTCGATCAGCTCTTTTTCGGCTACTTTCATTTCGTCATATGAATTTTTCAGAAATTTTGAAGGAATGGCTGAATGTTTAAGCTTCCATTTTGCTAGTATATTCAAGAGCTCAGACTTCAGATACCTTTCATAATCCTCCGGGAGAAAATATTCAGAGAAGACGCAACACATGTCTAGATTCCATTGTCCATCTCTTCTATACAAATGAACTCATTCCTTTCTTAATTCCACATCCTTTGCAAATGTATGGTAAAGTATATGCTTGGCATCCAGGTTTTTCTTAGACATAACAGGACTGTTGCTACAAAGAGCAACTATGCAACGTGTCCCAAGCATAATATTCCACTACCTAACTAATGAGATCATTTAATTAACACTATTATTAATTATCAAAGCAAATGCATACAAATAAATAATTTGGCATCACGCCTGATGTTGAAATAGCAAAATTAAACACACATCTATAACAGAATTACAATTCAGTAACAGAAATCGAAAAAGGGGGGGGGGGCAATCAAGCATAATCCCAAAGAGAAAGACGTCAAAGATAATTTTGCAGATACTTGAATTGCATGGAGTCGAGAATGAGTCGCCAAGCGTAACTCAAATTCATAACAGGGTCAAAATTACACACGGACTCACGGTAAATATAAATAAAAAGGGATTCAAAAAGGAGAATATCACGAGGGTTATTACACCGAATCAAAAGGAAAGTCTTTTCAAAAAGAGGCTGAAAATTATCTTTAGCAACAAATTGAGCAGGAGTTGTAGAAAGTTTACTATCCCTGACATCCCGAGCATGTTCTGCTAAACGGATGCCAACGGTGCGTTTAGTACTTCCAATATAAAATTTTAAATTACCATCGGTGGACAACAGGGGAACAACATATACCCCAGCAAAGCTTTTAAATTCATCCCTATCACCCAGTTTATCAGACCGAACACTGTTAAAGAAAGAAGAAATATTAGAATGTGCAGGTCTGAAACCAAACTCAAAACAAAATTGGATACAGGGGCGGAAAATCATAGGATTGTATGAAAAACTAGACCTATAAGTCAAACGGTCTTTTAAGGCATTAAGTTTAGTATCATTTAGTATCATATATAAATATACCCTTTTTGATACTAAACTTATTGCCTTAAAAGACCGTTTGACCGTTGAATTTGAGTTACGCTTGGCGACTCATTCTCGACTCCATGCAATTCAAGTCTCTGCAAAGTTATCTTTGACGTCTTCCTCTTTGGGATTATGCTTGATTGCCCCCCCCCCTTTCGATTTCTGTTATTGAATTGTAATTTAATATGCTGTTCTTTTGTTGTAAAAATTTTTTTTGAAAAATTGTTTACGGTTTATCCTTATCCAGACGTAGATTCTTTTGTGGATTGTATTTATGTAAATTTTGTCGCTATATCTGGTCTATATATGAACGATTCAAACTTTATTTCCATGTAGCCACTGAAGAAGAGCATACTTATGCTCGAAAGCGCTATGGCCTGTTTTAAACTTTTGTACGTCTTAAGGAAGTGAAATAAAGACCTTCTGTTATGGATGTGTGTTTAATTTAGCATACAAATAAATGTAAAATTTCCCGGAAATATGTAATTGAGCAATAAGGCGCCAAATCCCCGTTTACGCGTGAAACACAATTTACATTAGTTGGCGAATTTGGAAACCTACCTTGGAGTCCTTGGAGAGTACGAAGGAAATGAGCAGCAATCCATGGATTTACTAGAAAATTTACCTGGGACTAGTGGTGACTTCAGAGCTGGATTCTAAATGTGACCATGGGGGGAATACAGAATGAGACAGATTGTTAATATTCTACTAACCTTGCTCGAAACTTACTAATAAACAACCCATAGATTAAAAATCTATTCTGCCACAATTGAACTTTGCCGCTTGTGAAATTCCAGAAATGGGTGTAACATGTATTTATACCCATTTCTAACAATACCCATTCTAACAATGGATGTAATATGTATTTATATCCCTTTCTTCTTTGTAAAAACTCTCTTTCCAAGATGCTTATTAGTTCAGAATGCTTTCTGCTTATTAGAATTAAAATTATTCTAATAAATTTATTTATTTTTCCCCTCTGGTAAAGAAAATACAAGGATTTTTCTACAATGTGATATTATGTTATATATGAAATTAAATAATTGCTCTACATTATAATACAATCGGTTACAAACTAACTAAATATATACGGAACAGGCAAAAGGCAGAGCTTGACATATCTTTAAATGTCACCATCGATTTTTATTGATCGTTACGTTCAAACCTAAAAATCACAAATCAAGACTTGCACCTTTCTAACTTAATTGTTCCTTCGCGGTGTTTACACCAATTTACCTGCTAAGTTCTTTCTGTACTCTTCTTCTTTGGCATGTTTTTCACAGAGTACATGGAAAGAGAAGATTGTACTGGCCTCTTCCTATGATTTCGTAAGTGAGCTGAATATGCAATTAGCACATTTAGAGCCTCTTCTGTTTGTTTTCCGTTTGTCTTTGGGAGCAGATAACAGAATTAGAGAACATAATCTGGAGGGAATTTCGAAAGGATTTCCGATAGGAGATTGTGTATTTAAAAAGAAAAATATAGTTCGTAATGTGCGTTCCAAAGTTGTGTTTCACCATGTTAAGCATTCTATACATTTTTACTTTTCATACTATGTTATAGAGTATTGTTTTCACGAAAATTCTCGAATTTCATATTTTGTTGCCAATATATGTATTAAGATTTTATTAGTTGCTTTAAGCTTAAGTAGTTGCTTTTTAGCCAGACAATTTCGTCTGGCTGGGGAGTCGTTCTTCAATGGATTCCGAGTCACTGCAATATCCCTGGAAATGAAAAGGCTGACTTCTTGGCAAAGAATGAATGCAAGCTACATCAGCCTCTTCTTACATTGTCTTACAAACGGATTTGTGGAATTATTGAGGACAGATTGCAAAAGTCCCTCCGTGACAATCAAGTTGAAGCTGCGACGGGTAGGGCCTGGAATTCTTTGCTGCATTCTCAGGTCCCTATGGGCCTTCCTCGCTCTATCTTCACTGCAAATTTTAGACTTTTAACTGGACATGACTTTCTTCAAGGACATCTCTATCTTATTGGCGTGGTTGATTTGCATGACTGTGTTCTTTGTTCTACTGACGCCATTATGGATTTTAATCCTCTGACAAGCTGTCCTGTGCTTCCTTTTATGAATTGTTCTCTTGACAACTTTTATAACAAGGCTGGTTTTTATTGGGCTGCCAGAAGGCTCATGGTCGATATAGCCTCCGCTCCGACGTAGGGAAAAAAATGTATTAAGACACTTTGATGGTTTGACAATGTGTGTACTGATGTATGTCTCTGGTCGATTTCTTGAACTTTGAACAGCCACTTTAATTCTATGAAACTTAACTGTAATTGATACTCGTAACAGTTATGTCTAATAAATCTGTAGCACCTCACAGTGGCGTTTGCGACCACGTGTTCCTATGCAAAACGAGCTTGTTTTTGTATGCCTGATCTACTCTTAAAGTTTGAGCTAAGACGCTTTGCACCACACTGTATATGTAAAATCTGCAGGCTAATTTTATGAAAGCTCTAAATGTAACTTGCATAATTTGAATCGGAATTGCTTTTCTTGCGTATATCAAAACAATAACGAGAATGACAGTTTAGTTATTACCGAATAAACGAAATTCTATTTCTATATCAAAACTCACTCAAAGTTTTGTGTGGTCTAATTTGCTGTAATACAAACTATTTTTAAATCACTCATTACATACTAAATCACTCATTACATATAATCACTCATTACATACTATAATACAAACTATTTTTAAATACTCATTTTCTATAAATTAACTTTAGAAATGAATGTTCTGTAAATGTTGAAGTATTCCAACTTCGCAATCTAATCATTGATTTCTCATTTGTCATATTGATGACATGTCTTCTCATCGTTAAGAGAAATGAGTTCAAAAGATACTCATCATTATTGGAAATATTTTCATTTTATGTTAACTGGATTAAGTACCGAGTTCAAAAAGGAACTACGCGTGTATGGGTATTATATATTGTGACCCATGTTAGTATTGGGTATTCACTTTTCAAAAATATCTAAAAAACTTTTAAACACATTGACATACTAATTTTTCAATGCAATATAAGAATTGAATTTTGAACACATCGAGACACTAATCTTTCAATGGTATATAAGGACATTTGAACCCATTGAGATACTAATTTTTCAATGGTGTATAAGAACTTTTGAACACAGGAATAACTAAATTTTCAATGCTATGTAAGAACTTTTGAACGCATTGAGATACTAAATTTTTAATAATATATAAGAACTATTGAAGACATTGAGGTACTAATTTTTCAATTATATATAAGAACTTTTAAACACATTGAGATGCTAATTTTTAATGGTATATAAGAACATTTTAGCACACTGTGAAGCAGGAATATGTTTTTATTTGTATGTACTGAAAATATATTTGCCCGAAAACTTTTATGTATGTGTTTCGTGTGAGAGTGATGCCAATATGTTTTTATTTTCTTATAAAAATTAAATATAATTTGAAAACTACTCTTTGTATATTTGTTTAAATGAATCTAATATATAAAGGTGAAAAATCTAATATGCAATTTTAACAACTTAAATGCACCTCGAACCACGAGATTGATATTAATACATTTTTTAGGCAATGAAGTGGGTTATTCTGATAAAAGTTTTAATACCTTATTGTGAAGTACATAATAACGGTGATTTAAATCCTGTACAGAGACTGTTCTCACATTTTAGAACAATTTCTCTCTATATTAAAATGTAGCTTACGCCGCCACCGATACCGCTGTTTGAAAAAAAAATGTGTGTTTCTTGAGATCCTCTATTTCATATCGCAAAAAATTTACAAAATATAACATGTGGTGCATTAGTAGAAAAATGTTGAAGAATACCTACATTGAAATAATCCGTTTTTCGATTTAAACTTTAATTTAAGAAATATTTAATGCCACAGTTAAAAACTGATGCGATTTCGAGTACTGCACAGACTAACAGTAGCAAGACCACGAAATGCTGCAGGTATGTATAGACATAAGTGCATTTTTGCAGGGCGGGTCTTTTTTTTAAATATCGATGTTGTTTATGAGTTATTCTACTTTTTATGTACTTCTGTAGTAAATATTTTCTTCTGTATGGGCGCTTTGAGTTTCTCTGTATCCATAACACTGTGCCGAAAAAATAAAAATATGAAATCGTGTACATTTGTAAAAAGAAATGGCGTGGAACACGTTGAAAGAAACCGTTTCTCGATTTAAACTTTATTTTGGCTTGAAACAGCTTGCAAACTGAGTTCAGCGAGTAACAGCGAGTAGGAGGCGAAGCCTGACCGATTCGTGAAATGAGTTGCAGGTATTGGCGAAGCGTTGTGTGTGCAGTCCATTAGTTATTGCAAAGAATAATAAACTTAAATTAATTAAAATAATTTACAGTGCAGCAGCACAATTTTTAAAAGCTATCGTTTATGGTATTGTCGTTATTTATAGAGTTATAGTTCGTGGTAGTTAAATTCCATCTCTTTTAAAATTGGCGTATGTAAACAAACTTTTGATTGATTGGGTACATTTTTACATTTTCCGGAGAGAAATACTCTTATTCTGTAATTAAAAAACATTCTGAAAACCATTGAATTCGTATTTCTAAATGTAAAATAAGCAACGTTATTAACAATAAAGGAAAAACGTGTCAAGCATCGACTTTAATCGAAAGAGATTAACGAATGAATACCAACGAAGGTACGTACATTTACGTCTATTGCAAAAACAACACAGTTGCAGTGTTAATTTAACAGTTGCAGTGAATTTAAATACCTCTGTAGCTACTGTAAATAAGATGACAGATAAATACTTAAATTTCAAAAATCTAAAAAGCATAAGCCTTTTGGAAATATAGACACAATTGAAAAAACATGGATATATTTTAATGACTGTAACAAAAAGATATATTTACTATTTCAAAAAGGGAGAAACTTACCAAAAATCTTGGTTTCAAGAGTCAAAAGGTAGTTTCAGTAAATGATTCATGTTTGTTTATGGATTTTCACACAACGTAAATTAAAATTAAGAGAAGTCGAATAAATGGCGAAATCAATTAAACTTATTAACACAATAATATTTAACGCCTTTATTTAAAGAATTTCCATCCTTTTATTCACATAGTCTTACAAGAAAAGTAGATCTTCATTACGTTTAAGCCACCACTAGACATCAATAACAGCAGATAAATTTCTTGAAAAAATGACAAAAGATACAGGTATTAAAGCTATAAATTTTGATCATATTCTTTCAAAGTGTCCTGATGTATGACCAATGGGTTAGTGAGCGTTTAGATTATTAAAAAGATAAATTTCTAAACACGGACCTTAAACAATGAATGGACTAAGGGAAAATGTGAAAAAAGAGTGGAATAAGATACCATTCTATCTGGTTAATCAAGAAGTAGAATGTCAGTTCGGAGAAAGGCCATCATATAGAATATTGAAGAAATACATATTGTTACTTCAAACCTTAATTAGACTGCTTTAATTTTGTATTGAAAATGTGGGAAAATATGTGTAAAAAGATGATGTGGGCAGCACATGACTTTCCCTGCAGACTCAAATTCATATTTTCTTTATTTCTTTAATAATTCGTTATAGAGATTAATTGAACCAAATAACACTAAATTTGCATTGTTAATGCAATTTTTGTTTTTATTTGGTAATTGGACATTTTTTCGAAATCGGAGTGATAAAAATGCAAGAAATCTCAAATATCTTGAGAACGGTTAGTTCTGAAATATAATGGAGTATGTTATATTATTTTCCTCTTCAAAAATTGCGTATAAAACAAGACTTTAATTGATACATTTGAGCATACACTACTTAGACTTTTTTTTAGATTTTGGCGATTTGGAGATTTTTCGTAAAAAATGCATGTTGTTCTTTTCCGGATCGTACCAAAATCTAATCAGCACCAGAGTATCCCACAAGTAACTTATTCATCAAATTTTCTGAAATTTGGTCAATTAGTATTTCAGCTAGAGTGGGTACATGAAATTTTTGCGGGCCATTTCGTAAAAAAAGGCGGGTTCTTCTTTTCCGAATAGTACCAAATCCTAATCAGCACCAGGGTCACATCCAAGTAACATACCTACCAAATTTTACGAAATTCGGCCCATTAGATTTTGGGTTAGAGTGGATCATACATTGCACAGACACACAGACAGACAGACAGACACACACACAGACGTCACGTTAAAAATAGCTTTTTCGTATTCTAGAGGTCTCGAAACTTGTAGATCCGTCGAAAGCTCGAGTTGCGATTTTCGACAAGATTCCAATACTTTCCCTATACATTACCATGTATTGCAGGGAAAGTAAAAATCTGATGTGGCAGCACATGACTTTCCCTGCAGACTTATATACACATTCTCTTTATTTTAATTAAATTTAATTCACTATTAATTCAATTTCCGCTCTCATTTGGTAACTGACTCAATTTCAAAGGTGGCGTAGAGAAAAAACCAAAAAATAAAAATATCTCGAGAACGGCTAGTCCTAGTGTATTGGGGTTGATCTTATTCTTTTCTTCGTTAAAAATTACGAATAAAACAATCATTTAATGGATATATTTCAGCATACGTAGTTTTGTATTTTAGATTATGAAGAATTTTGCGGGCCATTTTGCAGAAAAAAGCAGGTTATTTTTTTTTCCGAACCATACCAAAATCTAATCAACTCCAGGGTGACCTACAGGTGACTAATTTACCAAACTTTGAGAAATTCAGTCAATTAAATTTTCAGCTAGACTGGATACAAGCTTTTGCCCGCCATTTCGCAAAAAAAGGCGGGTTCTTTTATCCCGAATCGTACCTAAAACTAATCAGCACCAGATTCGCCTACAAGTGACTTACCTTCCAAATTTTATTAAATTCGGTCAATTAGTTTTTTAGTTAGAGTGGATACAAAATTTGCACAGACAAACAGACAGACACACAGACACACACACATACGACACGCTAAAAATAGTTTTTTGTATTCTAGGGGTCTCGAAACGTGTAAATCCGTCGAAAACTTGAGTTGCGATTTTCAACGTGATTCCAATAATTTCCCTATACATTACCATGTATTGCAGGAAAAGTAAAAATCTCATGTGGGCAGCACATTACTGTCCTGCAGACTTATATTAACGTTCTCTTTATTTAAATTACATTTAATTCACTTTTAATTCAATTTTCGTTCTCATTTGATAACTGGACTTGTTTTCAAAGGTGTCTTAGGAAAAATACGAAAAAACTAAAATATCTCGAGAACGGCTAGTCTTAGTGCAATGAGGTTGGTCTTATTCATTTCTTCGTTAAAAATTAAGTATTAAACACTCATTTTATGGGTATATTTCAACATACGTAGTTTTTATTTCAGATTTTGACAATTTTTGCGGGCTATTTTACAAAAAAACGCAGGTTATTTTCCCCGAATCATACCAAAATATAATCAGCACCAGGGTGTCCCACAAGTGCCTTACCTACCAAATTTTGGGGAATTCGGTCGATTAGTTTTTCAGCTGGAGTGGATACAATCTTTTGCGGGCCATTTCACAAAAAAAGGCGGGTTCTTTTATCCCGAATCGTACCCAAAACTAATCAGCACCAGATTTGCCCACAAGTGACTTACCTACCAAATTTTATGAAATTCGGTCAATTACTTTTTTAGTTAGTGTGGATACAAAATCTGCACAGACAGACAGACACACAGGCAGACAGACAGACACACAGACACACAGACCGACTCACAGACACACACATAGACGTCACGCTAAATATAGTTTTTTCGTATTCTAGAGGTCTCGAAACGTGTAGATCCGTCGAAAACTCAAGTTGCGATTTTCGGCATGATTCCAATACTTTCCCTATACATTACCAAGTATTGCAGGGAAAGTAAAAATCTGATGTGGGCAGCACATGACTTTCCCTGCAGACTTATTTCCACGTTCTCTTTATTTTAATTAAATTTATTTCACTTTTGATTCAATTTTCGTTCTCATTTGGTAACTGGGCTTATTTTCATAGGTGCCGTAGAGAAAATATAAGAAAATAAAATATTTCGAGAACGGCTACTCCTAGTGTAATGGAGTTGGTCTTATTCTTTTCTTCGTTAAAAATTACGTATAAAACAAGCATTTATTGGATATATTTGTTTTTTTTATTTTAGATTTCGGCGAGTTTTGCGGGCCATTTGGCAAAACAGAGCAGGTTATTTTCTTCCGAATCGTACCAAAATCTAATCAGCACCAGAGTGACCGACACGTGACTTATCTGCCGAATTTTGTTAAATACGGTCCATTAGTTTTTCAGCTAGAGTAGATACAAGCTTTTGCGGGCCATTTCGCAAAAAAAGGCGGGTTTTTTTATCCCGATTCGTACCTATAACTAATCAGCACTAGATTCGCTCACAAGTGACTTACCTACCAAATTTTATGATATTCGGTCCATTAGTTTTTTAGTTAGAGTGGATACAAAATCTGCACAGACAGACAGACACACAGACACACAGACAGACAGACACACAGACACACACACAGACGTCACGCTAAAAATTGTTTTTTCTTATTCTAGAGGTGTCGAAACGTGTAGATCCGTCGAAAACTCGAGTTGCGATTTTCGGCATGATTCCAATACTTTCCCTATACATCACCATGTATTGTAGGGAAAGTAAAAATGTGCATGCCTTTATATGTATCTGCCTGTATAGGATTTTCGTTTATAACTCTGGAATATCCACAAGAAGTGTAATACATGTATTCACTGGTTTATTAAGTTTATGAAGGAGCAGATGTATGGCTAAAAATATTTTAAATTGCAGCGCGTAAAATTCGAAAATAATATTCCAAAATAAATATCTTCTAAAATAAATGTTCGATGTTTTTACATTTAATAAGCCAAGTGTTTTTGATTTAAGTTAATCATTGTGCACCTAGGAAAGAGGGAATTTATAGATCTGCTTTATCTGATTGCAATGTCAGCTTATAAGTTAACAGCGAAGTAATGAATTCATATATCATAAAATATCTCGCAATTTATGTCTCGTTTATTTCATTTCAGTATTATCCCAGATAACGGCGGTATTTCTGCTCGTATGGTATACAAAAGGAAATCCTTATTTCCGCCTCTCTGCTATGCTAAGAGATAACTTTCAATTTAGCGGCTTTTTGCAAGGAAGATATGATATAAATGACTTTTCATTTACATCTGGACTGAACTGAATGGCATGTTCATGTTTTAATATCTGCAGTGATGCTGAATGCATCGTGTTTTTCCTTCTAATTTGAAAATTAAAGTCGCAGTTAGGTTTGGTGTTGGTCATTTTCCACATTTGTATCTATTGGCATAGGAAGCTTAGAACCAAGCAGTAATGTTTTAAGTCGAGGTTTGAAATCAGCAGTAAGAGGATGGTTATAAAATTGTCTAAGACTTTTAATTTGGGAAAATATATTTCCCGTAAATTTCTGCATTTCTGTTAGTGTCTTTCCCTGTTCTTTCATCATTTCCACCTTTTGAGTTAAAATTCCTGAAGAACATTTAACATTTTTCGTCCATAATTTTAAAGTACTAATGCTTGGAAAAAAAATTTAATTTGCTCTTTAAGATGGCAGTATGCTCCTAGGAACTAAGGCTTTAGTTATATCTTCAATTTCCCACTGTGTTCTTTAATCGTTATTCAAAATCGTAATATCTGACCTAATGTAAAATATTTTGAAACGACTTTTGCAATTTCACTTTGAATTTTCTCATCATCTTTCTTCTTTAAATTGCCACTCTGTGCTTCAAAAACATTTAATTTTTGCTTTTATTCTCTCATTGTCTTCTCGTATTTTTCGTAATTTTCAGTTAGGCACTTGATATTTTCTTCAACTTCGAATACTTTTCTTTGTAAAGAATTTATTTCAAGTAATAATTACTGATTTTCAAAATATAAATTTTGCCTTTCTATTTCATTTAAATCACCTAACTGGACAACCACTGACATATTCTCAAAAGCATTTGAGATCTGTTCTACATCTTGAACATCTAGCAAATCATTCATTGTCTTCTTCGCATCTCGTTTATGATGTCGAAGTTTACGATCCGCATTTTGAAAAAAAAAATGTGAAATGAATAAATGATACATTTTCGCTTGAATTGCCGTTTTTCCAAAGAGTTACAGCGCTTAAGAGTTCGCCAAACTAATATCCATGCGCTATGTCTATCTTTTCCCAACGCTTTAGAAGGGGCCAGTGATGTCAGTAATTCCAAGAACTCTGGACAGGAGTAGATTGCCAGAAACGAATGGCCTACCTCTCTTACTTCCATTTACCTTGGATTGAACCGTTCTAACGAAATTTTAGTTTTTTGGAATTCTGAGGAGCTAAAGAATTTTAAGTGAAATAATTTGTCAAATGAACCGAAGATGCATTAAAAAAAGCAAATTGAATATAATATCATAAAGGTGTCCATGCTATTTTCTGCAATTAAACTCATTGTATTGCATAATGAAATAAATATTGAATTTGAATCTGCAGTGAAAGTTATGTGCTGCCCACATCAGTTTTTCTTAAATTATGTTAAATAAAATTTTAAGGCTTCAAGTGCTTTGATTTTCTATTTTATATAGTTGTCCCTTTATATCACTATGGCGGTTAAAGTGGCCATTTGAATTTATTATACTAATTTACTTCTTATAAGGCACGTAATCAATACATAATGAAATTCATAAAAAAATATAAATCAACAGACTTCACAATAATGACAGAGCATTTGTTTAATTTTTTAAACACATATGTTATAACATAAACATAATTTTTATTAATTAAATTTTACTTAGAGTGGCAGCTGTGTCCGTCCTACATCAAAATCTCCACCTCAAATATATATAAAATAAATTCATATAATTCATTACTCATATAGTAATGTATTTACTATATATTTTTTTTCACATTTCATACAACTACATAGAGAAAGTCCTGAATTTCTTCTTCACAACAACGCTAATAAGATAAAGTAAAGATCACGTGACTAATTAATCATTTTTTTCTGATATGCGACAATTTCAGGAGAGCTTATCAGCAATCCCTTAATTTTTATTTGCTTACGTAATTACATTAGATGGACAAAAACAGGATACATAATCACTAAGCATTAATGAAAATTGAAGCTTAATTAGCTTTACACAGTGTTCTTATATTCTACATATCCGTATATTAAATAATAGTTAGGTGATTTGAATCATTAGTACAAACCTTAGACTAATATATTTATTTGTTTATGTTATAGAAATACCGGTGTAAACTAATACATTTATAATTTTATACTATTAAATAACATCATGTAGAATCATATTCTTATATGTTGTTTAAGCCATTTTGTAAAGAGCCTTGGTTCCTAATTTAACAATTTTTTGAAATTTCTTATATCCCTACACACACACACAAAAAAAAAACTGCAAAGAAATACCGCTAAGTAATAAAAAATCCAAAATAGCGTATATAGAAATATTAAGTTATTTTATTCCTTTTTCCGTACTTATATCGTACAGTCACACGAATTATCCAAAAACCCGGACGTGACATCTACAGAACCAGAAATGGAAATCGTTAGTGAGTCCCTAACTCCTTCTGGAAATCGATTCAGAATCTATATCAGTTATCATTTAAGCTTTAACTGTAAACGATGCTGGTTGAGAAAATTTTCTGAAACAATGGTGGATATAGCTAGTGGACTTTTGTATCCCATCCAGTTTGATAAACATTTTATGCGGAATTCATATCAATCATCGTCTAAGCTTTATTTATAGTCAATTATTATACGTCTCAAGAAACATTTTCGAACCGGAAATGGAAATCCTTATTGAAGCACTCATTCCCCTTTGGAATTTAATGCAGGATCAGTAGCAGTCATCATCAAAACTCCTATATAATGGAGATCTCGATAAACGCATGCTTCAAAGAACATGGAATTTTTTCAATCGGAAGTCACATCCACATACCCAGAAGTGAAATACTTTAGTAAGTCCCTTCACTTTTGCCAAAATTTGTTTCTGAATCCATATCAACCATTATCTAAAATTCTATATGTAGTGAATCCTGAGAAATATATATTTCAAAGAATGTTTACTTTCTTAATATACATAGGAAAATATATATGGAAAGTATTGGGACGGTGTCGACAATTAGAATTCGAGTTTGCGACGGAAGAGCACGTTTTAAGCATCCCTGAACTCGAATAGATCGTTTCTGAAGTTATGTATGTAGGTCTGTGTGTGCCCGTCAGCCTGTGGAGATGATATCACACGAACGCATGGAGCGTTTTGAACGAAATTTTGTACAAAATTCAAAATTAGTCAATACTGGAAGCATATTGATTTTAAACGCAATAACATTTTTAATGACTATCAAATTTTCGAAGAAAATATTGAAAAGCATCTTTAAAAAACCATAACCTTTAATAATGCAACGTAAATAATCATGTCTTTTGTAATTTTTATTAGAAAACGATTGATATTACTGATGACTTTATAACGCAAGCACGAACAGTTCTTTAGATATTTCATATTTTAATAAAAAATAATAATTATAAAAAATAAACTCAGGTAAACTTTAAAAAAGTCTAAACTATTGTGAAACATGTTCTCTTTTCATAAGTGATTTTATGCGATGCATTTGTTAATATCATTCTCGCAAATTTATTTCGTTCCATTCAAGAGAGAAGACACGATAGATCATAAACTGCACAAAACTGTTAGGGGATATTATGATTTTGGAAATAAACTGCGGATTAGAAAAAGTTCTGTTGGCTGATGCATAATTCATAGGTGTTGTAATCTATTATAAAATAAAATTATTTACTGAGAAAGGGATAATTACTTGTTGTTCTTGTTTATTGTCAGAAAACAAAAAATGCACAGATTGTGCATATTATAAAAACGAACAAAAATGTGATTTCTCGGATAAAAATGAGTTTTAATAAGTATTATGTTCTCCTTGACCAAAAGTAATGTTGAACACCTATGAGTCATGGAATCAATGAGATTATCAAATAGGGACTGGGGTATTCTCTCCCTTTTCTGTAGAAGAGCGGTTTCCAGATGCTGAACTAATGATCAGCGACCAGCAACCTTTCTCCCTAGAATGTCCCAAATATTTTCTATTGGGTTCATGTCTGGAAAACATGTTTGATCATATATTCGAAGGATTCCTTCGTCTAAAAGGAAGTTGTCCACTAGTCGAACACGTGGCTAACGGCCGTACCGTGCTGAAAACATCGGTTCTCGTTAGATCACCGAAGTCAGGCAGCATCGGACGCGGTTAGTACTTTTGTCGGTGACCACCTGGGAACACCGCGTGCTGTTGGCACTTTTCGGGCGCGGTAGCTCGGTGGTTTGCGCGCTGGATTTGCACGCTGCCACAACTGCCGCCGTGTTCATGCGGAGTACGATCACGTTAAACATGTGGGTTCGTAAGTCCTTCCGAGAGATTGATGGTTGGGGAAGAAGGGTACGGTCCCTCTGGATGCCTTTCCCACTGGGTTACGGTCTAAATTGGGTGGCACTTCCCAGCCGTCCAAACAGTTATCTTATACTTTTCTGGTAGGTCGGACGGTCGGGGTCTCAACAACAACTAGTCGAACACGATATGGCCTAGCGTTATCATCCATGAGAATGAATTCATCCCTGATTGCTGCAGGGTAAGAAAGCACAAAAATCTGTAGATTCCATCCCTAAATCTCTTGCGTTCTCTCCATTTCTGACGATGCACAGTTCGGTGCGGCCACTAATAGAGATACAGGTACAGACCACCATTCCGTCTCCTCCAAACTGGACACTTTTTTTCACAAATGCAGGATTATTTCGAGTGCCACGTTCTCTCCAAATGATAATTCGCCTATTGTCAGGTTGTACACTAAAGCGGGTCTCGTCTGAGAAGAGAATATTGCTTCATTCTTTTTGTCTCCATCTGAGACGAATTTGTGCCCACATTCAGGGGGCAGCTGTTAAAGAATCATAAGCCATATATCTGAAAGCATACAAACCAACACGATAGAGTCGGTTTTGAACACTTTGCGTTGTAACACTGGTGCCACTAGCCCTGCGAAGGTGCTGTTGCAACAATTGCGGTGTTCATACAGCGATTTCTTCTGGCCCTTAGTCATAAATACCGGTTTACATTTTGTGTTGCTGCATACCAAGAACTTGTCCTGGTTTTCGAATAACATTTCAAGTTTCCATAAAGCGATTCCATAGCTTGGAAATGACACTTTGGACACTCCAAGGTCTTCCTCTACAACGGGTTGCATTTGGCGCGCCTCTAAACGGTCGATGACCCTCCAGGTCACCGATTTGGTTAAGTCATGCTGTCGAGATATCGTATTCACTGCTACAAAGCATCCAGCGTGCGTCAATTGTTTCTAATCTATATAATTCAGTTGTTTCTAATTGTTGTTTCTAGTCAATTGTTTCTAATCCTATATAAAGAATGCTTCAGATTGATTTTTCACTCCTTATCTAAAGCGCAAGATTTTAAACGTCACAGACAAAATTTGCAAATTCCGAAGTTTGTAAACAATATAATGCTCATTTTTAATCTATTTTCTTTCAATTTTAATAAAAAGAACTAATTCATTATATGGCTGTTTCATGCCGAACTCACAATATCCCCTAATTTTTTTGAGCAGTGTAGTTGTGTATTTTGACGCCTGACAATTCGCCAACAGTCATATAACGAACAGTCATCTATGTACCGTAAGAATAACCTATATCTCCATTCGTAACGATATACGAAATTTTGGCTACGGATTTGACAAAATATCGCCAAATTGGCGACTTTCTTTAAATGTTACCAAATTGATGAAATTGTCACTAAATTGATAAAAAATTTTGCTAAATTGATAAAACTGACACTAATTCATTTAAAATGACGACAAATTGATGGCCATTTAATTATTTTGAAAGAATATAAGAATCTATAAGAATAAGTTGTTTCTACGTTCTTAACGCTTTGGAAATTTTTAGGGATAAATTTGGATGAATATCACCTAATTGGTGAATTCCTTTAAAGCTGCGAAATTGCTGAACATGTCACCAAATTGATAAAGATGATGTTAAATTAATGAAAATGACAACTAATGAATGAAAATTTAATATCTTGTGACGAATATAAGAATAATCCATCTATAAGAATAATTTACTATGAGAAGAATAATGCCTAACTTTTCCCGCCATCCGTCCGTTCGCAAAAAGTTTGCCAAAAATGAAGAATATGTTAATGAACATAACGTCAAATTAATGAAATAAATACTTATATTTTTTTATATATATATATTCTTTGGCTTATTGAGGATGTTATCAATATTGATAATTTGTAATTTAGAGTAACGTAAAATATAAATTAATTGGGTACATCGAAAAAACTTTACATGTTGCCATTCGGAAGAGTTGCAAATATTCATTTCAGTGTTATAAACATCAAGACGTGGATATTATCAATCATTTTTCAGGCCTTTTATCTGAAACGCTTGTCACTGCACTTGGCAACAAATGTAGCTACACATTTGGCGACATTTTGAAAAATATCGCCAAATTAAATAACTGAGTGCGTCATCACCACGCGTGTCAGAAGTGACATAACGAATATGGTGGAGATATAAAGAAAATGGAGTTATCTTTAAAAGAATGTAAAAATCATTTAGTGGTAAATGAACTTATATATTGTATTTTAGCAAACTTACAGTGCCAGTGTATTAAATATATATATTAAAATACATATAAACGTATTATACATACTATACTAATTAAAAACGTAAAATTCAGATAATGTATGTTAAAACGGAATAGCATTAATACCACAAAATATTACAATTAAAGTTACATTATACCACAAAGTTGTTATATATTGTACATCATTTAAAATAAAACATATCTGAAAATTAAATGCTATTAGGAAGTATATTGCTCACAATTTAAAAACTTAATTGCAATATCGCTATACCACATCATCACACACTTCCATTGGACTTCACTTCAGCCAAATTGTGATGTGATAGGTGTTACCCTGTATGGCAAATGAATTACTTAATCTATTTTTGGTATGAGCTTTTAAGCTATAACAAGGGTTTTGCTACAGCATTGTTCTTGAACTCTCTGGCTGTCGTAACAGAATGTGAAACTTGAAACTATTGGAAGAGTTTCGCCTCCGTTTCAAATACTGTTATGCTCGAAATTCGTTAAACAAATTTACACATACTTCAAGAATTTCTATTTTAAAAATATGGTTAAACTAACTAAAAGGTTGCCAAATTTATAAAAATTCAAAATTTTGGAAAGTTAAGTTGACTTGAAATAGCGCAGGAAATGGCTTAAAACTTTTCTATTAAGCTTTCTGTTAGATATTAAGCAATCAACGAAAGAAACGTTTCAATAAAGAAACATTTTATAATTGATTTGTTTACAATTGGCAGCTACGTATCAGCTAGGAATTAATTGACTTTTTGAAGTTTAATACATTAAAATTCTTCATAAATATCAAGACATCTCAATTGATTAGAACATTTCACGAAATATGTATGTGTGAGAGATATAATAGACATTGAACTGCATAGACTCGCTTCCAATCAATCACAAATCAAAACAATCTGCTGTGGGCAGCACATGACTTTCCTTATATAAGGCAATGATTTTACTACTTTTACAGTAAAAAAAAATAGATTATTATTATAGTAGTTATGTATATTCTTTCCAAGATATTGAATTTTCGTCAATGAGTCGTCATTTCCAATGATTTAGTGTCATTTTTATCCATTTGGCGAGATTTTTCGTTAATTTAGCAGTTTTTTTAGCAGTTTTTTTTTAGTTTTTTTTCCTTTATATGATTTTTGATAAATTTATTTGAAAATGTGCAATATCTCAAGAACGGTTCATGTTAGCGTTCTAAAATTTATGTCAATCCTTTTCTAAGGAAAAATTACATAAGAAATATCTATTTGCGTAACTTTATTAGAGGTTTTGATTTTTTGACGATTTTTTCAAAATTGCACTTGAAAATTTAGGGGGGTTCTGAATATTCGATTGAATTTAAAAATAATTGGCTTCCAGTGTTTACGGATTGTAATTTTTGTACCAAATTTCATTCGAATCGGTCCATTCAGTTGTTAGTTAGCGTCTCTACAGGCTCACTGACACACACACACACTCACACACACACAGACATCACTTCAAAAATGTTCGATTCGTGGTCAGGGATGCTTTAAACGTGTTCTCCCGTCGAAAACTCGAATTCGAATTTTCGACCCCCGTCACAATACTTTCCTTATACATTATGTATATAAAGAAAGTAAAAATGTATTGTTTCAATGAATTACTAATCACTGTATATGAATATCTGATGTTTTTAAATTGTTTTTCATTTTCAAACCCTCTAGAAGGCCACTGGTGACTTAGAAGGATGAATCTTTGATTACTTATTGTATCGACTTATTATATGTATATTAATTCGATAATGAAACACGTTTGAATATTAATTTTACACTTCATTTAATGACACATCTTTAGGGTTTAACTGAGTCCTAAAATGTTCTGTAACACCTACTAATATGTTTACTGAAGGGACTATAGGTAAGCATAATGTAAAGTTTTTGCTGACAAATTGAGATGACTAGCAATTCAACTTGTGTACAACCTCTAAATTCTCCCGGAAAATGTGCTGAAACTTTGAACCAATATATCTCGGTGCCATAAAATAATCAAACCTTTTCAGTTTTACATGTTAATGTATTGATAAAATTGTACTAACTGGAACTTCAGAGACCAAGAGACCGTATAAAATGTTAGATTTTGTATACATTAGAAACTTTTTTTTTATTTAAAACTATTGTATTATATATAGTTTAAAAAAAAATAATATTAGAAAAATTATTTTTTTTATTTTAAACTATTGTATTATATATGGTTTTAAATAAAAAAAATAATATTAGAAAAATTATTTTTTTTATTTAAAACTATTGTATCGATAAATGATTACATCACTTGAAACATTTTCTGTAATTGAAAATACATATCTATGACTACCGGTTGCGGAAAGAAAGGTAGTTAAAGGAATTTCCTAGACCCCCTGCATTTGTGATTTAGGAAAAAAAATATCGGTAAAATAATAAATATATATTTTAATATATTTTAGTTTTTTTTTATTTGAATAGGTGGCAATGTTTGATAAAATTAGTGAAATTAGTGGAAGAAGGTTGCAAAAACAATCTGAAACAACTATATATTACATTTAAATAAAGTTTATCAAACCAGTGATGACAGTATAGAAAGCAGTAGAAACTGTTCCCAATAAGAATTATATATTATAAGCATAGAGATATAAAGACGTATTTCCATTATGTTGTTCCATCCAGTAGCGATGCCACAAAAAAATGCGGGGAGCGAATGAATTAACTGAATATATTGCTTCCTATTTCTCCAAAATATGATATTTGTTTCATTAAAATTCAATGGTATCGAATGAGTTTCTGGGTGGTTATGGTGCCCCCTTTGTTCTGCCGATAAGTATATATATATACTAATTGCCAAGTGCACGTCTGTCTGTCTGCCCGTCTGTCTGTCTGTCACCTTTTTTTTAGGCACTTCCCGAATAGATAGACTTGCAATTTGGTACACGTCTCGATCGTTCGATAAAACCCCCTGGAAAAATCGAATTTTCCGAAAACGTTCTCTAGAGGAGGTGCTCCATACCAAAACGTTCGAAAAGTGAAATGATAGGAAAGCATGCTTTGCCAAAAGTAGAAACTTCAAATTTGGTGTATGGGTAAATAGTCCGAAAAAAAGAAAGTGTGCAATTTTTCAATTTCGTAGTTTAAGGGGGTGCCGCATACCAAAATGTTCGATTTACCGAATAAATGAGAAACGACTCCTTTAAAGTTTCATAGAGGCTTGAAATTTGGTAGATGGAATAATCATTTGCTAAAAACACCCAAGACGATTATAGTTTTTCAAAAACGTTCGTTTAAAGAGGTGCTCCAGAGGAAAATGTTCGAAAGTTGAATTGATAGAAAACATACTTCAAGATGAGATAGAGATTTGAAGTTTGGTGTACGGATATATAGTTTGGAAGAAAGAAAGTGTACAATTTCAGTTTTCCAATATTTTCTACTTTACGGGGTGTCGCACACAAAAATTTTCGATTTTCGGAATGAAGTAGAAACTCCCCTTTTAGAACGTAATAGAGACTTGATATTTGGTATATGGGCGAATCATTTAATAGAAAACACAGGAAGAATGGAGTTTTTCAAAAATGTATATTTAAGGGCGGATGGGTACTCCACAGAAAACATTCGAAAGGTGAAATGATAGAAAAAGCATGCTTCGCGATGAGATAGAGACTTAAAATTTCGTATACGTGTAGATAGTTAGAAAGGAAGGAAGTGCACAAATTTAGTTTTCCAACATTTGCTATTGTAGGGGGGTGCCGCACACTAAAATGTTCGGGGGCGCGGTAGCCCATTGGTTAGCGCGCTGGAGTTGCACTCGGTAGGCCCGGGTTCGATTCCGGCCACTGTCAAAACTGCCGCCGTGTTCATGCGGAGTACGATCACGTTAAACATGTGGGTCCGAAAGTCCTTCCGAGAGGTTGGTGGTAGGGGAAGGAGGGTACGGTCCCTGTGGATGCTTCCCCCACTGGGTTCCGGTCTAAATTGGGTGGCACTTCCCGACCGTCCAAACAGTTACCTTACACCTTTCTGGTAGGTCGGACGGTCTGGGTTTCAACAACAACAACAGCACACTAAAATGTTCGATTTGACTAACAAATGATAAACACTTCCAATGTGATAGAGGCTTGAAATTTAGTATATTGGGTAATCATTTGATAAAATAAAACCTACGATTATTACGGTTTTTCAAAAATGATCATTTAAGGGGGTGCAACACAGAAAAACGTTCGAAATATGAAGTGATAGAAAATATGTTTCACGATAGGATAAAGACTTCAAATTTTGTGTACTGGTAGATAGTTTGAAAGGAAGAAAGTGTGCAATTTCCGATTTCCAATATTTGAAACTTTAGTGTGTGCCAAACACCAATATGTTCGATTTTCGGAATAAATGAGACACACATCCTTAAAATGTGATAGATACTTTATATGAGGTATATGGGTCAATCATATCATAAGAAACACAAGGCGAAAAGAGTTTTTCAAAAATGTTCATTTATGGGTGTGCTCCACAGAAAAACGTGCTAAAGGGGAGATGATGAAATAGTATGCTTCGGGATGAGACAGAGACTGTAATTTGGTGTACTGGTAGATATTTCTCGAAAGGAAGACGTACGGAATTTAAAATTTACAATATTTTCTTCTTTAGGGCGTTCCGCACACTAAAATATTCGATTTGCAGAATAAATGTGAAACGCTAATTAATAAAAAAATGACATTATTAAGTGGTTGCTTATTGCGAGACCGTTGATTTTAAATTGGTATTCGGCTAGTAGAAAGATATAATTTACTTTTAAAAATTCTCTGTCCGCAGCTAAATTGTCTGAAAAAATGTAACCAAAATTGAGCATGTAGATTACGGAAAGACAATGATTTGCTAGAAAATACAGAATACAAGCTTAAAAAAATGCAATAATTTATGTTTTGTGATGCTGAAAACACGTACCTATAACGAAACGCAATTACTTTACGCCCCCCTCCACTGTAACAAAACTGCCTATCCACAAATCAATGGAGTTCGCTACATATACTTTGACTAATGCGTATATTAAATTCATAATTTCAGCAGTAGAAATTAATAAATCACAAGAATTATAAAATGAAATTTATTTTTCAAATATATTGAATTATCGTTGGCGCAGAAACATTTTCACAAAGTCATCAAATTGGCGATATTGAGCAATATTGTCACCAATATCTCGCCAAATTTATTACCAAGCGAGATAGGCAGCAACACTGAGATAAAGAATGATTTTTATAATGTAAATATATCGTGAATTATAGAAAACAAAATATATATCGTGAATTACAGAAAAAATGCAACTTGATTTTATTAATTTATGGAAATATTCAGAAGTTAATTAAATACTCTTATGTTCTACTTTTATCGCATCCCTCACTTTTTACCCGGCCCCTTATTTACAGTTGCTGACTCAACATCTGCTGCATTTTCCATCTGTTATGCGCTGAGTTGCGATTGCTGACCACAGGGTTGAACGGAAAGAATTAGGGGGAAAGTTTTACGGTCACCGGTATAAAAACGCCCCCTCCCCCTTTACTACTTTCGACGCCTGTTCCGATAAACTGCTTACATTTGGCTGATCGTCTTCTGTATGTATTAAACTCTGTTAAAGTCTGGCTTGACTGTTAAGTTTTATAACAATACTTTCTAAGTAGCGGGATTCGTTGTGTTTTTATAGACTAAAGGCATTTTTACGGGCTGAATTTATTGGCCGTTTTTATTCCTCCTTGTAATATGTATTCCAGTCAAGTGTTTGCAATAAGAATATTCAAGTTTTATAACCTGACATGATATTTTTCTTAACGTGAGATATATTTTGGCATTTTATTCTTTCATGGTAATGATAACTTTGGGTTGAGATGAGAATATTTATGTTAAAAAGGAAGCAGCAGAAATTAACATGTGAATTGTAAAAAATAAGATTACATATTATACACTTCTATGTGTGTTATTAATTTTCTTATGTGTTGAAACCGAGACGTAGAAAGTATTTTTCTAAATGTGACCAATGTGGATACCAGGTTAAAAAATATTAAAGACTAATTTTTTACAATATTTTACATGTATGTGCAAGTTAATCTGAAAATAGGAGGGTGTTTCATTAAAAGTAGTATGAATGTATTTATTATTATATTAATTTAAACATACCCAATAACATACATGGCCATACACTTTTGAACTTTATTGCCCAGGCATTTTCCCCGTCAATACAGTAGGTCCTAGACCTGGATGATCTACCCCCCCCCCACCCCCACCCTACCCCAGTATAAAGGTTCTGCAGCCATCACATTGCGGCTTAATAAAATTTGTTGTCAGTTGTATATCGCTTCCCAGCCAAGTGCTCCTTCAAAAATCGAAAGAGACGAAAATCGCTAAGTCCCAAATAAGATATGTAAGGTAAGTGTCCAGTCACCTGCAATCATAGTTTTCAAATTCTTTTCTACAAATCCAAAGCTCCCTATGTGATATAATATTAAATCCATACACCATAGTAAATTATAAACGGATTTCCGTAGGTGTTATGCTTCTAATTTGGCTAAATCGTATTACACTACGAATTTCAATATTTGACCATATATCAATAAGTACCGCTATTTTTAAACGCATGTTAAACAATATGTCTGATATGCACTGTCCTGTAGAGCAGGGGCAACACACCGAGATCGCAGTAGTTTATATTACCGGAGCATATAGATCCAATAATAAAATACCTGATGTGGGCAGCACATGGCTTTCCTTATATAATGCAATGAATTTACTCCTTTTACAGTAAAAAAAATATAGCTTATTCTTACAGTAGATTATTATATTCTTTCCAAGATATTGAATTTTCGTCAATTAGTCGTCATTTTCATTGAATTACAGTGATTTTTATCCATTTGGTGAGTTTTTCGTTAATTTAGCAACATTTAAAAAAGTCGCCAAGTTGGCGACATTCCACCAAATTCGTCGCCAAAATATCGCCAAGCATTATGGACGGAGAAATAAGTTATTCTTAAAATAGCAGATAAATGACTACTGGCGTTCCAATACAAAAGTCTTACTCAAAGTATATTTTTTTCGTGAATGGAACGAGCTAGATCCACGAGAATGATGCCATCAAATTTATCACATGATATTACACATGAAAAGTGAACATGTTTCTCAACAGGAAATATTTCTTTTTTATTTTATATGATTTTTTGATAATTTCCATGAAAAATGTGCAATATCTCGAGAACGGTTCATGTTAGCGTTCTAAAATTTATGTCAATATTTTTCTAATGAAAAATTACATAAAAATGTCCATTTCCGTAAATTTATTAGCGGTTTTGATATGTTGATGATTTTTTCAAAAATTCACTCGAAAATTTAGGGGGGGGGGGGGTTCTGAACATTCGATTGAGTATATAAACAATAGGCTTCCAGTATTCACGGATTGTCATTTCTGTACCAAATTTTGTTCGAATCGGTCCATTCTTAGGTCAGTTATCGTCTCCACAGGCTGGCACACGCACACATACACACACACTGGCATCACCTTAAAATTTTTCGATTCGTGATCAGAAATGCTTGAAACGTGCGCTCCCGAGGAATGCTTGAAACATGCGAATTCTAATTTTCGACCCCGTCACAATACTTTCCTTATATGTACATTATCGTATGTAAGGAAAGTAATATCACTCTTGTGACGGGCTTTGTTACATTATTTAATGAAACGTAGTAGTACATTGCTCAATCTACAGTCGGCCCTAAAAGAAAAATTCGATCGACACTCGTTATTCTAACGCCTTGGTCAGACAATAAAACCAAATGTATTACTAGACTCGAAGTAGCATTCATATAAATGAATATGTTATTATTTGCATAATGCAGAAGGGGTCATCTGCATATTAAACGTTCTTCCGACTGGATTATTGCATAAAGCAAGATTCGCCATTAACAACAGATTCCGATTCTCAAGATCAAAACACCCCGAATTCATATAACATTTACATATTTTACTCAAGCCTTTTAGGGGAGGAATGACTGCTTGAAATTTGAGTTTCAAATGCAAAATTGGTGCTGTAATAATTAGCATATCAAACAATCAAACTATTTCCTATTAAATATTGTGACATTAAATAACTCAAATAAAATATATACCATGTTCCATCTGCAATAAAACTTTAATATAAGTTCTTAATTAGGAAATTCATATTTGAAAAAAGAAAAATCTGATGTAGGCAGCACCTGACTTTTCTTATATAATGCAATGAATTTACTACTTTTAGAGTTAAAAAATATATTATTTTTATAGTAGATACTTATATTATTTCCAAGATATTAAATTTTCTTCAATTAGTCGTCATTTTCATTGATTTAACGTCATTTTTATCCATTTGACGAGATTTTCATTAATTTGGCAATATTTAAAAATGTCGCCAAGTTGGCGACATTCCGCTAAATTCATCTCCAAAGTCTCACCAAACGTTATGGACGGAGAAATAAGTTATTCTTACAGCGGATAAATGACTATTGGCGTTCAAATGCAAAATATTACTCAAAGTATCTTTTCTCGTAAGTGGAACGAGTTAGATTCATGAGAATGATGTCACCAAATTGACCGCATGATATTACATATGAAAAGTGAACATGTGTCTTAACAGTTAATATTTTTTTTTTAATTTATGGGATTTTTTGATAAATTTATTTGAAAAGTATGCAATATCTCGAGAACGGATCATGCTAGCGTTCTAAAGTTTATGTCAATCGTTTTCTACGGAAAATTACATAAGAAATGTCTTTTTGCGTAACTTTATTAAAGGTTTTGATTTTTTTATTATTTTTTTCAAAATTTCATTCGAAAATTTAGGGGAGTTCTGAACATTTTGATTTTTGTACCAAATTTCATTCGAATCGCACCATTCGTTCGCGAGATATCGTCTCCACAGACTCACTGACACACACACACACACACACACACACACACAGACATCACTACAAAAATGTTCGATTCGTGATCAGGGATGCTTGAAACGTGCTCTCCCGTCGAAAATTCGAATTCGAATTTTATTATGCTGGTGGAAACTGACCAGAAGGAAAATTTTAAAAATATAATACAAGACAAAGTTTAGAGTCATACATTCCTTATCTTATTTGTGCTATTAAAAATCTATAATTTAAAGTGCAATGTCAAATTTGAAAATCCATTCAGTTTAGATTAATGCGTGTAATGTCGGTTTCACGTATATAACTTTGAATTTAATATTATACAAGATTTACTTTAATATTATACAAGATTACTTTCAATGTCGAATTTCATTCAAAATTGGAAGTCAACAACATGCATTATTTAGTGAAATTGAAATTGAACTAAATGCATATATTTCTTCCATGTGAAGAATGCCCGAGAAGAATATGTAGTCAAAGACTAAAGTTGCATATTTGGGACATTTTATAGCTAATTCCACCACAGATTTGGATCCCCTCATTGACAATTGATGTAATAATGTAATTTTTCATTACTATCGACTTCTTAATAGAAGGCATAGATATGACTAAAAAACAGATTTTACATAAATTTTATGTTCTGTAGTATGTTTGAAGGTAAGTGTGGCACGGCAATTCAGATTTGTTATTTCATGGATGTACTGCCAGTAAATTTCTAAATTGCAAAGGCCTTTGTGACACAATTAATTGCGGGCAATTAGGTTCCATACACCGGGCATTTCTCATCGGCTTGACCTTTGTTACGTGAATAGGCTGTGGAGTAACGGATTGAACTTAACCACTCCGGCAAGATAAAATTTTAGTCACGCTTCTAACTACTTCCATGATATGTTTAAAAATTTTCAGTTTCTATTTGTGGGCTTGCAGACTTGAATGTTAGGTATCTACCAATACGCTCCGAATAATTAAAAAAAACATTGCAGTATCAATCTTCATAAATGCAAAACCAGCCTATTTATAGGCGTTCACAAAATTTTCGTTTATAATATTCCATGCTGACAAGCACATAATCGCGAAACCATTTCATGAATGCTGGTATCCGCAATGGGAGAGCCTTCCGAGCACCAATCTCACGACCACTGAAATGTCTACATGTGTTTTTTCAATAAATTTTGCTTTGCATCCCTAACACCTTTTTTCGATTTTTCACAAATTAAGAAACCCACGTTTGCTCACCAAAATGGGTTATTTTTTTTTAAATTTATTTCTTATAGTCTAAACTACTAATCGTGCGATTATAAAATTTGACTACCATGAATCTGCAAGTTTCCTCCATCTTTTAAAAAATATTTTAATATGTTCATTTCATTTATTCATTATATTAATTTTACAATGAATGTAAATGCTGCTTGTAAGAATATAAAATACTTGAAATTCCTTGATCAGAACAGATATACGAAATTTTTTTGACAACAATTGTTTCAAGTCGGTTGTAAATTCTCTTCAATTCATAATCATTATGTACTAATCTAATAAATATGCGTCTGTCTGTAATTTCTAAAAAGGCTTTATAAGCCTCATCATCAGGACAGAAACAGTGTATAAAGTAATAATTTAAATATTAATTAAAAATTCACAGTTGTATTTAGTCCTTCGATTACATACATATACTAAGTTGTATTTAATCTTTTGATTACACGCTAGTTGTGATTTTTGTCATAGACTCCATTCCATTCTGAGGTCTTCATCTTTCCCGCTCTGTCTAATCTTCAACGTTCAAGTTGAACTTTAGCTGACAAACCAAAATCTTCTTTTTTCTTCACTTCGAATAAATAAAATTATCGTATGCCATTCAAAAAAACTCTAACTTTTCCCACAACTATTCAGAACTAAAGCACGTGAATAAATACATCTTTTAGAAGTAACAGTTTCACTTCGGGAAAATTGTACGGAATAAACCATGTCCAGTCAATCAAACACATCCATACCATATCATAATAACTTCCTTAGGATAAATAAATGTTATTTTAATGAAGTTAAGAATTTTTTTATTTTTTTTTATTCCAAATATTAAATTATTTTTGTGACAACGATGGATATTTCAAAATGATCAAATAGTAGGGAAAATAAATACATTACAAATATTCTGATCTTTAAATTCATGAATTTCGGATTTTCTTTAATACTACTACTATTGACTATAGCTACTATAGCTACTATTGACTATATAGCTACTATTGACTACTTATTGCAATTTGAAAAAAAATGGTTATAGTGTACCATTGCAATAAGAAAACGCATCCATCGATCAAAACATATTGAAAATCAGTTTTAAAAACAAATGTTAATTAATATATTAAGTTATTTAATATTAATCCGTTAGCAAATTCATTGGGAAATTTTTGTTCATAATATTTATGAAGTAGATGTGCAATTCCAGATAGCTGGTGAACTGAAACTGAAGCTAATTATTATGCGAAATGAGCATGTATAAATAATTAATATATAAATAAAACAAATTCTATGTCAAAGCAATGGTTTAGATTGATTCAAGTCCAAGTGATAGATCAAGTCTAAAACATGATTTTTTATAGAACGAGATACACATATCGAGCAACTTATAATTTGTTACTCAAATTTCGCATATATTTGTTTCATTTTCTGTTATTGTTTTCTTTTATAAATTTATTATTTTTTGAAAAAATCCAATTTGAGTTCTTTTAATATGTATATATCTTATATAGGATAATTTTGATATATTCATTTTGTTAATTAGAATTTTACAATTAATTTTAGCGACCGTTGTAATCACACATAGCATATTTACTTTTTTAACTGAATTGCATAAGTTTCATAAATACATTTACAATTAAAAAAAATATATAAAATTGATAAGAAAATATTCGAAGAACAATTTTTAAACCTTTCTTTTATAATTTTATTGTAAAATTATTCGCGTAACTTTCGGAAATCTTAGTAAATTTCCAACAGTATTCATATTTTCTATCAACACAAAGGGACATTTTTCAATAACCAGATTTGTCCCAATTGAGTGAAAGGGCATCCCTCTTATCGAGATACAAATTGGATTTACGGGGATCAAAGTCTCTTCTAAAGAATATCCACTTGGTTTATTTGATCTCCCCTTGTCCCATAGGAACGCATTGGGGCCATATAAAAACCTACGCATTTTGCTGTGGATTCCTTGCCGACATTTTGAAAAGTAGTCAAGTAGGTTATATTATTTTACCAACGTTGTCGCCAACTTCACCAAATTATTGCCACATTTTAAGATGTTTCTAAATATTTGTAATATATAAACCGCGTGCATAAGTACGTTGTTTTAATTTTATGAGTGCAATATACTACTGTATTTATATATATATATATATATATATATATATATATATATATATATATATATATATATATATATATATATGTATATATAAATACAGTAGTATATTGCCAGAAAAATGAAAAATGAAAAAAGAAAATATATAGGTGGAATGACTGTGTTTACAGGGTTGCAGAAAGGTCAAGGGGGATTGCGACCCCTATTTCCTGGTTAGAAGCTAGCTTTAACTTCATGAAAACGCTCCCAGAGACTCTGCACGCCCGAAACAACAATCGATCATGCTCGTGGGGAAAAAATGGCCGAATCCCAGACAACATAAAAATGATCAAAATAACAAAAAAAATTGGAAATTTTACTAACCAGCAAGACGAGAATCATGGAAGAGTTCTTCTGGGGCATGATTTTGTTGTTTCGGGCGTGCAGAGTCTCTGGAGTCTTCTTTTCATGAAGTCAAAGCTAGCTTCTAACCAGAAAATAGGGGTCGCAATCCCCCTTGATCTTTCTGCAACCCTGTAAACACAATCATTCCACCTATATATTTTCTTTTTTCATTTTAAATCTTATATTTCCAGACTCTGATAGTGCGGCAATTTGCGCCTTTCTCTATCTTGAATTTCATACTTTTTGGGATTGTATTTCATTATATATATATGGATAATTTTGAATATAATTATTACCCCACTAAAAATTATAATTTAAATAAATGTAAGAATAAAAATTGCAAAACCTGTCCTTTTGCTTCTAATACTCGAATTACGAACCAAGATAGTCTTCTGCCTTTCTGTAAAATTTTCAATTGCGTCTACCGTTTATCTTGCAACATATGCAATCTATCATATATAGGACAAACAAGTAATCCCATTCATCTACGTATGAATGTACACAGAGATCACGTCAAAAAATATATCCTCATTAATAATTTTCTTCCTACTTCCAATAAAATTGAATATAAGCACCTTGCCAAACACGATTTTGAAAATATTACTATACATATTTTAGATATAAAAATAAAATCAGCAATTAGGTGTTATTTTGAAAACTACTATATTAAATCAAAGTGTACTCTTTTTCCATATGGATTAAATCAAATGTATCTAAATGGTAATGTTGTAAAAAACAATTTTGTGGTTAATAAATATTCTATTTTTAATCACCTTTTTTTGAAACCCCATTTAAATGATAGTGAATCAGTCAAATTCAAAAGATTTAAACGTGGAAAGGGACATTCCTTACAAAAGGATCATAAATCTGAGATTATAAGTCTACATAATCAATTTAATAGAACTTTTCAATGGAAGTTCATACAATCCTGGGTTTTTGCGGTAAAGAAAAAACATTTAAATAAAGTGTATGCCATTTTTTTAAAAATTAAATCTTGCTAATGAACATTTTAATCATATTTTCTTTGATTAGCTTATTACAAGATCACAGTATTTAATCAATTCACAGTATTAAAACTAAATCAATTTCACAATAATAATACAACTAGTAATTATTATTGTGTAATCTCTTTCAAACATCCTATTTATAATTCTCTAAATTTTGGTCATCTGTTTAACAAGTTCCAACTTTTATTGTCTATTGAAGGTTTGTGTGTTTCAAAGACTTTTAAATACAACAAGCCTATTGGTAGATCTATATTCAATTATAATGAAGTTTCGCAATCTTTCTCTATAGATCATGATTCTCAGTCAAATGTAGATAGTGAATGTATTTGCAAATTAAACAAATTTGCTAAAATTCTAAATCCACTCATGGGACATATAGTTACAGAATATTTAGACATTGTTAGTGACAATGTGTTAAGAACCATTATGTCATTTGGCACTAAATTTTGGATACCTTCTTGTAGTAATTCTTTTAAAGTTTTAAAATCAATTAATCTTTATCTTGATAAATATATATATAAATTAGCTTGTAAATACGCTCTGCCATTAGAGGCATTTAATAAGTGGAAATTTACTTTATTAGAATCTATTAAAAATGCTATTAGAGATATTAAATTGTCTAGATCTTTATAAAATTTTGGTAATATTAAACATTCCATTAATTATTTACAAAGATCTTTTGTTATCACCTATGTTGATAAAGCCTCTAATAATTATGCTATTATCTGTAAAAAAAATTATATTCAATTTTTGTTAGAATATTTAAAAAATAATAGTCTTTTTAAACATTATTTACATTCCATCAATAGTATTAAATTAAAAATTATCTATATGTATAGTGATTTAAATATTAAATATAAATATCTTAAATTTCCTTATATAGTGCTTATTCCAACATTTCATAAAAATCCTATTAAATTTAGAACAGTAACTAGTGGCCATAATACTTATTCTACTACTGCGAGTAAATTATTACTAAATTTTTTAAATCTAATAAATAATAGTTTATGCCAGACTAGCAATAATTACCTTATTCAAAATAATAGTAAGGAATTAAAGAATAAATTAACATCACTTAGAAAAATAATAGGATTTCAAACTTTTGATTTTAAAGATCTTTTTAGTAACATTAAGATATCTGATCTATATGATGTAATTTTAGCTCTATATAATGCTTATATTACTAATCTTTTAATTCAAATTAATTTTATAAATTTTCCTAAACTTCTTCACTTTGTCATTTTCAATGATTATATTTTTCAAGGAAATAAATTATACTTACAAGTCTCAGGAGTTCAACAGGGTGGCTGCAGTAGCAGTGTGTTAGCTAATATATACCTTTATCATTATGAAAAGTCTTTTATTTCAATAGATTATACTTTTTACAGACATGTTGATGATCTGATTTGCTTAGTACATACTGAAAATTATCTCATAGATATAGATTTCTATCCAGACAATTTGTAATTAATTCCTAATGAAGCTACTATTAGTAATAATGTTAGTTTTTTGGATTTAAATCTTTTTATTGGTCCTTCTAATAGAATTGTTACACATTTATATGATAAAAATACTATTATAATTTTAATATTAATAAAATCTTACCATTTAATCCCTGTAACTCGATTAAATTGTTTAGGAATATTATACTTAATCAGCTTTTTAGAATTTATAGATTATCTGATAAAAAATGTCATGCTATGCATATAAATAATCTCAAAATTAACAGCAATTTATATAAATTTCCCTCTTATTTAGTAAATGGTATTGTTAATAAATTTAGAATAGCTGGATTTTTATAATTATTTTCATAGTATCTTATAATTCTATTCATAGTATATTATATTAGCCAGACATCTCCATTCTCTTGTATTATTAATAGTTTTATTTTTACATCCTCTTCGGCGTCAGCGTAACTATTATTAGCCCCACCTTTTAGTAACTCTTTTTGTATTTTATTACTTTTTCTTACCTTTTCGATTTACTGTTTTTCAATTCTTACGAATGGCAACAGTAGATAATTTTATTTTCTTTGCAAATGGCAACACTGGTCTATTCATTCAGAGTTGCTGGTTTCGACTCGTTTGTACATATGCTGTGAATTTTCCAGATATTCATGTTTTCTTTTTTATTCCTTCTTTATGTATGTCGTCCAAGTAGAAATAGTTTATAGATATAATCTATCTATTTCTTCAGTAACATACATATTTTGTGTTTGCTTCGTCAAAATACTTAGACTTGAAAACGAATTTTACGAAGTGAACATTTCCTTTTTTTAGGCTTAGCCCTTTTTCCAAGTGTATAGCGATATAGCTTGATTTTTTAAGTTTTTCTTTATTCGTTTCCATATCATTGAATTTTGTTGATTTTCTATAACTTGATAACTCGTGTTTTGTATTTTTTTCCATTTGATTGATGATTTGCTGTTTTATATTTAATTCTATGGGTGTTTTAGAAAGTTAGGTTTATGGTGTTGTAGCTTCTTACTTTCCGTTCATTGGATTTTCAAACTACTATTATATATATATATATATATATATATATATATGCAATTATATATATATATATATATATATATATATATATATATATATATATATATATATATATATATATATATATATATATGTACATATATACATATATATATATATATATATATATATATATATATATGCGCACACACACACACATATATATATATATATATATAATATCCTACTACTTATGATAACAGACATCAATTTAAATTTAATGTAAAATTCTTCCCTCATTATTCTTCTTGCTTTAGTATCCAAGTTTTTAAAAATCTAATCATTAGCTATTTGCTCCGCATCAAACGCGTGGATAGTAATAAGTGTACACAATAACATATTAATCGTCTCAAAAGCCTATGCTATAAGTACAATTTTCCCACCTTATGTGTAGATCGCAGTATAAGTACGATACTCCATAGTAGTGGAAACACCATAAAATATACACCGCCCCGGCGGGTAAAAATAAAAATGTGAAAATACTACAAAAACAGTAACTTCGGTTACACCAAAAACGTGCAAAATTTAAAAAAACTCGCCTCGGCGGGTAAAAAGAAAAGTTTAAAACACTAATAAAACCGTTAAGGTGGATATCTAAAAAGCAAATAAAAGAAAACAGTCTACGGCTCCAAAAAACAGTGTTATCCATACTTTAAATGTTTTCGATCACTTTTCTGTTAGTTTATAAAATCATGGGTTTGTCTCACCGAAAACATGTACAACTACTTCGACTCTCTTTAATCCGATCCATTCCATCTCGGTTTTTCTCGTGGTAAGCATTCATGCTGGATCACGTGGTGGACTCCCATGAAGATTATTCACTCTGGCGGCCTTCAGACTTGTGAGTTGCTCTTTTAATTATGATTGTGCATTTGTGCGCTATTTTTCATGATTATGTGATATTTTATGATTTTATGTTGAATTTTGTCCTTTTAGGTCGTTTTTCAGTGAATCTCGTTTATACCGTTGTTGGGCAGATTGCATAAAAATTTAACCACGTGTTTCTATGCATAAAATTTTAACCACGTGTTTTTATGGAATCATAGAAACGACGGATTTTAGTATATCTGTCTAGAATGTGCCCCTGAAGGCGTTTCTGGCAGATATACTATTCATTGATTTATTTCTTTTTCCCGGGCTTTCCATGATCTAGTTTCCCAGCCCTTTCTCGTTACTTTTTACTTTCTACTATTAAATACACGTTATTATATTACTCGCGGACTACTGATTTGCATTCCTGGAACACCTGTGAAGAAAAAGTAAATATTTATTAATAGGGGGTTGGACCACTCCTTGACTGAAGTACACATTGTGTGCACAAATAGAAAAAGCTTTGGAAAGTACGCTGAAATGAAAATTTTTTTTTCAATATATCGATATATATTGTAGATTAAAAAATATTTATTGTCAAAGTGTGTTAGTGTCCTGGACAGACAAAGAGTTGCATGTCCACGAATTTTTGCAGGCATGTAACTACACAATTGAAATTTTACAGGCAGGTACCTACATAATTAAATGTTTTGCAGTACGGAGCCCCTTTTTTAACACTTTACAACAAAGTTGAAAAATGTTTATAACTTTGTCCATTCTGTCTGTCTGTCTGTCTGACCGTTAGCACGATAACTGCCGTAAAAATGACTTAATCAAAATGAAATTTTAGTATGTTATTCAGACGGTCTGTAGGACCTAAGGGAATATCACCCAATTAGTTTTGGATTGAACCCGGGTTGAAAAAATGAAATACATTGCGCCCTATGGGACCTAATTTTTCAAGCATTTTTTAAGCGGATTTGAAATTCACAAATTACTTCGAAAATTTTAGGTAATAGTCAAATTGTTCCATAAAATATATAAAAAAAATCAGCGAAATATATTCAGTAGTTTTTTAAATAAAAATAAAAATAATAATTACACATCTTATATAAAACGATCAGGTGACCATGATATGAAACGATCACATGACCCACTTCAAAATGATATATGGCATCCATCTTGTTTCAAAATCGTGATTTTTTAAAGTTCTTTTTATTTCATATTGAGTGTTGTATCCGTCCTAAAACTACTTTATTTTTGCTTAAATTCTGTGCATCTACATACTAAAACAACACAATGACAATATATTTGAGTTTAAATTCTCATTCAAATTTGATTATTTCTACAACTAAGCCTATTTTTCACCTATGTAAAATGTAAACAGCAAAATATGTAGAATGAGTTGTATTAGAATTACTGTATTTTTTAACACAAAATAATTCAGTCCATGGAGTCTGCATGGCTGATATGAATGAAATATTAATTGATTTTATAAACAGAAGGACGATTTTTTTCGATGAAGTTTTAAGCATAGAGTTTATGAATTGTAGCTCCATGGTCTTAATTTTTAAATAAAATAAATTATTATAGTACTGTGATGAATGGAATGGAGAGAGTTATGAATGAAATCCTGATTTTATAGAGAGATCCAGGCGTGTTATTTTTTTCTATGACGTCATTTGAATTTATTTCAGTTGTTTTCGATGAAGTTTTCAAATATAATAAATTATCGTAGTATTATGATAGTTTTAAAAATATTTCCGTGGAATGTATAGCATTTTAGAGATATTTAAACAAGGCAATTTATATTTCAATGCCGTCATTTGAATGAAGTTCATTTTTTTCAATGAAGGTTTAAGTTTTCAAATATAATAAATCAATGTAGTATTGTGATAAGTTTTAAAATATTACCGGGGAATGTATTGCATTTTCGACTTTTTTAAATAAAATTGCATTGAAGTTCGAAATTGTTTCATAATCAATGCTTTAACCATGATTGATCTTTCTTGTTTAACACTTTACAGCTTAGTTGAAAAGTGTTTATAACTTTGTTCATTCTGTCTGTCTGTCCGTTAGCACGATAACTGCCGTAAAAATGATTTTATCAAAATTAAATTTTAGTATATTTTTCAGACGGTATGTTTGAATTATGGGAATATAAATGAATAATACCACCCAATTAGTTTTGGATTGAACCCGGGTTGAAAAAATGAAATACATTGAACCCTACGGGACCTAATTTTTCAAGCATTTTTTAAGAGAATTTAAAATTCACAAATTGCTTCAAAAATTTTAGGAAATATACAAATTATCCCATAAGCTATATAAAAAAGAACTCAGTAAAATATGTTAGGTAGTTTTTTAAATAAAAATTATTTAATATAGGGAGAGAAACAAATTCAATTAAATTATGACTCTTGCTATATCCTCCAGGAAGAAAAAAGAGAAATATAATGTAATAAATATCCCTCCAAGAGTTTAATTATTTTTTATATATGAGCGGTTTCACATTTTAAAATAAATATGGTAGATAGCAATTTTTTCAAATTTTTAAATAAAATAAATTATTATAGTATTGTGAAACGATTGGAAAAATAATGAATAAAGTTCATTTGAATAAAGTTCATTCGTTTTCTATGAAGTTTTCAAATATAATAAATTATTGTAGTATTATGATAATTTTAAAAATATTACCGAATAATGTATCGCATTTTAGAGATGTTTGTATAAAATTGCATTGAAGTTGGAATGTGTTTCGTAATCAATGCTTTATGCATGATTGATCTTTCTTGTTTTTAAATGTCGATGTATTTTACGAGTTATTTTACCTTTTATGCACTTTTGAAGTGAGAAGTAAGTGATCCTTCGCATCAGCACATTTATCGATTTTCTCTGTCTCATAACACATAAACTATAGCATACATAATTATGAAATTCCGTACATTTATAGAAAAATAATAGAGTAATACGATGAAATAAACCGTTAACTAATTTAAACTTTAGTTTGGCTTAAACTAGCTCGCGAACCGAATAAAATGCAAAGGGGATTGGTGAAGCCTGGCGACCAGGGGACAAAGTTCCCTAGTATTATATACATAAATATATTATATTATATTCATAAGTATGCTTACATAAGTTATGGAAATGAAGCTTAAGAAATGTTGATAATTTGTGAAGTGCTTTAAAAATATTAATTTCAATCCCCTAGCTACTATATGCAAGAATAATTTCAAAATATATTATTGATCCCTAAATTACTTTCACTGACTCAGACCAAAACTTTCCGGGTGTATCTGCCCACTACCATTTCAATCTCCACTGCTAACCACTAGGGGAATAGGGTATTGGGGAAACAAATTTTACAGCCAATAGAATACACGTGTGTGTCCATCAAAGTACTATCTCCTCCAGGGGGTGGGCAGGGGTCGAACAGGATACAAAGACAGTGATTCAGATAATGTGTGTGGTCTGGCGTTATGGGCTTCAGTCATTAAATTTGTTATCTCTGCAATACAGGGATATAGTGTATTTTTATTAGTGTCTGAGGTACACTTTGTGTTATGAGTGATCAAAACTGTAATTTTGCGTTTCTCAGTAGTATCACTATATAAATATCAGCCAATTATAAGTTTAAAATATAATTTCACAGTGATATCTCGAATTTCACTCACCGATATACATTTCTTTCCGTTTTATGAAATTTTGCTTTAGGCCATGTAACGCCTTACACCATTAATCCGTTTTTTTTTTCGTTGAATACGTTTTACGGACGTCATGTTTTTTCATATCGTACATTTATTTATTTATTTTTGATAAGTTAAATATTTTATTTTGAACCACATGAAGCAAGGCTTACTATTATATTGGGAAATCTAATATATATAGTGAAATTGGAGGACAATGATTAAATTTTTTGCACGATGGTGTTTCGAATCGATGCTCGATTAAATGATGCTCGATGATTAAATGTTTTTTGTTGAATTTTGTTTTTTTTACTGTGAATGTTCGTGATGTAAATTTAGACGCATATGTAAATTAGAGTTAGTCTATATCTTCTGCGTCCTACTCAACATGACTTATGAATATCATTACTTTCAGAAATAGCATCGTCATTAATTTTTATCTGTGGTGCACATTCTTGTAAAAAGAAAACAAAAATGCTAATTATCATTTTATATTATATCTGCGTGTTTAGCTGTTTCCTTCTATTCAATACCCATTGTCAATATTAACGCAATTTATTATCCATGATAGTGAAAATTTAGAGTAATGTCGTAATCTGCAATATTTGCAATAGTTCTTTCTATATGAATTAACATTTAAAGCAGGCGAAGAAGCGACTTCACCACAATAGAAAATACTGAGTTCTCAACAACGTAATTAAAAAATGCACTACATTTTTCCATGCAATTAGTAAAATAAATTTCTAGAATGATACGGTAAATCACACGTGCATTTATATTCTTACGATTCACGGCTTATTACATAACTGATATACATAGTATAATGTATAAGGAAAGTATTTTGGTGAAGTCGAAAATTCGAATTCGAGTTTTTGACGGGAGAGAAAATTTCAAACATTCCTGATCACGAATCGAACATTTTTGAGGTAATGCCTACTTGTGCGTGTGAGTGTGTGTGTGTGTGTGTGGGTGCTTGTTGTGTATGCGTGTGTGTGTGTGTGTGTGTGTGTGTGTGTGTGTGTGTGTGGAAACGATATTTCACAAATGAATGGAGCGATTCGAATGGAATTTGGTACAAACATTACAATCCATGAATTTCTATTGTTTTTAAGCACAATCGAATGATCAGAACCTTCTTAAATTTTTGAAATTTTGAAAATATAATTAAAAAATCAAAAACTTTAATAAAGTTACGTAAATAGACATTGTTTATGTAATCTTTTCTTAGAAAGTGATTTGGCATAAACTTTAGAACGCTAGCATGAACCGTTCTCGAGATATTGCATATTTTACAAATAAATTTATCAAAAAACCCCATAAATTAAAAAAAAATATTAACTGTTGAGAAACATGTTCACTTTTCATATGTAATATCATGCGATAAATTTGTTGACATTATTCTCGTGGATCTAGCTCGTTCCATTCATGAGAAAAGTTACTTTGAGTAATACTTTTGTACTTAAACGGCAATATCGTCATTTATCTGCTATAAGAATAACTTATTTCTCCGTCCATAACGCATGCTGAAATTTCGGTGACGAATTTGGCGGTATGTTGCCAACTTGGTGAATTTTTTAAATATTACCAAATTGACGAAAATATCGCCAAATTGATAAGATTGACGTTAAATCAATGAAAATGGCGACTAGTTGACGAAAATTCTATATCTTGGAAAGAATGAAAGAATCTACGCGTACTATAAGAATAGTATATTGTTCTGTCCATAACGGTTGAAGAAATGTTTGCCGACGAAGTTGGCGGAATGTCGCTAATTTGGCGTTTTTTTAAATGCTGCCAAATTAACGAAAATCTCGCAAAAGGGATAAAACTGATTCTAAATCAATGTTAATGACGACTAATTGACTAAAATTCAGTATCTTGGAAAGAATATAAGTATCTACTATAAGAATAACCTATTTTTACTTTCTCTGCAATACATGGTAATGTATAGAGAAAGTATTGGAATCATGCCAAAAATAGCAACTCGAGTTTTCGACGGATCTACACGTTTCGGGACCTCTATAATACGAAAAAAATATTTTTAGCGTGACGTCTGTGTGTGTGTCTGTCTATCTGTCTGTGCAGATTTTGTATCCACTCTAACTCAAAAACTAATGTAACGAATTTCATTATATTTGGTAAGTCACTTGTGGGCGAATCTAGTGTTGATTAGTTTTGGGTACGATTCGAGATTAAAGAACCCGCCTTTTTTTGCGAAATGGCCCGCAAAAGATTTTATCCACTCTAGCTGAAAAACTAATGGACCGTATTTCACAAAATTCGGTAGATAAGTCACTTGTGGGACACCCTGGTGTTGATTAGATTTTGGTACGATTCGGAAAAAAAATAACCTGCTCTTTTTTTGCCAAATGGCCCTCAAAAATTGTCAAAACCTAAACTAAGAAGCTACGTATGCTCAAATATATCCATTAAATGTTTGTTTAATACGTAATTTTTAACGAAGAAATGAATAAGACCAATCCCATTACACTAGGACTAGCCGTTCTCGAGATATATTAGTTTCTTTCGTATTTTCTCCGAGCCACCTTTGAAAATAAGTCCAGTTATCAAATGAGAACGAAAATTGAATTAAACGTGAATTAAACTTAATTAAAATAAAGAGCACGTGAATATAAGTCTGCAGAAAAATTCATGTGCTGCCCACATCAGATTTTTTTACTGTAAAAGTAATAAATTTATTGCATTATATAAGGAAAGTCATGTGCTGCCCACATCAGATTTTTTATGTTACTTCTGAGGGGTTTTAAATCAATGCCGTCAATTTGTGCGTTGATATCCTGAATGTCATATGTTAAATTGAATTTACTGTTATTCCAAAAATTATATTTTTATGCATTTTGTATTCCTAAGCAATAATAGAACAAAGCGATTTGGAAGTTGTTTCGTGATGTGTTCACTTGTACTTTACATAAAAGATAAAACATTTGTATCAAAGATAATGTAGCAAAACGTCAACTGGCCATCCTGTAAATTGTACAACAGTCAAATATCATTTGGCCACCAATCGAACAATATAATCCATTGTTTGAATTGTAGTTAGAACACGAGTTCTTTATGTCTTATTAACATATAACACTAATGCACTTCATTTTTTACACGCACGCCGATTTATGACAATTACAATGTCTCTCCGTTTAATCCACCCACACATATTTTTGAGTATTGCCATCTCAAGGTGAAAGCACGTGCTTTATGTTATCGAGACCAAATGCATCTATTAGTTTCCCACAGTTCAAAGTTATTAAACACCTTCCACGATTATTTTACTTAATCATGAGTATTATTATGGGAAAAACCGCAAGTAAGTTTAACGCGTTAGAAATACACGAAATATTTTGTACGTTCATTGTAAGTGTACTAAGTAAAAAGCAATACTATGTATGCCCTAAAAATTTCCTAGGAATTACTGCCATTTTTGCGATTATAGAAAGAAGCGAGTGACAAAAGCTAACAGAGATTGCATCTATGATTGCAAGAAACTATTACGCAGTGAACACAGGAATAAAATGTGTCCAAAATATTAAATGTTATAGCTACTGTGAGAACAATTTCTGGTCTCACTCCCCTTTGCGCTCATTGGTTCTTCTGAACCCAATGGCATCACTTCACTGCCCCTCTCAGCCCCTGTGGCCTGGCACACCTACATTTATAGCACTTGACCTAAAAGTTCAAGTTGTCGTAAAGTTCGGTGCCAGCCAGTCTGCACGCTTTGTTCGGCGTTCTGGCGACCATAAATAATCAAATAAAAATGACTCATGTGAGAACAATTTCTGGTCTCACAGATACCTTTTAAAGAACCTTGCTGCCCCAACGGGGAATCGAACCCGTGATCTCCTGACTGGTCAGTCAACGCTCGACCGTTGAGCTACTGGGACGAAATTGAAAAGTCTTATCGTCGAAATGGACTCTGCATTCTCCACTCTCTAATATCAGATTGGCGGGCAACTGATAATCTGACTGACCACCTCCTGCAATTTTTAACTCAGGTTAGCCATCTGATGCTATTTTTATCCCCCAGGTTAACTTACTGCGTGGTCGTTATTCTCTCGCTTTGAAATCGGCGTTTCATAGCCCAGAATCCACTAAATCCATGCTAGTCGTTCTAGGGTCACTTTTAGACAGGGTTGATTTGTTTAGGCTCCAGAGCTCTTAAGGTTAAAGAGCCTTAAGTGCCTTAAGAACTTAGCCTAAAGAACACTTATTATCAAAGTGGACCATGCAAGTACATTAGTGTTATATCACTTTATACTCTAATTTTAAGCTTCTGTTAAACTAAGTATATGCATAGATTTATATTTCAAATGTTGAATATTTTTTTTCAAATATATCAAAAATAATTGGTTGACAATTATTTTTATTGCATTTTGATTTGTTTTGATATTTTGCTTAAAATAAGGATGATTTATGCTGTACAACTTCTTAAGGCAGTGCTGTGCAATATCGTTTTATAGAAATCCAATCATGACGAAAAATAAAACTTCTCCAATAGTGGTGCGAAAATTGAGACTGGTAAATTGAGGACAGCGCGTTACATTTTCTTTTGCGCACGCCGTTGAGTCAGCGGAAGTAGTGGTTTTATAGTGGGACGTATAGTGGCTCTATAGTGTACACACCACACTCTATTTAGACCAGTGAGTGAGGCATTGTCGTTAAGGTACCACTTATTTGCTGTGTTTTTTGCTATGTTCAGCAGATTTCATATTTTCTTTATATTGTATACATTTGTAATGCGTTAATGTGATTATCGATTATTGTATTAATTACTAATTGTAGTAATTATTCGGAAATCTAATACAGAACGCGTAGGGGGGACAGTTTACTGAAAACGGACGTATATAAAAAAAAACCAAAAACAATGATTTACGGTGAGGATTTTAATATCAATTTTGCTTCTCCGCAAACACATATACTAATTGAATTTCTATACACAAAATGCAGATTGAAAGTAAATAATGATCCAGCAGCATCAGCCCCTAAATCCGGAACGCAGTATTCTCTACATATTTAGAACATTTATAACAAATGAAGTACGTATGTAATTAACCCTTTACAATATAGTTGAAAAGTGTTTATGACTTTGCTCATTCTGTCTGTCTGTCTATCTGCCCGTTAGCACGATAACTGCCGTAAAAATTACTTTATCAAAATGAAATTTTAGTATGTTGTTCAGACGGTCAGTGGGGTCTATGGGACTATAAATGAATAATATCACCCAATTAGTTTTGTATTGAACCCGGGTTGAAAAAATGAAATACATTGAATCCTATGGGATCTAATTTTTCAAACATTTTTAAGCGAATTTAAAATTCACAAATTGCTTCGAACGTTTTAGGAAATATTCAAATGACCCCTAAAATATATAAAAAAACAGCAAAATATATTCAGAAGTTTTTTTAAATAAAAATTAAAACAATAATTACACCGTGTAAATGAAGAGATCAGGTGACTATTATATAAAAAGATCGTGTGACCCACTTCAAAATAAAATATAGCATCCATCTTGTGTCAAAATTGTGATTTTTAAAGTTATTTTTAATTCAGATTTTGTGTTGTATCCGCCCTAAAACCGCTGTATTTTTTATTAAATTCTGTGCATCTACATACTGAAACAACGCAATTACAATACATTTGAGTTTAAATTATCATCAAATTTTGACTATTTCTACAGCGCAGCCTAATTTTCAGATATGGAGAACGTAAACACCAAAAGATGTAGAATGAGTTGTATAAAATTTGCTGCATTTCTTTAACGCAAAATTATTTAGTTCAGAACCAGACGATTTTTTCGATGACGTTTTAAGCATAGAGTTAAATTGCTTGTATTTCCATGATTTTAAGTTTGTAAATAAAATAAATTATTATATTATTGTGATGAATGAAAGCATTGGGAAAATGTTTATGAATGCAATGCTGCTTTTATATAGAGGCGATTTAAATTTTGGTGACGTCATTTGTATAAAGTTCATTTGTTTTCGATAAAATTTTCAAATATAATAAATTATTGTAGTACTATGATAATTTTAGAAATATTACCGAGGAATGTATCGCATTTTAGAGATATTTAAACCAGGCAATTTAGATTTCAATGCCGTCATTTGAAAGTAAGTTCATTTTTTTCGATGACGTTTTAAGTTTTCAAATATAATAAATTAGTGTAGTTATGTAGTTATTTTAAAAATATTACCTGGGAATGTATTAGAGATGTTTATATGAGATGTTTATTAAAATTTAGAGATGTTTATATAAAATTGTATTGAAGTTGGAAAGTGTTTCATAATTAATTCTTTATGCATGATTGATCTTTCTTGTTTTAGTTATCATAAACCGCCGACGCAGTGGTCGAGTGGTCAAGGCGAGCGTTTCAACAGCAATCGCTCGACCGCTGCGTTGTGGGTTCGAGTCCCACGTAAGGCATTGATGTTTGTGTTGTGGGCGTAGTGTGATCCGCCTCCCTCTGGTGCGCCTGGGGCAACGTCTTAGGACGGCTAAATGGTTCACGTTTTGGCCACTGACGAAAGGCGAATGACGAAAGTCAAGTGCCTGGCCATTAAAAAAGAAAAAAAAAAGTTATAAACCAATAATTACACATTTGAAATGTGCATCTCCTGCTATATTTTAACCTTCATATACGACGTTTTTTACAATGCATTAATGACTTTAATATAAATGCACTGCGGTATTAATGATTCACCTATCACATTATATGAATTATATTGTGTGTACAATATATTTACGAAACTGACATATTAAATTTGCTAAAATTCAATACATATGTACATTTGCCATTACATTGTTGCTACACTCTTGCATTAATAAATATTTTCTTCATATTGGACTAAAATCTTTTAGTTTGGCCCTGCTTTCATTTGCACGTTTTTTATGTACTAGCTATTTTCATATAGAGAAACATATTAAATGAAAGTGTTAAAATCCACCATTTATAAATTATTCTGCAATTGAGCGCCAAGGTGAAATAAAAATGCTTTCTCATACATTGTGTCGTAAAAATGTATGTATAGTTTTGATGCAAAATGTACGTATAATTACGTACATCTGTACAAATGAATTTAGTATTTTAGTGATAACAACAAGACATTTTTACAGATTTTATCAACCTTCGCCTCAACCGGCAGTCCATTATACTAATAGAAACCCCCTTGATTCTCGCTTAAGTTCTTCAATTCTAAACGGTAGTAAAAATCATGTATATGTTCAACTATGATATTTAATAGTATGCACTAAAGCTTATTTGACATGACGTCACTTTGGCAATCGTACTGAAAATTTTTGTGAAACCCATTTGAAGAGATTTGGCCTACAAATAAATTGCCTCAACATTTCAGTGGATTTTAATACAAGTGTGCATCTAATTGTTCAATCTCCTTTATCTTCACTTGCAACTGCGACTTAGTCTTTCCAATCAGTCTGTTCAGTTTCATCCTATACCGAGCAAGAATTATCTGTTTCCTTATATTTTGAACAATAAATTTCCTAACAGCTCAGTCCGTCCATCTTAATTTCAACCTTCCTCTAGGTGGTTTGCGTCTTTGCTTAGCAAGAGAGATTCCTTTTGTACGTTTTTTATCTGACACTCAAATTACAGACTGCTAAAAATATAGTAAATTGTTAATTCTCTCAGATGCTTGAAAGTATTTCCGAGAGACAAAATTTTTCTTCCCAAATATTCCATGCTGCTGTTATATATTTAGTTTGTCCTGTTATAGCATACTGTTAATCTAGTTTCATTAATTATAAATCCCAAATATAAAGGATTTTTACTTTCCCTGCAATACATGGCAATGTATAAGGAAATTATTGAAATCATGCCGAAAATCGCAACTCCAGAAAACTATTTTTAGCGTGACGTCTGTGTGTCTGTCTGTGCGTCTGTCTATGTGTCAGTCTGTGTGTCTGCCTGCCTGTCTGTGCAGATTTTGTATCCACTCTAACTAAAAAACTAATTGACCGAATTTCATAAAATTTGGTAGGTAAGTCACTTACTTGTAGTCGAATCTGGTGCTGATTAGTTTTGGGTACGATTCAGAATAAAAGAACCCGCCTTTTTTTTTCGAAATGGCCCGCAAAAGCTTGTATCCACTGAAAAACTAATGGAATCTAGCTGAAAAACTAATGGAACGAGTTTCACAAAATTCCTTAAATATGTCTCTTGTGGGTCACCCTGGTGCTGATTATATTTTGATACTAGCCGCCTTTGGCGACCAGCCTGTTCGCAACCCTTGAAAATGCTGATCGTGGCAAATTCTAACCGTGGCAAACTCGTTGGCGCGACCTACCAGAAAGGTTTTAGGTAACTGGTTGGACGGCCAGGATGTGCCACCCAATTTAGACCGGAACCCAGTGGGGGAGGCATCCACAGGGAACGTACCCTTCTTCCCCTACCACCAACCTCTCGGAAATACATATGGACCCATATGTTTAACATGATCGTACTCCGTGTCAGTGGCGGAAATCGAACCGGGCCTACCGAGTGCAATTCTCGCGCGCTAATTTAAATTTTATAATGACCATATGATAAGCGCTTAATTCCATCATCCTCGTTCCATCGTTCCATTATTTAAAATATCCATAAAATTAAAATATCCATTTAAAATATCCATTTAAAATATCCATACCAGAAAGGTGTTGTTGTTGTTGAGACCCAGACCGCCCGACCTACCAGAAAGGTGTAAGGTAACTGTATACCAGAAAGGTGTAAGGTAACTGTTTGGATGGCCAGGAAATGCCACCCAATTCAGAGAGGAACTCAGTGGGGGAGGCATCCACAGAGACCGTACGCTCCTTCCCCTACCACCAACCTCTCTGAAGGACTTACGATCCCACATGTTTAACGTGATCGTACTCCGCGTGAACGCGGCTGCAGTTTTGGCAGTGGCGGGAATCGAACCCGGGCCTACCGAGAGAAATTCCCGCGCGCTAGTGCAAATCCCGCGCGCTAACGACTGGGATACTTCGCCCTCCGCGACATTTTCCATAACTGTCTTTTTATTTACCGAATTTAGACCGGAACCCAGTGGGAGGGGCACCCACGGGGACCGTACCCTCCTTCCCCAACCACCAACCTCTCGAAAGGACTTACAGACCTACATGTTTATTCCGCGTGATCGTACTCCGCGTGAACACGGCGGCAATTTTGGAAATCGAACCCGGGCCTACCGCATGCAATTCCCGCGCGCTAACCACTGGGCTACTTCGCCCTCCGCGACAATCTCCATAACTTTCTTTTTATTCACCCAATTTAGACCGTACCCTCCTTCCCCTACCACCAACCTCTCGGAAGGACTCACGAATCCACATGTTTAACGTGATCGTACTCTGCGTGAACGTGGCGTAAATTTTGGCAGTGGCGGGAATCGAACCCGGGCCTTCTGAGTGCAATTCCCGCGCACTAACCACTGGGCTGCCGCACCCTCCGAGACAATCTCCATAACTTTCTATATATTCACCCAATTTAGACGGGAACCCAGTGGGGGAGGCATCCACAGGGGCCGTATCCTCCTTCCCCTACCACCAACCTCACGGAAGAACTTACGGACCCACATATTTTACGTGATCGTATTCCACGTAAACACGGCGGCAGTTTTGGCAGTGGCGGGAATCAAACCCGGGCCTACCGCTAACTTCCCGCACGCTAATTTGCAATTTTAAATGACCATATGCTTAATTCCATCATCCTCATTCCATTGTTTCATTGTTCCATCATTTAAAATATCCATAAAATTAAAATATCCATTTAAAATATCCAAAAGTTAAAATATACATTTAAAAAATCCATATCGTTCCATCATTTAAAATAAAAATATAATAATTTATATGGAGTAAAGGAGCTGCATTCAGAACCGTGACGTCACCTCCACCTTGACGTCCCCACCCACCACCTTCCCTCCTTCTGCGGGGGAGAAACGCCGGTTAAGAAGCGGCACGCCGAGAAATTGAAATTCGGAAACTTTTAAAATCTCGATCCTGTGGGCAATACGGAATATTTCCTGACCAGATTGGACTTGTAAGAATGCCAGATGTTTGACCTTTCTAAAAATGTAAATTATTAGTCGAAATTATGAGTAGTTTTTACGATGGAAGGATTTAAAAACGAAAGTTGGTTTTTTTGAACAGAAAGTAACTTTTGTTTTAAAATCTTTAAAAAATATTAGAAATCGAAATTGAAATTTGAAATTGATATATTTTTACTCGCAATTATCTGCTCTTTCCGATGGTGTGATTTGTTTTTTTCTACGACGTCCGGATCGTGGAGGAAATAGGGCAAAAAGGTCAAAAAACGGTCGAAATTGCATAAAACATTAAATAACAAAAAAAATAATTAAAATTTTAAAAATCGGTTTTCACGTGTCCCCTTTCCACCCCCCCGGTTATCCGATTGCCAAATTTCGTAGCTCTCCGACGCGCGGTCGCTGAACGTATAGTGTATAAGACAGACACACAGACAGACATTGCCTTTTATTATTTACTAGCCGCCTTTGGCGACCAGCCTGTTCGCTACCCTTGAAAATTCTGACCGTGGCAAATTGTAACCGTGGCACACTCGCTGGCGCGACCTTACCAGAAGGTGTAAGGTAACTGTTTGGACGGCCAGGAAGTGCCACCCAATTTAGACCGGAACTCAGTGGGGGAGACATCCACAGGGACCGTACCCTCCTTCCCCTACCACCAACCTTTCGGAAGGACTTACGATCCCACATGTTTAACGTGATCGTACTCCGCGTGAACGCGGCTGCAGTTTTGGCAGTGGCGGGAATCGAACCCGGGCCTACCCAGTGAAATTCCCGCGCGCTAACCACTGGTGTACTTCGCCCTCCGCGACATTTTCCATAACTTTCTTTTTATTCACCGAATTTAGACCGGAACCCAGTGGGAGAGGCACCCACGGGGACCGTACCCTCCTTCCCCAACCACCAACCTCTCGAAAGGACTTACAGACACACATGTTTATTCCACGTGATCGTACTCCGCGTGAACACGGCGGCAATTTTGGAAATCGAACCCGAGCCTACCGCGTGCAATTCCCGCGCGCTAACCACTGGGCTACTTCGCCCTCCGCGGCAATCTCCATAACTTTCTTTTTATTCACCCAATTTAGGCCGTACCCTCCTTCCCCTACCACCAACCTCTCAGAAGGACTCACGAACCCACATGTTTAACGTGATCGTACTCTGCGTGAACGTGGCGTAAGTTTTGGCAGTGGCGGGAATCGAACCCGGACCTACTGAGTGCAATTCCCGCGCGCTAACCACTGGGCTGCCGCGCTCTCGCGACAATCTCCATAACTTTCTATATATTCATCCAATTTAGACGTGAACCCAGTGGGGGAGGGATCCACAGGGGCCGTATCCTCCTTCCCTTACCACCAACCTCTCGGAAGAACTTACGGACCCACATATTTAACGTGATCGTATTCCACGTAAACACGGCGGCAGTTTTGGCAGTGGCGGGTATCGAACCCGGGCCTACCGCTAACTTCCCGCGCTCTAATTTGCAATTTAAAATGACCATATGCTTAATTCCATCATCCTCATTCCATTGTTTCATTGTTCCATCATTTAAAATATCCATAAAATTAAAATATCCATTTAAAATATCCAAAAGTTAAAATATACATTTAAAAAATCCATATCGTTCCATCATTTAAAATATAAATATAATAATTTATATAGAGCAAAGGAGCTCTATTCAGAACCGTGAAGTCACCTCCACCTTGACGTCCCCACCACCACCTTCCCTCCTTCAGCGGGGGAGAAACGAAGCGGCACGCCGAGCGGAACGCCGAGAAATTGAAATTCGGAAACTTTTAAAATCCCGATCCTGTGGGCAATACGGAATATTTCTTGACCAGATTGGACTTGTAAGAATGCCAGATGTTTGACCTTTCTAAAAATGTAAATTATTAGTCGAAATTCTGAGTACTTTTTACTATGCGAGAATTTAAAAACCAAAAATCGTTTTTTTGAGTCAAAAGTGACTTTTGTTTTAAAATCATAAAAAAATATTAGAATTTGTCCCTGAGATTTGAAATTGATATATTTTTACTCGAAATTCTCTGCTCTTTCCGATGGTGTGATTTGTTTTTTTCTACGATGTCCGGAACGTGGAGAAAAAAGAGCAAAAAGGTCAAAAAACGGTCGAAATCGCATAAAACATTAAATAACAAAAAAAATAATTAAAATTTTAAAAATCGGTTTTCACGTGTCCCCTTCTCACCCCCCAGGGTCTCCGATTGCAAAATTTCGTAGCTCTCCGACGCGCGGTCGCGAAACGTATAGTGTATAAGACAGACAGACGCACAGACAGACATTGCCTTTTATTATATAGAAGAAGATGATTAGGAAAAATATTAACCTGCTTTTTTTGCAAAATGGCCAGCAAAAATAGTCAAAATCTAAAATAAAAACTGCGTATGCTCAAATATATCCATTAAATGCCTGTTTTATACGTTATTTTAACGAAGAAAAGAATAAGACCAACCCCATTACACTAGGACTAGCCGTTCTCGAGACATTTTAGTTTTTTCGTATTTTCACTACGTCACCTTTGAAAATAAATCCAGTTACCAAATAAGAACGAAAATTGAATGAAAAGTGAATTAAATTTAATTAAAATAAAGATAACGTGGATATAAGTCTGCAGGGAAAGTCATGTGCTGCCCACATCAGATTTGTATTAATAAAATGTCATTATATTTTATTATGCAGGCGTATTAATTCTATGTCTTCAAACATTTTAGCATCAGATTTGAGGGATGACTTGTATGCACTAATCTCATACAAATCCCAAAAATTATACAAATCCACATGTATATTATATCTATCCGAAACAATACGTCGCCTTTCGCTTCATGAATAAAAACACTCATTTCACCAGGAACTGCATACTCTTTTTAGTACTATTACTCTTAATAATTTCCGCTCAGTCGTCCAAAGTCCATTACGAAGTAAGCGCACAAAAACGCGATGTCCCCCTGTTTATGCCCGCTAAGCACGTTTCTGTAAAGAGACAAAATTTCTAATTATTGTAAGTTATTATTTCTGCTTTTTCTGTTTCATATTTTTTTTTTGAATTAATGCCTTCGATAAGAAGGGGAGATTCAAAAAATTAATTGAATACATTTGAGTTATATTAGGTAATAAATATCTTGGTATAATGTCTTAATTTGAACATATGTTCTCATTTATTATTTTTGTTGCGTCGTTAACATTGTATGGAATTGTAATGCATTTTTATTAAAGGTTTCTCAATAAAATTATTTCAAAATTATTATTTAATCATATGAATGTTATGGAATTTATAAAGCGTAATATAACATATTCAATTAATCACTTGAATTAAAGCACGTGGTTGTTTAAAATTGATGAACAGGTTGCACATTTACACTATATAGTCTAAATAACTCTTGTCTTGAAAAATCTTGCTACGGATCTTCAGCTGGACACTTTATTAAGATACTAAGTTACTGAGATGAATATATTTGTCTTTATATGTAAAATTGATCTTCTAAATTCCATCCTGTTATATTTTAGATAGATAAGTAACTTATGATTTCCTCTTTTATTTAATGAGAGAACACTGCGCACTTTGTCTTTCTACGAATTACAGCAGTGCAATAATTCGTAGGATACTATGAAATTAATACATATACTAGTAAATGTACTAGGCTTTTCTCGGTATTTAAAATAGATATAAATTAATTCATTAAATTTCTCAAAAAAAAATCACGACATGATTTATGTTCGATAAATGAATTTCCACTGGAAATTAAGGGCAATACCGGCTTCAAAATCAATTTTAAATAATCGGACTTTTGCGTGTATATGTGAAAACCTGACTACGGGTCTCGTCTTGCTTTCCCAGTTTGACGTTTATTTATCCAGATGCCAGCTATCTTCTTCAAAACGCACATCATGATGTCATTTAACCAAAAATATTAGTTCCCGTTTACAACAGGGGATTGGATTTTAGAGATGATAAATATTTATTTTAAGATGATACATAAATATAAATGATCAATAATTTTTACTTTCTAATCGAGTTAATAAAACGCTGGGAAAAGACATATCATTAGAAAGCGATTTTTGATAACATAGGTTTTCGATGAAATATGCAGTGAGACAGACACGTTGATGTAAATTTTGTCCTTATGGATAACGTGGATGGTCCTTATGGATTTGTCCTTACGATGGGCCAAAGTTGAACGCGTACTTTTTACGTTATTTATGTTCTAATATAAAAAAAAACTTTTAGCAATTGCCTCAGCAAGGTACAATGAATGTCGCTACCGAACAAAATTTGTCGCTGCATTGGAATTGCACCGAATTTAATTAAATTCCTAACTTTTAATGTACAACATTTCATGTCTCTGATCCTTTACATTTTTCACTACTGATGACTTAAATGGACAGACAGACATATTCTCGTATTATGATTATATATAATAAAAGAACCTACTTCATTTAAGATGCAGGGTTTCTTTATTCTGGATTCATTGTACAAGACTCTTGTTTCTGAAGGGAGCCCAATGAAGGATTTATGAATATCTTGATGATGTTCTACTTGCTAAAAAACTCGCAAGATTATCTTTCTTTCTATATTGTTAAATGTCAAATGAGAGAAAATTTATATTTGCCAAGGACCACATGGTATACTACCTGTATAATGGAATAATGCATTACATTATGAACTGTGTAAAAGTAAGATTAAATTTATAATATACGTTTTCCAAGTTTGGACGCAAGGTACTTGCCCATGACATGACTCACGCTAAGTAGTGGTAATGCCAATTATGAAATGTATATAGTATGAACGCCTGGTATACACAGTGGTGTAGGTAAATGCGATTTGGAGTTTATACCCCATATTAGTGGGAAAATTGCATTAGTTTTCCATAAGAAGTGAATTGAAAAAACAGTGTAAACGACAGCAGTACTGTAGAAATCACATACCATATGGTATAGCCCTCATGTTATTAAACGAAATCAAATAATATAGCTTCAAGTGTAAGTAACAAAAGGTCCAGAGCCCGGTGCGAATACTTTCCTTCAGGTTGGGACTAACAAAGGAGCTCCCCACTTAATGTGTATAATCCTTCCTCAATGGTTTCTACTTCTCTCAGAGGGAGAGAAACCGTTTCGAAGCGATTAGCAACCAGGTACCATAAAACCCCCTAAATGTCTTCTGAGGTGTGATTTCAGCATATTTAAATTTCTTGGAATGCAACACATAAATGATATCCCTTGATATTTTATGCATACATGCTAGTCCAATATAAAAGTAAGTATATATCATTCAGTATAACTCTCATTATTCGAAATCCTCCACCGGTTATGTGTATACAGGGAAATAAAAAAAGAGGTATCCAGCTACGTGGTTAACAGAAACAACCGGTCAGCTGTAGAATAATAGGCCGATTTATTGCTGTGGCAAGTTACTTTGCAATAGGGAATGAAAAATCAATTTCAGTCATTTTCATCAGAATCACATGATCTATGTAATGCATTCTAATTATATATACTTGTATATAGAGTTTTAAACATCTAGCTAAAACTGAGCGAGGTAGAACATATTCATTTTTCCTAATTCTACAAAAAAAAAAAAAAAAAAAAAAAAAACTTTTGTGCTTTAAGCATATTTAGAATCTCCTTACCCCTGAACCTGCCTATTTGTGCACCACACCATATACGTTTAATTAGCTAAAATGGTTAAAAGCTTGAAGACAATAGAACAGATCTGGAGACATGTTGCCGATTAATTGCAATTTAATTAATGATGTGTTTTAACTTAAATATTTGGATTTTCTGTTCCATGCACAACTAAATATATGATCCTTAGTGTTTAAAGAAACGACGTTTTTCCTACTCCTTGGATATTCGAGTTTTAAATTTGGGGAGCGATTTACGTTCATATATAGTCAGACTAGTTTCAATAGTGCAGATATGTATGAAAAATTGAAACAGTCTACTATAACAATAAATCCAACCATACATATTTTATTGGTATTCAATTAACCAAATACTAATTCTTTTTAAACTTTAACTTCTATAACAAAAATTCAGCACATAATTAAGCTAATGAGTATAAGTTATCTATGAACGTATTAAATAATCTTCATAATTGCACATTAATAAATTACATTTCACTAAGATATCACTTTCAAACTTTAATAGCCAATTTTTCATTCTGAGCAGTACTACATACAGACTAAAAATGGAAAACAAGACAAAAACGAAATCCCTGAAAAAAAAAATAATAAAAAACTTCTTTACACAAAAGAGCTCAGCCGAAAACTTTCGACAAAACTTCAACTGAATTCAATTTCGGTCTTTGTCTATTCAGAAAAAAATATACTCTGAAGAGAACAAGCCGACCGTGATTTTGAAGGAATCCAATTATATAGCAAGGATTTCTAAATGATGTCCCAAGGGAGTTATCATAATTCGAATTCCATTTCTGAGTCCTTAAAAGTACAAGGAATATCAGCCGTAGTGTGAATAAAGCGTTGGATATATCTAGTTGCAAAATGTAGAACGTAGTTTATATTGTATTACTGAGTAGGTACATTGTGAGTAATTTTTATAAAAGGTATGTTGTGTTGATTGGGAACGACGATGGTTTGACGAGAGGTCAAAAGCTAAAACTAATTAAATGTAAGAGAAAATTTTTCTTCAAAGAATCGTTTGCAGCTTTCTGATTTTTCATTAATCTTTTAAATTCTAGTCCATTATTTAATCTTAATTAAACAAATAAAACGGCAGTATGTATGTAAATGCTGTTTAATTAACAAATAATCAAATAACAACCAACTTTAAAAGGTTGTTTAACCCATCCTTTGCGATTTACAGACAATTTTACAGATAATATACTAGGGTGGCTAATATAAGTTTGTTCTGTTTTGGACTACGTATGAAATCGAACCACCAATTTTATGCGAAACGTGCGCTTGTGTCATCTGGGAACCACGTTGAAGTAATCCACAAGTGATTAAAGACAGGCCCGAATACCACTTGTGTTATTAGAAGAACAGAAAATGGTGGCCGATAAATAGAGGATACTTTTATGTCATTATTGGGAAACACGGTTAAACGCGGATGCAGCAGCTAGAGAAATTTTGAAAATTTAAAACATTTGAAGGTGTGGAAACAAGGTGAGACAGCACTGATTGAAACTAGTTTCGGCTTATCAAGTTGAAAGATACCAATCTCGTAGACTGGTATTTTCACAATTATCAGTCGGAGGTCATTCAAACGGAATAAGGTGATTCTGTCTATTTGGTGAAATATTGAGGTTCTGCAAATTCCCGTCAAATGTTAGGTCCCAGTATTAGAACATCTATAAAAATCGCAGCGGATTTATGGATACTTGTGCCAGCGATACCCAGCTCTCAAATAAATGTCTACCAGTCGCCAATTTGAAGTCGCACCTCCAGAATGGTGAGCAAAAAACTAGATGATTTGGAAGGGGCTTTGTTCCTACCTCATCCAGTCCTGAACTTTTCTTTTTAGACAGCACCCTGATCTGCTTCGACCCATGACTGGGCCTACACGAATATGAAGGATTTGCTGTCATCTTTTATCACACAGTTTCTAGTCCCAAAATTAGATAAATGCTACAGCTATTAGAGAAGTTCTCATGGAATTTTGAAAAAGGACTATTGAAAACAATTCCTTATACATTGCAAAATTAGGTGAACATGTATAGAATTATTGCATCAATGGACTTTGACAAACATTGATCCACACTGTTATCTTAAGAAAGTATACTTTTTGTACTATCTAGGAATGAAGCAAGCTAACATATCTTCCTAAAATAATTTATACAGAATTAATAAAATTTTAATACAACTTTTTTTATTCATTTTAAGATGAATAAAATGTGAAAGATTTTCGGCAAGCACAACATATTTGAAAATACTCATACTCTTTAAATCATTATTTCTAAAAATTAGGTATTATTTTCTATACAGAGCAATGAAAATCAACGAAAACAAACAATTGTTCAGTTACAAATATATTTTTTAATTATTCTATACCTCATTGAAAACCTGACACTTATTTATCTTGCCATGTCCAATTATATTGAACGGACCCACACATTAAATTCATCCATATGTTTTTCTGAAAGTAAAGCACATGTTTTGAAAATATCAAATTTCTGATTTAAAATAATATTCAAAATATAATAATCCTCAAATTTATCTGTGTACTCTATATCGGTAATATGTAGATGTAAAATTATTGAATATCCGCCAGAGAAAGGATCCCTTCAACGAGTTAGTATATATGGAGGAAGTGCGTTCCTATCTTCCCCATGCTAGTAGCATGGTCAAACACAGAGAAGGTGTAGTAAGGACGAGGAGGAGAAGGACTTTCATGATTTGGCGATTTATCGCCTAAACTGTGTAGTGTACCTTCTAGTTTTTTTTTAACTTCTATTAAAGTCGAGGATGAATGGGAAGTTGTTACACGTGTTATACGTTATAAGATTTTAAAAAAATATGTATGAAGAAAAATACGAAATAGGATTAGAATATTTTTATTACCAAAAAATTTTATTACTAAAGAAAAATTTTGTTAATGAAGTCAATTTTTTCAAACAAAATTGAACTGCAAAACAGTTGCAAATAAAATATGATATGAAATAGATTACAAGTATACAAATTGAAGAATATGTATAATATATATAAAAACAATTATAAAGTATATGAACAAATTGTGTGCATGCTTGCTTAAAATGTAGAATTCTCCACTTTTATCCAGATAAACTTTATTTTTGAAAGTTATGTTAGCAGTATCCATATCTGCTTTGAGGCGTAATACGACTGAGTCTATTTTACATCTAATTTATTTTAATATATTGTATGCGTACCGTCAAATATAAAACAATGTAATATTTGCAAAAATAAAATATTTAACTTTATTTGCATTTTTTTTTATAAAGTAACATTTTAGAATAAAATACAAAATTATGCCTAAAAGCATACATAGGGGCTCAGACATTGAAACAGCTATGATTCTTAAATTTTCAAAACATGTTCGGAAGGTTCTTGCATGTTTAATGCATATAGAATTTGGAAATTGTTTAAAAATCAATCTATAAAGTATTAGGAATTTCTATAAAGTATTAGGAAATAAATAAGATTATAATATAGTATGGCACAAAATAGGAAATTTGTATTTCATTATAATAGTTTCAGAGATTTGGTTGCGAATAATTCATTTGAAAAATGCTTTAAATAAATATTGTGATATTTGCATCCAGAATTAAAAAGACCGTAAGCACAATTGCAGTGGGCTAACTTAATACGGCATAAAAATATCGAATGTTGAACAATTATATTAAATATTAAAAACTTATAGCAAAAATTAAAGCACAATCTATCCAAAAATAATTTCTAAAAATTTTAAAAACAACCAAAGCATTAGGACCAAAATTATAATTAAAGCTATGTGCTGAATTTTAAGTTTTAATGACCTTTAAAGAGTTAATTGTGTATTAATGCTTCTGCATTTGTGTTGTTGAAGTTTCTCAGTATGAAGTTTCGCAGTGTGACACAGTCTTATTTTAAAATATTCAAAGAGTACGTATTTTATTAACAGAACTTTATGGTTTTGTATTGGGTCATGGTTTAAAATGTGAACATTTAAATTTGAGAAAAGATGTGGATCCATCTGCATCATTGGATAAGTTATAAGTATGTGCATAATGTTGTGTTGGTGTAATTTTCCAGCAGCTTCAGTTATACGAAAACATTTTTCTGCAACTTTGCAAAGTTTATGTATATCATCACCAGGCGATATTAATCCATGTCTGTTTTTAATTTTAATTAAATTGGAAAAAGAAGAGTTCATTGTTAATGCCAAAATACATTGTGAGCACTTGAGGGATTTGATTATTTTTTTTATGATGAATCCTGAAATGTAGCCTGAAATGTAGCTAACAACATCAGTAATAAAAAGGCTCAAATTGCTTAGGTCCATTATATTATTTTGTATGTCTCTAATATTTTGTTCTATCATTTCATTATAAAATATAATATCTTCATTTAAAGTATTAGTGTATTTGTTTATAGATGATGAGACATTCAAAATATTGGTTTCATCTAAAGGCAAGCAGTTTGAATTAAGGGAGGATGTAATCTGGTCAATAATATCTGGCCCTGACAACATCTTTATTTAATTCCCATTACTCCCCCCCCCCTTTCCTTTATTTGAGTTTATCGTGTGATATTATTTCATTTTAATCATGTTGTAATTAGTTGATGAAGATGATATATGTAGTCCTATTTCAATATAAAATTATTTCAATATAAAATTATTACTTTTGAATCACATAAGCTATTTATTTTCGTCAAATTTATGTAATTATAATAATTTGGACTTTAATTTATATTAGTCGCACATGAAAGACTCTGAAACACGACTTTGGTATATAAAACATGATGTAAGTAAAAATATTTATATTGGCAGAGCTGTTTCTAGATCAAAAAGCTTATTATTTAAATTATGATAAGGAGAATGTAAGGTTCTTTTATAGTTAAGATTTCTCATTTAATAGATTGCTAATGCGTGATCAAGAAGTCGGTGATTCAAATATTTCTTTGGGCAAGGCATATTTCTTTCTCGAGAACTAAACAAGAGTGTAATACCAAAATACTTCTTGAAAACACTGGGAGTTTGATGATATATCCTTTGATATTTAATTTGTGAACAATCGAGATGTTTATATGAAATTAATTCTAACCAACATCGCGGCATCTATAGAATTTATCCGGAAGGGGGGGCGGCAATCTCAAGGATAAGATTAATAACATCGACTTATTAAGTACAATTTACTCTGAACTATAATTGAGATCATGACCATATTTCAAATCATATATTTTTATATAAAATGCACTGAAAAATTGTGATGTAAAATCTAACTGACATTTTCAATGAATGTAAACTATTATATTTTATTTTGAAAGTAAAATTTTATCATACGACACGTCTTTACGCTCATTATCTGAACTCCCTATGTTTCTTCCCTAGCCACCCAATCCTGCCAAACGTCGGCAAGTTCTACCTCGAAGGGAAAACATATAAGGATACCGAAAATAGCTCTATAACTATCACAAAAGTACTCCGAATGTTTTTTTAAAGTGTTAGAATGATATTATAAGTCTTCTGCAATATCGCAAACACCAAAAATTGAGCAAAACTTCTAATAATATAGCATTAAAAGCAATGAAATTAATAGTCAAATGAAATGCACCGCGCTAAAATCTAGCACAATTACTTCTTAACTATATTTGTAAGATATATAATGAAAAAAAAACTTACCCATGGAAAGAGTAAAGTCCTCCTTTTACATGCTTTTCCTTAACCGTAAGCACAACAGTACATAAACCATTATTTTACTATTTATATTTCTCGAGCACGCTCTCGGTCGGAAATCGCCATTGAACAGGGTCACAGCCGGAAGAAAACGGGTACTCAGGAAATTCGTCCTGACTACAACTCCCTTTATCTTTGACGGCGATTGCAACCCTTAAGCTCTCTCCATTATATATTACCTCGATGGATCCCTTCATGTTTTTAATTTAATGATTGTCATATTCTGCGCAATTTAAAATTTATTTCGCAATTAAAAATATATGTTTAACGAATCTTTATACATGCAGTGTGTTTGCAACGTTTTTTGCACATTTTCCTATAAAATTAATTAAGACAAAAAACATATATTTCAGTTCATTAGTTTTAATAATAAAATATTTATCTAATTATGAAGGATTTGCCACATTCTGAGATCCTCTAATGCTTTAGGAGGAAATGGAATTTCAGTCCTTTGGTGCACAGTATGGAAATATGTCTCAAACGGGACAATTCTATAAAGCTGTATTTTCTCAGAGATTGTTTTCTTTCATTAGCTTCAAAATATTCCATTGGTCGTTAAATAAGCAAATTTATACCGTGCAAATACGCATCCACCCTTTTTTCATGATGGACAAGGCTGGTGTGGTATAGTTCACTGATTTAAAAGTTACCATCAACTTGATAAGCTATGCATACCTATGTTGCCTTTCCAATTTGATCTCAGTAATATTATCACAAGATGTAAGAATCAAATCTGCAAATATTTAATAAGCAGGTATAATAGCAACAGTGTAATGCTGAAATTTTTTAATGACTTCATTCAATCACTAACATAATCTTTAATATTTAACTTTATCTTTAATTTTCAGAATATAAAAACCTCTAAAGAGATTTAATGTTTTGAGACTCATTACAATTTTTTTTTTTGCTTTTCATGACATTATTTGCATGATATGTCAATATAACTGCATATACTAACAAGAATGTTTAAAATAAGATGTTGTAACACAGAAATACATGTACATTTTGCGGGTGGTTGCATATGTACCCTCTTTGAATATACAGAAACTGGAACAGGGAGCTAAAATTTTAGAACAATAATAGTACAGTTAAATGCAAAAATAAAACAGAACTGAGGGGTACATTGTCCTTTAATTCAAAGTTACAATAATATATACAGTGATAGAATACTATGGATGATTGGGCTTACAAAATAATATAATTTTAAGTTTTATAATTGATCATTGGAGAGTTGCATATTATAACAATATGAATAACAGAAATGCTATTTCTAAAAATGACATTACTCTTAAACACGCATTTTTACTCAAGAAGTTTAATTTTAATTTTAACTATCTCCACAAAATAGACATAATATTAGTGAATAACACCAGCAGTTAATCACAACATTTTAAAATACACTACGTGACAGTGAAAACGAGACACCGAGAATGAGTGGGCAAAAAGTGGTGAAAATCGGCAAACAGAGAGAGACAGCAAATATCAAAAAAGGGATGTTTATTGCAAAATGATACACCTACAAACTCAGTGATAACACAGCCTGTTCAGTAGGTTGTAGGATCGCCGTGGCCGTCGATACAGGCAGCAACACGTCTAGGTACAGAGTCAATGAGCATGAGGATGGTGTCTTGAGGGATGGCTGTCCATTCCCTGTCAACTAATTTCAGAGTTCGTCTTTTAAACGCGGCAGTGGCAGTGCACGCAAATGACGTCCAATCACGTTCCAGACATGTTCGATTAGTGAGATATCAGGGGAGACTGGTGGCCAGAAAAGCAGCTGGGTACCTTGCAGGACATGTTGGCTGATGAGTGCAGTGTGAGTTTGGGCGTCATCCTGCTGGTAAATGACATTGCACACCCCCTGAAGGAAGGGTAGTATCACCGGCCGCAACAAATCATCCACGTATCGTTGGGCCGTCATAGTGCCCTCAATACGGACCAGAGGTGATCTGCTATCGTAGGCGATGACGCCCTAAACCATGATGCCGCGCGGTGTACCGTTCCACAGATGCGACCGGATTGGACCTGTCACCACTTCGGCGGCAGACTCGTACACGGCGACTGTCATTGCTAAAACAGAAGTATGACTCGTCTGAGAGCCCAATACTGTGTCATTCCGCCTTCCACATGGCTTTATCCCGACACTATTGCAAACGGAGGCTTCTGTGCTGTTGAGTCAATGGCAGTCTTATTAACGGACGCCATGAGTGCTGGTCGTCGGCGACCAATAGGCGGATAATGATCAATGATCCTGGTCGATATGGGAGCATCAAGGGTGTCTTGCACATGCTGAATATGGGCGACGGAAGTGGCCTGAGGGGCAGCCAACGCTTGCCGGCAGATGCGTCAGTCCACGTGTGCTGACGTCACCCAGACTGTACCGCCATCCCTCAAACGTGTCACATTCCCTTGCTCCAACTATCATCGCCAAAGCTGGTGCATCGTGGACGCGTGTAGCCGGCTGTCCGCTGAGATTTGATGTATTTACCAACCTGCCCTTCTGAGTCCGATCACCATACCCGTGATATCGTCTGTCTGCTGGAACTGCCTGGGTTGACGGCGGCCTGGCATTGTCTGCTAATACTCGTTTCCTCTGAGATAAGAAAAATGTAAAATGATTTCCCTGGCAGACAGAGCCGCAAGACTATTGCCAATTCTGCAGGTTCCTTCTCTTATATCTCACTCAACGTTATCGGGACAGTTGCGTGTCTCGCATCATTTACATAACTCGGTGAGTTGCGTCTACCCTGCAATTTGCATATTTTTCTGTCCACTCTTTCTTGATGTCTCATTTTCACTGTCACGTAGTATATGTTATATAATGATTGATTATTGGCGGGGTAAAAATTTTGCCATACAATAGTTTATGAGAATATTATTTTAATACGTCTCTTTCTCAGAGTATGCTATAGATAGAGCTCAGAAGATGACTGATTTGAATTCAATATCAAATTTTGAACGATATTGAGAGGTGATACTATGATTTTCTGCTTCCGATTGTTTTTCCATTATCAGTTAAATATGTTTATTTTACTTTAAAAATCTATTTATCTTGATTGCAGTAGATTAAGCTTAGATGACACACGTTGAAAATCCAGCATCAAATTCTGGAGGAGGTAGAATGTGATTTAATAAAAATATCACTTTTCTGTTTTATTGGAATTTGCAGTTAAAACAAATCTTTGAAACATCTATTTCTCGGGAATGGCTATAAATGAAGCTTAGATAATAGCTGATATGGATTCGGCATCTAATTTCGGATATGGAAAAGGGCCTTACTAATGATTTCGAGTTCCGATTTTGGAGATGTAGCTTCTGATTAAAAAATTACCTTTTTCATTGAAACATCTATTTTTCGGAAGGTACTAAAGATGGAGCTTAGCTGATGACATATGGATTCTATTCAATTCCGGAGAAGTATGGAGCTTATGCTTTTTTCCCCATTCGATACGAGAAATTATATTGAATCATATGTTTCTCAAGACGCGCTATAGATAATGAACGTTACTGATGCAAAATGTTGCTGATATTAATTAAGAGTTAAAGTACTGAGGAAGTAGGTAATTCACCAAAGATTTCTACTTCCTTGCAAAAGATTTTTTTGGAAAATCTATTTCTAAGACTTTTCTATCGATAGAGCTCAGACGATGACTGGATTGAGTACAGCATTGACTACCAGAGGAGGTAGGATGGGAACAAAATATTTCAATTTTCAACTCTGCAGAAGTAACTTCGATTTTTCCTCGTATGACTATACGAAATCAGTATGCAAAGTGAAATATTAATTCTAAATATTTTCGTCAAAACTGAAGTGTACACACCTTGTACCACCTTATGAAAAGTTCTTCATAAATATTTTATTTACTATTTCTTAACATGAAAAATAATTTTATCTTTTTGAAAGCAGAATTTATGTGCATTAAACATTATAGACACAGACCGAAAATTTGGAAAACAGGAATAAAAGAAATCTCTCCAACTACAATCGGGACATAAATATTAACACACAAAATATCCGCTTCAAAATTTCGTCAAATCTAACTAAATTTCGACCTTTATTCAGAAGAATATCCCTCTAAGGACGATAAGCCGACCGTCAACTGGATAGAATCCAATTATATTTCAAGGATTTTCAAATACTTGCCTGAGGGGGTTATTATAATTTAAATCCAATCGCTGACGTACTTGTAGGCACAAAAGATATAGTATGCAGTTATGTGATTAAAGTACTGAATATGCAGAGTTGGAAAACGTAGAATGAAATTAATGTTCACTAGTGGGTGAAGTAATTTTGTAAAAGGTTACATTGTGTTAGGAAAGAATGGATAGTTAAAATATATGTTCGGTTTGCATGGAATGTCAGATGTAGCATTTTTAACGAATTTTAGCAACAACAGACAGCTGGAAATTTAAGATTATGTAACATTGTACTTGAAAAACGTTTATAATTTTTCGGAATTTTAGACTATTTGAAAAATGATTGAAAGAGAGAGAGAGAGAGAGAGAGATTTATATATATATATATATATATATATATATATATATAGATATATACATATATATGCAAAATCTATAGCATGCAAAAATATGAAATTTGATACATTTGTAGAGCAATATTAGAGAAATACGCTGCTATATAAACCGTTTTCCGATTTAAAATTTAGTTTGGGAAATATTTAATGTCAAAGTCAAGAGCTTTGGAGCTGCGATTTCGCGTCCTGGACAAACTGGCAATAGCAAGAACTTGAATTAATGGAGTTATTCTCGTGTACCTACATAGTTGAATTTTTTCAGTAGGGAGTCCCATTTTTTGAATTTCGATTTAGTTAATGAGTTATTCAATTTTTTATGCAAGATTTTCTTTATGGGTGACGATATGAAACTATTGTTTTCATGAACATGTAACTTAATTTTTTATATTTCACAACAGTCATATGTTTCATTGTTGTAAATCTCTCTATACTGAAAATGTAACGCGATATTGTCACTGTATTGCGAATAAGCGGCAAAACATAGAGTTATGACATTTTGCCATTTGATCGTAATATGCAATCGTTCTTAGAAGCATGCGGTACGGCATATATTGCAAGACAAGCCCAGTGAGCGCCCGAAAGTAGGAGACACAGCCTCCCAACTCATGAAACCAGCATACCAACCTGGGAACTCAAACTTCATGAAAATGTTCGCAGGACGGCTTACGTTGAGAGTCAATTAACAAGAGGGCGAAGTACCAACGGGTGATCACGCCTGCGGATAGCTCTGATTAATGAGCGTCAGGAATGGAGGATGGAATCTCCATTCCTTAAGTTTTAAGAGTATAAGGCAGCACAGGACACGTAGGCGGTCGTGTGCCCCAGCCGGCGCGAAAGAGCTTTCAAAGCGAGCTCCAGGTCTGGGGGAATGTCAGTTAACAATGGACGGTCATCAATAACCTTATTAAGGCTGCATAGCAGGCGGCATTAAAGTGCTCCCGAAGCGAGTAGGAGGCGAAAGGCGCTTCCCGAGTCACTTGTGCTGGCGAGCGCAGCAAGCAAGGGGTGAAATGATCAGCGAGCACAGGAGACATAGAAGGTCATGCAAACCGGACAGTTTGAAACAGCTCCAGGGCTCATGAATGACTTTTATTAACGGACGATCGCCAGTCGTCGTATTACGGCTGTGTAGCAGGTAGCACTAAAATGCTGGTGAAGCGAGAAATAGCGGATTACGGGGGTTGGCGAGAGTAACGAGGCAGGGGGTAGTCCAACGGGCATATTACGCTTGCCTCAATATGCGTACCACGCCTGTGTAGCAAAGGGCACTTAAGTGCTCGCGTAGAGAGTAGGGAGTGGAACCCAGCGGGCATATTACTCCTGCGTAGAAGTTTGCTCTAAAGAGCTCTCGAAGCATGCTTAGCGAGAGTTAGCGAGTAGAAGGCGAAACGAGTCGCGGGTGCTGGCGAGCGTAGCGAGCAAGAGATGAAAAGTTCAGCGAGCACAGGACAAGTAAGAGGTCGTGTGAGCCGGCGGGATTGAAATGGCTCCCGAAGCGAATTCCAGGGCTGGTGAATGTCAGTTAATAAGGGACAGCCTCCTAAAGGCGTATTACCCTTGTGCATGAGGTGGCAGTAAAATATTAGCGAAGCGATCTCTCCCAGCGTTAACGATTCGGAGGCGAAGTCTTCCGACTTGAGAATGGCGTTACAGAGGTTGGCGAGCGTAGCAAGTAGGGGAGGAGCTCAACGGGCATATACGCCTGCTTAGCAGGTGACACTAATTTGCTCTCGAAACGAATGTTAGCGAGCGTTCGCGAGTTGGAGGCGAAACCTCTCGACTCGCCAAGCGAGTTACAGGGTTGGCGAGCATGAGCGGAGCCCCCTAGTTTGTTAAAAGGCGGTACAGGTAAAAATGCATCTGCGTATTGTGCTAGTGCAGCATAAAAATAAGATGGAATTTATAAGTAATAATAATGAATTACAATATAATTATTGAAGAAAAATAGTAAAACATCCATAACAAACAAAAGCATTCAAATACCAACCAGAAAAAACTCAAATGTCTGAAACCACCCATTATATTAAAATAATAATAATGATTAATTTAAAACTATGGCTAAAGTGGTTATGATAAAATAAGTAAGATACCAATTATCAAGAAAATTACTCTTATCTGAAATGGAACCCATATCCTCTACGATATTTTATGAAAGCTTTAAAAAAAATAATTATTTTATGTTTATAGCTTTTCGTATTATGTATTTCATATGTAGTTTGATATATTTTGTAATATGTAGATTGATATAGCTGATAGTTTGCCAAAATTATCAACAAAGTAGCTGGAAAAAATGAGTAAGTGTTGCAGAATGTTTTACAGTGTAAGTATCATGAGTTATGAAGCTGGTAGCGTGTTTTGACTTAATCAATCAGGTCCGGATTTATTGCTTGTTTCTAAATTTATAAAATTTTATACTAGGAAAATACAGGATTCAAAATATTAAAATTAGAAACGTAATGATAGATTAATGCAAAGACTAAATGGATAAAATAAAAATAATTGTGAAGTAGACTTTACAAATGGTGTGAAGTAGACTTTACAAATGGTGTTACAAATGGTGTGTAAGCTTCATTTTTGAAGAACTAATAAGCATTTTTATTCTCTTTTCCATACATATTTCGTACAGTCTTCCGATTGTTGTGCTATTTCCAGAACCGTAAATGGAAATTCTTAGTTTAACCTCCCAACCCCCTCTACAATTCAATGTTGAATCCATATCAATCATCACCTTAGCTCTATTTATAACCAATTCTCAGAAATATATATCTTTTTTTTAAGTCTTTTTAATCGAAACTTCAAAAAAAGTTTTCTGAAGCGGAAGTTTTTTTCAGAAAACATTTTGAAGTGGAAATTCAGTTTTTTTGAATTTCCGCTCAGTTTTTTGAAGCAACAATTCAGTGAAAAACCAACATCCTCAGGAATTTAATGCGTTATTCATATCAACCATTATCTAAGTTTCATCTACTGTAGATCATTAGAAATAGATGTTTAAAAATTTTCTTTCAACGTAAGAAACTGAAGTGAAAATATTTGTTGACCCCTATTATCCTCCGGAATTTCATGCTGAATCCATATAAATTCTTATCTAAGCTTATTCTGCAGCCAATTTACGTAAATGGATGTTTCAAGGAACATTTTTGAACTGGAGTGGAAAAGAAGCAGAAAGTGAAAATTCCTTATGAAATAATCTACCTCCTTCAAGATTTGATACTGAATCCATATCATAAACTTTTTAAGTTGTATCTATAGTTATATAGATATTTCAAATGCAATTAACATGTTTTTATATATAAAGGAAAAATAAAAGGAAGTGGAAATCCTTAGTGATCCCCCCTCCTCCCTCTTTCCCATTCGGAATTTGATGCTAAATCCATATCAGTCATTAAGTCTTTTAAATCAAAAGTAAAGAAAAAATTTGAATGGTAATCTTCAGTGAATTATACTATCCCTTTTATAATATGATACTAAATTTACCCCAGTCTCTATCTAGCCAGTTTTAAGAAATGGGTGCTTACAAAAAGATTTTAACCGGAAGTAGAATAAAGAACCGGAAATAGAAACCATGAGACAATAACTCTACTCTCTCCATAATTTGATACTAAATTTATATCAATTATCATCTAAGCTCTGTCGAAAGCCAACCTAGATAAATGAATGTTTCAATTAAAGAGCAAGCATTTCAACTCAAAATTATAAAAAAAAACCTGAATTGAAAATCCTTATTAAACATCTTGCATATTCCGGAAATTGATGTTGAATCCATATCAGTCACCGCGTGATCTCTGTATTCAATCGTAAGAAATATATGATTCAAGGAAAACCTTTTAGTAAAAACAACGATAGCTCCAAATTAAAGACACGTAAGTGGAAATCTTTATTAAACGTCCTACCTCCTCCAGAAATTGTTGTTGAATCCATACCAGTCACCGTATGATCACTATAGTCAATCGTGAGAAATATATGATTCAAGGACAACCATTTAGTACAAACAATGTTAGCAAAATTTCAGCCATCATTAAGAAAGAGAGAGAGAAAGGGGAATTGGAGTTTGGGAAAATTGTTAAACTCTCATATCTATTTTTACTTTCCTTATATACATAATGTATAAGGAAAGTATTGTGACGGGGTCGAAAATTCGAATTCGAGTTTTCGACGGGAGAGCACGTTTCAAGCATCCCTGATCACGAATCAAACATTTTTGAAGTGATGTCTGTGTGTGTGTGTGTGTGTGTGTGTGTGTGTGTGTGAAAGTATCTGTGTGTGTGTGTGTGTCAGTGAGCCTGTGGAGACGATAACAGACGAACGAATGGACCAATTCGAACCAAATTTGGTACAAAAATCACAATCCGTAAACACTGGAAGTTTATTGATTTTATACGTAATCGAATGTTCAGAACCCCCCCCCCCTCAATTTTCGAATGAAATTTTAAAAAAATCGTCAAAAATCAAAACCTCTAATAAAGTTACGCAAATAGCCATTTCTTATGTAATTTTTCATTAGAAAACGATTGATATAAATTTTAGAACGCTAGCATAAACCGTTCTCGAGATATTGCACATTTTTCAAAAAAAATTATCCAAAAGTAATGTAAAATAATAAAAAAAAATTCCAATTGAGAAGCATGTTCACTTTTCATATGTAATACCATGCGATACATTGGGTGACATCATTCTCGCGGATCCGGTTCGTTCCATTCATGAGAAAATATACTTTGAGTAATAATTTTGTATTTGAACACTAATAGTCATTTATCTGCTATAAGAATAACTTATTTCTCCGTCCATAACGCTTGGCGAGATTTTGAGGACGAATTTGGCGACATGTCGCCAACTTGGCGACTTTTTAAAAATGTTGCCAAATTAACGAAAACCTCGCCAAATGGATAAACATGACGCTAAATCAATGAAAATGATGCCCAATCGTCGAAAATTCAATATCTTGGAAAGAATATAAGTATCTACTATAAGAAAAAACCTATTTTTTTATTGTAAAAGTAGTAAATTCATTGCATTATATAAGGGAAGTCATGTGTTGCCCACATTAGATTTTTTTTTAAATAAAATAATATAAAATTCATGTAAAAATTAGATTATTTATCTATGAAAACATTAAACGTTTCATTTAAAACTTATTTTTAAATTTGTTTTCACATGGATAATGGCATTGGCCATGAAATCAATATTTATTAAGGCCACTCCATGCCAAATAAAAAAAACCCGAAAACGAGACTAAAAACGAACTTCCTAAGAAATAAACAGGCTTCTTTACACATGGAACTGAGCTAAAAACTTTCTGCAAAAACTGAATTCAAATTTCGTCTTTTGTCTATTCTACTGGAAATTCCTCTGAGGATGACAATACGACTTTTGCTTTGAAAATCATCCAATTCATGGCAAGGATTTCTTCCCGGCAAAAGATATTTTCGAAATAATACCCCAAGGGGATTATTATCATTTGAATCCAATCACAGGAGTTCTTACAGACATAAAAAAAATATTTGCAGTAGTGTGAATAATGCAATGGATACTCAGGGTTGGAGAACAGAATAGAATAAATATTCTTCCCATGTATGGACGTTGTGGTTATTTTTTAAATGGCTACTCTTCGTGTATAAAAATTAATTGAGTTGTAACATTTTTGGTTTTGACAAGTGAAATATACCGTTACAATTTGATAATTTAAAGTACGTTGAAAAAAGAGAATATTAATCGATATATGCAAATATTAATATTGTACCTAAGATTTAGAAATCATATTAAATACTTTGAGCTGGAGATGACTTTAGATTCACGCTATGATGTTGTCCTACCATGCGAGTGAATAGCTATATGAAAATACTAATATTGTAACGAACATTTAAAACAGTATTAAATACCCTTAGGTAGAGATGTTTTTAACTCTAAGCAATGGTTTAGTTCTACCATGTCTTGGTCCCGGGATCAAACCCTCGCATTGCTAAGTTAATAATTTCGTTTTTTTGCTGTACTGGCAACTTTGAACAAGCACAAAGCACCCTCTTCTCTATTATTTCCAGTTATTCAGCTCTCTAAAATATATACAAGTATTGTTAAAATTTACTTTCGTCCTTTGTTTATTTAAAAACAAATGCAGTGTGACTCAACTAGACTTTACCATAGCAGAATGCATTTTTTGTTCAAATTTTACAAGAAAACTTTCGAAAAATTAATATAGTGGCTCCAAATTACTACAAATATAACGTGTTATCCTTCACTTTAAAGGGCTTAAAATTATTTCGATTGATACCGTGCTTGACAATTTGACAATGTAACGGATAATTTGCGGAGGGTAATTTGCTCCCCAAGGGGTCTAATGACGTCAAGAATTGTATCATGGGGATTTTTCACAACAATGATTGAAACTAATGAGTTTTGTGATCATTGAGCCATAAATAAACCTTTTATGCATTTGTATGTCAATTTTTTTCCTAAGCTGCCATGTTAAAAAAATATAAAATAATGAATGGATTTCAAAGTTTTCTATCGAATTTAAAAAAAATCTGATGTGGGCAACACATGACTTTCCATTATAAAATGTAATGAATTTACTACTTTTACAGTAAAAAAATAGGTTTTTCTTATAGTAGATACTAATATTCTTTCCAAGATATTGAATTTTCGACAATTAGTCGTCATTTTCATTGATTTAGCATCATTTTTATCCATTTGACGAGATTTTAATTAAATTGGCAACATTTCAAAAAATCGCCAAGTTGGCGACATTCCGCCAAATTCGTCGCCAAAATCTCGCCAAGCGTTATGCACTAAGAAAAAAGTTATTCTTACAGCAGATAAATGACTATTGGCGTTTAAATACAAAAGTATTATTTAAAGTATATTTTTTCATGAATGGAACGAGCTAGATCCACGAGAATGGTGTCACTCAATTTATCGCATGGTATTACATATGAAAAGTGAACATGTTTCTCAATAGGATTTTTTTTATGTGACTTTTTCGTAATTTTATTTAAAAAATGTACAATATCTCGAGAACGGTTCATATTAGCGTTCTAAAATTTATGCCAATCGTTTTCTAATGAAAAATTACATAAGAAATGTCTATTTGCGTAACTTTATTAGCGGTTTTCATTTTTTGACGATTTTTTCAAAATTTTATTCGAAAATTTAGGGGGCTTCTGAACATTCGATTACATATAAAAACAATAGGCTTCCAGTGTTTACGGATTGTGATTTTTGTACCAAATTTGATTCGAATCGGTCCATTCGTTCGTCAGTTATCGTCTCCACAGACTCACTGACACACACACACACACACACATACACATACTTTCAGACACACACACACACATACACACACACAGACATCACTTCAAAAATGTTTGATTCGTGATCAGGGATGCTTGAAACGTGCTCTCCCGTCGAAAACTCGAATTCGAATTTTCGACCCCGTCACAATACTTTCCTTATACATTATGTATATAAGGAAAGTAAAAAAATCTATCGAAAATATATTATTTGTGGTTGCTATTGTGTACAGTAACGAAAAAATATATAATCGAACAAAATCTTTGTATTAATTTGGCGTCTATATTCTGCTACAAGCATTTTATTTTCAGAGGTGTGTCAAATCGATATACGGTCAACTTAGGGGGGGGGGGAATCGGAAAGGTCCCCATCATCACGCTCATTGGGCTATCAGATCACTTGAGAAAAGTAAACTACCAAACTCTTGAGCGACCGGGTGTTATTTTTAAGTGAACTGAATTTTCTTTAACTAAAGCGTCCCCTTTTCTGGTTAAGCAATTTCTATTGAGGTACAATAGTTTGATTGTGCTTCTGAGAGACTGCACATAAGAAATCGACCACATACATCAGACAGACAGAAAGACGGACATCACCTCAAAAATAGTCAAAACGTGTTCAGGAGGTTATAAAACATATATTGGCATCAAAATCTCTAAATCGAAAATTTCGTGAAAATAATACGGTTTCAATAATACTACGTAAGATAAAATAAAAAGCCTTTAAATGAGAAAATTCTACCCTAATCTGGCAGGAATCCAAAATGATAGCAAGGCTTAAATGATGTGTCTGACAGGTGACAATATTTAAACCCAATTGTTGTAGTTTTTAACGCTTTACAACAAAGTTGAAAAGTGCTTATGACTTTGTTCATTCTGTCTGTCTGTTTGTCCGTTAGCACGATAACTGCCGTAAAAATGAATTAATCAAAATGAAATTTTAGTATGTTGTTCAGACGGTCTGTAGGACCTACGAGAAGATAAACGAATAATATCACCCAATTAGTTTTGGATTGAAACCGGGTTGAAAAAATAAAATACACTGAGCCCTATGTGACCCAATTTTTCAAACATTTTTTAAGCGAATTTAAAATTCACAAATTGCTTCCAAAATTTTAGGTAATATTTAAATTATTCCATAAAATATATAAAAAAAAATTCAGCGATATATATTTAGTAGTTTTTTAAATAAAAATTAAAATATTAATTACACCTCTTATATGAAGCGATCACGTGACCATGATATGAAAAGCTCACATGACCCACTTTAAAATGATATATGGCATCCATTTTGTCTCAAAATTGTGATGGTTTACGTTCTTTTTAATTCGTATTGAGTGTTGTATCCGTCCTAAAACCCTTTTATTTTTGCTTAAATTCTGTGCATCTACATACTGAAACAACGCAATGACAATATATTTGAGTTTAAATGATCATCCAAATTTGATTATTTCTACGACGAAGCCTATTTTTCACTTATGTAAAATGTAAACAGCAAAATATGTAGAATGAGTTGTATTAGAATTGCTGTATTTCTTTAACACAAAATTAGTTAGCCCATGGAGTCTCCATAGTTGATATGAATGAAATATTCATTGATTTTACATAGAGAAGCAGACGATTCTATAGCAGACTTTTTTCTAGACTAGTACGATTTTTTTCGATGAAGTTTTAAGCATAGAGTTTAATTACTTGTAGCTCCATGGTCTTAATTTTTAAATAAAATAAATTATTATAGTATTGTGATGAATGAAATGAATGGGAAAATGTTATGAATGAAATGCTGTTTCTATAGAGAGATCCATGTTATTTTTTCTATGACGTCATTTGAATGAATTTCGGTTGTTTTCGAGGAAGTTTTCAAATATAATAAATTAACGTAGTATTATGATAGATTTAAAATTATTACCGAGGAATGTATCGCATTTTAGAGATGTTTAAACCAGGCAATTTATATTTCAATGCCATCTTTTAAGGACATTCATTTTTATCAATGAAGGTTTAAGTTTTCAAATATAATAAATTAATGTAATATTGTGATAACTTTTAAAATATTATAGAGGAATGTATTGCATTTTAGGCTTCTTTAAATAAAACTACATTGAAGTTGGAAAGTGTTTCTTAATCAATGCTTTACGCATGATTGATCTTTCTTGTTATATTTTCATGAAGAATATTCCCTGCAACCTGAATAAATTATTGAAAATACAGAATTTGCTAATGTAGAGTGTAATGTTTACTTTACGCCGTAAGATTCAAAGTTACATTGAAAAGTAAGATTCATTGAGATTCACAAAGAATAAAAATGAAACACTATAAAATGAAAGTTAAATCGACATATTATTAGAAATAATACAATTTTAGAGCGTTGAAAATGAAACTACTAAAAGTTATAATTTTTTCTGAATTATTTAAAATAAAACAATATAATCATACAATATAATATACATCATACAACATAATACATTCCAAATGAAAGATATTCATAAACAATATAATTAAATTAACATTTGTAAAACTGTTGTCAATATTATTCTCCATGCGCAAAGTATTCGTTGGAATATGATTTCATCTAAAACAATGAAATGTTCTTATTAGTAAGAGAGAGAGTTTGCAGAGAGCTTTTGAGTATGCAGAGCTGAGAATTATAGATAGAAATTATGCTGTACGGTGTAATTTTAGAGTATTTTGAAAGTATATAACTTTTTTTCTAAAAGCTTATGTCAATTTTTGAATAAGAATAAATGTAAAAGCCTTTAAAGTGAAATATATAATGTCACATTTTAGAGCGTTTAGCATATTTAGAACCTTGAATTAGAATTAATAGGGGTAAAACTTTACGTTACATTAACTTTTGTCTTTAAATTATTCTAAAAAGTTTATTAAAATTATAATTTTCCCTAAAATTTAAGACAATATTTCACGGTTTCACTCCCAACATTTATGATCGTGCAATTAAAAAAATTTCTAAAACTTCCTCTAAGCTTGCTTCAGAAATAAATTTCAGCAACACTATGATATTTACCAATACATCCAAACATCAGTCAATAGATTGTTAAAAAATTTTCAAATTAATTATTGCATTTAAAACTACTAATACGCTTTGATTTTCCAATCTTATAGAAATCCCGAAGATCCCGAAGATCACCGAAGATCTTATAGAAATTTTCAACAGTTGGAGCATTTACACTAAAATATTTCTTACTAGTGTGGTCTATCTTATATTGGTTAAATTAAACGTGCTTTACAATTTTGTATTAAGGAACATGAAAGTTATATTAAAAACAGGAATTTATTAAATCTTCAATTGCTCAACATTGCTATCAATTTGACCCCCGTTTTGAGTTATCTTCAGCAAGGATCATACAAAAATGGATGTTGATCTATGATCTTGACTTCTTTAACGCTTTCTACATCCAGAAAAATGCTGATAATTTAGTTAATAGCTTGGCCAGTACTCCATTTTTGTTCGCATTCTGGCGGAGTAATCAATAAATTTTTCCACTTATTTTTCTTAACCTTTGGGTCTCTTATGTTGATGACCCAAACCGTCCAACTCATCCGAAGACTGGGACTATTATGTGAAAGCCCCAGGCCGTCCGGATCGTCCAGAGGACTTGGAGCAACAAAATGGACGACCGGGTGGGACTATTATGTGTCGTTCCAACGTCAGTTGCGTCTCTTATGTTGTTGTTGTTGAGACCCAGACCGTCCGAACTACCAGAACTATAAGGTTTGGACGGCCGGGAAGTGCCACCCAATTTAGACCGGAACCCAGTGGGGAGGCATCCACAGGGACCGTACCCTCCTTCCCCTACCACCAACTTCTCGTAAAGACTTACGGACCCACATGTTTAACGTGATCGTACTCCGCATCGACACGGCGGCAGTTGCGGCAGCGTGCAAATCCAGCGCGCAAACAACCGGGCTACCGCGCAAGAAATGTGCAAACAGCACACGGTGTTCCCAGGTGGTCACCCACCCAAGTACTAACCGCGCCCGATGCTGCTTGACTTCGGTGATCTAACGAGAACCGGTGTTTTCAGCACGGTACGGCCGTTGGCTCTGGGTCTCTTATATTTCGTTTTAACTTATTTTTCATTTTTATGGTTCTCATTTATTCTTGTTCGGGTTTTACTCGTCCTGTTGGGATATTATTCTTATGTTTCATTACACGCCATTCTTGAGTGTCCTTTTGAATGGACTGTTCTTAATTCTGCTTTCTAATTGGCTCTCTCAAGAAATTTCTTAATCCAGGTTTTGAGTATAAAAATCCCTTTCTTTCTTCTATTTGTTAACAATATTTTTTTTTGACTTTCGGTTAGTTGGTTTACTTTCACTGACGGAGATGTAGAGAATACTCAAAACAGCTGTATGAAGTATTATTGTCTTATTTGGTCTTAAATACATTCCTCAAGATTTCATTACTACATAATATATCAATTGTCTGCCGCAATAATTTTCAATTTAAGATAATACTTCAATCAGATATTTTAATAAATTTCCTGCAAAATATGTTATCAATGATAATTACTGAGATTTCAATTATTACAGAACTGCCAACATTATTTGTCTCATACTTACATATACCTCAATATCTCCTTTCCATATTCCATAGAAAACAATTTTACCCAAAACATCGAAACATCTTCAGCAGTATGAATTAGAAATTGTCTATAAGTTCGAAAACGAAATCGAGAGTAGAATTTAAGCTCTATTGCAAAAATTTGGATGAAATTTAGAAAAAATACGTTTTAAGAATAAACACGATAACTTTTAAATATGTTACATCTTTAAGCTGTTACATTTTAGAACAATTGAAAATTCGCGAACACTGAAAATGGAACTATTGATGGTACTACCTTTTCCTCATTGGATTACTACAATATTTCAATTGTTTACCATCACGCGTTTACCGTACAAAATAAATTTAAAGTAAAAAAAATAAACAAGATAATAAAGTAGATTGTCATTTATATAACTGCCAACATTACTTTTCCACTTTCATCACAAAGGATTCGAATGGAAATGATTTTATCTTGGATCTTACGTGTCGAGAACATTTGTGATTGCATTAATAAGTGATTAGTTGTGACGTGTTTGTACTCTCAACTGATGTAGCGTGATCAGTTGAAATGACTCCGACCGGAACATTAGTAATCATTTCGCATTTTTACCCCCGTATCCGTAAAGGACCGTAATTTACCTCATTTGTAATCGATATCTTGCACTCCTGTAACAGAAAAGTAAATACTGCAGCATATATATATATATATATATACATATATATGTATATATATATATATATATATATATATATATATATATATATATATATATATATATATATATATATATATATATATTTATATATATATATATATATATATATATATATATATATATATATATATATATATATATACTATATGATCAAAATTATCCGGACACTTTAGATGTTAAAATGTTTTTCGAATTTCTAAACAAATACTTGTTGACGATTTCTGTAAATTTGGCGATGTAAAGAACATGCTTGAACGCACCCTTTCAAGTAAAGGCACTGTAGTGCAACTTTTATAAAAAATCCACTGAAATATCGTGCAAATTTACAGATATTGACGATTTAGTGATAAGTTTTTCTCAGACTTTCTGAAAGTACCTGGATGATAGGACGATTTCCACAAATTGATATTTTACAAATTCATCGGACACACCTGTTCTGAAAGTGAACTAGTCCAATATTATGCAAATAAAGATCGCCACGTACAGGGGTGTCCGGATACTTCTTATTATTATTTGCATAAAATTAGGCTAGTCCTTTTCAGAACAGGGGTGTCCGATGAATTTGTAAAATGTCAATTTGTAGAAATCGTCCTATCATCCAGGTACTTTCAGAGAGTCAGAGTAAAACTGATCACTATATCGGCAATATCATTGTGATTTTTCACGATATTCCAGTGGATTTTTTAAAGTTGCTCTACTGTATTCACTGCAAAATCATAAAAGAAAGAAAAGAAAATTATTGCTATGTTTCGCGCCTGCGCAATAAACTTGAAGTATAATGTTTTTCTTCAACATTGGCAAATGTTCTGTAAGTTTCGTGAAATTTAATTGAAACCTGTCGATATTGTAAGCAAAAAACTTGTAAAAAAATATTTTCTTTTAAAAAACGTTTATATCTTCATGAATGTACGTTTTTGTTTTGCAAAAAATGCTTATACCTATTGAATAAAGCTAGTTAACTATTTTGTGAAAGTTACAAATCATTTCTGGCTATTTATGATACAGGGTGATCAAATACATTTCCCCCCTTTTTCAATATCTTGGTGATCCGCTAAATTTAGAAGTCACCGAAATTTTACTGGAAAGTGCGCATTCCAGCATGTTCTTCACATCGCCAAAATTACAGTTATATATATATATATATCAATATCACAAAGTTTATAATACTTTACAACAAAGTTGAAAAGTGTTTATGACTTTGTTCATTCATTCTGTCTGTCTGCCTGTCCGTTAGCATGATATCTGCCGTAAAAATGCCTTAATCAAAATAAAATTTTAGAATGTTGTTCAAACGGTCTGTGAAACCTACGGGAATATAAATGAATAATATCACTCAATTAGTTTTGGATTGAACTCGGGTTGAAAAAATGAAAAACATTGAACCATACAGGACCTAATTTTTCAAACATTTTTAAGCGGATTTAGGATTTGCAATTCACAAATTGCTTCGAAAATTTTAGGTAACATTCAATTTAGCCCATGAAATATATAAAAAAATATCAGCAAAATGTATTCAGTAGTTTTTAAAATAAAAATTAAAATAATAATTACACCTTAGATGATAACTAAATATTTATTGTTTCTACAAAGAAGCCTAATTTTAGCGTTTAGAGAGTGTAAACAAGTCAAGCTGTAAGATGAATTGTACAAGAATCGCTGCATTTATTTAACGCAAAATTATTTAGCTCATGAAGTCTGCATAACTGATATGAATGAAATATTCATTGATTTTACTGATGGAAGGTTTAATTACTTGTAACCCCATGATCTTAAGTTTTTAAATAAAATAAATTGTTATAGTATTGTGATGAATGAAATGAACGGGAAAATGTTATGAATGAAATACTGCTTTTATAGAGAGAGCCAGGCGTGTTATATTTCGATGGCGTCATTTGAATAAATTTCAGTTGTTTTTGATGAAGTTTTCAAACATAATAAATAATTGTAGTATTATGAAAATGTTAAAAACATTACCGAGGAGCCAGGCGATTCATATTTAATTTACGTCATTTGAATGAAGTTCATTTTTTTTCTATGAATTTTTAAGTTTTCAAATATAACAAATTAATGTAGTATTGTGATAATTTTAAAAATATTACCAAGGAATGTATCTCATTTTAGAGAGGTTTAAATGAAATTGCATTGAAGTTGGAAAGTGTTTTATTATCAATGCGTTACGCATGATGGATCTTTCTTGTACACACACACACACACATATATATATATATATATATATATATATATATATATATATATATATATATATGTATGTATACAGGGTTATGCGGAATGCTCTTTATCAAGTCAATATCTCATGAAGCAACTAGGCAAATACCCGTGCCGTTGTACAGGAAACCCCTTATGGCATGCATAATTACAGTATTGAGGCAATTAATTGAGAAATGTCATTTTTTTCGTTTTATCACACGTAAGCTTAGGAAGAAGCACTCCAAATTAGCTCAGAGTTCAAATTGCAGTTATTATCAAAGTAGCAGGTGTTCGTATGCACCTGGTAAGTAGCAGGTGTTCGTATGCACCTGATAAGTAGCAGGTGTTCAAATTCCTCCGCCAGGTGTCCCGCAGTGGTAGTTTCTCAGTTGTTCCGGGGCTCATTAGCGTCATGGATATCAGCGCGGAAACACGTGCTAAAGTGCACTTAGAGAACACACTTCTAAGACGTTCGAGGAAATAGGTAAAATATGTGGAGTAAGTACAGCAAGTGTCGGGAGGATCTGGAAGCGGTTTCAGGAAACAGGAAATGCTGGAAACAACCGTTCTGGAAGATGCGGCCGAAAAAGATCAACTTCGACACGTGACGACAAAACTTTACATCGAATGAGTGTTAAAAATCCTCGATTAACCAGTTTTGACCTGTCTAAGTCCATGGTGGCAGCTGGTGTTGATATTGCACCTTCAACAGTGCGATACAGGCTGTTAGAACGCGGACGGAGAGCACGTCGACCGTACAAGAAGCAGCTTCTGACGCTTCGCATGAAGAAAAAAAGGTTGAAATGGACACGGAAATACAAAACCTGAACTGAGAAGGACTGGGAGAAAGTTCTCTTTTCTGACGAAACACATTTTGTGGTTCAGGGATTTAGATCTATGTTCGTGAGAAGGAGCCAAGGACAACCTCTCAATCAGCACCACATCAATCAAGCACCCAAGCATCCGCCCAAAAAGATGTTTTGAGGTTGTTTCAGCGTTTTGGGGACAGAATCTCTTGTTCCCGTAGAGGGAATGATGAACAGTGCCAGTTACGAAGTCATATTGGCCCGAAAAGTGCTTCCAACCATGGCTGAACGGAGACTGCGTTTTCCAACAAGACAGCGCGCCATGTCACACTTCGAAGCGAATCAAAAATTTCTGCTCAAAAAAAAATATTACCGTACTGGATTGGCCCGGGAATTCACCAGACTTGAATCCCATAGAAAATTTGTGGGCTATTGTCAAAAAACGGCTTCACAAATTTGACTGTACGACGATGGACAAGCTAATTTCGGCCGTTATTGACATATGGTTCAGAGACGTTGAAATTAAAACTACATGTGCTAGTCTAGTACATTCCATGCCGAAACGTGTCTGCGATGTTATAAAGTCTCGGGGAGGTCATATCACTTATTAGTTTTAAATGTATCCACAGAAAACTTGAATAAAACTGAATTTTATAAAAAAAACTACATTTCTCAATTAATTGCCACAATACTGTAGACCAAAGGGTCCCCGTATTAGACCAAAGGGACCGTGGTCCTCGTGTTTGGGAGTTAGGTCTCCATATCAGCCTCTTTTGCAGATATGGGAACAAAATTTCACTCGAAAATTTAGGGAGGGGTTCTGAACATTCGATTGCGTATAAAAACAATAGGCTTCCAGTGTTTAACGGATTGTGATTTTTGTACCAAATTTCGTTCGACTCGGTCCATTCGTTCGTCAGTTATCGTCTCCACAGACTCTCTGACACACACACATATATACTTTCACACAAACACACACAGACATCACGTCAAAAATGTTTGATTTGTGCTCAGGGATGCCTGAAACGTCCTCTCCCGTCGAAAACTCGAATTCGAATTTTCGACCTCGTCGCAATACTTTCCTTATACATTATGTATATAAGGAAAGTAAAAAGAAACGTCTTATGAAATAATGTGTACAAAAATTGAGTTTCATATCGCGTTGTGATACATCTCATTAATGCATACTGCATCAATCCATGGTAATCCTTGGAAACTACTTGACTTTTATTCCGAAGAAAATGCATAATTCACAAAATAACGATCTCTAAAGATTTGTATACTTCAACGTGTCCCTCATATTTTCAGAGTCCTGTAAAAATAGAGGAAACTTCCTATATAATTTCTGCAAGAACTATTCTTAAAAGAAAAATTCTGTTGAAAACTTTTTCAGTCTATCTGTATCACCTTAAATTAAATATCAAGGAATTTTAAGATCATTATAGAAATCCCTCGGAAGCCGAGATATTTAAATAAGCGTTAATGCATGTGGCAGTCCATGTACTTACGCAGCTGATCCCAGATAAGGCCGTATTTCAATTTCTCTCTTCGGATAAGATGTGATAGCGAGAGAAGTTAAAAATACATTTTATGGTAAGATATTTTTTATATTTTTGTAAACTGACGCCGTTTGATGATGCATAAACTCTTGTGTGTGTGATATTATATTCTTTTAATATTCAAGATGAGTAACATTCGGTGGGAATTTACTCATCAGCAGATGACTGCCGATGACTGCTGGACAGCAGATGACTGCTTGCAAATTCATTTTCCTTTCCATTCCTGTCAATTTGATTCATAGTTCAGGTGTAGATGTAGGCCAATAAGCAAGAATGATGCGAGATTATAGATTATTACACACACATAGACACATAATATGTATATATATATACATATATATATATATATATATATATATATATATATATATATATATATATACATATATATATATATATATATATATATATATATGTATATATATATAATAGATTGAAAGTACAATGAAAGAAAAGTGAGAAGCTGTAATTCAAAAAACCTAACTTTCAAACAAGCTTACAAAATAAAAGTATAAATCTGCAAATCTACAATTAAATGGAAAAAAAAATATAAAAAAACAAATTTCGAATCATCGAGTTAAAGAAATCATCCTCTCTGACTGGGATGCCATTCGTCTTGAATATATTGATTTTAAATTAATAAATAATCACGTGTGAAGTAATTTCATACATTAGGATTTATATGGCGATAATGATGCCAATAGGTCTTGTATCCAATTTTTAAAAATAACTTCTCTGACTTGGATTTCATTAGTCTTGAATATATTGTTTTTAAAGTATTAAATTAGCGAAGTAATTTCATACATCAGTATTTATATGGCGATAATGCTGCCAATAGGTCTTGTATCCATATTTAAAAAAACAACCAATCTGACTTGTATTTCAAATATTAGTTTTTGAATATATAGTTTTTAAAAGATTAAATAACCACGAGTGAATTAATTTCATTCATTGGTATTTTTATGGCAATAATGTTGTTAATAGGTCTTACATCCAATTTTAAAATAACCTCTCGGACTTGGATTCCATTAGTCTTGAATATATTGATTTTAAAGTATTAAATAACCACGAGTGAAGTAAATTCATACAATTGTATTTATATGGCGATAGTGTTGCCAATTGGTCTTGTATCCGAATTTTTAAATATAACCTATCTGACTCGGATTTTAAACATTATTTTTTGAATATATTGATATTGGGATATTAAATAACCACGTGTGAAGTGATTCCATACATTAGTATATTAAATTAATTGTTATATTTTTATAGTATGTCCTTTTTGGTTTGTTTTAGAGTATTATAGTAAACATTTGGATTTTTACAAGTTATTGAAAGTGTATATGTATGTATGTAATTTTTCACGGTTTTATAAGAGTCATGAAGAAAATAGTGTAGGGAGTATCGGCTACCGGGAGCGTTTGCCATGGCGGAAAAAAGCTTTAACCGGAGAGTTGGGGGTCGCAACTCCCCCTGGCCGTTACTTCCGTCACTTATCTAGAAATTTTACGAGTACATTGCTACTTGTCCTATTTGGGAATTTATATATATATATATATATATATATATATATATATGTATATATATATATATATAGCTTTAAAGTAAGTAAAATTCAATATTATTTACCCAATCTATCAAAGTCAGAATAAAAAATATTATAAATACCCAGTTATTAAGAATAGAAATGATAAGTATACCATGTTACTACAACGAACATCTTATTAAATTCATAAACACCACTATACAAAATACATGTCCGCACAAAATCTTATTTTTTCATTTATTAAAACACAATTTAATTTTAAATTCAAAACCTTGCTACAATTGCAGCAACACATAGACAAATCAATCTCAAACATTTTAGAATAAAAAAATATTAAACAATTTATCATCTCCATGTTTCACTTCCAACTGTTGCACTCATAGTCTATCAAATTAATTGTAACCTGTTTTGATTTGGAAAAAGCTTTGTCAGTAACACTTACTCTACAATGTTAGAAGCACATGAGGTAACTCTATTTATGTTATTTTATTATTATTAGTCTTCTTTTTTTTCATGTTATACATAACATTGTATTTTCACAAACACACAGCCATACTCAGGTATATTTGATTTATTTGATTATTGTTGATTATTTTTATATTTATATCTGATCCATTTTCTACTTTCTTCTACATCGACCATGTGCATTATTTCTATAATACAATTTACAGTAATATACACACAAACTTATAATCAGTATTAAAGAACCAGGTATGGGTCTTGATAACATACATGGTTTCGGAAATGCTTTTCACTTTTTCAATTTATTCACTTTCAAAATACATTTTGGGTTCCAGAAAGGCCTCGCTCCAAGTGCAAAAAATGTTTTTCTGTTTTGCAACATTTCATCTTATACACTATTTTTGCTTTACACCATGTATGTTTAAGTAGGGAAGAAGGGGATTAGAGTTCCTTAAGCACCTGCATTACATATATGATTTATAACACAAATAACAATTTAATCTAAGGCTGTAGTTAAGGGATTATATTAACCAATCTTTACCACAATCTTTACCTTTTTTTTCTTTTTTCTCTTTCAATTCTTTATATATGGAACAGGGAAAAATGGCTATTTTATACCAATTTAGTACCTGTTTAATTTGTAATGTTTTATTTATAATGTTTTATTTATAATGTTTTATTTGGCTTCTTCACAAGCTTGTCGTATAGTTAGTACTGATATCATATAATCACTTCGTTCCATCTTATTTTCATTACAAGTAAATTAAAATTCTTCAATTATATTTATCTGTCTATCTATCTATCTATCTATCTATTTATTTATCTACCTATTTATCTCTCTCTCCCTCTCTGTATATATATATATATATATATATATATATATATATATATATATATATATATATAGTAAACAAGTTTGATAGTCCAATGAAAGAAAAGTGAGAAGCTGTAACTGAAAAAAACCTAACTTCCTAACAAGCTTACAAAATTAAAAGTATAACTGAGCAAATTTTCAAGCAAATGGAACAAAGAATGTATATATATATATATATATATATATATATATATATATATATTTATATACACACACATCTATATGTATATATATACAGATGGTATCTGGATTCATCATCAATATTTGGTTGGGAGGTAGGAAATAGGAAAAGAAGTCTATATCACATAGGACGCCATATAGTAGAGCAACATGAGTCCGGAAAATGATGGATAGAAAACACAACAAAAAAGTTGTAAGAAAAAAACATTTATTTGTGCATCGTTTGTACAGACTTACAAGAGGTGCTCGAAATGCCGACCATTTGCTAGAGTACATGCCTCCCAACGACGTTGCAAGGACAATCGGTCTTTCTGGAATATGCCCGGCATTTCCCGGATGTTTGTAGCGGCAACCGATATGCGTGCTACTAGGTCCATAGCACTGGCAACAAGAGTTTCGCACAACATGGTTTGCATCGCACCCCATACGAAGAAGTCGATTGGAGATAAATCCGGTGTCCGTGGTGGCCAACAAACCGGTCCACGGCAAAATAGTCCTATGTGAAATAGTCTTTTTATCCTATTCCCTTCCTCACCACCAAATATTGATGATGAATTCAGATGCACCCTGTATATATATATATATATATATATATATATATATATATATATATATATATATATATATATATATATATATATATATATATATATATATATATAAATATATATATATATAATAATAAATATATATATATATATATATATATATATGTGTGTGTGTGTGTGTGTGTGTGTGTGTACAATGCCACCACAAGGAGTGGTAGCTGACTTATACTATTTGAAACATTCTGCACATCTAAATCTAAAATAAAATCGACAAAGTCAGTCTCTGTAAAGCTTTAAAGAATATTGTAGAACTGCGGATACAAAAGTTCTGGTTGTGATGAAAATGGGAAGGTGTACACTGCATGGATAACACATTGATATTTAAACGACAACGAATATGATCAAATGTCGTGTGATTTCAGCTGCACAGTTAACTTTCAGCATAATATTGCCTTGAGTGGCAACGACAGTATCTGGAATTACCATAGGACCTTATTAAAAATTAACGATACATACCTTATCCTCGGAGCAAAAAGAAGATGTGTACGTAGAAGGTTTTGGATTAAAATATTTACCATCAGCTCGTAGAAAGTCAAGATGAGTTCGAAACAGACGACCGAGCATGGCCATAGCTGGTGACATCCCTGTTGTTGCAAGCTGAGCAGAGCGATAACGAAGAAATAACATATCTAATTGTTCTTATAAAGTTATCTTGGTAATCTTATTTCAGGGTGTTTTGACAAACGACTAAATTTGTGGGAATATGATACTGTACAAATGTGAATAATAACGTTTTGGAACAGGAAAGATAGAAATTACTTAAAATTGCGAACTGTAAATTTTTTCTGCGAAATTGTAAAAAAAAAGTTCCTTTAAAACTGACAATGCTTTTAGGACTACCAAACCTGGCAAACAAACTGCGCAAAACTGTGATGAGAGCTGTAGAATATATAGACGACCAATGAAATACTTCTAACAATTTAGTGTTTGAATCTATAATTAATGAAATGTTATTATCTGCAGGTACTAAATGATCGATATGCAAGTTTTCCCAAGGCTTCTTAGAGAAAGTAAATGCATTGCTTCGAATGAAGTAATGAGACATGTTCTTGGCAGGATATACTGTTATTAAACTTTTCCTTCAATACATGGTAATGTATAGGGAAAGTATTGGAATCATACGAAAATCACAATTCCAATTTTCGACGGAACTATACGTTTCGAGACCTCTAGTATACTAAAAAACTATTTTTAGCGTGACATATGTGTGCGTGTCTGTGTGTGCGTGTCTGTGTGTCTGTGTGTGTGTGTGTCTGTGTGTCTGTGCGTGTCTGTGTGTGTCTGTCTGTCTGTGCAATGTATGCATCCACTTTAACTAAAAACTAATGGACAGTAGTTCATAACATTTGGTAGGTAAGTCACTTGGGTGAAACCCTGGTATTGATTAGATTTTGGTAGGATTCGTAAAAACAAACCTGCCTTTTTTTGCAAAATAGTCCGTAAAATTTTCATGTATCTACTGTAGCTAAAATACTAATTGAACAAATTTCGCAAAATTTGGTAGATAAGTTACTTGTAAAATACTTTGCTGATCAGATTTTTGTATGATTCGGAAAAGAACAAACAACCTGCCTTTTTTTAGGAAATGGCCCGCAAAAATTTTATGTATCCACCACAGCTAAAATACTAATTGACAAAATGTTACAAAATTTGGTAGATATGTTACTTCTGAATTACCCTGGTGCTGATTAGATTTTGGTACGATTCGGAAAAAAAATAACCTGCATTTTTTTGCAAAATGGCTCCCAAAATTTGACAAAATCGAAAATAAAAAACTACGTATGCTCAAATATATCCATTAAATGCTTGTTTTATACGTATTTTTTAACGATGGAAATATTAGGACCTACCCCATTACAAGTCAAGCCGTTCTCGAGATATTTTTGTGTTTTAGTATTTTCTCTACGCCACCTATGAAAATAAATCCAGTCACCAATAGAGAACGAGAATTAAATTAGAAGTGAATTAAATTTAATTAAAATAAAGAGAACTTGGATATAAGTCTGCAGGGAAAGTCATGTGCTGCCCAGATCAGATTTTCCACACTAATTTCTATATTCATATCACTATCTGGCGACCAGACAGAGGAGTGAACCATTCTCGTAATTGCAGAAATAACTTGATGCCCATCACGCTGCTCATTAAAACTATTTAGGAATAATTTTGGAACCCCTAAAAACCGTTTTTCACAGTCCTTAAAATTCATAGATGTGAATCTGAAGCGTCTGCAAGAGGCTCTCTGACGACTCCACCATTTTGCCCACGTCTGGAGGAGAAATTTAGTACCCGATTATGTTAGATTCTGCTACGTGTTCTATTAATGAACAAAGATACATGATTTTAAGTCATTGAACAATTTCTGGAGTGTCTCTAAAGATTTATAGAAACACCCCTGCATTAACATATTGTAGTGATTAATTCATTATTTTGACGTCACTTTCGGTAACGTGATGCCATTTCTTTCAATTTTAACGATATTTTTGTCAATCTGGAGGGAAACATCATAGAGCTGGTTATATTTTGATAAATGAGTAGCCAAGTTCGCTGAATGTATCGCCGATTGTTACAGACAAGTGGAGAGAAGAGCTTTTATTATATAAAAATAAATGTGGGAGAATTGTTGATTGTTAAAATACAAAACTGTGACAAAGTATTTTTTTGCCGTGAACAAACAAATGTTTTGCAATATATTACTTATGAAAAGTGAACATATTTTGTAAAAGTTAACACTTTGTTTTATGTTATGAGATTTTTCTATAAATATAAAAAAAAATTAAAATTTGATAAACTTTTCATGCTAGGATTCTAAAATTTATGTCAATCGTTTTCTAATGAAAAATTACACTTATTTTTGTATGATTCTTTTTAAAATATATTGTATTGTTGGATTGGAGATTTGTACAAATTTCGTTCGAAACGCTCCATTCTTTCGTGAGATATCGTTTCAACAGACCTACGGGCACACACACATACGCACACACACGCACACACGCAAACATCACCTCAACAACCACCACTTCGAATTCAGGAAAGCTTTAAACGTGCTCTTCCATATACAAACTCGAATTCAAATTTTCGTTCCTTCATAATATTATCCCTACTATTATACTATGTATGTAGACAAAGTAAAAATAACGCCAAGGCGTATCGTACTGGATCCTGAAGCACCTGTGTACCAAATTTTATGCCAGTACGACGTTTAGATTTTTCGCTACGTATCACAAAGCCAGATAAACATCTTATTTTATTAATATAGATTTACTTTTCCAAGTAAAAATATGTTTGGAACAGTGTGTAATAATATTGCCCATTGGTATTTTGGTTAGTGTCAGTAAGTTTATACATCATAACTTAACACTGAATTTTATCAGCACTATCCCATGCATTATGTATCAATACAAGCTAATACTTTTACTCAACCAAATTTTTCTTTTCTAGTACATACATAATTCACAAAAGAACTCTGTCGAAGTATTTTTTATTCTTTGTTCCTATATTTTCGAAGAGTTAGGAACTGGTGAAAAAATTCATGTTTAATTTCAGTGATAAATATACTTTGGAAAAATATTCTATAGAAAACATTTTTCTGTTTTTCGATTCCGCTTTAAATTAAATATCAAGGATTTCAAAGCTCATTATAGAAAATTCTCGCAAGCCGATACATTTAATTGAGCATTAATGCATAGGGCATTTTTTGGGATTATACGGCCGATTTATTATAAGAACACATTCCACTTTTTTCTCTTGGATAGGACACTGTAGTGGAATAATATTTTCGAAAGTGTATTTTATACAAATAATTGCATTCTTGAACATTTTTTTTTGTCACGAAAGAACACTTTTAACAACGTTGTTAACAGATGTGTAATTTCATTTTTCATCTTACTTAATAAGAGAAAAAACCTGTCTTTGTGGGCGTAGGGCTGTGCAGACTGTACTGATAAATGTAAGCGTCGTGCGACTGTGAAAATTAGTATTTCAGTATTTTATATTTAGTATATTATTTTTGGATATTATTTCCAGTATTTTATTCAGTATTTTATTATATTTGAGTATATTATTTTTCGTATCAGTACTTCAGGACCCGGGTAGGTTCTTCTTGGCGTTATACTTTTACATTTCAGACTATATATTTATTTTTATTTTATAGGCTCGAATTTCTTTTCCGGTTGCAAAAAATAGGCCGCAAAACCAAATTGTTCCCCAAAAAACGATTGGAGAAAAATTTGGCTCGAGTTTTTTTCAAGGCACAGTGGCAAGATCATAGATAAGCGTATCATCTGCAAAACCAATTCCTGACTAATGACGCTTCATATTTAGGGTGCATTAATAAGGTGCATGTGGACATTTGCGGGCTCGTCTATTTCAAGAGCAGTTGAACATACGGCCATTTGTGATCCACATATTTTTATATTCCCTGCAACACACGGTAATGTATAGGGAAAGTATTGGAATCATGCCGAAAATCGCAACTCGAGTTTTCGACCGATCTACACGTTTCGAGATCTCTAGAATACGAAAAAACTACTTTTAGCTTGACGTCTGTGTGTGTGTCTGTATGTGTGTATGTGTGTGTGTCTGTGTGTCTGCGCAATGTATGTATCCACTCTAACTAAAAAACTGATGGACCGAATTTCATAAAATTTGGTAGATAAGCACTTGAGTGAGATTCTGGTGCTGATTAATTTTTGGTGGGATTTGTAAAAACAGAACCCGCCTTTTTTTGCGGAATGGCTCGTAAAAATTTCATGTATTCCCTCTAGCTAAAATACAAATTGACCAAATTTTACAGAAGTTGGTAGATAAGTTACTTGTAGGATACTTTGGTGCTGACTAGATTTTGGTACGATTCGGAAAAGAACAACCTGCCTTTTTTTTTGCAAAATGGCCCGCAAAAATTTCCAAAACCTAAAATAAAAACTACGTACGCTCAAATATATCCATTAAATGCTTGTTTAATACGTAATTTTTAACTATGACATGAATAAGACCAACCCCATTACACTAGGGCTAGCCGTTCTCGAGATATATTAGTTTTTTCATATTTTTTCTACGCCACCTTTGAAAATAAGTCCAGTTACCAAATGAGAACGACAATTGAATTAAAAGTGAATTAAATTTAATTAAAATAAAGATAATGTGGATATAAGTCTGCAGTGAAAGTCATATGCTGCCCACATCAGATTTTGTTTTATATCCCCTGCAATACATGGTAATGTATAGGGAAAATATTAGAATCATGCCGAAAATCGGAACTCGAGTTTAGTACTTCAGGACCCGAATAGGTGCTCCTCAGCGTTATGATTTTACATATCAAATCTGCAAGTTTTGAGATCTCTAGAATACGAAGAAACTATATTTAGAGTGACGTCTGTGTGTGCGTCTGTTTTTCTGCTTGTCTGTACAATGCATGTATCCACCCTAACTCAAAAAACTAATAGACTAAAATTCCTAAAATTAGGTAGATAACTCACTTGTGTGTGACCCTTGTGCTGATTAGTTTTTGGTACTTTTCGGGATCAAAGAACCCGCCATTTTTTGCAAAATGGCTTTCAAACAATGCCACTCTAGCTGAAATAATAATGCATCAATTTTTACAAAATTGGATAGATAAGTTCCTTGTGGGTTACCCTGATACTGATTAGATTTTGGTGTGATTCAAAAAAAAAAAACCTGCCTGTGCTTGCAAAATGGCCCGCAAAAATCGTCAAATTCTAAAATAAAAAACTGTGTATGCTCAAATATACCAATTAAATGCTTGTTTCATACGTAATTTTTAATGATCAAAAGAATAAGATTAACCCCATTACATTGGGACTAGCCGTTATCGAGATATTTCAGTTGTTTCTCATTTTCTATACACCACATTTGAAAACAAGCCCAGTTATCAAATAAGAACGAAAATTGAATTAAAAGTGCAAATTGAGTGTAATTTAAAATGAAATCTTGGGTGTTATTTTGTGTAATTAAACTCGATATAATGAAAGATTGAAGAAATAAAGAGAATGTGAATATGAGTCTGCAAGGAAAGTCATGTTCTGCCCACATCAGATTTTCACTTTCCCTGCAATACATGGTAATGCATAGGGGAAGTAATGGAATCCTGTTGAAATTCGCAACTCGAATTTTCCACGAATCTGCACGTTTTGACAACTCTGGAGTACGAAACAACCATTTTTAGCGTGACGTCTGTGTGCGTGTCTGTGTCGCTGTCTGTCTATGCAATGTATGTATCTACTCTAACTGAAAAACTAATTTACCGAATTTCATACAATTCGGTAGGTACTTGTCACTTGCGGGTGATCCTGGTGCTGACTAGATTTTGCTATGGTTCGGTATGAAAGAGCCTGCCTTCATTTGCGAAATGGCCCGCAAAAATTGATGTATCCACTCTAGCTAAAAACATAACTAGGCAAATTTCATAAAATTTTGTAGACAAGTCACTTATGGGATATCGTGGTGCTGACTAGATTTTGGTACGATTCAAAATAAGAAAATCTGCCTTTTCTAACAAAATGGTTCGCAAATATTGTCAAAATTCAAAATGAAAGATCGCATGTGTTCAAATGTATCAATTACATGCGTGTTATATACGTAATTTTTAACGAGATAAATAACAAGACCATTACCGTTAGTCTAGGACTAACCTTCCTCGAGATATTTGAACTATTTTTGCATTTATGTTACGCCGCGTTTGAAAAAATGTCCAGTTACCAAATAAAACAATCTGATGTGGGCAGCACATGACTTTCCCTGCAGGTTCAAATTCATATTTTCCTTATTACTTTAATAATTCTTTAGATTGAGTTTAATTGCACAAAATATCAATAAATTTGCATTTTTAATTCAATTTTGTTTTTATTTGGTAATTGGACATTTTCCCAAAAGCGGCGTAACAAAAATACAAGAAATCTAAAATATCTTGAGAACGGCCAGTCCTAAAGTATAATGGAGTGTGCTATATTCTTTTCCTCGTCAAAAATTGAGTATAAAACAAGAATTTAATTCATACATTTGCGCATACGTAATCCCTTTATTTTAGATTTTTTCGATTTTTGCGGGTCATTTCGTAAAAAAAGGCAGGTTGTTCTTTCCGATTCATACCAAATCATGCCAAAATGATAAGCATTTTTTTTAAACATTATAAATTTTATTCAAAATTTCATACGGAAATTAGATGGTATTTCAACCATTCGTTTGCTTTTAAAATCAATAATATTCTAGTATTCACTAATTGTACTGGTCGTACAAAATTTCATATCAAAACGTGCCATGCGTTCATGAGATATCACACAGGCTCACTGGCACACACACAAATACTACTATACATCACCTCAAAAACGTTCCTTTCGAGTTCAGGAATGCTTGAAAACTCGAATTCCAATTTTCGACCCTTTCACAGTAAATTCTCTATACATTATTACGTATGTAGGGTAAGTAAAAATACTCCGTGTAGGTGCTTTACGAAGTACGAGCATCAGTATTTATCATAATTTGACATTGAATTTCGTCAACACCATCACATACATAATGTATCAATCCAAGCTAATATTTTCACTCAATCCAACGTTTCTTTCCAAGTACATGCATAATTCACTAAAAACTTTATCGAAGGAGTTTTTCTTTTTTCCACTTATATCTTCGAAGCGTTATAAAAGAGAGAAAAACTTGCTGCTTAATTTCAGAGAGAAATATATTTATAGGAAATATTCTATGGAACGTTTTTTATCGGTTCTATTCTAAATTAAATATCAAGGATAAGTAAGTCGAGATATTTAAATGTGCTTTAATGGATAGGGCTTTTTTTACGCTTATGCGGTTGATCCAAGAAAATGGTATATTTCACGTTTTTTTCTTTGATAAGTATAAACTTTCTATTTGATAAATATGTTACTAATATTTTTTTTAACTTAAACATAATTTCTTAAGAGCAATATTATTTTTTTGTTTGATTTATCAAGCTCTATTTCGGTTAATCTCGTTATAAGACCTTAAATTACATGGAATTGCCTTTTTTATTTGCTCGACAATTTGAATATTTAAAAACTCCCTAAAATAACTACAAATATTTTAAATTCTTAGATCTACATATAATTCACCATGTGCAAATGTGCTCCATATTGTATGAGCAAATAAGACATGTTAGGAAATAGCCAGATAATATGGGTCTGAAAGGATTCAAAATATAAAATTATCTTAACACATTAGCAGAACAGCAGAAAAGTTATAATTTATCTCAGAATATCAGATAAAAACAGATAGAAAGACTATTTTAAAATTACAGTTCAACTTTGAGCAATTTAAACGTAACTTAAGACATGCAATGACCTCATGTAAGCACTATGTGAACATTAAACACAAAAACATTTATGGTGCAAATTAATATGAAAAAACATATTATATAAAGAATAACCATGTAAAAAAACACCAGTTTGCAAGAGAACTCTGCCGAGTCATAACTGATATGCATATTATTATTTTGTAGGAGTGAATTGGGTTTGTATCAATATATTCAAGCAAATAAATCCATGACAGATAGCTGTGTATGAAGTGAACACTGCGAGAAATGTATGTTCATAGTATATATGTTCATAAATGTATGTCCACTTTGACAATAAGAGATTGCGTCCAAATAGCTTATTGGTAGAGCGTCGGATGACTAGTTCGAAGATACAGGGTTCGATTCCCGGTTGGGAGAGCAAGTTCCTTTAACAGTTACCACTTGGTTTGGTGAAAGAAATAATGCAGTAACTTATCAATGAGGAAAATTGTACATAGTGCTTAGTTTTAGTCGATTGATCAGTGAATAATATTCCTATGACAGACGATTAAAAATACCTCAAGGAAAAGTAACAGAAATTAAAAAATATTCAATTGTAACCAACTTTGAGTTCCTCTAATTAACATATTAACATACGGAGGTAACCTTAAAGGAACTCCGCCCAACCCAAAGATATCCGGAAAGAGAGGACTCTGTCCCCACGGTAGGGCACATAGGACACCTAGCACACAAACCACTCCAGCCGCCAGATTCGCAAAGCGACACCAAGGGAAGACAATAGCACTCACGGAACGCCAAAATCACTGCCAACAAGCGCTCGCACCAACGCGAAACCGAGAAAAGACCACAAAAACAAAAAACCTAGGACCTGCAGAGAGTCTTCCCCGAACTGGACAACAACCATTTTATTGTCAAAAATAACATGAAAAAAAATTTCCTTCGAAAAGCAACACGTCTCCACAGAGTCAGTGACACACACACATACTTTCACACACACACACACACACACACAGACACACAGACATCACCTCAAAAATGTTCGATTCGTGATCAGGGATGCTTGAAACGTGCTCTCCCGTCGAAAACTCGAATTCGAATTTTCGACCCCGTCACAATACTTTCCTTATATATTATGAATATAAGGAAAGTAACAATGGATAGAAAATATCGTTCATTATGTGTGTATCAGTCTGCATATTTATCATAACATGACATTGAATTCCATCAATACCATCACATACATAATGTATCTATCGAAGTTAAAGTTTTGTCTCCACTCAACTTTTCTTTCGAAGTACATACATAATTCACAAAAGAATTCTGGTAAAGGATTTGTATCTCTCTTCTTTCCCAATATTTTCGAAAAGGTGTAAAATAGAGAAAAACTTTCCTCTTAATCTCAGAGAGAATTATACTTAGAGAAAATATTTTGTAGAAAATACTTTTGATATTTCTTAATAAAATATGGTTTTAGTAATAAAATATTTGCGCAACTCAGGATATTTAAATAAAAGACGCATGACAACCTGATAAATGCTTTACATTTATCAGGTTGATCTAGGATAAGAACATATTTTAAATTTTCCCACTAAATATAAAGTATTAGCGGAGATTAATAAGTTTCATAATGCATTTCTCTATGTAAAGAACCTTGCTACCCCAATCGGGAATTGAGAATCGGGAATGAATCATACCTCGGACATCTTTGCACTAAGCAACAGAGTTTATTTGTTTGGGCGCCATTGTAAAGAACCTTGCTGGTCCAAAGGAGAATCGAACCCTGTATCTTCGAACTGGCCAGACGACCCTCAAACTTTTAGCCATTGGACGAAATTGTCTCTGCATCTATCAAGCTACGTTTTATCTAAAGTATCAAAATTTTCTCCCATAATGAGTCTTTAAGCAAGACCATTAATCTGTGTATACACTGTTTGTATGTTCCATGTTTATTTTTAATGAATAGGAAATTATGTGTCTATTTAAATAAATAAATAAAAAAATTAAAAAATATTTAAGATCAGACTTATCTCTGCACATGAAAGGAAATCACTGAGATGTAGCTTGTAATTTTAATAAAAACTACCTAAAGTGTCTTATTTTTATATTTTTGAATTTTTTTCCAAAAATTCATAGTACTCTAAGGAAATTGATAGTACTATGTCTCTGATTAAATTACACTTTTTGTGCATCTATGGAAGAATGCGAACACATCATTTTGTGATTCTATTTGCAAACTATGTCTTGATCAGGGATTCTCAAACATATTTTTAACTCTCGACATATTGTTTAATCGTGTGAGATCTTACGATGCACTCGTGCTATAGGTGGCAGCACTGCGACAGAAGCGGTGTTGCCCCTATCTAAACCTGCATTGAATCCTGACGACCTATTGTAGGATCCTTAGGCTTCGATAGGATCCAATGTCTTAATAATCTCTCGAAAAATGTCTTGATACTCTGAACACTGTCATATAAACCAGTCAACACCAATCGCGTATTAATAAAAAAGTTATTAAAATATTTAATGCATAATTTATATTATTTTCTTATTTTAATAAAATTATTTTTGCCGTTTTTTCTTGCGACACGTAAATAAAGTGCCCAAGTGAGAGCTGGTCTATTTTATATTGGTCAATGCTATTTAATTTTGGTACATTTTTAATCATTAAGCAAAATTCGACCATTGATTTTTGGCGATATCGAATGAGGTGTATGGGAAATAAAATCTAACTTAATTTTGTATATATTTTCGTAACTTTATAAATTTTGTGGTTTATATTTAATCCATTGTTGATCAAAGCCCTTCCTATACACAGGAAGGGCATTGACTAACAATAAATTAACAAAGTCATATCATCTCAAAAAATTCTGTCTAGAACACGTATCACAATGCAAAAATAACAAACATAAAATAAAGATTTCACTCAATGATTAATATAACAGATTATTAATAGCGAAACCTCTAAATTATTCATAAAAGAAAAATTTGACATTGATAGAAATGATGACAAGTTCTATCAAAGTAATAATATTATGCATGCTACTATCTGAATATTCAACTTTGCATATCTTATATTTATTAAAATAATTTATTTATTAAAATAATTAAAATAATTAAAATAAATAAAATAATTAAAATAATTAAAATAATGAAAATAATTAAAATTTATTAAAATAAGTTTATTTGTCAGCCTTCAAATGTATTCAAATGTCTTTGAGTAATTATATTAGTCATCCATTATTTATATTAAAATAACTTAGAGTAATTAGAATTAGTAATCGCACCTAAAAGAGACGTTTCAAATCTTGAAATCATGCTGGCCATACATCAGCATTGGCAAGTCGAGTCACCATTATTCATCGTCATAGAATATTCATCATTTGTAAATAAAAAAAAAATACATTTTGTTCATGTCTCTGGAGGGGTTGGCATATTGACTAGTTTTCTTAGTGTTAATGCATTTAAATGACATTTGTCACTGATGAGCTTTAATAAGATCGTAAAAATCCACCAATTTTGCTCAATGTACTGAAAATATGATCTCATTAGAAAAAATCACATGATACATCTGACGAAACTAATGAATGCATCATATTCAGCATTCAAGTTCTCAATTAAAATAATACAGATTGAACACTGCCTTAGTGACTAAAGAGCGGTTTTTAGCCAAATAATTTAGAGTAATGAGTTAATTCATAGGTCATTTAGGATATATTGAAAATTAGCTTTCTAGAACACTCTGCACTGTGTCTTCTATAAGCAGTTTAATTTACTCAAACCTTTTCTTTATAACGCTCTATATTAATACTTTTATAATCAAAGTATCATTATAAATTATATATAAATTATTATATATAATTTGAACATTTGTAAATTTTGAGTAGGCCACATATCGGACGTCAATCTAAGTGTAAGGAACATGTTTTTCCACAGATATTTGTTTTAATTAAATGCTTTTTAGAAAAATTTTAAAATGAACAATAGGTTCAAATGTATACCAAGCAATTAATAAAATATCCGGCATCATGGCTACAAATTAAATTTTAAAGAACAAAATCACTTTAAAATAAAAGCCTTTATTTAATCACACTAAAAGACAATATTATATTAAAAACATAAGCGTTTTTGGACGTCAAATGACCATCATCAGCGCTACGTTTAACCTCCTCTGATGATGGACATTTAATTCCCTCTTCATTTATATTTGTCGTGACTCCATTTCTAATTTCGATCCAATTCGAAACTTCAATCTTGCGTAGCGTCTCATTCTTGACTCCTTGCGATTTAAACTTTGTTGGAATTTTTAGGCAAATAAATATATTATCTGTATACTTTACTTCTGATGTGCTAATTTTATAATTTAACGTTTGTCATGACAATATTTTTACTTCTGGAATCTAGCTATTTAATGTATGCAAATTATGTTCGCTGTTTTTGACTGTGTCGAAACCCCAGACCGTCTGGCTCATCCAGGGACATAGAGCAGCAAAGTGGGCGGCCGGGTTTTTGACTGGGTGTAAAAAGCCAATGTATCTCCTTTTTCCGCTATGCCCTCGAATAATAAACGTTTGGCGTTCGAAAGAGCTCAGATTTTTAATCTTTTAGTATGACCAAATAAAGTTTTTCGTAACTAAAGGCAAAACATTAAATGTTTTGTTCTTTAAAATTTAACAAGCAACTAATTTAAATTTCTGAAAATTTCAAGTATTGATTATGGTAAAAACTGTACTTTTATGAAGCAGAGAAATTAAATAATACGTAACATACCCGGACTTAAAATAAAATAAATTGTTTTTCAACATGGCGGATAGAACCTGAAATTTTAAATGTTTTTAATCTGAGGTTTAAAAAAATATTATTTAGAATGCACCACGTTACATATAGCATCTCTGTCATTTAAAGAAACTTTAAGCTTTATTCAAAACTCATTGCAGTTTAAGTCTAACTTTTTACTGAAAACATACAAAATTGTACTAATTTTCTTAAATCGTTTTACTTTTTCCGAAAGTTTCATGTGATCATGGTTATTACCAGAGTCTTAATCTTGAAATCCAAAAGTTGCTGCTAATACATGATTTGGCGTAGTTTTAAAACTGAGTTAAAAACTTTTGTTGCAACGATGTTGAGAGTTTTGAGTTTAAAAGATCATCTAAAAATTATTTTTGCCACTAATAGTTTAACTTACCAAATTATTTTCTTTAATCGAAATACACAATTAATCATTCACATATATTTGATTTTCAGTGTCTGGTGATTAAGCTTCTAGCATAGTCAAGTTAATACTATTAATAGTATGAATATGATACTGGATATAATAGAATCATTTTCTACACTTTAGTTAGTAAGTTTGCCTTTGTTCCCTAGTAGTAAATTTTTAACCAACAGTTTACCACTTGGATGGATAGTTGATGAAACTTAATCAAATAATGGCAAATTTATTTAAGTTTTGATATTTTTAAAATTAAAAAAATATATTAAAGAAATTGGTTAAAGAAATGGTGATACAAATTTGCTTTAAATAGCAAATATAATGTTATTAGTGTTGTGCTGTTTAAAAAATTTACATTGCGATTACTCCTGACTGATATTAGTTTATAATCATTTAGAGAAACTATTATTTGCTTCATACGTTTTATTTAGAATTAATAATATGTAATATAATATTAATTTAATGAAATGATTTTAACATCTGTGGAAAATTAATACATGTTACAAAAATTGTGTTTCTAAATCACGGTACAAAAATTATTATATTATATTTCTTTGAAATTTCCATGCATATGTTATTCATTTATCAACACTGTCCCTCACGGCTAATAGCAGAAAAGCTTATTTATATCCAATTTCATTTATACTTGAAAACGAGAACAAAAAATATTATGAATAGTCTTATTTAAATAAGCACTCCACAAAGGATTTAAAACGCGTTTAGATAATCTCCAGTCCTAAATCAAGGAGAAAAAGTAGATGCGGCTCATCCACTGTCTTATGTAGATGATTATTTTCTCGCATACGACTATTTTTAAGCATTTTTTGTGATATAATTTTTATTATCGTTCTCCTTATATTAAACGCTATCATCTTTAAACTGACAATTTTTTTAAAGAATCCAGCCGCATCTAATAATATTTGTTTTTCAGATTTTGATGATAAAAATGTTTACGGGTACAACATTAAAATTTGTGATAAGGAATAAGCTAGATAATAATATAAATGTAATGACGTACATGGCAAGAAAACTACTGCAGAAGTAAATACGTCATAGCCTTTGTGAATTGCAAGGTCTTTGCCACGAAAAACCTCTCTGGGCGGCCATTTTGGAAGAGGAATAGGAAGCATCTTGGCAACTATGTTTGTGTCCAGTCGTCTGAATTTTATTGCTATAAAACATTATACAATATATTTTGTCGTAACTACGATTACTAATCACTATGTGTTCTCGTTCTTGTAGAGTTTGCTCAAGTCCACTAAAGTTTTGTATGTAGTTTACTTGACACAAGATTGTTTAATTTATTAGCTGATTGACAGCGCTTTTGTGTGTGTTGGTAGCACCTGGTCGAAAGTATTTAATCAGAGTTTTTGAAGGAAAATTAGAGGTTTTTAATCTAATAAAGCTGTACATTAGTTTTCTGTATAGATCCATTTCATATGTATTATGCATTAGTTAGTATGAATTTCCTATCAAGATCGCCTGAAATTGAAAATTACATTGTTATAAAACTTTTATACAGACTATTTTGTCTTAACTGTGATTACCGATCACATCTCTGTTCTTGTTCTTCTGAAGTTTGAAATAATCCTAGCTCGAGTACCATATGGTCATTTAATTTGCTAGCTAATTGACTGCGATACATTTTGGTGTTATCAACACGTGGTCGAAAGTATCTAATTAGATAGTTTTTGAGGGAAATTAGAGGATTTTTATCGATTAGCAATTGTGCAGTGGTTTTCTGTATAGGTTCACTTCATATGCCTTACGTATCAGTCCGTGTGGATTTCGATAGAGCTTCATTTCTGTAGTGGTGGCGTTCATCAGGATGGCTACAGCGATGCAAATCGTTTGGTCAGAAATGCTGTTGAAACTGCTACTTTCATAAAATCTAGAGCCCTATTACTCTAGATTTTATGAAATAAGAAAGTGAGCGGTAGTGATAGTCGTTATGTGGTTGTAGTTCTAGTCTACCCAATTTATATGATCAGTTCGCTAGTCTACGCTGTCGTTTTGATAGTTCAAACCATCGGATATACAAAAAGTCATATAATGTACCGGAAGGTGTCTAATCAGTTGAGTTAATACGCAGGTTCAATCATCCAGATTTCCCCGGTGGCCAGATTACTGTTGTTTTAGACAGGAAACGTTGAGCTATTGTACAGCGCCAGAAGATCAATTGACAAACTCAACAGATCTATTGTAAGCCTCATTTTTAATTGAGTATATATTTTTACATTGCATGTGTAAATTTGGAGTCACTTGTAAAAGCTGGATACGTAAATCAATTGTGATAGTGGAATAAACTTAGGAGTGCCAAATTGTAACACTCCGAACGGGCGGTCCGTCGTGATCAATATAATGCATACAGAATCAGAATAAAGTATAATTTAATCTAGTGGTAGTACAAATATAAATCCCGAAGCACATCTTCCCTGGTTATGGGTGCAAAGGCCCATCAATGACTGGAATGGGAAAACATGGCAAGAAAGAGAGACATGTACACTCTAAATAATTACTCCAATAATTGGTAGAAGTAAATTATTTAATTAAGATATTATTCAATTAGGTATTTTTAACATCATATTTTCTTCCGAAGTATTTATCCAACAAATATATACTTTGGTTACACAGCATAATCTATATAACAAAATTGTAAATTGTATAAACTTTAACTGAAAATGTAACGAAACAACATTTACTTCAGAAATCTAAATCATCATGTACATAAAATAACACTTCCTTTCCACAATAATTACAATACACTGAACATGTTACTATGCCTCTACTTTACTCTAGAACACTACGTATAAAATTGCAACACCTTCCAAGTGTTAATCAAGTATGACTGGCCAATTCTGACCTCATCAGGATCATGTCAAACAAGTTTCTTGAATTTCATTAAGTAGTGTCACGACGGATGAGATAGACATAAGAGCCAACCTTTTCGTTTTCCGTCAATTAAAATAATACATTTTACTTACAAATTATTCGTCCATTTTTTTATTAGTTTCCATTTTGGAACTGGTCCTCACGGCATTACTCACAGTGGCTTTTTTTCCGACTCTAAAATATTTCCAATTATTAGAGTTTAGAGGTTTTATAAAAATTTGGATTAGGCCGCCCGTTGATCCAGATTATTCAAAGACTTTGTTCCATCTCCCACGATAGATAGCGTCCAAACGCCAAACACAAGTACCCAGCCGTCACCAAAAAACACGCCTTCCAAAATTACCAATTATGAAAGGGCGATGATACATACCATCTTTTTAACCTCCAGTGACAGTTTACATCAAGAGCCTCAAAAACTCCGAAAGTTTCGCTTTCCCACCGCAGGCAATAAGCAAAACAAAAACTGATACATCTACTCCAAACTAACAGTCGCTTTTAAAAGCGGAAGTAAAAGTAGAGACATGAAATACAAATAATCGTTCGGTTTCTCGCACACAGAAAAGCATTTAAATCAGAATATAGTTATACAAGTACATATAATATAAAAATACATTTAAATTCAGCAAAGTCGAGAATTTATAAAATTCCGACACGACACATGTCAATTTCTCCTTCTCTTGGTCAAGGATTAATCATATTTTTATACATATCACCTCTTGTTAGTTAATCGAATTTGCTACGTTAAATATTTGAATAAAATTGCTAAATTCTATAGCGGTGAGTTCTTCGGGATACATAAGCAGTTCCAATCAGCTGGTTAGAATGTGTTGTTGACACTGCTGATGGGTCCTAGTCTCTAGATTTTATGCAGTAAGAAAGTGAGCAGTTGCCGTCCGGTTGAAGGTCGTTAGGATTGTAGTTCCAGTTCACACAATTTATATGGTTCTTGTGCAAGTCTACACTGTTGTCTCGATAGTTTAAGATGTCAGATATATGAGAAACAATATAATGCACTACTCTGTATCTAACCCATTTAGCTAATACGCAGGTTCAACTATACGTTTTTTGCCGGTTTACGGAATTATCAGTTTACGGATACCGGTTGCCAGATTACTGATGTTTTGGAATGGAAAGCTTGTCCCCTTGTACAACGCTAGCTGACCAGATGACGGACTCAACATATCAATTGGAAGTATTATTGTAAATTGTGTATAAAGAGTATACCTTTACATTGGATGTTAATTTCTTGTTCTCTTGGTCAAGGATTAATCGTTTTATTTTGCATATGTGTCACATTTTGTGTGTTAATCGAATATGCTGCGATAATAATTGAATAAAATTGCATAAAATTTAATTCTAATTCTAGACTCAGTTACTTCTTAGAAGTGTGGCAATTTGTTATATGCAAAATTCAGTTAAATATGCATGTGATTTTCATTAATTACGCACTAGAAAATGTAACCAGCTCTGCCCTGAGAGTTAAATTCAGGAATTCATTCATTCAAAGTCAGCAAGGCTAGTATTGAAGAATTAAATATCTGGTTTAAATTCTGATCAACTCGGTCTAAAAAGCTGGCAATGACAAGAAAGTCAAGTTACATGCGCATATTGTCCACAGAGCTGCCGTTCATTACCAAGTCCAAGGACAGGGTCATGCAGTTTAAACGCACACAGCAAGTTGCCAATTCGCATGCAACACGCAGACGATTACTGCTTTGCAAATTACATATGATAAAACGGTTGTATAAAAAATAAGAAGGGTCGACTATGCCTAAATCATTGATTATGAAACACTTTCCAACTGAAAATAAATTGTAATTAGACATCTCTAAAATGCGATATATTCTGAGGGGAGGGGTATTTTTTAATTACCAATACTACAATAATTTATTTTACTTGGAAACTTAAAACTTCATCGAAAAATATGAGCTTTATTCAAATGAGTCATCGAATTATGAACCGTATGTATCCCTCTGTAAAAGCAATGAATATTTCATTCATGTCACTTTTATTCCACATACCAGAACTAAATAATTTTGCGTGGAAGCAATTCAGCAATCCTTATACAAATGATCTTACAATCACTTAGTTACATTCTGCATCCATTAAAATTGGGCTTCCTTGTAGAAATAATCAAAGTTTGATGATCATTTAAATTCAAAAATATTGTAATTGCGTTGATGCAGTATATAGATGCACAGAAAATACGCAAAAATAAAGCGTTTTTAGGACTGATGCAACAGTAAATATAAATTTAAAAGAACTTTAGAAATAACGATTTTTACACTCGGAAAAAAAATAGATGCTATACATTATTTTGAAGTGGATTATGTGATCTCTCCATATAATACGGGTGTAATTATTATTTTAATTTTTATTTAAAAAGCTACCGAACATATTTTACTGAACATTTTTATATATTTTATGGGATAATTTGAATATTTCCTAAAATTTTCGAAGCGATTTCTGAATTTTAACTTTGCCTGAAAAATGTTTGAAAAATTAAGTCCCATAGGATTCCAGGTATTTCACCTTTTCATCCTGGGTTCAATCCAAAACTAATTCGGTGATATTATGCATTTACATTGCCATATGTCCCACAGATCGTCTGAATAACATACTAAAATTTTATTTTGATAAAGTTATTTTTAAGCAGTTAGTGAAAGACAGACAAACGGACAGACATATTGACAGATAAAGACAGACAAAGAGACAAAATAAACAAAGTCATAAGCACTTTTCTACTATGTTGTAAAATGTTAAAAATTGGAACGACATATTAAAATCACAAAATTAAAAAACTGATGAATATAATCTAATTTGCTAGATAAACAACTGGATTTCCGTTTCCACAAATATCTGCTATTTTATCTTTATAGTCGGTACCGAATAAAGCATATTTTTAAGTATAAATGTTGACGAGTTTTCGAATTTGAATGTTTATAATTTTAAAAGTAATTCGATTTTTGTAGAAACTCACCGAGACGCATCGACCGAGGATCTGAAAAACACATGTAACTGCAAATCCAGGCCGATGTCTGACTTTCTGCTACATACGACAGTCACAGACACGCAGCTACATAGATACACAGATACATAGTCAAACAGATATAGAGATATATATACACACAGAAACATATATACACATACACATAGATGCACAGACAAACATATTAATTTATTTTAATATAAATACAGCGTTGTCAGTGAATATGAATTAAGTTAATTATCTTACCTCAATCTAGTAATCTTCATCAAACGTTGTTTATTTGTCCTTTCACGCTTCTGATGAATACGTGAGAAGAAGTCCATCTCGGTAATTTCCATTTAATTGTTCCTGAGAGGGTTTAAACATCGATGTTTCAGTCTATTAATGCTGGGCTCTCTAGGGTACTGCTGCTATTAACGAGGAATACACGTTTGCATGTGCATATAGATATATTTATATAATGAATTTGGCTGACAGTGGGTTTATTTATATAGAATATATATATATATATATATGTATATATATATATATAAATAAAATTGAAAATATGTATGTTTATTTTTTTGTGTGTGTCTCATTATCACGAGAAAGCGGCTGCACAGAATTTGATGAAATTTTCTGGATAGCCGTGAAATATACCTTAAAATATGCATAATATACCTTAAAATAAGCCGTAAAATATGCTTTTTAAGGCATATTAAGCCGGTTAATTAAGTCGAATTTCTAATAGCAGGAGCTGTTGAGATATTAATGGAAAATAAACCTCCCACAGAGATAGTATTCTGTAAACGATATTTTTGCAAGTTTATTTTAAAAGAAACTATTTCATGTTGCTAAGCAACGGAATTAAATCCAATGAGGTATAGCAGAGAAAATATGATATGTTGCGAAGCAGCGGAATCAAATACGTTGAGTTTATACAGCAGAAAATACATGATATGGTGCTAAGCAACGTTTCAGAAAACAATTTTTATTAAATCTTTTCCGATATGAATAATTAAGATATCTATATAACAATAAATGTTATCGGAATTGCATTTTTTACTGAATTACATCATTCCGGTTAAATAGTTACAGGGTTTTTTGATATTTTCAATTTTTTTAAAGCGTGTGTTTTATTTTGGTAAACTTTTTTCAAACTTGTGTATTGAATTTCAGCAAATTGTTGAAACAAAATAAAAATAGCACGGGTATATCTTCTAATACCACAATTTAGTGCTTTCAGTTTGGCATATAATGATCCAGTTTCACATTTTTGTAAATCTGTTTACCCATGGGAACAGAATGGTTTAATCTTTAGATCGATCTGACTGTAAAGATTATTTTGTATAATGAGAGCAAAGATTCTTATACTTCTTTATAGGGGGATTAAGTAAAATATTTCTTCATAGGCGAATTAAATAGAATGTTTTTAACAACAATGTCATTTTGGATACTATAGGAATTTGCACATTATTGTGAATCTTATGTTTCATTATATTATATATTTCGTACGCAGAAGGGGTATATAACATGTAACTGTATATAACATATACAAAATATTTTGTTATCGTATGCATATTGGAATCAGAGATCCACATGACTTTCCAAAATTTTAATTATCAAAAATTTTAATAGTTATATATTAGTTATTGATGTTATTATTTATCATTTATCTTTAAAAATTTTATCATTTATTTCATTGTTTATTCATTTCATTTAATATTTTAAATACAGAATCCGCTTAATATAGACATACCTACAGAGTGGATTGTTTTCCTTTCAGATATCAGACTTCATAGACTATTTCGCCCTTATAATGTGATTTTAGCATATAATAACAAATACCTGCTGCAGAAGCAATAGAACATACTATGTACCGAAAGTTGCTGAACATCTATGGGGACCGGTAAATTAAGTCTTACCACACAGTCGACATCAAACTTGTTGATCTTTAGAAGATTTGGTCAAATGAAAACTTTTGGGGTGAGAACAAAAGAAAACATAATGATCAACGTCTTCATAGTTATTACAAAAAATGGATACATAGCCCACACAGCATTTTTTTTCACAGTGACGTAAGATTTACGTCACACTGTGACTTTGGGACGTCACAGGACGTCACAGTACGTCTTGGCAATTTCACAGTAACGTCACAGCGAGGTCATTTTGGTCATTTTCATGGTCGTTTGTGACGTCGCATATTAACTTGTTTGTGACGTCACATTGTAATGTCGTTTGACCGTGATTTCGTAACTTTGCTGTTACGTCACGTTACATTTCTGCAATGTGATATTCACGTCACAGCGAAGTTACTTTGTTCATTCTCAGGGTACGTTTGTGACGTCACACTGTGAATTTGGGTCGTCACGGGACGTCACAGTACGTCTTGGCAATTTCACAGTAACGTCACAGCGAGGTCATTTTGGTCATTTTCATGGTCGTTTGTGACGTCGCATATTAACTTGTTTGTGACGTCACATTGTAATGTCGTTTGACCGTGATTTCGTAACTTTGCTGTTACGTCACGTTACATTTCTGCAATGTGATATTCACGTCACAGCGAAGTTACTTTGTTCATTCTCAGGGTACGTTTGTGACGTCACACTGTGAATTTGGGTCGTCACGGGACGTCACAGTACGTCTTGGCAATTTCACAGTAACGTCACAGCGAGGTCATTTTGGTCATTTTCATGGTCGTTTGTGACGTCGCATATTAACTTGTTTGTGACGTCACATTGTAATGTCGTTAGACCGTGATTTTGTAACTTTGCTGTAACGTCACGTTACATTTCTGCAATGTGATATTCACGTCACAGCGAAGTTACTTTGGTTATCCTCAAGGTACGTTTGTGACGTCACACTGTGAATTTGGGTCGTCACGGGACGTCACAGTACGTCTCGGCAATTTCACCTTAACGTCACAGCGAGGTCATTTTGGTCATTTTCATGGTCGTTTGTGACGTCGCATATTAACTTGTTTGTGACGTCACGTTATAATGTCTTTGGACCGTGATTCCGTAACATTTCTGCAATGTGACATTCACGTCACAGCGAAGTTATTATTTTCATTCTAAGAGTACTTTTGCGACGTCACACTGTGAATTTGGGATGTTACAGGACGTCACAGTACGTCTCGGCAATTTCACATCGACGTCACAGCGAAGTCATTTTGGTCATTTTCGTGGTCGTTTGTGACGTCGCATACCAACCTATGTGTAACGTCACATTGTAATGGCTCTGTACCGTGATTTCGTAACATTGCTGTTACGTCAAGGTACGTTTCAGCAATGTGACCATCACGTCACAGCGAAGTTATTTTGGTCATTTTCAAGGTACTTTTGTGACGTCACATACTGATGTTTCTGCGAAGTGAAATTTTGACATTGCAGTTACATCAAATTGCGTTACTACAATGTCACATTCACGTGACAGTGAAGCCAGAATCTCCATTTTAGGAGTATAGTTTTGCGAAGTCATATCTGGACAGGTTCTTCTGTTGCCTATAGGGGCTAGCTGACTACTTCGAATTGTCGAGGGAAGAGCAGGTTTCAAGCATCCCGGAACTCGAATAAAACGTTTTTGAGGTGATGTCTGTATGTGTCCATGAGTGTCTGGATGTGATATCTCACGAACGATTGGTGTGGTTTGAATGAAATTTGGTAAATACATTACAATCAGTGAATACTGAAACTATGTCGATTTTAAATGTAATCAAATGTTCGAAAGACACCCAAAATTATATTTTATGAAATCAAATTAAATTTTGAAACTATCAGAATCTTCAATGTTACGTGAATGATCATGATTTGTGTGCATTTTCATTAGCAAACGAATGACAAACTTTAGAACTCTAGCAGAAACCGTTCTGGAGATATTGCATATGTTAAAATAAAAATAACCCTCATAAAATTAATAATTTAAGTATTAGCTATTTTGAAACATGTTCACTTTTCATATGTAATATTAAGCAATAAATTTGTTAATATCATTCTCGTGGATCTAGTTTGTTCCATTCACAAGAAAAGACACTTTGGGTAACAGTTTTGCATTTTGAAGCTTAACAATTAGCCAATAGTCATACTTGAAACCTGCTCTTTCCTCGACAATTCGAAGTAGCGTCAGCTAGCTCCTACTGGGAGCAGAACCTGCGCAGCTTAATGGATCGTGTGTTAATATGACTTCACAAATATACTCCTAAAATGGAGATTCTGACTTCACTGTCATATGAATGCGACACTATAGTAACACAATTTGATGTAACTGCAATGTCAAAAATTCACTTCGCAGAAACATCAAAATGTGACGTCACAAAAGTACCTCGGAAATGACCAAAGTAGCTTCGCTGTGACATGAATACATTGCTGAAACGTAACTTGATGTAACAGCAATGTTACGAAATCACGGTTCAGAGTAAGGCTCCGCTGACACAATCGCCATTTTGTTTGCAACCGGTTCAGTTAGTTATCGTCTGCCTGCGCTATTTCAATGGCGCGCGCATGTTATATGACTGATATTTGATACGTAATTTTGCTGTAAAATAGGTGCTTCTGCTTTCAAAAAATTGTACCACCCATTTAAGAAAGTAGTCTAGAATACTTTAATTTTCTCGAGATCCTAAGAAAAAGAAGAGAAACTAATCTTCGTTTCATCAGGTACTGCCATCGCTTCAACTGGGACTGGGAGTCAAGATGGCCGCTCTTACGTCAGGCTGTATATATAGGAGCTTTAGTTCAGAGACATTACAATGTGACGTCACAAACAAGTTAATACGTAATACATAAGAAAAACTGTTCCTTATTTATCTGCAACATTTGGCGATAAATTTGGCCTTACTTTAGAGAAATATCGCCAGATTGACACTGTTTCGTTCCAGATTGACGAAATTACCGTCAAAATTGCAAAAATGACTCTGCATTAACGAAAGTGGCGTAATATTGAGGAATTTTTTAAATATTTTAATATACAGCTTATTGCAGATGCTATCAATATTGATAATAGTCAATTTGGAACTGTGAGAAATATAAGTTAATTGAGTAAGAAATAGTTTTATATGTTGTCATCCAAAAAAGCTCCAAATGTATAAATCAAAATAAAAAACATTGTGTCGTGGATCTTATACATAATTTTCTCAGCATGAAAGAAGTAAATTCATTGTACTATATAGGGGAAGATCGTTGTGCGATCCACATCAGGTTCTTTTATGTGAAAAATATTTATGATTGGGGTATCTGTGGCGGAAACCGGAGAGTTACGAAACATGTAAACGTTTTGGGCGTTTATATCTCCGAACCCAGTGGATAAAAATGTAAATAATTTTTCATGTTTTGTCGGAAATATAGTCCAGACTATCTGTAATAATAAAAGAAGATATCGATTTGTCCGTTTTTTCGGCTGTAGAGTAAATTCTAATCGACGTACGGTCATGAAATTTGATACACAGTTACTTCAGAACACGAAAAGTTGCACCTTGGCGGGTTTTTGTTTGTTTTTTTTATTCGAAATTTTTTTAGTTATTTATGTTTTAGTACTATTTTCATACGAATGACTTCCTTAGAGACCAAAAACATTATTCAGACTTTCGAACTTGACACCATAGGAAAGATCAAAACATTCTCTTTCAAATAAACTTTGAAAGGAATCCATAGAATTAAAAGAATTTAAAATATATATATATATATATATATATTCGTATGTTAAAACGAAATGACGCACCTGCGATATTCTCGCGGAGATTCATTCCTTCCCTCCACAATCAGAGCAGATGTTTTTTTTTTTATAATTGTGTTAATCATAAGCGGGCATATTGTTGACATGTTATTTTTGTTTTCGATAAATCGATGCGAGTTCATGATTTTAATCAAAGGATTGAATTTCATATCCCAAGCAACGCCAGGTACATTTTCTAGAAAATGTACTCGATGTTGCCCAAAATGAGCAATAATTTAATATCCGTGTGCGCACCCAAGCAACAGTTTATTTTACTTTGCTTTTGTTATAAGTGAGCTGTTAAAATTGTATTTAGTTTTCGGGAATTCGCTGCGAGTTCCGGTATAATTTTTATCAGAAGGCTGTTTTTAATCTCGGGTAACGTGGGGTACATTTTCTAGTAAATGTATAAAAATATAATAGAATTAACTTAATATAAATGTAATAGAAAAACTTCAGTATTTTAAACTTTTCTTTTCGAAAAAACTTTAACATCTGTCCAAGTGAGTGTTTTTTATTTTCTTACTTTCACTAGAAATACACTACCCAACACAGAAAATGCAACAGCATGAAAGAACGGATAGAGTTTGAAGTTAAAGAGCAGACAGAGATGGCATATATAAATAAGTGATGTTAATTCCAGAAGAATAATGAAATATACTAGTGGCATAGACAGGGTAATCAGTAGGCAGTAGGTTCACATCTTTCGGTGATACAAGCAGCAATCCTTCAAATAACATATGCAAATAGAGTGAGGAGAGTTTCCTGAGGTTAATATGACTATATGCCCTCAGCAATCTTCCACAGGTCATCCTCTGTTTGAGGCGGGTGCAGGGTAGTCAAACGACAGACAGATCTGAGAGGTAGGGCAGTCAAACGACAGACAGACGAGACAGTTCTTGAGACAGCGGAGGCCAAGGAAGCACCTGGATACCTTGCAAGGCTTATCTGCTGATGGTTACCATATGCCGTCATGAGTTATCTTACAGCTGAAAGTACAGCAGTGCAACTGGCCGCAGCACCTCATTTACATATCGTCGTGCCATTAATTTGCCTCTGATATGAACCAGAAGTGACCGGCTATCGAAACCGATAGCACCCCAAACCATGATGCCGCGCTGTCGAGCAGTATTGCGTTCAACATTCGCAGCAGGATTGGATCTGTTTCCACGTCGTCTCCAGACTCTCACACGGCAACTGTTATTCGACATCCAGAATCGTCGATAAACACTAATATTCTTGCACACTCGTCTACGCCTGGAAAAGAATATTTTTTATATATAAACAATACAAATTAAACAAAATTTGATTACTCAAATCACGATAATAATAATAAAAGAAAATATTTGTATTATTCCACAGTGTAATTTGTAAAACTGATACCAAAAGTAAGTAGTAAACATAGCTATTCTGAGCCTCCAATAGCTTTGGGTTCAGGTAACAACATCATTTGTGCTAATCGCAGACGTTTTAGCATTCTGGTGTAGAAACTTTTCGGACTACTCATTCGTTATAGGTATTTTATTGTTGATCTGCAACATAATTTTTTTTGTTTTCTTCCCGTCTAATTTTATCAAGCAATAGTTTCCTTTTTGAATTTGATCCCTCCCATAAGTTATTACAGAATCCATATCACTTGCAGAAACTGAAGCTTCCATCATATGTGGTGATTCCTTAGATGTCTCATCACCATAATCATTTCCTAATGCATATTCATTCAGAACTGTCCCTTTCCATTTACTCAATTCACATATATTGCTTCTCTGCTTTAAATGTAGGTCTCTTAACAATTATCTTTTTGGCGATCATTTTCTTTAATTTTACTCCTTCAAATTCAGCTTTCTCTAGAGTATTAGTAAGGATTCTACATTTACCAGATTTTTGCCCATCATTTTGTACAATATAAGTTTTAGATTTAAGGAAATGGGACACTTGTTTCGGTGCTATACATTGCATTGATTCAGTGTTTGATGTAGAAGACTGACAAATTCCAGCAGAGATATCCCTTTTTTGTCACTTGATGACTATTAATTGGCCTATTCACCATCAAATTCCCACATTTGAAACCATGTTCAGTTGAATAGGGTCTATCTGTTAGAAAACTCAAATATTCATCACATTGCATATATTTTCATTTACTGGTCATAAGCCCGATACCCGAAAACCAGTCTGAATAAATAAAACACCAACACTAATACAGTAAGCCAAATAATGTTATACAAAAGTTCTAAACTTGCATTATAAATCTACTATTATTACAATATAAAAATATTTTCATCCCTTTATAAATATTTTTTAAACTATACAAATTATAATATTGTACCTAGGACCATGGCTCTAGGTACAAGGTATAGCCATTTTTTATAAAATGGCTTCCACAGCCAAAACTCTATAAATATTCCGATTTGTTAATATTCCATCTTTTCCCTTAGTTTATGACCGAAACTAACTGTTATACATAAAAATAAAACTTTGCACTTACCTTCTAAATATCAATATCAAAGTAATGTTAAGAATTTTACTTTGGGCCATCAAATTAAAACTTTTCCTTCTACTTAACTGCTATATTTACCTTCTTTCACTCAAAATGGTTGCTAAGATTTCAAATCATGTAGCTACTTACCTCAAAGAGTAATAATGTAAAATAATAATTATTAAAATAAAGCTGAATGGCCCTACAAGAGTACAAGAGTTTCCCCTATTCAGTTATAAACTTGCTGTGCATAAAAAATTTTAAAATTTTAAATGTTATTTTCAGATTGTAATATTAAATCAAAATCATCAAAATTAATAATGTAAATCAAATCAGAGGCAAATTATGAATGAACATCACAACAAAAAATAAGTATTTCTGTTGTCGTTGTTGTTTGCAGTATATTAAAATATTTGAATTAAAATGCTGTTTTGTCTATTTTTAATTCTCATATTCGAGTTCTATAGGTGTTATATTTGAAGGTTTCGGTTGAAATTCGCTGTAACATTCAACAATCAACGTCATTGTTCTTCCAAGCGGCGGTTATGTTGTTCATTGAGTTGCACATTGTCGCATGTCGTGCAGTTGCTGAATATGTTCTTCGGTAGTTTTGGTTGAGATTCGATGTTCTTCCAAACGTTGGTTATGTTGTGGCTTTATTTCGTCAGTTAGTCATTGAGTTGCATGTTGTCACATATCTTCTAATCGCTGAACATTATGTATCATGTTAAAATCAGAGGTTCTTTCCATGCCTCTTTCCTTGGTCTTGTAGTCATTGTAGGCAAAGCAGTTTTTCAAAATGTACACAAAATAAGATATTGTAAGATGAGTTGTATAAGAATTGCTGAATTTTTTTAAGCGAAATTACTTAGCTCCGGAGTCTGGAATATAAGTGATATGAATGGAATATTCATCGATTTACTTAGATAGAGAAGCAAGCGATTTTATAGCATTGCTTTTTTTAATGAAGTTTTAAGTTTCCAAGTAAAATAAATTATTGTACTATGATAATTTTAAAAATATCACTGCTGAATGTATAGCATTTTAGAGATGTTTAAATAAAATTGCATTTCAGTTGGAAAGTGTTTCATAATCAATGTCTTATGCAAGATTAATCTTTCTTGTTTAAAGTATAAATATAGATTTAGTAACTAAATTTCCTAATGCATATTTTTGTCGTTTACTATGTATATCTATCTTATATGGTTTCGAAGATATTTCAAGTGAAAGTAAGCAAAATGAAAGAAAAAAACATTTGTTCAGACAGATACTTTGCAATACTCATTTTCGTCACAGAAACCCCAAGCATAAATATTATTCACATAAAAAAATGTGCCCCTTTTTTTAACAAGTGTCCTTTTCTTGGTAACAGCACCACCCTGCCCTTCTTTATCCTGGGGGAAACTCTGTTGTAGGCCTATCTCTTCATCCAAAGGATAGCTTTTGAGATTAGAATCCAATCAGTCTTCTGCCATCGGTGTCATGTTCTCTTTATTAAAGTTGAAATTCTGACATTTCCTAGTTTCACAGGACATCTGTAGGCCCCTTTAAGATATAAAATTTTATAAATATTTATAAAAATACACCACTTTACTTAAAAACATAAACATTGCACTATTTCGCATTATCATGAGTTCGCATTATCATGAGTTCGCATTATCATGAGTTCGCATTATCATGAGTTGAAATATAGTTAAATCACCTTCTCGCATCCAATAACGGTACGTTCACCTAATTTCATGAAAATCCTTAGGTCTGTTCTTAAAATACAATATACAAGAATACGACAATTTACAGTATACTATATAATACATAACAATTAAATATTTTATCACTATATTTTCTTGTCCTTTTTTTATTTATACTAAAATGAAAAAAAGTTTCTTAAAATGCCTAAGCACTAAACAGAGATAAACTACATCGTTATCACAGCACAGATGCTCAATTTCAGCTTCCACTCCCATCAATTGTGCGAGCAAGCGACTGGAGTCAGGAAAAACTTGAATGAGATACTTGTCACAAAATCCTACATAAATTAAAAAGTTAAATATTACTTTGCAAAAGTAGAGAATGTCTAAAATATACAATTCAATTTTGTTCTAATTTTAATTAATTATCCCATTATAAAATTACATAATAATATTTTTAAATAATATTTTATAATTTATGTATTGTATTTCTTACATTCTAAGATTGTAAGACACCACCTTAATTTCCGTAACACCAACAGAGAAAAAGCTTTGATTTAAAAATAAATAAATAAAGTAAAACTAAAAATTTCATTTATTTCAATAGAATTCAATATATTAACAGAAATAGTATTTATCATAGTAGGTATGTTATTCATCACTTTCTTCTGAATCAATATCAGAAGAGCGAACCTCACATGCAGAGTCTAATGACTCTGAGCTATATTTATCTTCATAAAAAAAAAGAATTGCAAGACACCATCGGTTCTAAGACACACCCTGTTTTTAGTTACATTTATATCGGAAAAAGTGCACCTTAAAATTGAAGAAATATGGTATATATTTTTCCCTTATGTCCAGCTGTCCAGCATTGAATGAATAGGATAAATTATAAGATGTTTAGTGCTAAATACTGTCCAGTATAATAATGGTGTAATTTAGGACTAACTATGAAAAACGAATAAACAAGGTGTCCCGTCAAGATAGCATAAACCCTGCAGAGTGAAAATCCTCGCTCGGTGTACATGAAAAATAACCCAAGAACCATACCTCTATGTCCCATAGTTTTTGCGAAAAATGCGAAAGATAAAGTATGATGTCAAATCCGGTGCACGGAAAATAATTTTTATTGGAAACATGAACATCGGTACATCTATATTACATGTTTACATAGGCAGATGCTCAATTACACCTTTCTGGTAGGTCGGACGGTCTGGGTTTCAATAACAACAACTATGCATATCGAGGTATGCATGCGAGCGCTGTAGAATGGATCACTGCACATGATCAAGGATCGTGTTTTTGTTCACAAAGTTGAGCGCAGCATGAAGGCAAGCAACTAAGTGGATGCTGCAGCACAATGCAGAATCGTATGCAATTTGCCATTCTTACAGTGCGCGCATGGATGTCTCGTTATTGGCAGTGGTTATTTTGAGCATCCTTCTATGTAAACATAATGTCATATGCAAGTACTGATGTTCATGTTTCAAGTAAAGCTTATTTTACGTGCACCGGATGCGATGTCATATTTTTTCTTTCGCATTTTTCTTGAAAACTATGGGTCGTGGAGGTATGGTTCTTGGGTCACTTTTTATGTACTCCGAGCAAGGAGCAGTCTTGATGGGACACCCCGTATATTTAATAGAAACCTTTTTATATATATAAAAAATTACTTCGAATCGTTTGACATTACCATTGATTTCGTTAAATGTGTTCCTTTTATACTTCTCTCACTATAGGAAAGTATTGTTTTCATGTAAAAAACACTTATTGACCAAATAGGATACCTATACATTTTCAAAGGTACTATTTATGTAAAAAAAAAAAAAACTTATGGCAGTCCATTCATTTCTCTATTGTGCGCAAACATCCTTTGCACTACGAAATTTTATAACCAATATTCTGCAAAACTACCGATGAATGTAAAATTTAGGGTGCAATTTTCTTTAGGTGCAGTTTCACTAGTTTCTAAAGGTACAGTTTTACCAGTATCATTCACAACAGTGCACGGAATAGGCACGGGAGTTTCACATTTTAATGCAATATTTCCCAAAATATTCAACTACATGATACCAAATTTGATATATAAATAGGTTGTTATGTTATATAAGTCAGATTGTCTCTAGTACTTTTAATAGATGTGGAAAATAATTGAGACAAGTCGAGGGATAACTGAGTATAGGGAAACAGGATTTTGCTATTCTACAAAATCCCATATTGCGCGATTTGCATGCAAGTTAGAAACATGTCCATCATCAATTTTTCGCACAACCTAAAAAAATATCCTGGTATGATGCATTTTTTTGCAAAATCCTGTACATACAACATAAATATGCAGTTCATTTTAAAAATATTTCTTTGCCGAAGAGTACAATTTCCATCTTGATTGATCATGATTTTGATCCCCTAATTTTTTGACTTACTCAAATTTAAGCATTTTTAAATAACTTGATATAAGCTATTGAATAATAGTTAAAATAATACAAGTACTCTCCCCCCCCCCCCATATATAGATGTTAAAATTCAGCCATAAGATTCCAAAGTACACAGGTGCATTTATTGTAAAGATACTAGTTTTTTTATATGTTTTATTGCATTATTTAAGGTAGTAGTATCTTACATAAGACCATTTCTACTATTACACGTTTTTATGTAATGGGTTTGGAATGAGCATAGTCAGTATATGCTCATTACAAAAACAAAACAATACTAGAAGATATCTTTTAATAAAAATATTATATCCAAAAATTCTATATAAAGAAAGCTTATTTTAAAGAGCTCTCAAAGTGCTATTTTCATTCCACACATACATGTAATATTTATAGAAGAATAAAAAAAAAATACAAGAGTATAAAATTTGAATTATTTTAAATGAGATAAAATGAAATTCCAAATCCCAGGATTAACAATTTTGCAATCCCCAAATACCAGATTTATACAAAATATCTGAGATTATAATCCCTAGTATATAAAATATTATTTTCTTGTGTTGAGGAAATTCTTGTACCTAGAGTCGGCGATTTTCCTATTGTAATTTAATATCACTTTATTGGCATGAATTGTATCCTTATTAATAGAAGATAGTTAATCTACTTAAAATATTAAAGTGATGTTATAAATATAGAATACTCTCAACAGTATACGGTTGAATCATTTCACAAAATACTAGTAATATTCAGACAAGCCGAATATTCTTTGCATCCCTAAAAACAAGATTAACAAGAAAGATCAATCATACATAAGCATTGATTATGAAACACTTTCCAACTGAAATGTAATTTCATTTAAAAATTAAAATGTGATTCATTCAGTGGTAATATCTTTTACATTATCACAGTACTACAGTATACTTAAATATTTAAAACTGTATCGAAATATAAATCATCTGATTCTTTATGCAAAATCAATGAATATTTCATTCATATAACTTGTATTCCAGACTCCAGAGCTAAATAATTTTGTGTGAAAAAAATTCAGCAATTCTTATGTAATTCATCTTACAATCGCTTGAGATATTTGCATTCTGCATATGTTAAAATTAGGCTTCCTTGAAGAAATAATAAAAGTTTAGGGATCATTTAAAATCACAACTATTGTAATTGCATAGGCACGGAATTTAGATACACAGATAATATATATGTGTATGTGTATGTACTCAAAGTATTGGAATCGTGCCGAAGATCGGAACTCGAATTTTCAAAGGATCTACACGTTTTGGGACTTCTAGAACACGAAAAAACTACTTTTAGGAAGACGTCTGTGTGTGTAAGGGTGTATCTGTGTATGTTTCTGTGTGTCTGTGTGGATATTACATCCACTCTAATTGAAAAACTAATGGACCGAATTTCATACAATTTGGTAGGTATGTTTTTTGTGGGAAATCCTGATGTTCATTAGATTATAGTACGATTCGTAATAAAAGAATCTGCCTTCTTTGCGAAATGGCCGCAGAAATTGCCTTTATCCACTCTAGCTAAAAACTAATGAACCAAATTTAACCAAATTTGGAGTATAATATTTCAATAACCTACAAGTGATTTATATACCAAATTTAACAAAATTTTGTATATAAATCATTTGTAGGTTATTCTACTACGATTCGGGAAAAAGGAACGGGCTATTTTTGCGAAATGCCAGCAAAAATCGTTATATATAAAAATAAAAGACTACGTGTGCTCAATTATATCAATTAAATTCCTATTTTATATGCGATTTTTGACAACAAAAAGAATAAGACTAACCCCATTACTCTAGGACTAGCCGTTCTTGAGATATTCTAGTTTTTTCGCGTTTTCGCTACGCCACCTTTGACAATAAGTCCAGCTATCAAATGAGAACCAAATTTAAGTTTAAAGTGTAAATTCAATGTCATTTAAAATACTTATGTTGTGCAGATAAACGCAAATTATCATTGAATAAATAAAGAGAACGAATATGAGTCTGCAGAGAAAGACATGTGCTGAAGACATCAGAATTTTTAACAATATTACACCAATGATTTATAGAAGTGAACGGGGATTATTTTCAGGCCATTTCGAAAAAAATGTATGATCTATATTTAAAGATCCATCAAATTTTTGTCGAATAAAATGTTCAACAAATTTAAGCTGTGTACCAAATTTTAACTCTCTAGGACGTAGGAAAGTGCATTTAAAATGCCATCAATTAAATTTATCATGAAGAGTTATATAAAATTTTAAAAAAAATGAAAAATTGTTATCTACCAAATTTATTTTAAATTATGAAGCCACTCCCATATGCAAAACGTTTAAACAAATGGAGAGATATTTTTTATATAATATCTCTCTCTTTTCTTTCTGGAAGATATCCCAAAGTCAGAATTTAATTGAATTTGTTTTTTTCCCTATATAAAATAATTTTTTTAATTAAAAAACTACTTAACATATTTTATTGAATTTTTTTTTATATATTCTATGGGATAATGTGAATATTTCCTAAAAATTTCGAAGCAATTCGGGAATTTTAAATTTACTTAAAAAATGTTTGAAAAATTAGGTCCCATAGGGTTCAATGTATTTCATTTTTTCAACCCGGGTTCAATAAAAAACTAATTGGGTGATATTATTTATTTATATTCCCATAGGTCCTACAGACCGTCTGAACAACATACTAAAATTTCATTTTGATAAACTCATTTTTACGGCAGTTATCGTGCTAACGGACAGACAGACAGACAGACAGACAGACAGACAGACAGACAGAATGAACAAAGTCATAAACACTTTTCAACTTTGTTGTAAAGTGTTAAAAAAAGCACGATATTTTATCTTTCATTAAATTAAAATTTGCTATACTGCAAAGTTGTAAAATTACTTAATAGAACTTTCGAAATGCTACCCATATAAAAATATATTTAACCAACTCATTAATATTTAATAATTTTTGCTTTAGCAAAATATAATCAACTGCTTCTGTAAATAGTACTAAATAGTAATAGTAATTAAAATTCATATAATCATAATAAAACAACGAAACTATATTTTTAAGCATGGCCATCTTAGATTAAGTATGAATAATATATACAGGTGTGATATAACATATTTCTAAAGAAATTTATGGCAATTTACTTATTTTTGGATAGAAAATGAGAGCACGTGGAAATATTTTGAGCTGTAGTTGCAACGTAAAAGCGGTCGAGAATCGCCATTGCTTTATAATGAAGGTATTATCAGGAGTATCATAGGTAAGGATAGTTTTTAATGTTAATTCTAATCTCTCATACATACATGATATGAGTAAAAATATATTATAACACGTAATAATTTAAGATTTTGACAATTAAACATGATCTGAGCATAACTAAACACAAAATTGAATGTTTTTATGATGTAATACGTGTGTGACTAAGTGGGGTATGACCAATATTTCTGAAACAATTTAAGTTATTCAAATGAAATTTTAATCCAATTATTAAAGTTAGTGTAAATGCAATATTTAAGATGTTTCCTAAAATATCATATATATTATATATTTCTATGCTTTCTTCAAATATTTTTCTTCATGTATTATTTTATACAGAGCTTGAAATTGGGAGTGGTGTGTTGGAATGAGTGGTGTTAGTAATGGTGTGTTGAAATTAGGAGTGATGTCTTTTCTCCCTCATAAATATTATATAGATATATTTAACTGGTTTATTCCATAAACATTAAATTACAATTTATATAACTTTTCTTTTTTCTTTAATATGGTTTTTACAGAAATCAAAATATAATACTACTCAAGTATTTCCTATGTTTTTCAATTTTTTAAATATTTTTAAAAATTCTGTATACAGACCAGCAATAAAGGTTGAGGACCTGTGATGTCATAAAAATTACTGGTCCCTTAGACCACTGACTGAAATTTACTAATTTCTACACACATATATATAGAGAAACTATCAGTAATACCTGTTCTTCGTGCGGAGCATATAATATAAAGAAATTCAAAATTCATGATCATGTTCAAATTCCTATAGAATACTAAATGATATTGTTAATCGAAATATTCTATTAAAATATTTAATTTAATGCCTGACTAAAAAGAAGTTTAAGAATATCTGTTCCCGCTATATAAAATTATCTTCAATAGGCAGATCTGAAGAATAAAACATACTGGTCCTGTTCGTAAACAAATTTACAAAAAAATATGAAATTGAACCAATATATGCAAATTAAAAGTGCTAAAATTGTATGGGACCCGCACTACTTATATTCACGAATATTAGAATATATACCAATGTATTAATAGAGGATTACAATTACTACATCATATGAATTTCTAAAATCTTTGCCAAATTAAAATAGATGACATAATAAATTGAAAATAACAATAATCCCGTAATCATTAAATCTAAAGGCCGTAATTCATTCTAATATATGACAATATACATGTACTACTTATATTCTCGTAGATTAGAAGATATACCAGTGCAGTTGTAGAAGATCAGCGCTTTGTACATATATGAGTTTCAACATATTTTGCCAAAATAAAACAAAGATGTAATAAATTGAAAATATCATTAATCCCCGAAAATATCAATAATAATAATGTTTAAACCTGAAGACCGTAATTGTTATAATCCAGTCAAAAATGCAATATCGTTCAAATTTATTTTATATACATACTATATTATTTAAATCGGAAAAAATTTAATAAAAATCCTTCTGTCACATAAACACATTGGATTTAAATCCATTAAAGCGACATGATACAATTTTCTTCAAATAAATTGGCGTAAAACATATTGTCTGCATAATGCTATCTCAATGGAAGGCTCAATTGTTCATTTTTAATTAATATCTAGATAACCCCTGGTCTCAAAAACTTAAACTAAATTTTAAGTGGGGCTAATTTAAGCCTACCCACAAAATTTCATTAAATTCTTTCACTCGTTCTCCCGTGATAAAGAGACAAACTTACAGACAGACAGATTTTCAATTTCATTTATATGGATTGTTTAGAAATTTAACAATAATATTGCAGTAAGTGACAAATTTATGTATACATATGATTGTATAGATATGACTGTATATATATGATTAGTATTAAATTCTACGTATACATATGATTGTAAAAAACTCTTTAATTTTAGGTAATAAAATATTTTATACATGCAACAGATAATTCTCATTCTTTCTGCAAAAATATGTACAAGCCAGAATAAATTTTAATTCATTACAATTTTTCTGTACAAATATCCCAATCTAACTGCACAATTTTAGAATTTTAAACTGCAATAAAAACAGTATTCGAAATTATTTGTTAGTTGCATTTTCCACCTTTAAATTTCATTTTGACAACGAGATTCTAAACCCAGCCGTAATTTTTTATGTCTAACTTCCCTGTTTAAGAATAGAACCTTTTGGTAACTGAGTAAAAATGCTTGGGACCCATTAACGCTTCATTTTCTGCTATCAATTTCTAACCGCGATTGAAAATAACTATAATAATAAAAAAAATGAGGATATAGAAAAATTTGATTTTACGTATAAAATACATATAGTATATCAGATTTAAAAGATAAGATCACATTTTTAGTGAAAAAGCAGAATTGACTAGTAGCTGCACTATGAAATTAAAATAATTGGTTAGGAAAATGTCACAGTATTACAAGTTTATTATAGTTATACAATTCAGATATTTACTTACTTCCCACTTTCAAAACATAACAAGAACGAAGCTAATCGAATCACGCTCGGCAGATGGCCAAGAATCGAATACACGTCGAATGCGCAACAAAGGAAAGAGTGTTATAAATTAATCTCAATCGCTGAAGAAACTTATAAAATTAGAAAGGAATATGCAATATACTTATTTACAAAATACTGAATTATAAGATCAATAGATTACAAAATAAATGAAATTACCTTTTAACAAAGATATCCAATGATCCGGAAACAATAACATCTTGCCGCGCGTTCCCGCAAATAAACAAACTGGGGGAGCCAACAGATAGATGTTGCCATTCCACGACTCAGAAATTATTGTTCACTTTCAACCTAACAATTTTACATTATTTTCCACCTTCATGATTATTTTAAATTATTATTTTCATTAATAATAAGAAGCAATAAATTGAATAAAAAGTATTTAATTTTGAATGAAAAAATGCAATAAATAAAATCATGCAAAACTCAAATTCGATTTACTAACGCTAACAATATTTCTTGTACAAAGAGGATTGTAACATAAAATAAAAGAAAAGAGCAAGTGCGTGGAGTACTTTTCTTTTACCGTAGTCACCATCAATATTTACAATTTTTTTCTAATTCTGGAATAACAGTGACTTTATAAATACGCACGGCTGAATATTTGAAACGCTCGCGTTATCCTCAAAGTCCCCTCTCCAACAAACAAATCTGAGTCAGGGCCGCCTCGAAACCTGTGCCCAATAGCATTGCACAGAAGGTGCCATTCCCCTCAGGAACAACATATCGGAACCCATTTAAGTTCGGAGAAATTTTGTATGGAGAAATGGAAAACAACACGTTTGGTTACTACGCCCCCAGCCCAATGATAGAATAGAGAGAAGTTGCAATGCAAAGTTCTAGTAACCAAGCCAAAAATAATCAACAAATATCAACGAAGTGCATTCAATAATAGAAAATCAAATAAAATTCAAGCTTTAAAGCTTTAGACGTGGATAAGCACTAGGCCTAAATGAATTGTTCATTTCGAAAAAACTCTTTGTCATGCCCAAGTATTTAATCAAAATGAACACAAAATGGATCTGATATTAGAGATAGATTATATATATATATATATATATATATATATATATATATATATATATATATATACATCTGCATTATGAGTTTTGTTCCAGAGAGAACAGATAATAAAAAATAATTGTAATCATTTTAAACGTGCTATTACAGAATTTATAGTTATTATCCATGATTTTGTCGCCTTAGAAAAAAGTAAATAGTTTTGCCTCTTGTTTTACTATGAAGTTTTAAATAATATTATTCATTGTCCTACTATACTTTCTTGCGTTCTTAGAGTTTCATATGACCTGTTAATATTAGACATGAAAACAAGCAAACAAATAAAACAGTTTTTTGTATATAAAATTTGTTAACCTCCTTGATACATATTGCGCGGATATTGATATTTTTATTTTGACACCTGCCATTTTTTTAAAATGCCAGTTTTAATGCTCTTAGCTTTTTACTGTTTAGTATTCTAGTATTTTATGTTCTTTGAGATTACTCTAATTGGATTTTATATGCAATTGCCACTTAAATTGAATTGAATTAAATTGAATAAATATGTTCCAACCGGGATATATTTTAACTGAGTTTTTGAAAATATTTATAGTAGATGTGTCATTTTGATTATAAACTTACTTTCTTTTTCCAGAAATACATTTTCAAGAATTCTTAAAGCGAAAAATATTTCGAAGACATTTTAAAAGTACTGGAGAATTCCTATAATAACTTTTCAATCAAACATATCTATTAAAACGCGTTCTCTCTAAACTTTTTTGTGCAGATGATAAAAAAATTTAATAAATTTTTCGTTGAGCAATAATTGTGCAATCTTAATTTAGTGCAATCAACTATAATAAAACTTTATTGTGACATATCAGCTACCATTGATTACACTATCCGTTTCTTTTCATTTTTTTTTTTTTTTTTTTTTTTTTTTAGAGTGGAAAAAGTAAGAAAGTTTTATATTTGTTTAATACTTTATAGAATATAAATTGTATTGAAAATAACATTTCAATAAGATGTTGAAAATCAATCTTTTATGATAAAATTCAAAGCTATAGTCATTTTTCTACTTATGTTCAAAATTCTTATTGTAGTCCACAAGACCACTGATTTTATTATTATTATTTCCTAATTATCGGATATTTTATATTGGAATTTTTATTTAGATAATTTCATTAAACATTGAAACTATATCCACTATACTTCCAAAATTATATATATATATATATATATATATATATATATATATATATATATATATATATTTGGAAACTTAATTTTCTAATATATACCTTCGCCACTTATTCTTTATATAGATCTTTCATAGTTTCGAAGATATTAATGAAAGTAAGGAGAAGAAAAAAACCCGCTCGGACAGATACTTTCTAATTTTCTTTCGAAAAAATATTTATTTCTTAAAATATTAAAATATTCAAATTATATTTATATATTCTTAATCTGGACCATATTTCCGACAAAATAAAAAAAAATATTTACATTTTTACTTCCTCATAAGTAGTATTGAGAAAGTATTGTTTCATTAAAATTTTATATTTCGAGATTGTGATGCCAATTCATGTTTTAGGATCCCCTGAGCACGCTGTGATTATGTTTGGAGTGATGTCTGTTAGTGCTAGATTTTTTTGTGTACCCTATAGCTGTTACAAGTATTAATGTATTTTCATGAAATTTTATATTCTGATTTCGTGTATACGAAAGTCGAGAGTTGAGGCTTTAAATTTCTATTAAGTTCGGCAGACATAAACGTCCAAATTGTTTACATTTTCGTAATGCTCTGATTTTTGCTACTGATACCCCAAGCATAGATGTTATTCACATCAAAATATAAGTTAACTTAATTTTAGAAATAAATAACTGTAGTGTCAAATTTTTTTTTCGTATCTAGTAGTTTTTTGTTAGATCTAGTAGAAGGTTTCAAACACTTCCAAAAATGCATGTGTATAAATGTTGTGAAATTATGCAGTATATCGAAAACGATGGAAACAAGCTGCTTCGGGAGCTAAATAAGGAACCTGCATAAAAAAATTTCAAAACATTCGTTCAAATTATTGTAAAAGTGCCAAGTCATAATATATTTCGAAAGAAAAACAGATCTGAAAAATTACATGAGCTATTTTAACTAAGTTCAATTTAATAATACCAGAGAATAAAAACTGTAAAATTTAAAAATATATATAAAAAATATTACCTATCTACTTCAGTTCTTGGAACATTCATTTTAATTTTTCAGCTTTTATTTCCTGGCATTTTCAAACTAGTTTGATCAAATGTTATTTGAATTTAGTTGATAAAGATAGCTCATATAGCTTCCCAAACCAGTTGATTCCTTCGCTTTTTATTTTCTTTTAAATTCCGTAGTCTTTTATTCCTTGGTATTTTAAAGTAATTTTTTCAAAATTATTGAAAAATTGATATTTCAAGATTATTACTCATCAACTGAGTAGATGAGTATTTGAACATCGCTTTTGAAACCGGTTGACCAGTTTATTTTTGTATATACTCTATATTTTAAGAAGTTTACATTTACCGTCTTGATATTGAAGCAGTATTTGTACCATTATTTGATTGAACTAATACCGGGTACTGAAAATGATCAAATTGATAAAAACAAGAACTTTGAACCTCGAAATAGTAGGTGTATTCACATTCATGAATTAAAACCCGATAAAAAAAATCTGACGCGAGTAGCACATGACTTTTCTTATATTCAAATGAATTTACTACGTTTGCAGTAAAAATAAAATAGATTATTCTTACAGTAGATACTTATATTTTTTTCAAGATATTGAATTTTCGTCAATGAGTCGTCAATTTCATTGATTTAGCGTCATTTTTATCCATTTGACGAGATTTTCGTTAATTTGGCAACATTAAAAAAGTTGGCGACATTCAGCTAATTTCGTTGCCAAAATCTCGCCAAGAGTTATGGACGGAGAAATAATGGCGTTCAAATTCAAAAGTATTACTCAAAATATCTTTTCTCAAGAATGGAACGAGCTCGATCCACGAGAATGATGTCACCCAGTCACCCAATTTATTGTATGATATATACTTTGATGTTGTATTGTATGATATATACATATGATACATATATACATATGATGATACATATATACATATATACATATATACATACATATATACATATATACATATGATACATATATACATATATACATATGATATATACATATGATACATATGATACATATGATGATGATTTATTGTATGATATATATTGTATGATATATACATATGAAAAGCGAACATGTTTCTCAAAAGTTAATATTTTTTTTCAATTTATGCGATTTTTTGATAAATTTATTTGAAAAATGTGCAATATCTCGAGAACGGTTTATGCTAGCGTTCCAAACTGTATGTCAATCGTTTTCTAAGAAAAAATTACGTAAGATCTATCTATTTTTGTAACTTTATTAAATATTTTGATTTTTTGATGATTTTTTCAAAATTTCACCGAAAAATTTAGAGGGGGGGGAGGTTTAAACATTCGATTGTGTTGAAAAACAATAGGTTTAGAGTATTCAAGGATTGTAATTTTTGTACCAATTCATTCGAATTTCTCCGTTCGTGAGATATTGTCTTCACAGGCTTAATGACACACACTTTCACACACCCATTGGTTAGCGCGCTGGAGTTGCACTCGGTAGGCCCGGGTTCGATTCCAGCCACTGCCAAAACTGCCGCCGTGTTCATGCGGAGTACGATCACGTTAAACATGTGGGTCCGAAAGTCCTTCCGAGAGGTTGGTGGTAGGGGAAGGAGGGTACGGTCCCTGTGGATGCCTCCACCACTGGGTTCCGGTCTAAATTGGGTGGCACTTCCCGACCGTCCAAACAGTTACCTTACACCTTTCTGGTAGGTCGGACGGTCTGGGTTTCAACAACAACAACACTCACCCACACACACAGCCATCACCTCAAAAACGTTTGATTCGTGTTCAGGTATGCTTGAAGAGTGCTTTTTCGTCGAAAACTCGAATTCGAATTCTACTTTACACCCTGTATATAAGGAAAGTAAAAATTATTGATACATAAAAAATAAGTCCAGGTGTTATATATATAAATTGAGAATGAGATGCGTCGGTATAGGTTCACGACATAACGAACTTTTCATTCCGAAAATCGATAAAAATGTTATAAAAATATAATTACGTTATAAAATATTACAAAAATTCCTATTTTATGTGGATATTTATATAAATGCGAATGCTATCATTTACAAGATGCACACATACGCCGTTCTCGCGATATATCAGGTTTTTTATCCAAAATAACAAAATTCATAAAATATCGAGAAACTCAATATTGTCAAATGAATGAATGTTTTGTAAATATATTTAATCTGAAATTAATGAACAACATTGTTTAAAAGTCATTTCGAGATTTTTTCAGTCTATTTTAGGCTTTCGGTGCTCATCTAAATTTATTTATCCGTGCCGGCGCATAAGAGGTCTGCAAGGCCGAAATCCAGATTTTCACTCGGACAGACCCGAAATGCTAGTGTTTAAACCCAGCCCGAATCCAAAGAAACGTATAAATGTACGATCCGACTCGACCCGAAGATTTAATAAGTCTCAGCCCGATATAATTTGTATTCAAATGTGTTAAAAACGCGATTGTGGGAAATTACATCTACGGCATACGCAATGATACACGGCATTCTTTAATTTCCCGCCACTAAGATTGTTGATAAATACTAGAACAGCTTCCCCAAAACTATGGAGCAGCTGCGGTTGCAACACGTGACCAATTAAATTTTTCTGTAGATGTAAAGTCTCTGTAAAAGATGGTAATGTAAGGCCAGACAAAATATTTTCTTTCTTTTTTTACTTTCCTTATATACATAATGTATAAGGAAAGTATTGTGACGGGGTCGAAAATTTGAATTCGAGTTTTCGACGGGAGAGCACGTTTCAAGCATCCCTGATCACGAATCAAACATTTTTGAAGTGATGTCTGTGTGTGTGTGTGTGTGTGTGAAAGTATGTGTGTGTGTGTGTGTGTGTGTGTGTGTGTGTGTGTGTGTCAGTGAGTCTGTGGAGACGATAACTGACGAACGAATGGACCGATTCGAACTAAATTTGGTACAAAAATCACAATCCGTAAACACTGGAAGCCTATTGTTTTTATACGTAATCGAATGTTCAGAACTCCCCTAAATTTTCGAATAAAATTTTGAAAAAATCGTCAAAAAATCAAAACCTCTAATAAAGTTACGTAAATAGACATTTCTTATGTAATTTTTTATTAGAAAACGATTGGCATAAATTTTAGAACGCTAATATGAACCGTTCTCGATATTATTGCACATTTTTCAAAAAAATTATCTAAAGTCATAAAATAAAAAAAATATTTCCTATTGATAAACATGTTCACTTTTCATGTGTAATACCATGCGATAAATTAGATGACATCATTCTCGTGGATCTAGCTTGTTCCATTCATGAAAAAATATACTTTGAATAATACTTTTGTATTTAAACGCCAATAGTCATTTATCTGCTGTAAGAATAACTTTTTTCTTAGTGCATAACGCTTGGCGAGATTTTGGCGACGAATTTGGCGGAATGTCGCCAACTTGGCGACTTTTTTGAAATGTTGCCAAATTAATGAAAATCTCGCCAAATGGATGAAAATGATGCTAAATCAATGAAAATGACGACTAATTGTCGAAAATTCAATATCTTGGAAAGAATATTAGTATCTACTATAAGAAAAACCTATTTTTTTACAGTAAAAGTAGTAAATTCAATACATTATATAAGGAAAGTCATGTGTTGCCCACATCAGATTTTCATGAAACATTAGAATTAGCGCGGTTCTCTGTGACATTCGTGAATGGAAGTACTTTTAATTTTACGCATTTTCGTACATTTTAGCTTTATAGGTTTTCTTAAAATTACAAGTTTTAAAGTTTTTAAATAAAATTGATAAATTTAGCGATTTTAAATAAAAATATACATTTGAGCATTTTCTTAAATTGCAAACGCTTTTCTTTAAAATTGTGAATTTTAGAGCAATTACTCAAAATTAATGAATTTTAATGCTTTTTCCAAAAATATTGTGAATGTGAGTGAGTGCTTCGCCAGATATATCGCGAATAAGCAGACATATTTTATTATTTTAATACAAATGTTATTATATCTTAAAGCATAAATTAAAGATTTTTTTACTATATTATGATGAACATTATTTTGTATACATGTCTCTGCCATTTTATTAACTTCGTAGCCAGCTATTGGTGAGTCCTGGCACTCATCATCAGGGAAGGCGAACCTCTGGGGTTATATTTATTGAACCACTATTACAGTATCATAAACTTTTACCCGGCTTGATTCATTTCCGGAACTTATACTTTTACATTTACATGTGATTACGTCATTATATTTTCCCTCATGATTGAAGATTCTATTTTTAATACGTCTTTTTAATTTGTAGGCATGTTTTAAGTTGGGGTATTTTAAGTTACAACTTCTCTCTATTCAATCTTTGAATTTTCATATTATATATATATATATATATATATAAACAGAGAATCATCAATCAAGTGGAAAATAAAATGCAAACCTCTAGTCATCAATCTGAAGACAAACAAAAACATCAATGGAAATGAATCAATAAAATAAAATAAAATAAAATCCAAGCATGAAAGCTTTAGACGTGGACAAGCCCTAGGCCTAATAATGAATGGATCATTTCGATAAAACTCTTTATCAAGTCCAAGTATTTTAAAAAAATGAACACAAAATGCATGTTTCTTATATCAGTAATAGATTATATCTATAAACACTGACAACTTGGACAACATGCATATATATATATATATATATATATTATTTTTCTTTAAAAATTTTAAGAAATATGGAATGTGCTTCGATTGATTTGTATGTACAAAATTGTAAAGTATCTATGTCAGACAATTTTGTGTGCATCATCATATTTTAATATTGGATTTTCTTTGTTACATATAAAGTACGTTAAATGTGGCCCCCACAACCAGCTGATTTTTGATTTTAAAGTTGAATACAATTTTGTAAATTGTCAAACTGCACAATAAGATATTTTTTTATAAAAATACGGTCATTGACCATAAATTGAAGTTAGCCATACAAATTATTGGACAGTTTTCATTCTTAAAAATCTGATGTGGGCAACATATGACTTTCCTTATATAATGCAATGAATTTACTTCTTTTACAGTTAAAAAAAATGTTATTCTTATAGTAGATACTTATATTCTTTCCAAGATATTGCATTTTCTTCAATTAGTCGTCATTTTCATTGATTTAGCATCATTTTTATTCATTTGGCGAGATTTTTTTTTATTTTGGCAACAATTAAAAATATCGCCAAGTTGGCGACATTCCACCAAATTCGTCGCCAAAATCTCGGCAAGAGTGGACGGAGAAATAAGTTATGGACGGAGAAATAAGTTATTCTTATAGCACATAAATGACTATTGTCGTTCAAATACAAAAGTATTACTCAAAGAATCTTTTTTCATGAATGGAACGAGCTAGATTCACGAGAATGATGTCACCCAATTTATCGCATGGTATTGCATGCGAAAAGTGAATATGTTTCGTAATAGGAAATATTTTTGTTTTATTTTATATGATTTTTTGATAACTTTTTTGAAAAATGTGCAATATCTCGAGAACGGTTCATGTTAGCGTTCTAAAATTTATGTCAATCGTTTTCTAATAAAAAATTACATAAGGAATGTCTATTTGCGTGACTTTATTAGCGGTTTTGATTTTTTGACGATTTTTTCAAAATTTCACTCGAAAATTTAGGGGGTTCTGAACATTCGATTGCGTATAAAAACAATAGACTTCCAGTGTTTATAAATTGCGATTTTTGTACCAAATTTCGTTCGAATCGGTCCATTCGTTCGTCAGTTATCGTCTCCACAGACTCACTGACACACACACATGCACACATACACACACACATACTTTCACACACACACACACAGACATCACTTCAAAAATGTTTGATTCGTGATCAGGGATGCTTGAAACGTGCTCTTCCGTCGAAGACTCGAATTCGAATTTTCGACCCCGTCACAATACTTTCCTTATACATTATGTATATAAGGAAAGTAAAAATAGTTATACACAATTATTACCTTATATTTACGTTGCTCGTAAACTACACTGGACATGTTGTGGTTCGGTGCGAGTCCCGCAGCTAGTGATCACTGTTTTAAGTATCGCTTAGAAAAACAACAGTTAAATGAAAGCAGTTACAGCTGAAGGTAAATACGTAGTGGATTTACAAAATGCTTTGTCTTGAAAAAGAAAAAAATATATAAGTTCTTAATCGCGCATTTCACAGTGTTATCAATACATGATGTTGAAACCCAGACCGTCCGACTTACCCGAAAGGTGTAAGGTAACATCAATACATGATGTGAAATACCAGACCCAACAGTGACGTTTATATAGCTATTGTGCTCTGTTTTAAACAGCAGAATTAATAATAAATTATTACAGTGCCGTCATAGTTTTGCCAATACCACTGCTACGTTGCATTGTAACATTTATGGTTAGGGCCGAAAACAACACAAAATATAGTTACGACAATGTTACAGTGTCATCAATTAGCGATGTTATATAGAAATCCCAACTGCTACGCCTCATTGTAACAATAATATTCAGTTGCATAAAAGTCACAAAATATAGTTACATCAATGGCATAATGTAACCAATATGCAATATTGCATACAAGTCACAACTATGACGTCATATTGTGACATTTATGTTTTTTTGCAGAAAAGTTACAAAATATAGTCACAGTAATCTCACAGGGTCACTAATTATCGATGCTGCATATAAGTCACATATGTGACGTTGCATTGTTATGTGTTTATCAAGTGGTTGAAACGTCACTAAATATAGTCCCAATAAAGTCCCAATGTTACTAATACGCATCGTCGGCTAGAAGTAACAACTATAACGTCACATTGTAGCATTTATGTTTAGTTGCAGATACGTCACAAAATATAATCACAGTAATGTCGTGCTGTCACCAATTAGCGATGTTGAATATAAATCACAAATGTGACGTCACATTGTGACATTTAAGCTTAGTTGCAGATATTTGACAAAGTATAGTCACAGTAATGTCATGGTGTCACCAATTCGCGATGTTAAATATAAATCACAAATGTGACGTCACGTTGTGACATTTATGTTTAATTGCAGATACGTGGCAAAATATAGTCACAGTAATGTTATGATGTCACCAATTAGCGATGTTAAATATAAATCACAAATGTGACGTCACATTGTGACATTTATGTTCAGTTGCAGATGCGTGGCAAAATATAGTCACAGTAATGTTATAGTGTCACCAATTAGCGATGTTAAATATAAATCACAACTGTGACGTCACATCGTGACATTTATGTTCAGTTGTAGATACGTGGCAAAATATAGTCACAGTAATGTTATGGTGTCACCAATTAGCGATGTAAAATATAAATCACAAATGTGACGTCACATTGTGACATTTATGTTCAGTTGCAGATACGTGACAAAATATAGTCACTGTAATGTCATGGTGTCACCAATTAACGATGTTAAATATAAATCACAAATGTGACGTCACATTGTGACATTTATGTTCAGTTGCAGATACGTGACAAAATATAGTCACAGTAATGTCATGGTGTCACCAATTGCGATGTTAAATATAAATCACAAATGTGACGTCACGTTGTGACATTTATGTTTAGTTGCAGATACGTGGCAAAATATAGTCGCAGTAATGTCATGGTATCACCAATTAGCGATGTTAAATATAAATCACAAATGTGACGTCACATTGTGACATTTATGTTTAGTTGCAGATACGTGACAAAATATAGTCACAGTAATGTCATGGTGTCACCAATTAGCGATGTTGCATACAAATCACAAATGTGACGTCACATTGTGACGTGTTAATTAAGGTGCAGAAACTTCACAAACTATAGTTACAATAAGGTCACAATATTACCAATGTGCTACGTCACATAGAAATCACAACTGTGATATCACATTGTGACTCATATGTCACGTGATTACAACGTCACTGTCACACTTGTGACGATCTTTGCTGTATGGGAGTATGTATGGAGATGCAAAAGATCTTGCTGAGACAGAGGATGGAGTAAAAATACGAAAATTGCACCAGTATTGAAGTAATATTAGAATAAATCAAGAATGATATACTCTTTAATCAATAAGTAAAATGCACTTTGAGCAATGTATAAAGAAAAGCAAGAGCAGCGTAACAAAGAACAAATAACAAAATAATGCAGCATTCGAGGATGCGTTTGATCACCTTTCTTCAGTGCAAGATAATCAACAAACCCGAAGTCCAAAAGAGTAATGGGAGGGTAAAAATAAAGCAGGGGGATTACACACTCAAAACCTGGATTTCAAAAGAGCCAACCAGAAAGCAGCATCAGGAAAAGTACAACCAATTCGAAACGAAAAGTAATAACAAAAGATTGGCGTCACAACACAAATGTCCTGTTTTGGACTGCTGAAGAGATGGGTTATCTGCTGGACGCAGACGATTATGTACAGCAATATTAAGAGGCTACATTAGAATTTAATGTATTAAACTATAACCATTAATGACAACCCACTTAAAATATTGTTGCCAACATATAAAATGTCCTTCCTCATTAATTCAGTACAATTTTCTCAATTAAATGCATTTTGCTTAGATAAACGTACCTCAGTTAAGTGCATTTAAATGGACCATTTGGACTTTACTGTCTTTAGTTGTACCACTTGTCTTAATAAGATTTTAGTAGTGTATTAAGTAACAATTTTAATTTAACCGCTATAGTATGAAGAAAGTACGGTGATTGTGATTTAATCACAAATCAAGTTTTCACATTAACGAAATCAGTGGGATCCCTAAATGACCGAAATGACTTATTTCGGTCTGTGGGTATGTTAGCTGGTAGATGTGAAATTGTTGGCCATTTGTAATCACGAAAACAAAGGGAGTAATTTGGATAAAATTTTGGTGGCTAGAATCCTATAATATTTAGATATAAACACAGAAAACAAACTCCAAAAAATGTACACAGTTTAGCCATAAAACGAGATTTTGTCAAAATCAATGACCGCTTGCAATATCATAAATCACTGGCGCGATTTGGACCAAATGTAAGTGGCATACTGCGTATACTGTGTAGATGTCAATGTCGAACACAAACTTTTAGAGATGGGTATATTTCGACTAGGAGGTTGAACTTGAGGCTCATGCTTCGCGTAGAAAGTCTCATGATTGCCCTGATCCTTTATTTTTTAAACTGTCATAAAATATACGTATACCTCATTTTCTCAGAGCTTCAATCTGATAATATTTCTGTATATTTCTTTTACCATTTATACTTTAGTAAAATCACAATAAACAATTATGCAACTAATTGAGTGTAGGTTTTGACAAGAAAATATTTTTAGGACAAAAAATGTTAATCGAAAGTAGTTTATACATCCTTTCCCACATATGATACAGTGAGCGTGAGCTGTCTGTCCGTTACAACTATAACTGCAGTAAAAATAACATCATCAAAATTAAATTTTAGTATGCTGTTCAGACGGTCTGTGGAACCTATGGGAATAGAAATAAATAATATCACACAATAAGTTTTGGATTAAACCCGGGTTGAAAAAAAGAAATACATTGAATCCTATAGGACCTCATATTTGAATTATTTTTAAGCGGAGTTAAAATTCACAAATTGCTTCGAAAATTTTAGGCAATATTCAAATTATCCCGTAAAATATATAAAAAAAAATTCAGCTAAATATATTCAGTAGTTTTTAAATAAAAATTAAAATAATAATTACATCCTTTAAACGGAGAGATCACGTGACCCACTTCAAAATAACATATGGCATCCCTCTTGTGTCAAAATCGTGACTTTTAAAGTTATTTTTAATCCATATTTTGTGTCGTATCTGTCCTAAAACCGCTTTATTTTTGCTTAAAGTCTGTGCATCTACGTATTGAAAAAACGAAATTACAATATAGTTGAGTTTAAATGATCATCCAACTTTGATTATTTCTACAACGAAGCCTACTTTTCACTTATGGAGAAATGTAAATACCAAAATATGTAGTATGTAAATACCAAAATATGAGCTTTATAAGAATTGCTGCATTTCTTTAAAGCAAAATTATTTAACTCATGAATCTGCAATATGACTGATATGAATGAAACATTCACTGATTTTACGCAGAGAAGCAAATGATTTTTCGATGAAGTTTTAAGCATAGAGTTAAATTACTTGTACATCCATGGTTTTAAGTTTTTAAATAAAATTAATTATAATAGTATTGTGATAAATGTAATGAATGGAAAAATGTAATGAATGATATGCTGCTTTTATAGAGAACCAGGCGTGCTATATTTCGATGACGTCATATGAATAAATTTCATTTGTTTTCGATGAAGTTTTCAAATATGAAATATATTGTAGTATTGTGATAATTTTAAAAATGTTACCCAGGAATATACCGCATTTTAGATATGTTTAAACCAGGCAATTTATATTCCAATGCCGTCATTTGAATGAATTTCATTTTTTTCGATGAAGTTTTACGTTTTCAAATAATAAATTAATGTAGTATTGTGATAATTTGAAAAATATTACCAAGGAATGTATCGCATTTTTGAGATATTTAATTTAAATTGCAATGAAGTTTCATAATCAATGCTTTATGCATGATTGATCTTTCTTGGTAATATATCAGATGATCTTTAAAGGCCTGTTTTTTATCAATTGAAGAACACATTGTTTGTTTTCCAGGCGTGATTTATGTTACTTTCTAGAGTTTATGTAACGTAGAAATTAGAGCCTCTGCAAGTGACGGGTTTAGGTTTTGTGACTTGAGGGGTAAAGGATTCGCATACACCCTTTGCGCCAATATACTTGGATTGCATGCAGTTTTCACTGCTATTTATATAGATAGTCCATCGGTAGATTTTAACATAGAGCGTAGAGTCTCCGCAAGTGATAGCTTTCAGTTTTGTGACCTGAAATAGGGAGTGAGTGGATGGGAGATCGTTTCTCGCCCGTTGCGCTGGTGTCCATGGATTTTTTTTCATATAAATATCTTGCTTTAACTTCCGGGGAAAAATATATTTTCGGGTCATTACATAAAACAATAGAAACTTGACTTCATGTTTTAAAAAATGTATTTAAATAATTAAATTTAAGATGAATTAATTAATTTAAATAATGAAATTGGAATAAAACAAAGTACTTTTCATGACATTGGTATTACGGTACATAGCAAATGTTACATTTCGTTTGTCTGAATCAATACACCTACGTACTGAAGCAACAAAATGGAGAAAAATTACGTGAGATGACCTCCAGAACGCTGTGTCTAATTATTCCTGAGAGGCTTCAACTCTCGATATTTCAATCCACTAATGTTTTTTTCTACTTCCAGAGGGATATTAAAAAATAATGAGTTTTGCAAATTAGTGGATCCTGCATTGCATGTATATAATTACTTTCCCACGTAGCATAATGTATAGGGGAAATATTGTGATGCAAAGTATAGATGCAGAGCAGTTCTTGTGCTGAAAGTATTGCAACGGAAGTATTGGATAATGCTTTAGGAGGTATTGTGGTGATTCCGAATTCGAGTTTTCTATGGGATAACGCACCTCAAGCATCCGTGAACTAGAATCAAAAGTTTGATATCTATAGGTCTGTATGTTAGTGTGTGCTTATGAATGAGTGTGTCCGTGACGCGAACGAACGAATGGAGCGCTTCGAAAGAAAGGTGGTACGATTTTTACAATTGGTGTATAGTAGAACCATTATGATTTTAAACTCGATCGAATGATCAAAAGAACCCACCCAAATTTTTAAATAAATTTTTGTAAAAGTTATAAGAAAATCCGGACTTTTAGCAATGTTAAATAAATATTCTTTTTATACTCAATTTGCCATTAATAAAGTAATGACACCTAATTTAGAACTTTAGCATTAATGCATATAATTTACGTTTTTCAAATATATGTATAAACAAGAAAGATCAATCATGCATAAAGCATTGATTATGAAACACTTTCCAGTTTCAATGCAATTTTATATAAACATCTCTAAAATGCGATACATCCGTCGGTAATATCTTTAAAATTATCATAATACTACAATAATTTATTATATTTGAAAACTTCATTGAAAACAAATGAACTTTATTCAAATGACGTCATCGAAATATAAATCGCCTATAAAAGCAGCATTTCATTTATAAACATTTTTCCAATCGTTTCATTTATGACAATATTATAATAATTTATTTCATTTAGAAATTTGAAAAATTGTTATCTACCATATTTATTTTAAAATGTGAAACCTCTCTTATATGTAAAATAATTCAACTCCTTGAAATGTATTTATTATATAATATATATCTTTCCTTCTTTCTGGAGGATGTAGCAAGAGTCAGAATTTAATTGAATTTATTTTTCTCCCTATATTAAATAATTTTTATTTCAAAAACTACCTAACATATTTTACTGATTTTTTCTTTATATATTTTATGGGATAATTTAAATATTTCCTAAAATTTTCGAAGCAATTTGTGAATTTTAAATTCGCTTAATAAACTTTTTAAAAAGTAGGCACCATAGTGTTCAATATATACCATTTTTTCAACCCGGGTTCAATCCAAAACTAATTGGGTGATATTATTCATTTATGTTCCCATGGGTGCCGCAGACCGTCTAAAATCATACTAAAATTTCATTTTTATAAAGTCATTTTGACGGCAGTTATCCTGCTAACAGACAGACAGACAGAATGAATAAAGTCAAAAACACTTTTCAACTATGTTGTAAAGTGTTACCATAAAATGGCATACAATTTAAAAATTTGTTATTATTGTCAAATATACGAGGGCCAGTACTTAAGATTTTAGAATGTAACAATACCAAAAATAACAGCTTTCAGTGCAGACGATTTTTTAGAATTTGATCTTTCACATGAACGTTGGCTGTTAAAGAATGAGAAATGCTATAATATTTATTTTAAGGCGTCGTTTTGAAGTTAATAAAATATTGACAAAAACATGGATTTAAGTCGGTTGGGCTGAGTCACCAAAATTTTAATTATTTTCTTCCAACTTGAATCAGTGCAGTTCAACTTTTTAGCTTAGTGTACCATTTTCAAATACTTACGTTATTCAGAAAAAAATTGAAATGGATTTTATCCCATAACGCGGCGTCTATCTATTTGTTATTGACAAATTTGGTAATCTACTTGCTACTGGCAAAATCGCATAATAAATATTATCTTGCTGGTCATAATATAATTATAGATATAAAATCATTACCATTTATTTCATTAATGGACTTGCTTGGTGAGATACCATTTTATCGGATATTACCGGTTATTATAAAATTATTCCGGTCAAGTACTGTGAAGTGTTATTAATAAAGTTACCTGGTTCATAGAAATGTACATTTCTGAAATATCGGAGAATACTTAATTATATTTTATCTACAAAGTGCGTATTAAATATACGATTTTATCACAACACGTGAATTGCAATAGCTCTAACATGATGTCTGAATTGAAATTTCAAAGATACATTGACTTATGATTGCTGTACAATGACGATTAAAATAGCATAAATTAATAAGAACTTAGAGACTGGGGATTTTTATTTCATGCTTTGATTAATTAGCCATTTTTGAGATAAAAGAACAATTTCGTTATAAGGGTTTTCGATTTATTACTAAAGATTCTAATGCAACATCAGTTTCACAAAGTCAATTAACTAGAGACTCTTACAACTAGAATTAGGGCAATATACCTGGAAAAAAACCTTTAGAATGTTTTATCCGATTAATCCCAAGAGATTTTAACTGTTGATGATTCAATCGACTAATGCCGTTTATATTTCCAAAGGGGCTGTTCAAAATAATAAGTGTTTTAAAGTTAGACGGAAAAGGATTATTTGGGAATGGGCCGTAGCACCGGTTGTACACAGATTGCATGCAACTCTCAAATGTAGTTATATTAATAAATTGTTCTTTTTATTTTTTATTAATAAAATCAAATTATCTGTTCTATAACTTCAAATAACGCGTTTAGAATTTTCTATAATGATAATAATTGCTGAAAATAAACGAAGAATTATACCTTCATAATACTTAATCTGAATATAGAAATATAGTTCTGAATATTCGTATAGGCAAATAAATAAGTCTTTTCAACTTTCTTCACAGAAGCAGTATGCAAGAAAAATGCTTCTTCCATATCATTTCTTAAACTTCCCTGACAGTAATAAAAAGATTTTTATTTACTTGGTTTCATCGAATTTTCTTTTATTTCTTGATGACCCACATTATGCTTGTTTCATTGGAAGATCAATCTTCCATCTGTCAAAGTGAATAAAAAAGTATAAAAGTGAATATAAAAGATTTTTCAAGAAGTTCGGAATATTCTTTTTCTCTCAGATTATGTAACTGGAAACAAAAATCTTTGCATTTGTGAAACGCTACTTTGAAGGAACTATTATAAATTATATATATATATATATATATGAACTTTTAAATAACTGGATGCAGAGTTCTGAAGATTTCTATAAATTAACATGATTAACTAAATAATAAAAAATATGAAGGAGAAGAAGGAAGTAAAATTTCCATATTGTTTTTACTTTCTCATAGTATATAATATAGAGGAACCATTGTTTTCACAAATTTTTCGATTAGAAGATTTCTATGCTTATATGTTTTAAAGCTTTTGAACACTTTTTGATCATTTTTAGCGTGATATCCGTCTGTGTGTCTATATGTAGTATATTTCTTGTGTACCTGATGTCACAAGCATTAATGGATTTTCACGAAACTTTGTATTTGACTTTGTTAATAATCTAGAACTAGTACATATTTTCTTAACATGGCAGTATAGCAGAACATTTGCCTTATCATACACAAAAGTTTATTTATATTTCAATAATCATGAAACTTAATAATTTGAATGATTGTAATGAAACATAGCAGTGATGCAATTTTTATTTTCTTGACGTCATTGGTCACCCCTCGGAGCAAGTTTCTTCTAGGGGTTAAATTGTCAATCATGGTAAAATAATTTAAATAATGTAAAATACTTTATTATATCAAGATCTTATTCTATCCATTTCATTCTTAAATATTTTATATTCTAGTTAGGTAAAGGTAAGGCCCATTGACACATAAAATTTGGGTCTCTTGAGCCTGGATTATTATTCAACTAATATTATGAGCATTATTGTTATAACTAGTAATTGGGTTTGTTAACTTTAAATTGGGTTGTTATTAATCTTCTGAATTTCCATTCTGACTAAATGATGTTCCTTTTTATTCTAAATTATCGTTTGGCCAATTACACTTTGATATCTTAAATTAATTATTATTTAACATTGTTTTCTTTAACTTTTTATATCCTAACGTTTTTTTACTATTACTATACTATCGGCCTATTTATTTAGTTATGATGTTAAATTGTTTGATTAACGAGATGAGAATTTTCAATAATTCTTTAAAAGTGAAGGTAAAAATTTAATATACGTTAGTTTTTAGAAAACTTTATGTGTTCCTGTTCTTTTATTTATGTGTTTTTTAATTCGGAAAGTTCCATTCTAATGTGTTGCAGGTGGTTATATTTTTATGCATTCAGGTAACTTTTTCAGTAGGTAAACATTTAGTTTATTTCATATATTTTTCAGATCTGGTCATGTTTATGTTTTAGGAAATTTTTCAGTATTGTTGATACGTATTCTCTGGAATCATGGGTGTGCACACAGCATACAAGAATGAGTCAAAATTTCTAGATAACAAACACGTTTATTCACAAGCACAACGCAAACGGGAACAATATGCAGTCAAACAGCACATAAACGCTCCATTAATTTTACAAAATAAAGGATATTGTTCTCAAAATATTGACAAAAGTTATTTCACAAAATAGCGGGTACAATTCTAAAAACATTGACAAAAATCTCAGTCTAATGTAGCTTGTATCACGGTAAATAACTACTACGACTAAATAATGACTTATTTTATAGATTCATCATAGGAACTTCTGGAAATCTCTCATATCACTCGTTATTTCGAGGATCTTAAGCAAGATTTGAGAAGTCACCAAATTGGCGATAAATCTTCAAATCTGGCAAAAATTCCTATATATTCATCTGCTGGTAACCTTAGAGTCATGCCATGCTCACGCCATGGAGTGTGTGGTTATTTTCTCCATCTGGTCTTCGAAAGAGACGAAAGAAAAGTCGCCAGTTAGGGAATACTACACGTTTGCAACAGTATTTTTCTTTGCAACAGAGGTGACGAAGCAAAATTATAATAAAAGTATTCAAAATACTTTACTGGAATATAAGGCATTTTTACTGAATCCAAAACTTTGGTTTTAGTGTCATTCGATCTGTCTCGGCTTCCAGGTCAACAAAAATCTATCTAATATTTTGAAAGTTCGAATTCAGCTTTACTACACTAGGGGATTTCAAAAATACTTACATCACTCTCCCCTCCCCCATCGAAAAATAATCAATAAATGCACACTTTGATATATTTTCTCTTCCAACAATTAAAACTGGTTATCGACAATTTTAATTAAGTTTGTAGGTGTCACATTTAATGACCACTAGCTCGCGAAACACAGTGGAAATGGCAAGTACACGATATTCATCTGAGTAGACCAGTAACTAAAATAGCTACTAGACAGAAGAAGCAAGTAACTTGTAAACAAAAAATGATTACAAGCAAGAAATTAGTTGACGTATATTTATTGTAATACATCTACTCCTTTCTTTCTCACAATTTACTTGCTTCATCTGGCAAGAAAGGATTGTAAGCAAGAAATGAGAAGATGCATATTTATTGCTATATTTTTTTTTATGAGAAAGTGAATCATTATAGGGAGGCCATCGACGCAGAATATAAAGTAAATCAACTTCTGATACCGAATATAAAATAAGCTTTGTGACTGCATATACAGAATAAACCACACTTTTACTGCAGCCTAAATCCGAAATGCAAGTATTTTATTCTTCGGATATACGAACCGCATTATTTTCAACTGCTGATCATCTTACTTATTTTTTTACTTAGTTTCTCATAAAAAGGGAAAAATGTCTTCGTTTATCCTCATTTCAATATTTTGCTCTCAAAAGGGATGAAGATGATTACCTAAATCCCAGATATTAAATCAAGAGCTGAAGCAAAAATCGATCCTCAGCAAAGTTTTCTAAACTCTCATCCTTAAAAAAAATGGCGACAGGGTTAATGTTTTTATGTGGTTTATTACTCAAAAGTTTACTAGGATTGTTTTTTGAAATTGAGGAATAAATGTAAATAACAGTGGATCAATCGACGTACTCTATCCGAATTCTTATAGCTAAAGGTCATATTATAAGAAACATAAATTCTGCATTAGTAAAAATCTCCACTTTAAGCACAGTTAATAAGAAATTGGATCACAACGTGAAATGCAGCGCAAATAAAAATAAATAAGCATGCATACCTTTCTAAAATTATTTGATTTCTTTCCTCAGTGCAACAAGCCTGGATGAGTACTTCCGAATGATCACAGATTACACCTGTCAAACATAAAATGTCTAAAAGACTGAACTCAATATTGTAGTGCCACCTAGTGTGGCAAAAGCTAAACAAAACGAGAAACAAATAGAAAATCAACGAAATATAAACTTTGGTAAATAGAAAAAATAACTAAATAAAATGAAGAGTTGTTGTTGTTGTTGAAATACAGACCAGTGGGGTAGGCATCCACAGGGACACGTGTCCTTCTTCCCCTACCATCAACCTCTCGAAAGGACTTACGAACGCACGTGTTTAACGTGATCGTACTCCGCATGAACACGGCGGCAGTTTTGGCAGTGAAAGTTTGGAATCGAACCCGGACCTGCCGAGTGCAATTCCCGAGCGCTAACCACTGAGCTGTGGCATTCCATAAAATGACGAGTGTATGAACTCAAGTGTATGATCTCAACGCGCAGAAACATTGAAACAAAGAAACAAAAAATAGATATGGTCATGCCATACCTAGGAGAAATATGCTATCACTAACAAAATCATTAATTAGATTACTAGAATTTTAATTCTTGAATTATTTGGTGTTTCGTTTTTTTTTTTCAGAACGTTGAGTTCACATTTTTTACATTTTATTTACTTGAGTATCAAGATCATATTCTCTTGATTTGCTTGCTTTGCTTTCCTTTCATAACACTAGATAGCGCAACTAAATTGGATTCTGTTAGTTATATATTTTCTGTTTCAGCGGCTTACTCTACTTTCATTTGGCTGGTTGAACCGAAGCAGGAAGTCCATTAGATTCCGAAACGTACGTTAGGTTCTCTAATCTTCCATTGCTTTGCATTTTATTTTGTGATCCAGAACTGCGTTTAATATTTTAGAATGCTTTAATTTTTGCACTTTCATGAGGTTGCTTTTATATGTGCTTCTTTATTGAAACAAGGGTGGTTTATTAAAATTATATTCCGAAACGCAAATAGCTGCTATTGTTATTTGACACAGCAGAAAGGGGTAGTATTTATTATATTTATTTTTGATTATTATTAAATTAAAGGTCCCCTAATTATGAGTGAAATTAACCAGTATTTATTCATAATTGTATGATAGAGAACATACAGAATATATGGAGATAAAAATAAATTGAAAGGTAAAATAATTTTGAATATGTAGGAATATTATTTATTGTTTTAGTTCAACTTCGCATTTCGCTAATAAATTATTTTGTACAAAATTGACAGTTTAAATAAATATGTTAGGCCTTTCGATACAGAAATTAATGCAATGAAGGGCAACTTATTTTATCCCAGCGCCACCTGGAATATTTGTCTGAAACGATATTGGAGTTTCCTTAATATCAAGTTTTATCTCTTTATTTTTACAACAATGGTTACGTATCTCGCATTTTTATCCATATATTTTGGATTTAATTTTAAGTACATGTAGAACACCCTTATAGATGCAATTATAGAGAGAGAAACGCCCTCAGAGAAGATAACAGTATCCATGATCTGGTTTCGCGTTTATAATTAGTTCATCAACATTGAACAACCGTTCACTGCAATGGCAGCAATAAAACTTTCTATTTGCGCAATTTTACGGACTTCTATGGTAAAGGAACTCGCAAGATTACTATCTTATTCCAATAAAACAAGTATAAATTATATATATTTTTGTGTTTCGGAATTAAAGGTTTCGAATATATAAGCGTTCGAGCTGCTTACATTTTACATAACTGATAGATTTCAACCAAACCTCCCATAGACATTATTATCTTTAAAAAACATAAAATATTACATTGTTGAAAATACACAAAATATTACGTTACTTGTATTAACAACTGTGTAATGATTTGATGTAATTAAGTTTTGCACAGAGCAACTCAGAAAATTTATTACAATTACTGACTTGAACTACTTATTGAATATCACTTTCCTTATATATATAATGTATAAGGGAGGTATTGTGACGGGGCCGAAAATTCGAATTTGATTTTTCGACGGGAGAGCACGTTTCAGGCATCCATGATCAATAATCAAACATTTTTGAGGTGATGTCTGTGTGTGTGTGTGTATATGTGTGTGTGTGTGTGTGGGGGGGGGGGTCAGTGAGTCAGTGGAGGCGATATCTCACAAATGAATGGAGCGATTTGAATGAAATTTGGTACAAAATTCACAATCCGTGAATACTGGTCACCTATTGTTTTTAAATGTAATAGAATGTTCAGAACCCCGTCAATTTTCGAGTGAAATTTTGAAACAATCATAAAAAAATCAAAACCTTTAAAAAATTTATGCAAATAGATATTTCTTATGTAATTTTCCCTTAGAAAACGATTGACATAAACTTTAGAACGCTAGCATGAACCATTCTCGAGATATTGCACATTTTTCAAATTAATTTATCAAAAAATCCAATAAATTAAAAAACAAATATTAACTGTTGATATACATGTTCACTTTTCAGATGTAATACCATGCGATAAGTTTGGTGACATCATTCTCGTGGATCTTACTCGTTCCATTCATGAGAAAAGATACTTAGAGTAATACTTTTGTATTTATATGCCAAATATTTTGTATTTATATGAACTCAAATAGTCATTTATCGGCTATAAGAATAACTTATTTCTCCATCCGTAACGCTTGGCGAGATTTTTGCGACGGATTTGGTGGAATGTCGCCATCTTGGCAACTTAAATGTTGCCAAAATTTACGAAAATCTCGCCAAATGGATAAAAATGACGCTAAATCAATTAAAATGACGACTAATTGTCGAAAATTCAATATCTCGGAAAGAATTTAAGTATCTATTATACCAAAAACCTATTTTTTGTACTGTAAAAGTAGTAAATTCATTTCATTATATAAGGAAAGTCATGTGTTGCCCACATCAGATTTTTTAAATTAAAATAAATTAGTAAAACGTTATTTTTAATGCATGTACATTTTTTTCTACCTAATTTTTAACGTATTTCATATCTATTCAAAAGCAAAAAGAGTAAACATTTTATTTTGATACTCATTTAAATATTTCATCTCGGGAAAAGATTTAGAAACGATTTTGGAAACCCCCAATATTAAATCAGTTATTTAAGAAAAATGTGAGTTTTCATCGTAGAATTTTCTCAATATATATTCACAAAAGCTTTTATTTATAGTATATATTGAAAAGTCCCTGTATTGCAGTGTTTTAAAAATATCATTTTCGAATTTAAAGTTCGATATTTTGTAATATATTTATAATTATTTTTTTCTATTTCCATTCGAACTCATTTTGTTCATGAACGATGTTCTGGATACAAGAGCACATTTACATTGTAAATAAGTCAGTTCACTGTAGTCACAGGAATAAAAAATCTGATGTGGGCAACACATGACTTTCCTTATATAATGTAATGAATTTACTACTTTTACAGTAAAAAAATAGGTTTTTCTTATAGTAGATACTAATATTCTTACCAAGATATTGAATTTTCGACAATTAGTCGTCATTTTCATTGATTTAGCATCATTTTTATCCATTTGGCGAGATTTTCATTAATTTGGCAATATTTCAAAAAAGTCGCCAAGTTGGCGACATTCCGCCAAATTCGTCGCCAAAATCTCGCCAAGCGTTATGCACTAAGAAAAAGTTATTCTTACAGCAGATAAATGACTATTGGCATTCAAATACAAAAGTATTATTCAAAGTATATTTTTTCATGAATGAAACGAGCTAGATCCGCGAGAATGATGTCACTCAATTTATCGTATGGTATTACATATGAAAAGTGAACATGTTTCTCAATAGGAATTTTTTTTTATGTGTCTTTTTCATAATTTTTTTGAAAAATGTACAATATCTCGAGAACGGTTCATGTTAGCTTTCAAAAATTTATGCCAATCCTTTTCTAATGAAAAATTACATAAGAAATGTCTATTTGCGTAACTTTATTAGCAGTTTTGATTTTTTGACGATTTTTTCAAAATTTCATTCGAAAATTCAGGGGGGTTCTGAACATTCGATTACGTATAAAAACAATAGTGTTTACGGATTGTGATTTTTGTACCAAATTGGTTCGAATCGGTCCATTCGTTCGTCAGTTATCGTCTCCACAGACTCACTGACACACACACACACACACACACACATACTTTCACACACACACACACACACACACACACACACACACACACACATACACACACACAGCCATCACTTCAAAAATGTTTGATTCGTGATCAGGGATGCTTGAAACGTGCTCTCCCGTCGAAAACTCGAATTCGAATTTTCGACCCCGTCACAATGCTTTCCTTATACATTATGTATATAAGGAAATTAATAACCGTCGTTTCTTATACACTTTGGGTGTTATTTTTTCTAAATATATTCTGAAAAATGTTTGTAATGCTAGTTATTTAGTCCATTCGTTTTAAGCTTATCGACTAACCGTAACACAATCACCAAAATTTGTTATACATTAAAAACATAACATGTCAAACCAAAAATTTAAAACCAGTGATTATAGAAAGAAACAAAATCTACTTCTAAGAGGAGTTTTCAAGGAGAGGATCACTCCCCAATTGCGTATAACAACAGCCATGGAAAGGTTTTGCAATGGGAATGCTTTTCAGAATGGAATGTGGATACTTAAATGCCAATAAATGAACAGGATATCTGCTACAATTAAGCAAACCACTGTAGAGTCTTGTAGAGTCAAACAAATTCGGTTCCGTAAACTATTTGCCATACAATATCATAAAGATTGAGATCAGGCTGCACTGACTAAATGGGACAAAATCAGTAAAAGGCAAAACAGAACAATGCAACACGCGTTTGTAACTCACAATGAGAAAGTTTAAAAGATTGTCGTGCGGATTTTGAATTTGTCTATTTTTTATAAGTTTCTGTGATTTTTACAGTATGTGGTTACTTTTGAGTAAACAAGTAAGATTAATATTATGCAGGTGAATGTTAGTTAATATTGAAGTATATTTAGTTTTAATCGCATTTATTACTGAAAACGATTGTTCACAAACGCAGATTGAGACAAATCTGCAGTAATATATCAATGCCAATATAACTTTCAATACTGCTTTGAAAAAAGCAAGTATATGTCGACTAGGTGCTAAGGATCATCAAGGTGACTATCAAGAATCGATTAGGTGATAAGGATCATCAAGGTGATAATCAGGGATCGATTAGGTGATAAGGATCAGTTAGGTGATTAGATCAATTTGGAGTAACCAGACTGAACTATGCCTTCTTTCTGCAACTAAGAATTGGACGTTTTATTCTCACAAGCAGCAGTTTTATATTTTGTAACTTCAGGGCTAATTCATGCAAAGTTGTAAATTCAGGATCTAGAAGAAATTTCTGGAATTGAACATAATTCGGATTGGCAGAAGTAGAAATACTTTCCCTATATTTACCCGTAAGTGCAGCATTTAGGTGAAGGTCGATAAGTTTCATCTGCATGTTTGGGGGGGTAGTGATTTTGACCTTAAATATCAAAAAGGGGTTTGTAACATGTTCAATATTTTCCTTATCTTTGTTGAAGTCAAAATATCTTGATGCAAAAGAATTATGTAAAACAGATATTAAGTTTTCAAATCTGACCTCAAAAATAACCTAAAAAATGTTTGATTCGTGATCCGGGATGCTTGAAACGTGGTCTCTCGTCGAAAACTCAAATTCAAATTATCGACCCCGTCACAATACTTTCCTTATACATTATGTATATAAGGAAAATAATAACTCCGTTAAGAACAGCAACACAAAATTAGGATAATTTGCTTTGAGAAAAATTATTAGGAAAATATCGGAGATTTGTTTAGTGATAAAATACACTAAAGACACCAATCGTATGATTTATTATAGTTATAGATTATAAGACAAATTAATTCTATAAAAGAAGCAAACCTAAATACAAAATAAGGAAACGAAATAAATAATAAATTATTTATGGTTTTCTTTTACAATTATTATCTAAAAATAGAATGAAAAACACATTCACATCATTCCAATCAAGATTGATGAGTTTCCGAATCGCATCAATCATAAGTGACGTACAAAAGAAATGAAACTTTGAAACCCAACTAATAATTATGAATGAAAGAGTATTCATAATTTAATATCGCCTGTGTCTTTATGTTGTTTATGTAAATATAATTTTATTTTCCTAAGTTTTATCGCTATTTTTATTATAATAAATACTAATATTCCTTATTTACATAAGTAACTTCAAAAGCTTATTTTATATTGTATGAAATGTGAATTTTTATATTTTTAAATTATAGTCTAATTTTAAAAAGTTCAAACCATAGTTTAAGTAACTGCAAATAAAAAAAATATGATGTGGGCAACACATGACTTTCCTTATATAATGCAATGAATTTACTACTTTTACAGTTAAAAAAATGTTATTCTTATAATAGATAATTATATTCTTTCTAAGATATTGAATTTTTTTCAATTAGTCGTTATTTACATTGATTTAGTGTCATTTTTATCCATTTGGTGATACTTTGATTAATTTGGCAACAATTAAAAATGTCGCCAAGTTGGCGATATTCCGCCAAATTCGTCGCCAATATCTCGCCAAGCGTTATGGACGGAGAAATAAGTTTTTCTTACAGCAGATAAATGCCTATATTGGCATATAAATACAAATGTATTACTCAAAGTACCTTTTTCCATGAATGAAACGAGCTAGATCCACAACAAAGATGTCACCCAATTTATCGCATGGTATAACATATGAAAAGAGAACATGTTTCTCAATAGGAATTTTTTGTAAAACGAGCTTTATTCTCAGCATGTGCTAAAGCTATACTTTCTTCTACCGATGAAGTAAATTCAAAAACATTGTTCCTTTCTTTTTTCGAATTGTAGTTGTAGTAGTGTCGAAACCGTTTCTTCTTATCCTGCCATCACTGACCTTTGTTATACCTGATCTCATATCCTTAACACAGTTCATATTAACTGAACTGTAGCACAGCTCCACATTCTCCCGGCCACAAAAATTGCTGCGAGAATCCTTCGGTTTGGCCGTGTGGTCTGGATCTTCAACAGCTTTACTTTCTCATACTAAAATATATATTTTTTTTCATATCTTACAAGAAAAAATTTGAAAAATCGTTATCGCAGGATCGCGGATGTGATTACAACTACTGCGTATTACCCTTCACTTTAAAAGGTTTTAAAACATCATTTGATTAATACCATACTTGACAATGCATTTTGCCTCCAAAGTTAATGACGTCATGAATAAAAGAGTTTGTATCGCGGCTATTTTTCACAGCAATGAATGAAACTATTAAGTCTTGTGATCGTTGAGCCATAAATAAACACTTTTATTCACGATTATGTTAAATTTCGTCCTATGCTGCCATGCTAAAAAATATAAAATTTTGAATAAATCTCAAAATTTTAGCTCGAATTCTAAAAAAAGTGTCCAGATCTAGATTTTTTGATAACAAACCATATATAATGGTTCGGAAAAATCCACAAATATATGTGGCTGCTATCGTGCTATCGTGTACAAAGCAAATCGACCACAAACATCAGACGGACGGACATAACTCTAAAAATAGTCAAAACATGTTCAGGAGATCTTAAATATATTGGTATCAGAATCTCGAAATTGAAAAATTTTGTGAGAACAATGCTTTGTCAATACTACGTATGAGACAGTAAAAATATCTAAGCATGGTCTAAATTAGAATCACGAATCCAGCAATCAGCTACCCATAACACAGGGAACCATAACAGTCCTTATTTTCAAAAAGGAACTTTACTTCCAAGAAAACACTTTAAAAACTGAATCTCACCAAAAAGTGCTTACATTCCATATATATATATACTTCCTCAATGTGAAAACTTTCCATGGACATAGCAAAAATTGGCGTATAAACTGAGTCTAGACAAAATGCAATTTTAAAAGTTTTTAATTCAATCTTTGAATGCAGGTACTGAAAGTTTCTCAAAAGTTTCTTCAAAAGGCAAATTGACTTAAAGTTTGTACTCGAAATTTCTATTAGAATTCAATTCAAGACAGAATGTATTAAATTAGTCTGTTTAAAACAATTCTTTAAAATACGACATATATCACAATCAATACATATACTTCTACAAAATAAGAACAACTTTTATTTCAGAAATGTTTTATGGAAATCACACTACTCAAAATCTTAAGAATCAGTATGACTGCATTATTAAGGCCCATATAATTCAAAGCAACTTATTTGAGACAAACACATTGCACTAACTAGCTTTATTCAGAAGATTATTAAAACATACAATATATATATATATATATATATATATATATATATATATATATATATACAATTTCAAATGTAACCTACGTAGAATTTTAAATGTTATAAAAAATCCAGAACTACTAGTAAGTCCATCTCGTGAAAAAAAAAATAGAACGAAAAAAAATAAATAAATAACAGTTCACACAATCCTATGACACAAAGTATTACTCAACATTTCTTTTGAAAAACAGCTTTAAAATTTAACTTTACATTCTAGAAGGATTTAAGTATATAAACTTTAAAACAAATAGTTAATAATTATATACTTCACATAAGGTAAGTTTTACTCTAAAATTTAATGTACAACATACTATTAAGCAATTTTTGAAATGCGCCATTGTAGTGGACACCGCTTCTTCTTATCACGCTCGTTGGAAGTTGCAAAAAATGAGAATAATGAGTGTAAAATTGTAACACCGTTTATTCATATACCTTAACGGGGCAGATTCCAGCTTAACAAGTACAAAAAGACACATTAAACTAATATAATTACACCTGACCAAGAGGATATAACAATAAGATTTAACTAAAACAGAACAATTGCATATATACAAATTAAAAGATCGCTTACAATGGATCCGATGAAAACATAAACTGTCTGGTACAACACATTAGGGAATCCCTATCCTGGGGCACCCTAGTGGACAGAATACGGTAGTACATCAGTAGGTTGAGCCCAAATATTACTCACGGAGGAAAGACGACGGTACTTCGCGTCGCTGGTCGATATTTAGTCACTAGGATTGCCACTTCATGAACAGTACCACAGGGAACCAGAGCACGGACACTGTAATTATGATGAAACTTCAGGCAAGTACAATTGCTCACTTTCAAAAGTGTAAACTAATATACTACGGTGTTACCGCAGAATTCGTAGCACCTTGTACTCAGGAAGCTGCTACCCACTGCATCCCCAGGTGCGGATCTCATATGGAACTTCAACATAAACTCTCCATACAAATGTCTACAACGCTCATTCAGAACTTTACGAAGCTTATTCAGATTATATCCGTACTCTTACGTAGAAGAACACACGAAATTCCAGCACCACAGCTAAGCTCTTACGCATCTCTTTCGAAGCCGGCATGAAATTCTTACAAATCTAGCAAAATTCGGACATCAAGACGAAATTGATTTCAGAGCGAAGCTAATTTCCTTCGAAAATATCCGCTCTATATTCTCTGAATTCTCTCTGTAACGCCTTGGATTCGCGTTTGGAAACAGCTTAAAGTAACTCTCAAAACATTCAACACCTAATCAATTTTACGGCTTGTAACAAAACCCGCCGAGGACAATTAATTCAATCAGTTAAACCTCGTGAAAATAAGAACAGATAATGACCGGAAACATAGTAAAGGGAATGTTACCAAAATGTTAAAAAAACAATATATGATGTTTTCTGGGAAAGGGAAAAAAAATGGTTTAATGTCTTTATCTGTTTTAATGTTCTAACTGAATAATAATGTACAATTTGTAACATGAGTTGTAATTGTCATGAAGACATGCGGCTTTATTTTTAGAATCATTCTGAAGAGCTGTACACTTAAGAAGGTGCTAAACTCGGTTTTGAAGTTTTCGACAACTAGACCATTTTTCAGTTTAACCACAACATATAACGAACTACCTTGGGTTGTCGAGTGTAGCAAAAAGGAACGAGTCACTAGTATATTAAAACATAATATTTATCGGGGATAATAAATTGTTGCGAACTTGGGAAGCGAGAATAAAAAAAAAACCGAAATATTTTAAGAATAGACTTTGGGTACAAAATCTGAAAAATTTGCATCCTTTACTTCAATCTCATAATGATTGGGATATAAGTAGGACTGGACACAATGAAATCTGAATGTATAAAAAAGTGGTTATTTACACTACAGATATTTTTAGTCTTCAGATCCAGAAATGGAACTCGCTTCTTATGGAATACTAGAATTTGGTAGAACACGATGGAGAAACCGATTATGCAACTGACAAAACTAGTTTATTCAAAATAAAAATAAAAACTTTATTCAATACCTCATAAAACTTTTTTCAAATATCTTGCACGATTCTTTCAGACACTTTAAAATAGTTTCATTCAACAATTCCATTCAAAATGAAGAGTATCTGTTATACTTCAGGTCAAATACGTATCTGGCTACTGAATGTCTAAATGCATTTAGTCTTAAATAAGAAAATGAATTCCGTTAACCACATTTAAATCCGATTTTAAGATAGATGACGTTCAGAGAATTATACAGGAGTTCCGATAAAATACGAAGATGCTCTAGTTTGTTTTTTTAGTCAAACTGCAGCCATTGAGTTAAAGTCATTAATGTTATTAAAATATTAAAAGGAAGAATATTTAAAGATTAAAAAAATAATACTAAAATAGAAAAAAAATATTTTTCTGAATATATTTCAAACAGAGCTATATTTCTTATTCCAGTTTTTATATGTGGACGTTATCTCCATGAAATGCGATAACTACTTTTGGAAATATGGTTAAAATTACACTAGATAACATATGTTAACTTTTGTTTTGCCACATGGGTTATCTTGGGTGTTCTACACTAAATCAATCGTGTTGAATACGGAAATGACTGTAAAAAGTGCGTTACACACCAACACTTTTGCGCAACAGGGACAAGGAGCAACTTCCTCTACATTTTAAAACAAGTCGTCAATGAAATAAAGTAGGTAGATATTGAATTGTGCAATTTAGGCATAAAATGCAATATTATTATACAGAAAACCACAACATATATAAACAAGTGACGGTAGCATTAAATAAATTATCTTTAGTTCACATTTCATTAAAAGAAAGCATATTTTACTTTCCTTATAAACATGATGTATAATGTATAAGGAAATTATTGTGACAGGGTCGAAAATTCGAATTCGAGTTTTCGACGGGAGAGCACTTTTGACGGGAGAAATTTGTGTTTGGCGTCCTTCTGTGCAGCATGGGATAACAAATGTTGAATGAATTTCAAAAAAATTTGAACCACATAAAACAAAGATTGTTAGGCATGTGCCTTAATTTTCTTGACTTAAATTAGCCCTTAATCGTATTCTTAACGTGCATGTAATTAAACGTCGCTTACAACAGAAACTTAGACACAGAGGGTTATTATTCGAGCACTCAAACTTCTGCCCATGCCTCAGGGTAAGTCGAGTGGTCTGGGTTTTCGACAGAGGATTGTTACATGTAATACCCTACATTTGCTGAAATTTACATTATTTCTCATTAGAGTTCATATAGGGAAACTAATGAAATACTGAAAACCATCCCTCTCTACGATCCACAATTGCCTACCAACCCCCTACCGAGATATAGTGTAAACCTATGACTTTGAGGAATATAAGGGAATAACACCGGATGCGTGCAGTATTTAAGATTTTGTGTAACCGAGGATCAATATATTTCTTCTTTTTCTTAATTCCCAGGCACTTGATCGTTCAATCATTCCTCTAATTTCAGCTCCAGATAGTGAATCATTTTGCGGTCGTATGATGTTGCCCTGGCGCAGCAGGGGTCAGAACATAGTTCTTGATGGAAAATAATTGATTGCAATAGCTACACTTTGTAATATAAGTTTTGTTTAAATGTTTTGAACAAAAATAAGGTTCATTGATATATGGTTTTCATAAAGAAGTCATAAATTCAAATATACACAAAATGTGCAATGAACGAACTCCATGTGCTATTTGAGAAACCATAACTGTGTATGCAAACCACGAACATTTAACAAGGTGCGTGGTCATGATTTTTCAAACTGAGAGGTCTGTTTACAATTGTTGTTCCACAATTCGGATGATAATTTTCTGAGGCAGGGGAGATTTGTGATGTAAAATTATTTTAAATAGTTTTTCTATATAAAGGGACAAAGCTTAAAGTCGTTCAGTAAAATTAATCACATGTATGCGAATATATTAGCTTAGATGACAAATAATTCAAAAAACATATATCAAAATTATTTAAAAAAAATATTCAAATATAAGAATAGTGAAAAAGGCAAGAAAAGGAGAACTGACAATAGATTTAAAATAACATTTATGCGCCACTTTGCGGTTTTATATTAAATTATGAAATAAAATTGTATCTTTTGACAAATTCTACTTTTGCTATATTTACGATAAAATAATTATTAAAAGTACAGTTTATCCATATATAAAAAGAGAAATACGTTTTAGAATTTTCATAAAAGAGATTTGAAAAGATGTTTAGAATACAAAAGCAAAACATAAAATAACTTCTTGAATCTACATCATTAGTTAAATTTCACACAAAAAAAAATTCACCTTTGCCGTTTCTATAAAAATTAATGAGATTAAATATGAATGTATTTTATCTCAAATTCCTCATTTTTAAAATTACTAACATCTGGATTTTGCAAACATTGATTATTTTCTTCAGACTCTACATAAAAAGAAGAATTTAGAATTATAAGAGTGAGTCTAAAGTCCTTGAACTGAATTTCATTCCATTTTAAAATAGAAAGAGGGAAAAAAGGGTTCGTTTATATAATTTTCAATACCTTGCTTTAAGTAGAGTTCAAGTCTTTAAAATTCTAAGAGTTCTTCTAAAAAGCACTAATTTACTGGCCAGTCATATTTCTTTCTATCTGTAACTGAAGCACTTATATTTGTGTTTTACTGTAACAAAAAATGAATGCGGTGTTTAATTTTCTGAGAATTGGGTGGTTCTTTTAACCAGTTACATTTTTTCTTAAAGTAATTATTAATTACCAATAAGAGTTTGGTGTATTTTTCTCATCTTATATAACAGACACAGATGTACGTATGATAAATATATTTTTACCATACTTAAATACGTGGAAACACTGTAGTCACAGTCTTTTAGACTGTAAATGCAGGTTATCAAGTTTCTTAAACTTATTAACACATTTTTAAACTGTGAATACAGATGCACTAGAACACAATCTTATAATGCAAAATATGTTTACCATTATTGCGACCCATATAATTTTATGAAAAGATGTTTCATCAATTACTATATACACGAAATAGATCAATAATACAATGGAAATTCTGTAATTGGAAACTTCGTAAAACGTGCATTTCTTGGTTATGTTGAAGTGTTTTATAAAAAAGTTTTACATTAAGCGTCAGTTTAGATATTAATCATTAAATTTTATTTGAGTACTTTTAGAACTAAAAGAAAATTCGTAATTTCTTAGAAATTGAATAAACAACATTGACATTTATACGTATATAAACCTTTTTTTACTTTCAGAATAAATTAAATTCCTTAGGAGAATAAATAATTTTTATAAGTAATATGTTAAATTTAAATCAAGAAGGTTTCTAAATATGTTTATCTAGTTATAATCTTCTACATAAAGTGTCTTTCACTTTGTTTCTCATTTCCTCGCATTTTTTCGAAAACATTCTTTGTTTCGAATGCTTAACGGGGTGCTTTGTACTATGGAGTGGAATTTTCGGTAACACTATTATTTAATTTTGCTCTTTAATTCGCTTATTTTTCAGTAATTTTTTTTCGGATGTCAGCATTCGTATGTCAACGTGTGCCTTAACCCTTTCCGGACAGTCGACTTGCCCACGCTCAGATTGATAACGTGTATTCAAGACTGCCGTCCGGAAAGTGTTAAACTACACATTGCTGAAATTTTGTGCTCATAGATCATAAAGTATGCAATTTATTGTATATTATAGTGCAACATATTCTTATTATTTTTGCGACCCATATAATTTTATAAAAACGTGTTTAATGAATTATTAAATGCGTAAAATAAATCAATAATACAGTGAAAATTCTATAATTGGGCAATTCGTAAAAAGTGCATTTCTTGATTATGTTGAAATGTTTTATAAAAAAAAATTACATTTAAACGTGTGTGTGGATATTATTTTTTAAAATACTTTTGAGAAAAGGAGAGAACTCGTAATTTCATAGAAATTTAATAAATTGTAATAAAGTATTTTCATAAAGTAACTTTATTATTTTTAAAATTAATTACACTTTTTAGGAGAATAATCACTTTCAATAACCAGAATATTAAATATGAAGCATGCAGATTTCAAAATATTCTTGTCTAGTTCGAATATTTTACATAAAACGCCTTCACATAAAACTTCCTTTATATTGTATTTCTAATTACCACGCATTTTCTCGAAAAATTTTTTTATTTCTTATGCTCAACGAGGTGATTTTTACCATGAAGTGGCATTTTTGAGGATGCTATTATTTAATTTTGCTCAATTACACGCATGTTTTTCAATGATTTTGTTAGGATGCCAACATTCGTATATCAACGTGTACCCTACCAATTGTTGAAATTTTGAAATTGATATATACCTAATAAAATAACTCTCCCTATGTTAAAAAAATAACTCCCTAAAACAACTCTCCCTCTCTATACCTAATAAAATAACTCTCCCAGATGAAGATTGTTGAGAATGTACCATTGGCAATTATATTAGTATTACTATAATATATTGTGTAGGTATTGGTTCTTAATTTTCTTCACTTTAAATTAATATATAACATTTTTCCCACCCAAAAGTTATTTTATATAATTTTATTACCCAATTAAAACTAACGCACATCCAATAAATAGCACGCCGGATTTCAATTTATATTTTTCATAAAGACCGTAAAAAACCACGCCTTCATTGATTTAAGTTCTAGAAAGAACATATTCGTCTTCTTTATGGATTATATGACACAATAAGTCTATTAATGAAACAAACCTAAATACAAAATAAGAAAAGAAAAGCCAAAAAAAATATGTATGCTTCTTTCCTTGTTATTATCTGAAAATAGAGTAACACTGCATTGTTTCTCATTGGCATCAATCATAAGTGACGTAGAAAAAGAAATAATTATGTGAACGCAACTAATAATTATGTATGAAGTTGTCATAATGTATTCTTGTTAATACAATAATATCTGTGTCTTAGTGTTATTTTACACACTTTTATCTATTTTTGTGTTAGTAAAAGTTTAAACACAATCTATATTTACAAAATTAAATTAAAATAATAAATATAAATCTATATTTGAAAATTGAATTATAATTTTAAAATGTTTAAACAATATTTACGTAAATGTTAAAATAACTGTGATGGTTCATGAAAAAAAGTATCATTGTTACAACTTCAATGTTAAGTACATAATTTTAGACTGTTTTAAAAATATATATATGGTTGCGATAATTAAAAATAATCTTAAAGATAAATTTGGCATTATAAATCAAGCTAGAACATTTAAACAGAGAAAAAAAGCTTGAAAGATTTAGAGTTGGTAGCAAGGACGACCGGTTTAAATTCTATTTTTAATCCTTGGTTTAAACTATGGATTTTCTTTTGTTTTAACAATTTTTCTGGTTTAAACAAAGGTGTAAAACATGGTTTTTTCGGAGTGTTATTAACCAGTTTCTTTCGATTTTTCTTAATGGAATTTTTTTCCCTCTGAATTGAAAATACACAGAACATAAATAAAATGTTTACCATATATGAAAGCATACACTTAAATACACTAAAAAATAAAAAATGTATAGTTGTAGGTATAATAGTTATATTCAATGCAATTTCAGAAACGAAATATCCGACAACTGGATTATTATTTGTAAACCATCACGAATCTTATCTACATTTTAATACGAATTATAGGTTGCACACAGAGCATAAAGAAAATGTTCCCGTATTTGAAGGCACACACCTAAATACACTAAAAATAGAAAAGGTATAGTTGTAGTTATAATAGTTATATACAACGCTATCCCAGAAATGAAATACCCGACAACTGTATAAAATTTTGTAAACCCTCACAGATCTTATCTACTTTTTCACACGAATTATAGTTAGCATGCAGTGCTTAAAGAAAACTTTTTCCATATTTGAAGGTATATACCTAAATACACTAAAAATAGAAAAGGTATAGTTGTAGGTATAATAGTTATATGCAACGGTATCTCATAGATAAAATTACAGACAACTGGAGCCTTTTTTGTAAACCATCACAAATCCTATCTACTTTTTTATACGACTTATAGGCAGCACGCAGAGCATAAAGAAAATGTTGAAGGTATACACCTAAATACACTAAAATATGGAAAATGCATAGTTGTAGGTATATACAACGTTATCTCAGAAATAAATTTAGCGACAACTGGGTCTTTTTTTGTAAACCATAATAAATCTTATATACTTTCTCATACGAATTACAGTTAGCAAACAGTGCATAAAGAAAATGTTTCCGTATTTAAAGGCATACACCTAAATACACTAAAAATAGAAAAGGTATAGTTGTAGGTATAATAGTTATGTGCAATGCAATCTCAGAAATAAAATTACCGACAACTGGGTCATTTTTTGTAAACCATCACAAATCTTATCTACATTCTCATACGAATTATAGGTAACACGCAGAGAATAAATATCATCTCGCGTATTTGAAGGCATGCACCTAAATAAACTAAAAGATAGAAATTTATCTTTAAAATTTTCTTTCTGTAAACACAATTTATCGTGCATTTAAATCATTTCATTTATATGATTTATTTAAGTAATTCATCAGAGTTAATGATATTTTGATTTTATCAGAGTTACTTCGAGCACGGATTGAAAAACGCTGATGTGGATAACAAAAGTAGGTTATTGAAAATAAAACGCAATCAATAACCATAAAACATATTTTAAAATTTCCTTCATGGTTCTTTTAGATACTTTAAAATACTTCTATTCATATCTCTTGAACCATTTCATTCAGTGAAGATTATCTGTGATACTTCAAGTTAAATGCGTCTCTGCCTACTGAATGCCGAAAGAATTTTAGTCTCAAATAAAAAAAGGAATCCCTTTAACCACATTTAAATACGCTTTCAAGATGAACTACGTTCAGAGAATTATACAAAATCTCCGATAAAATAAGAAGACGCTTAAGTTCAGTCAATTTTTTTAGTAAAACTGCAGCAATATGCTCTACGAATTTTTTTATATCCTGAAGCTATTAGTGGAAGTTAAAAGTTCTCTTTTTCAAAGAACACTTTATATAGCATATTTATGTGTATATATTTTTAACAGCATCATATGTTGATTTTGTGTTTCAAATTAGAACGTTTTTATCGCTCTTAATTACCTTTAGAAGCGTATATCTTGGAATTTAGATTAAGTAGAAAACTATTAGAAAATGCATTACATTGAATGTAAAGCATTGTTTAAACATGTTGAAATCATTTGAGTAAGTTATAATGCATGTGTTTACTTTATCAAAAAGGTAAATTTGGCAAGTTTTCCACGGAATACATCAAATAAATATCCCTCTATATATACTTTTCACTCATGATGTTTCATGAATTTGGCAATATACACTCACTTCCAAAAATTGAGCACGTAATGCAAATTTTCATTTTTCTAAGCCATATTTGATATTGAGATTCGTAAAATCGATACCGATGTAGATGGCAGTAGGCAAATATCGTATGTTATAGCCAATTACGATTTACTGTCCGGATATACGCTAATTAGGCAATCGTTGAAGACGCCAGCACTTTGAAGAGTTTAAGGTGGTGTATTTAAATGCTGATACGAAGTGCTTATAACTTTTGTAGGATTGTTTTGATGATATTCTTGTTTCTGTGGTTGAAAGAAGACGAATGACAGATAGTGGGCGTTGACGTGCTATCGGACGCATTGAGGCAGGACAGAGTCAATTATAGATGTCGCAATTTTTTTTTGGCGTTGATCATTTGATAATTTCTCGATTATGGAAACAATTTCAAACAAGTCAAACAGTTGTCCGGAGACCTGTGCCCGGTCGTCCAAGGATTACCACCCCCTCTGATGATCGGTATATTGCGATAATAGCCAAGCGGAAATGACGAGCGATCTCCACAATTGCTACATCCATGGTTGCAGCGGCACTTGGTCAGACAGTGACTGCCAGTACTGTGCGCCGAAGACTCCACGTGAAGGGACTATATGTCCGAGTACACTTTTTTGTGTTCCACTAACCGTCCAAGCCAGAAGGGCAAGATTAATGTGGTGCCGTCACCATGTCAATTATACTATCTTAGATTGGTGCAACGTCCTATTCACGGACGAGTCCAGATTTGCCCTGGAATCAGATGATAAGCGTGTAAGGATCTGAAAAGAATAAAGCATACGCAATCAGGCCAAGAACATCATCGAACACCACGTATTTAGAGGTGGCAGCGTCATGGTGTGGGCTGAAATTTCAATGGGATATCGACCAGAGCTGCACATCTTTAAAGGCGGCTTTGTGACGGCTGCGCGGTATCGGGTTGAATTCCTAGACTCCATTGCGAGACTCTGCGCTGAAGAAGTTGATCCAGATGTCCTCCTTATGGACTATAATGCCCGTCCCTATCAAGCTGACATCGTTGACAAGTACCTGAAAAGTGTTTCGTATAGAGATATTGGGTATTTCCCTTACCTTAATCCCATTGAAAACATTTGGGATGTCCTCGGGCGTGTTGTCTCTACACGTCTACCTCCTTCAGCCAGTCTCAGAGAAGTGGAAACTGCCCTATTGGTGGAATGGTCTTTGCTCGCATCTGCGATGGTTGATCACCTCATTGAAAGCATGCTAAATCGTTGTACAGTTTGTGTAAAGGGCCGGGGTGGTCACATACCATATTAATGTAAGTTCCATTTAGTTTGTTTGTCTTTAAACATCATTTTGTTAATGACCCAAATAAGACGTCATCATATAACTTACAAAAAGTAAATATTTTTTTCATCTTTGTGCATAATTATTGTTTTCTTTAATGCATAAACGCATTTGGTACCTTCATGTATAATTTTGAATTAATCAAATCTTTACATTTCCATTTTTGTTGATCCGTGCTTAACTTTTGGAAGCCAGTGCATTTTCATCTCTGCCACTTTTAAGACTGACCCATTTTATAAAGTGGTACAACTTGGCTTTTTTTCACAAGTTTATTTATGATGGGATATCAATATTTTGTAGACTTTTGTCCTTCTCCAGTACAGCAAGGTTAGTTTGCATCTAAAGAGGTAATGATCCCTAAAATTCTGACCCAAACTACAGATTCTTAGATTAGCTAATATTACAATATTGTTGAAATGTATCCTCTGGAATCGTGGATGTACTCTTAGGATACAATAAGAAGTCCAAATTTCTGGACAACTATCATGTTTAATTTCAAGCACAGCGTAAACAGGAACAATGTACTTCAATTAGCTCGATACATATCGCACAAGATCACAAAACAATTGCCAAGTACTGCAAAACAGCAATAAAATCCTTTACTAATTTCACAAAACAGCAGATGATATTCTCAAAGCATTAACGTACTTCACAATTCAACTTCACAATTCAATCCTGCGTAGCTAGTATCGCATCAACTGCTCGCTAACTGTGTGATACCTCATTTTATATACTCTCTGTAGAAACTTCTTGAAGTGGTTCATATTGCATAACATATACGTTATACCGAGAAAGGTCTCAAATATTCGAAAAGTCACCAAAATACGCTAAACTTGCAATAAATCACCAATAAAGTACTAAATCTCTCATCTTTCCTCTGAACTTAAGCGTATGGCAATCCTAAATTCTCGTCATAATAATGGCAACATCTACAGTAGTTTTCCCTTCCAACTCTCAAAAGAGAGTCTAATGGATGCATTTTTTTGTTCGTAACAATAATATTTGCTGAATCTCCATATTGATAGGGTCCCAAGATATTCCAAAAAATATTTCTTTTCTTTATACCACTTCCTACTTTATTATGGTATTTTCAGAAATTTCCTAAAACTCACCAAATGTAACATGAAGGTCACATGCAGTAACATTGTTACATCAGGCTTAGTATGTCGAATTTTACATGTTTTCCTTAATAATGTTTTATATAAAACATTGGCTGTCATTATCCCTATCCTATAAAGGATCGTATATTTTCGCAATAGCCACTGGGTATATCCATATGCGCTTTACATCTATACCTCTTTATTGAAATTATTTAGTTATAAATTATAGATTTGGCTCTTTAGCTATGCCTGTGTATAGAGATTCTACTGAATCCCGAGTAAGGCATGGATGTTTATTGAGGCAAGTCAGTCTTCCGCCTTCTGAGTCGTCGTCTAAATGTGAAGTTGCACCCTTTCTGACCTTTGTCAGTGATGCTTGTTTGTAATAAACTTTGTTCTCTTGTCTTGCGTGTCTTCCTTCGTTGCTTCCTGCGTCACTGGTCCTGCATCGGCCGTACCGAAACAGGAGGTCATTAGAAACAACAACAACAACAGAAATTCTACTTGTCTAATGACAACCACATGCTTATATAATTAATTTTATTAAAATGGAAACAACGAATGTAAAAATAATGTTATTCAAATGTCAAACAAAACAGATGTGTTCTGTCATGGGTACGTATTTAGCAATGCCAACTCCGACAAGGAAACAGATCCGAGCGATCATGAAAGGGTGATTTAATCTATAAGTGGCACTGCATTAGCAAAGACTTGCAACCATACTCATCACATCACCATTCTTACTATTCACCAGGAAGGAGCAAACAATAGAACTCAAAGAGGAGTCAGAACACAAAGCAAAAATTTTAGCTTTTTTTAAGAGCTTAAGTTTTTGCTCCTGACCATTTAAGATGGCGCTGTATTTGCTCTCATGTAATATATAAAAGTTAAAACATAAACAAGGAATATTAATCATGCATACAGCATTGATTATGAAACGCTTTCCAACTAAAATGTTATTTTATTTAAATATTTCTAAAATGCAATATATTAAGCGATGATATTTTAAAATTATCACAGTACTGTAAAAATACAGTACTACTATAAATTACACAGTACTACAATCCTACCGCCACGAGAAAGTCTCTGAACAGGGTTGCCACAAGTAGACGAGTCGAAGAAAGGAGGGAGAAAGGTTTAAAATCGACTGCAACATTTGGCAAATCAAGCGCAAGAATCCGTTTCGTTTATCATGATGTATGTACTAAAAGAAAATAGTAGATGTTTTTTATCCGACATTTAAACAAAATTTTCGTATTAAATGACATTAAATGCTACATTAACTTAAAAATTTCTCGTCATTTAAACTCAGAAAATAATTTGTTATTATAGGAGATAGCGGCTACGGGAAGCCGTCAATCTATTAGAACAAAGTAGTTTTAGATATTTTCTTTTAGGTTCGGGCGATTTTGAGAGAGGACAGCTTACAATTTAAAACTAGAATTTATATCATTTTGTTTAAAACTAAATTTCAAATTAAATGAAAAGTATTACAGTTTTCAATCAGCAAGCTACACAATTATTAGCCAGCAAAAAGGAAAAAATAAATGATAAATAAACAAAATTATGACTTTAAAATATTCATTCTTTTCATATTTTTCAATCAATTGTAAAATATTTATTCACATTCATTGGAATAACTATTGTCTACTATGTCCGAATCACTTGAAATGTTTTTACTTGAAGAAGAGTCTGAAAATCGCTATCCGACAGATTTATCACTAATTTCTTCACAATATCTTCTATCAGTCCATTTTTCTTCCAATAAATATTCTCTATTTTTTCAATATGTTCACATTGTTTTTTCTTTTCATTTTGTGTTACTTTTAAAATAGCTTCTTTAAGCAATAATTGTAAATTGTTCAAATATATAAAATACTTATCTCAGTGTCATTAAGCGATTTCCCCTTACGTTTTATCTTTTTAACTGATGACGCTGAAACCTCTGTCGCTTCCGCAGTTCTCTTCATTGCATTTGAAATTGATATTTTTAGAGAATTTGCGGTTTTTCCTCTTCAAAAAATGCCTTAACGTTGGGCACTATTGCACGTGCTTGCGAATGCAAAGTCTTTCCACTTTTAAATGTAGTCATTTTTCAACTAGACAAAATCCACAAAGTGTGCAACACAGTACAAGTTACTTCACAGCTTTAAAAATCACAGAATGCGAACGTCTAGAATTGACCCCAGTACAAGGCGAAATGCGACTTTCGTCGGTTCTATCTGCGCCAAATCGAAAAAAGCGCTTTCCGTCACACCTAAAATGCAGTGGAATAACCTGTTTCCATAGCGACCGCCACCAAAACGTCTGCTGTCTGGGGAATTTCTCGTGGCGGTAGGACAGTACACAGTACTATAATAATTACTAGTACTATTATATACAGAACTAGTATTATTATATACAGTACTATATTCACAGTACTATTATACACAGTACTAGTATTACACAGTACTATAATAATACTAGTACTGTGTAGTACACAGTACTAGTATTACACAGTACTATATTAATTTTACTTGGAACTTAAATCTCTATAGAAAAGCAATGCTATAAAATCATGTGCTTATCTGTAAGCTCAGTGAATAATTAATTCAAATCACTTATATTCCAGATTCCAGAGCTAAATTATTTTGCATGAAAACAATTCAGCAATTCTTATACAACTCAGCTTACAGCTTAATTTGTTTACATTCTGTAAACGCTAAAATTAGGCTTCTTTGTAGAAATAATCAAAATTTAGTTATCATCTAATATCGAAAATATTGGGATTGCGTAGTCACAAAATATAGATCCAGAGATAATGTGCAAAAATAAAGATATTTTAAGACGGGTGCAACATTATATATAAATGTACGCGTTCGTTAAAAATCACAATTTTCACTAAGCAAAAAAATAAATGGATGCCATATTTCATTTTGCGATGAGTCATGTGATCTCTTCATATAATATGGGTGTAATTATTATTTTATATTTTATTTAAAAGACACATTTTACTTATTTTACTGAATAATACTTTTACACATTTTTTTACACATTTTACTTAATAATTTGAATAATTCTTAAAATTTTCAAAGCGATTTGGGAATTTTACGGTATTTATCGTGAGAACGGACAGACAGACAGAATGAAAAACGTTATAAACACTTTACAACTATGTTGGAAAGTTTTATAAAAGAGCAAAATATAAATTCTAAACGTGATCTGCAGTGTGCAAAGTATTCCAGAGAAAACTCCTGCTTCAGTTCTAAAAAATAATACCATACATAAAACATTTCGAATTCCAATTTAACTTAGTTTCGGGCCTCAGATGTTTTATCGCAAGTCTCTTTTTCCTAGACGGTAAAACTGCAAAATATGGCGAAGAGTATTGACGTTATTTGCATTTTGCAGAGACCATTATAAGGTAGAATTTCTACTCAAATCGTGAATGCAGATCTGTTGTTTACAGAGCAGAAATTTTACCTCCACTGAAACGCTGTCTCGGTCTAATCAAACAAATAGCTAAACCATTGCCACGCAGTTCCAACACTGATCACTGAATTTAAAAAAGTCAATTCACAATGTAGACTTTATGTCTCCCCTTCAATAGTTGGGATAGACATCGAGCGCCAGATTCCCATAGCATGAAATATAGCTACGGAATAGTTTTACATGAAAATTGCACCATAAAATACTTCCGATTTTGGGGCTATTGAGACATTTGGACTTGCTTAATAGGTCGCTCTTCTTGATAGACTTTATGATTTTCATAGCATGTAACTTACATGTGGCACAGTTTATAATAAAACACCTCTTATGCAAAGTAATCCTAGCCTTACCTCCGATCTTGCAATAAAAATGCCCTCTGTGCTACTTTAACTTTGTACCACTTTAGATTGTCATGCTGCAGACACAGTTTATTGAAGAGACAAATACATTTGGATTTTCTGCATCTAATGCTCCATATCTACTAATGTTAAAACTTTTATTGCTTGTAATTATTTATGTTTGATTACAAGAAAATGACCCAGATTTCAAAATTTTTGAGTTTAGGGCCTTGTTATGTACAACTTTTCAGAACGATTCTACTAAAAATAGCGCATGTCTTAAATACATATTTGCAACTCATTTTAGAAATTTTGCACTGTTAATCAATTAAAACAGTAGGAAACAATTGATTGAGTTCAGACAATGCTTTTGAGTTGAGAGAAAATATTAATTTCTCGTAATTGGCATCACGCAGGGCATAACTGAAACGTTCCCCGTATTTGAGACATATGCAGCTACCAAAGTCCACTGAAAACTAAAATATATAGTTTGCGGTATAATGGCTATGTACCATGCTATCTCAGAAGTGAAGTTAGTAAAAAACAGCATTATTACTTTCCTTATATATGTTACCGGCAATGTATGAAATGCCGGCATTCTATAGAATACCTCGGCATTTTATAGAATACCGGCCATTTTTAGGCAAAGTATGAAATATGAGAATTATTATATACTTTCCCTCGACATTGCATATAATACCTAGGCATTATATAGAATGAAAAATGCTATTTAGGCAAAGTATGATAAAGGAATAAATTGGAGATATATTTTATACTTTGCCGGTTTGTCATTTGGCATTCCATAGAATGCCTAGGAAATGTGTGAAATGTTAATCGTTTCATAGATTGCCCCCCAGTTTTCGATATTCTATATAATGCCTAGGTATTGTATAGAATGCCGGCTTGCATACATTGCCGGTAACATATACATAATGTATAAGGAAAGTATTGTGATGGGGTAGAGCATTCGAATTCGAGTTTTCAACGGGAGAGCACGTTTCAAGCATCCCTGATCACGAATCGAACATTTTATAGATGATGTCAGTGTGTGTGTGTGTGAGAAAGAGAGAGAGAGAAACTGTGGAGACGATATCCCACGAACGAATAGAGCGATTCATATGAAATTTCGTACAAAAATCACAATCCGTGAATACTGGAAGCTTATTGCTTTTAAACGTAATCGAATGTTGGGAACCCCCTTAAATTTTCGAGTAAAATTTTGAAAAAATCATCAAAACATCAAAACCTCTAATAAAGTTACGCAAATAGACATTTCTTATGTAATTTTCCCTTAGAAACGATTGCCATAATCTTTAGAACGCTAGCATGAACCGTTATCGAGATATTACACATTTTTCAAATAAATTTATTAAAAAATCCCATAAATTAAAAAAAAATTAACTGTTGCGAGACATGTTCGCTTTTAATATGTAATATCATGCGATAAATTTGGTAACATCATTCTCGTGGATCTAGCTCGTTCCATTTATGAGAAAATATACTTTGAATAATACTTTTGTATTTGAACTCCAATAGTCATTTATTTACTATAAGAAAAACCTATTTTTTTACTGCAAAAGTAGTAAATTCATTGCATTATATAAGGAAAGTCATGTGTTGCCCACATCAGATTTTTGTAATAGTCACATATTACTAGAAATAAAAACGCTTATTAGTAGTAAAGCTGAAATATTTCATAGAAATGAAATTGTTGACATTAAATTTCATAAACTAATTACAATTTTATACTTTAATTTGTCATTTCAAGCGAAATAAAGTGAAAGGATAGCATAAAGAAATAGAAAAAAAATCTATAATCCTTTATATAAATCAAAATATGAATTTCTAATGCTAAATTCTAATTTAAAATCCCACTTTTTATCCCACTTTTTCAACAAACTTGTCTAAGTACCTCACTTATTCTTAAAGTTAAAATGAAAGTTTTAAATATGTATATTTGGAGTTTGCATATATGTCATCAAAGTTCCATTAAATATTCATTAAAATCATACACTGAATTCAAACATTAAATAGTTTAAATGTATTTCATATCTGACTATTGAATTATCATGTTTTAAAAAACACTCCAGAATCTTTGATGAATTGCAAAGAAAAATTGTCTTCTTTGATAAGTACATTTCTCTTTCAACCATTGTAGTTATGGTCATTATTACCCAATAAACATATTTATGATTATTTAAAAAGTATATTTTATTCATATACATTTCTATGCAATATAAAACAATTTCATAATGGAACTGTTTTCTTTCAAGAACACCGGTATATTTTTAAATACTTTATAAGCATATTTTTATGTTAATTTTGCTATTTTACAATACATAATGTACGTAAACAAGCAAGTATTGTTATAGTACCAAATATTTTACTCTCATATTTGAATGAATCGTCAGCTTGTTTTTGAATCCTGAATAAGGATAAATAATGTGTGTAATGCCTGCCTCTCGCAATGAAACTATTGGCAGGGTGTCTTTTGAACAAATTAGGCAATCAGAATAAAATTTGTAACGGTATGTTTAATCGATAAACGTCTCACAGGCCTGTATAGGCTAGATAAAATTAAATTAAAAATATTTTGTATAACTGTTTCTCTAAAATAACGGAATTCTAAAATCTGTAGAAAAAGGTCATGCATTGTGTACATTAGATTGTTCCTTTTTTGGAATAAATTCTAGTAATGCATATTTCTTAATATTTTGATTTGAAAAACTTGATAATTTTCTTTAAACAGCATGTATTTTAGCAAAATATACCTTCGATATCAGTAAAAGAAAATTATGTTTGTCTGCCTTTTGGTATGTATTTCGTTGTGCTTTTAGTGGAAAATGCAAACTGCGGTCTACTACGACGTATCGGCAAATAGATACTGGGGTCCTGCGACGATACAACCAGCATATATTTCTGAAATACAAATTTGTAGTTTAAAAAGTTATGAATGTTTGAAGTCGAAGTCGTCTTAAAATTAAATTTATTCCAGTAGACGATCACATAGTGCATTTGATATGGATGACATTTCAGAAGATAGTGCATCTAATTTTACAACTTAATATTACAAATTATATAAGTTTATTACAATAAAAAATCTAAATATTTTTCAAATGCCGTTTTAAGTGCTCTTGCGGGTCTTTTTTCTGTATCCCTTACAGAACACAAAATACAGGTTCATTAAAGCATCAGGTTCTTAATGAACATTATTTAAACAAACAATAATTACATTTTAACAAGCATTTTGACCTAACTTGTCTCCAATGGCACGGTAATATTGGCAGATAGCATTTATTTCTTTAAGTGTTTAGTTATAACATCAAGTGTTGTCACCACGTGGATGCTATATCACATTGAAAAATAATGACTTTAACAAAACACCAATGACATGTTTCTGTCTCTCATTCTATAATAAACAAGAAAGATCAATCATGCTTAAAGCATTGATTATGAAACACTTTCCAACTTCAATGCAATTTTATTTAAACAAGTCTAAAATGCAATACATTCCTCGGTAATATTTTTAAACTTATCACAATACTGCATTAATTTATTATATTTGAAAACTTAAACCTTCATCGAAAAAAATGAACTTCATTCAAATGACGGCATTGAAATATAAATTGCCTGGTTTAAACATCTCTAAAATTTTAAACATCCCTCGGTAATAGTTTTAGAATTATTATAATACTACAATAATTTATTATATTTGAAAACTTCATCGAAAACAACTGAAATTAATTCAAATGACGTCATAGAAAAAAATAACACGCCTGGATCTCTCTATAAAAAGAAGATTTCATTCATAACTTTCTTCCATTCATTTCATTCATCACAATACTATAATAATTTATTTTATTTAAACATTTTGTTTAAGACCATGGAGCTACAAAAAATTAAACTCTATGCTTGAAACTTCATCGAAAAAAATCGTCCTTCTCTTTATGAAATCAATTAATATTTCATTCATATCAGCCATGCAGACACCATGGACTAAATTATTTTGTGTTAAAAAAATACAGGAATTCTAATACAACTCATTCTATATATTTTGCTGTTTACATTTTACATAGGTGAAAAATAGGCTTAGTTGTAGAAATAATCAAATTTAGATGAGCATTTAAACTCAAATATATTGTCATTGCGTTGTTTCAGTATGTAGATGCACAGAATTGAAGCAAAAATAAAGTAGTTTTAGGACGGATACAACACTCAATATGAATTGAAAAGAACTTAAAAAAATCACGATTTTGAAACAAGATGGATGCCATATATCATTTTGAAGTGGGTCATGTGATCGTTTCATATCATGGTCACGTGATCGTTTCATATAAGAGGTGTAATTATTATTTTAATTTTTATTTAAAAAACTACTCTATCTATTTCGCTAATTTTTTTTATATATTTTATGGAACAATTTGAATTATACCTAACATTTTCGAAGCAATTTGTGAATTTAAAATCCGCTTAAAAAATGTTTGAAGAATTAATCCCATAGGGCTCAATGTATTTCATTTTTTCGACCTGGGTTCAATCCAAAACTAATTGGGTGATATTATTCATTTATATTCCCATAGGTTCTACAGACCGTCTGAACAACATACTAAAATTTCATTTTGATTAAGTCATTTTTACGGCAGTTATCGTGCTAACGGACAGACAGACAGACAGACAGACCGAATGAACAAAGTCATAAACACTTTTCAAATTTGTTGTAAAGTGTTAATAAAGCTAAATACGTTATAGAGTTGATGGACATATATATATTATTAATTATTGCCTCCTTGAAATCTAGGCACTTCTGTATTGTTGTATTATCACAGCTTCTAATTATGTTAGATCTTAGATTCAAAGACTTTCTTCTTTTTTTCAGCTAATAAAATTCATATAATACCCGCGCAGTAGGCGTATCCCAATTGTATGTTTCGGCACAATATGCTAAGGCATGTATAGCAGCCAATTTACAGCGTAGCGAACGATACTATATTTCATAATGCCTACTGGGTGAACGTGAGGTACTGCAATAAAGCAATTCTAAGGTACTGCAATAAAGTAACTCTAAGGTACTGCAATAAAGTGCTGCAATAAATATTTCAAATAAGGACCTTTGTGAAAAAGTTGACGAGCTAGTCGCCGAAAACAGCTGTATTTCAAGGAAATAGCTTTTTTCCTGCCTTAATAAAAATATTTGCATTATATGAAGAAAAATTTTCTTCTTTAAGTGAATTCAATATTTCTCACGTATAGTGATACATTGCCATATAAAGGAAAAATGCCTAATTAAAATTTGAAATCATCTTGATAGAAAAATAATGAAATTTAACACTAATTTATATGGTAATTATAATAGCTAGGATGTTGTTAATTTCTTGAATATATTTAAATTTTATATGCTTGATAATGTAGTTTAAATAATTTTAGAATTAATGCACATTTAGAGAAGAATTTTTATATTATTTTTGGTGCTAAACATAATATCTCGGGAAATATTAAATTAACATTATACGGTTTTTTTTTATCAATTTATACATTTCGATGAATTTAGGGCAAATTTTTGTAATATACATAACTTACCAAATGCTTTATTATTTTTCGCGAAATGTAATATACTAAAACCCATATATCCGATATAGCGTATAATTAAACTGATATATGTTACGCATAACTATCTCTATTTTTTTTAATTAAAATTTGAAGATCTTTTGGCGAAAAAAAGCATTCGAAATATTTATATTAACATCACTGCACATCTAGTAATGAAATAAAAATGTTAAAATTACTTTAATGTGTTCATTGATGGTCAGCACATTTGGCTAATTTGTTGTTCTTTTACCACTTTCTAATACTGTTAACAAATGTGTTATAACACAAAAATGAACATTTTAGCCGCATGTGGATAACTTTAGTTGTATGTGTGTGTGTGTGACTTGTGTACTGTTTCATATATATAGCGAACTCAATCAAATATATTTAGCACTTTTTAAATTGTATATGATTTACTATAACACAAAACCCATTTAACCCATAAAGTGTCATTGCTCCCTTTTGAGGAACACCTATAAGGTATAATGTATGGCACTTATTCCACGTCCCTTAATGGGTTAATATCGCCACAGCATTTATGCCATACAAAAATATTTCAAAACTTGCTGCAATAATAACACGATGAATTACATCTTCGAAAAATTAGCAGAGTATGTATACACGGATTAACAAGTCAACCTATTTTATAAGCACTTTTACTAAAGAAAAAGGGCTTTTTATTCTGGCCTTTGAAACATTTGCATTTGACCAGTTAGATTTTCTATATATGTTGTATTTTATGGAGTTTAACTTTTCTCTGTTATTTATATCAGTGTTTGAAAATTCATAGGATTTCGTTTTTAGTGTAATGTTATACGATATATTATATAATGCTCCCAATTTGTAAACATTCTTTACCAAGAAAGCTAGCAAATTAAACTTTCTTAAAATTGGCAGTTAAATTTTACTCAAAATCAGTAGCGTAATATTATCAGTATTAACAAATTTTATTGAAGTTGATTCTCCCCTTGATATGAAATAAAAATATAATAACAGAATAACACAATTAAAAAGATATATTGAAATAAATGTAATATTGTAATAATGTTGTAATAATACTGTAATAATATTGTATAATGTATAATATTTTAATATATGTAACGAAATATTTAACAAACAAATTTTAAATGTTTCATGCTATAAAATAAACAATACTGATATTTTATTCTTTTAATGCAAAGAAATATATTTAGTTCTATTAAAATTTAAAATTTCATCAAACTCTATTTTTCATATGATTTTTCCACAATTCATAAAACATATTTCATGATTCATTTTTTAAATTCCAAATAAACTTAATCCATCATTTTCTTAAATACTAATTAATGAAGCTTAAAAAGAAACGCCTATATATATATATATATATATATATACTATTACGATAAAGTGAGACTAAAATAGGATATATCCTAAATATGCCTGAGATTAAAAGAACGATTCACTACAAAGGAGGAGGCGCAAATGCTGCTCAAATTCCCTAGTAGAATACATGAATGAAAGTAGATAAGAACGGGAGTGACCATATGAATTACATAAGAATGGTAGGGGTGGATTGCGGCACACCTTTCCCGCTAAAAGCAGCTTTTACAACCCGGGTAACGCTCACGGAACCAACATAATTCCATGGTCCGCCTCCCAAATGTGCGAAAACAAAAGCACCAGAACAGACTTAGAACCAAAGAAGTAAACGAATCCCTGAAGGAGAAACATCCGCTAGTCCAACCCAATGGAACGTCTCTTTATATAAGTAAAGTTGCTCATGCGCAGAGATATATCAGGATAATAGTTTCGCAGTCACGAATATTAAATCAATAATCAGATTACAAATTTTCTTTAAAAAACGATTTGTAATAATGTTGTACAAAATTGACTGGATAATTTCTTTTTATAGCTTCATCTGCAAATTTTTTACATTTGCAAATGCAGTCTTTCCTAAAAGTATTATAATTTTGGTTTCTTCTAAAATGACCAATTATAATATTTCTGAAGACATACTTTGCAAGGTTTGAATTCCAATCGATTATGTGATTTACCTTGATCCTGTATGAATCTATATGGATATTCTGTATGGATACACTAAACCAAAGTTACAGGGACAGTGAAATGTATGCTTTAATACCCAGTAACGCATTGATACTGACTAAAAGAATAGAGGCACTTTACAAAAGAATAGGAATTGATATTAAAACAATAAAATTTCCATATTTGGTCCTGGTCCCCAAATTACACAAAATACTTGTCAAGTTTCGAACTGTGACGGTGGAATGTGGTTCATATTTGGAAATAGCAAACAAAAAACTTTTGGATTTACTCATAATAGTTATGCATGATATTAAAAGACATAACTCTATTATGATAAAAAACGGACAGGAACTGATAAACCGACTAAAGTTTTGTCATAACGATATCAACTTTAAAAGTTACGACTTTAGAGATCTTTTTAACAATATTGATTTGGATAATTTACAATTGATTCTGAAAGATCTACATGAAGAATACGATCTAAAACAATTTATAATTTATAGAAGATACTTGGACTTGGTGGAATTGGTATTGAAGGAAAACATACTACACGACGGAAGCAATTTTTACAAACAAATCAAGGGCATACCTATGGGAGGGAGTTGCTTGTCAATACTAGCAGATATATATCTATCTAAATACGAAAGAGGCACTCATATCCTATCGGAAATGCCCTACTTCCGTTATGTCGATGATGTGATAATTGGGGGCTATGAAAACACCCCATGCTTTGACTTTTCATTCTACCCAAGTGAATTGGACCTTATTGAAAATCCAGCGTGTGAGGACGGATCGGTAAAATTCTAGGATTTAGCTATCAAAAAACACAAGAAATATGGAATATACACAGAGTTACATGACAAAAGAGATTCATACAGGATCAAGGTAAATCATATAATCGATTGGAATTCAAACCTTGCAAAGTATGTCTTCAGAAATATAATAATTGGTCATTTTAGAAGAAACCAAAATTATAATACTTTTAGGAAAGACTGCATTTGCAAATGTAAAAAATTTGCAGATGAAGCTATAAAAAGAAATTATCCAGTCAATTTTGTACAACATTATTACAAATCGTTTTTTAAAGAAAATTTGTAATTTGATTATTGATTTAATATTCATGACTGCGAAACTATTATCCTGATATATCTCTGCGCATGAGCAACTTTACTTATATAAAGAGACGTTAAATTGGGTTGGACTAGCGGATGTTTCTCCTTCAGGGATTCGTTTACTTCTTTGGTTCTAAGTCTGTTCTGGTGCTTTTGTTTTCGCACATTTGGGAGGCTGACCATGGAATTATGTTGGTTCCGTGAGCGTTACCCAGGTTGTAAAAGCTGCTTTAAGCGGGAAAGGGGTGTCGCAATCCACCCCTACCATTCTTATGTAATTCATATGGTCACTCCCGTTCTTATCTACTTTCATTCATATATATATATATATATGGATACTGAATATATGCAAAATACATACGCATATTTAAATAAAATATGCTATTATAATATTTATAAATTTTTACTGGAAGCTGTGCGTAAAGTATTATGAATTTATTTATTGCCTTAGTTAAGCTTTTATGAAGATAAAATAGTGCTTTATATATTTATCAAATAAATGTGTGCGTGTAATAGTTTGCGTTGAATTATACACAAAAGGAAAACATTTTATATAAAATATAAACATTATATAAATAAATAAATATATATATATATATATTAAAATAAGATATAAATAGGATTCAAATGGAATAAAAATGGATGGGAAGGCTAACGGGCTATATGTTAAAAAAGCCTAAGGGGGGATTGTGACCCCTTAAATTTCTGGTTTCAGCATGCAGCTCCGCGGCACACTCCCGGTATGGCAACAATTACCGTAGCACTTCTCCAGAGTAAGTATTTCGAAAGAATAGACCTTGATATTCAAAGGAAAAAAGAAGAAATAATACTGAATTCCTATAGAACGTTGTCATAATCCAAAGAACAATATGGAATAAGAATTCGTCCTTTCCCTTCGTTATTTTAAACATTCATTATCCATACTGTGTTTCATGTACACATATACCAAATCCTTACAACATTCAGTTGTTTCTTCTTTCACCATGAGTGAAAGTAGTTGGTATAAAATCGTGACTTCTTATTCCATAGTGTTCTTTGGATTATGACAACGTTCTATAGGAATTAGGTATAATTTCTTCTTTTTTCCTTTGAATATCAAGGTCTATTCTTTCGAAGTACTTACACTGTAGAAGTGCTACGGAAATTGTTGCCATTCCAGGAGTGTGCCGAGGTCTAGCAGCATGCTGAAACCGGGGATTTAAGGGGTCACAATCCCCTCTTAGGCCTTTTTAGCATATTGCACGTTAGTCTTCCCATCCATTTTTATTCCATTTGAATCCTACGAGTATTTATATCGTATTTTCATATATTTCGTATTATGAGGAAAATGCCGCATTGCGCATTTCATTTATATGAATTTTTAATCTCGAACTTTTAATCTTTTAATATTTTATCAATTTTTATTATATATATATATATATATATATATATATATATATATATGTATATATAGTTACCGCTGGCAGACATGTCAATATTATTCAACCATCTGCTTATCTAACTTGCAGGGTTAAATTGTCTGGAATCCATTTTGTAAGGACTACTTATTCAAATGAAATCAAACAGTCATTCTTCAGCTACTTAGATCACATTTTATCCATATATGAATTGATATGATTATATTCTTTCTATAATTGAGATGAAAAGTATGCACAAAGGAAAATGTTGTGAAATCTGGTTTTGAAAATGATGTCTTCTTTGTTGTGTGAAGTGTTCTTCTTTGTTGTGTCTACCTCTGCATTCCTAATTACACTGCACAATGTAGAAACAACTTTTGTGTTCTATACACATCTAAAGACATGGATACAGAGAAACCTTTCTTGGTGTCCACGCCTCGTCATGCTCGTCATTCTAATCATTCTATTCAGCACAAATCTTCTACATTTCATACTTATATTTAATATGCCATATATATGTGTTCCAATTCTGTTTTCAGAATTGTGTTCTCGTAATTTTGAAATTCAATATCTGAAAACTTTCACTGTTTCAGGAGAGCATTATCTCACGATTACTGGTAAGGATCTGCATAAATACAACAAGCCGAAGTTAGTTTCTGAATGTCAAACGGTTTGTCCTCGAAATTCTATTATTTTATCTTTTAATCAATCTGTTAGCTATAAGGTCGATAATATTATGTCACGCTTCACGTTTAGATAAGTATTAAAACCACTTAATAAAATAATTTTTTCTTTTTTTAGAAACCCTATTGATGTCCTTGATAGTTGTGGTGTTCCTGGCATTTCATGCAAATGCGGTATTGGTTATGTTGGTCAAATAAAAGAGCTCTTAAATGTCGTATTACGCAACACATAAACCATGTTTTAAACAAGAAGCATCAAAGTCTTCAATTGCTGAACATTCTGAAGATCCTAATCATGTTTTTAATTTTCAGAAGCTAAGAAACTTTTTTACTCATAATTCTATTTTTAATTTGAAATTTCTTGAAAGTTTCTTAATTGTTTTTCAGTTAAAATACATTATTAATAATGAGCGTCCTTTCTTCTCTTTACCTTGGAAATATTTTGTTTAAACTTTTGATTTCCTTTTACACCCTTAATTTTATTTCAATATTGTTTTCCTGTTTCTTGAATTATTTTTAAAGTATTTGTTAACGATGATATATCTTTTAGTTTTCAAAGCCAGTTAGCCATTTCTGATCTACATATTTTTCGTATTTGTTTAGAAACTATTATTTTTATCACTAGTTTAGACAACTTATGCAGCTTCCAAATAGGATTAGTTTACTTTTCTAATTTAATAGCAAACGCATTTAAAAAATTTCGAAAAAAAATGTCCGTTTTATTTTGTGCAATTAAACTCCATTTAAAGCATCGGGAAAGAAAGAAAAAAATGAATTTGTGTCTGTAGGAAAGTCAAGTGCTTCAGATGTTTTTTTTGCTTGCCGTTGGCAACACCAATTTTCTTGCTGAGGAACGCATTCTGCTCTAACATCCGTTGCCAATCTAGCTCTCACGCGCAAAGATTTCATTTCCTGTGTGCTCTGATAAAAAAAACTGTTTCTTGCCTTCTAAACAGGTTGATACTATTAATGTTGACTTATATATTTCTTCTAACGAATATATTTCTTAAATTTTATCACATTAGCAGCAGTTTGAGCTGTACATAGTAATGTTTGCTTTTTAGCTGGATTGTGCATAAAAATATATTAGCCCTTATGTATCGAAATCTGTTAATTTATAGAAAAAAATATGTGCGGGTCATGTCTAATTGATTTTATTTTCCGATATTAAAATTTCAACAAAAAAGATCAATCATGCATAAAGCATTGATGAACTGCATTCTAATGACGGCATTGAAATATAAATTGCCTGGTTTAAGCATATCTAAAATGCGATACATTCCTCGGTAATATTTTGAAAATTATCATAATACTACAATAATTTATAATATTTGAAAACGTCATCGAAAACAAATGAAATTTATTCAAATGACGTCATAGAAATATGACAAGCTTGATTGTCTCCATAAAAGCAGCATTTCATCACAATACTATAATAATTTATTTTATTTAAAAACATAAGACCATGGAGGTACATGTAATTAAACTCTTTGCTTAAAACTCCATCGAAAAAGATCGTCCTTCTTTGTGCAAAATCAGTGAATATCTCATTCATATCAGCTATATTGCAAACTCCATGAGCTAAATCATTTTGTATTAAAGAAATGCAGCAATTCTTATACAACTCATTCTATATCCTTTGGTATTTACATTCTCCATAAGTGAAAATTAGGTTTCGTTGAAGAAATAATCAAAGTTGGATGATCATTTAAACTCAAATATATTATAATTGCGTTGTTTCAGTATGTAGATGCACAGAATTTATGCAAAAATAAAGCGGTTTTAGGACGAATACAACACTAAATAGGAATGAAAACGAACTTTAAAAATCACGATTTTGACACACGATGGATGCCATATTTTATTTTGATGTGGGTCACGTGATCTCTTCATATAATTGCCACGTGATCGCTTCATATAAAATGTGTAATTATTATTTGATTTTTTATTTAAAAAACTACTGAATATATTTCGCTGAAATTTTTTATATATATTTTATAGGATAATTTGAATGTTTCCTAAAACTTTCGAAGGAATTTGAGAACTTTACATCCGTTTAAAAAATGTTTAAAAAATTAGGTCCTTTTGGGTTCAATGTATTTCATTTTTTCAAGCCAGGTTCAATCCAAAAACTAATTGGGTGATATTATGCATTTATATTGCCATAGATCCCACAGACCGTCTGAACAACATACTAAAATTTCATTTTGATATAGTCAATTTTACGGCATTTATCATGGTAACAGACAGACAGACAGACAGACAAATAGATTGAACAAAGTCATAAACAATTTTCAACTTTGCTGTAAAGTGTTAAAAACACTTCAGAGAACTGAACTGGGATATTTTCTGAGAATTATGTGAACATTAAAAAAAATCGAATTAATTCACTTATCAAATCGTCACAGATAATAATCGAATTCTCTGTCTACTTATATAGGACGAATGTATTCGATTCAATATTACGATGCAGTACTTGTATTTTATGCCACTTTTATAACAGAAACAACGTAACACTTGATGGAAAATAATATTGACATTTTTTTCAATAATCCTTTTTCATCTGGCATTTTTTGTGGCGGAAAGTAATCTGTTGAATTAAAGATGAAGGAATAAAGGAGTGAAAAAGTTTAAGAATAAAAAAGTAAATGTATTCGGAAGATTTTAAGTTTGTGAATATTTTTGCAGATCATTTTATTACTCGCTGTCTTTATTTGAATATGTCTTTTACTTTTTAACATAATGTGATGACTAAAGCACGGACGTTCAGGCAAAATGCCATATTTGTCTTATTTTGCCTATTTTTATAATTTTTTCCGAAAAATGTCTTTTTGAATTTTTCTACCATAACTGTTTATTTTTGAATTTCTTGTATTTTTTTGCGTGTTAAAATTTATTTAGTTTTAAAACTGTTTTAATTTTTACGAAAGGAAAATTTTCATGTAGTTAGGAAGGCTTTCGTTTTATTTTCGAACTCAGAAACATGATGCCCCCCCCCCTCACACACACACACACACTACCTCCTTCGGAAACTATACTATCTTCAAACGTTATATAGTACAGTTTCTTCATCTGGATTTGGAAATAACATCTTCCAAATGGCGATCATTCTTGTCAATGTCTGAAGCCGATTTCTGAATTTCGTCATGACCAGGCAAGTAATTTCAAGCGAAATAGCAGCGATTTCTTGGTTAGTAGTATCGCTAAAAAAATCGTAAAACTATATTATACATAAACTTATTTGAAAACTTAATTTGAAATTCCTGTCCAGATCAACAAATATTTTTAAACAATAGAGCCAGGTAGAAGCATTAAATAACGTTTTTTCCTCCAGCAGAGAGTAGTGACTTGAGTTAATAACTTAAAGTATTGATTTGATTCTCTCTCAAGCCATGCTTTACAAATATTTAGATAGACATTAGCGTATAACATGAATAAATATTCAAAAACTGATTAATGCTTGTTTGTGACATCATACATCTCCCCGTCATGGCTTGACAATTTTTTTAATTTTTTTTTTCTATTTAACCCCATTTTTTCATATTAAATTTTATTTTCTCTACTTACATAGTAATGTAAAGCTATGTATTGTGATGAGATCGAAAACTTGAACCCGGATTTATCGTATTTTGCTTTTTCGTATTTTCTCTTCTAACCAGTCCACCCTACCAGAAGGTGTAAGATAATTTTTTGAACAGCCGAGACAATGCCACTCAATTTAGACCAGAACAAGAATTTTTCGTTATTAACCATCCATTTTTTTTCTGGATTTATTTCTTTCCCTTCATCCCACTACGTGGCACAACCATTGAGATATTTAAGAAGTCGCCAAAACATAAAAATATCAACTCGGGTACAGCTCTTGACTTCTTAGCACAGAAAACAAAAATATGTCACGTGTTTCTGTAGCAATTGACTGATTTTTGACCGTCTCTTAAGTAGCAACTTACGTCAACTTTTCTATTTCGCGACATATTTATATGTGATACATTTATGATTATATTTATTGCATTAAGATCTCCGCATTTACACGCTAACTTTCGACAATCCCCAATTTTTTTTGCGATCTTGATGGCTCTGCCTTTTATTCGCAATCGCTCACCAACTTCGTGATCTATTTACATTGTCCATCAAGTAAGTAATCTATTTATAACAGATATACTTGATGTTAAATATATTTATTTACTTGATCTGTTCATTTCGTGATATATTTATGTCTGATCTAATATTTATTTAAGTAGGGGGATCGGCTAGACTCCAGCTTGCTAACGTACACCAACCCTCAAATCTTGCTTGGAAAATTTTGCGGCTTCTCCGCCTTGTTTGTCAAATGCTCACAGACTCCTGGAGCACTTTTTACGAGCTCTTTCAGCTTTGCGGGTATAAACTCTCACACTCCTTTCCTAGACCTAAATAACCCGCAGTTCTATGCTGTTTTCGAATTTCATTCCTAGTACGTCATTATTGCTTGTGGAATTTTATAATAATGTAAAGAACCGCTTCTGAACTGCATTAATAGGCAGGTAAATATTTAACCCAAGATAAAACTGATTGTGGAAACTCACCAGGTTTAAAATGTTGTTGTTGAGACCCAGACCGTCCGACCTACCAGAAAGGTGTAAGGTAACTGTATGGACGGCCGGGAAGTGCCACCCAATTTAGACCGGAACCCAGTGGGGGAGGCATCCACAGGGACCGTACCCTCCTTCCCCTACCACCAACCTCTCGGAAGGACTTACGGACCCACATGTTTTAACGTGATCGTACTCCGCATGAACACGGCGGCATTTGTGGTAGCGTGCAAATCTAGCGCGCAAACCACGGGGATACCGCATCCGAGATGGCCAACAGCACGCGGTGTTCCGAGGTGGTCACCCACCAAGTACTAACCGCGCCCGATGCTGCTTGACTTCGGTGATCTAACGAGAACCGGTGTTTTCAGCACGGTACGGCCGTTGGCTTCCCAGGTTTAAAATGTGAACAAATTAAATAATTTCAATTAAACAGCAGTTAACATGCTAAAACTTCAAATAACCGTGTTCGTAAAAAATTAGCTTTTGTAATATTATTTAATTGTTCATAAGAATCAACAATAAGATATATTTTTGTTAACTGCAATAATAATTACATTTTAATAGTATATGCTATTTACAACAATAGTTGCGAAACACATATTTTTCATTTCGTTGTTCGGCTAACTTTTCTGGCAGTAACTAATTACAGAAAATACTGGAAATCGTCTCTACCCATTACATTATTTCCTATGCAATGCAAAATTTTAATAATTATTATTTATTAATTATGGCCCAAACCAAAACTTTAAACCAATCTTACACATCTACGGATTTAAATTAGTCGATATGTAAAATTTCTGAATTATATGTTTTCCCGTCAATTTGTAATGTAGTATTAAAAAAGCGCAGAATTTCTTTTAATATAGATATAAGCGCCGAATCCCGTTCAGTATTTATTCTTAACTAATATTTGAATCAAAATAAAATGTTTGCAATTGGAGTGAATTTGCAATAATTTTAACTGGAAATCGGATTCAGTTTAATATCAAAATACAGTAGATTATTTGATGTCACTTTTATAGCAAACTCAAAGCAACACTTGAGAAGAAAGTTATATCGACATTTTTCTTTCCAATAATCCCTTTTATCTCGCACTTTTTACAAACCGGAATGGCATCTGTTGAATTAAAGATGATGGAATAAAAAGGGGAAAAATTTAATCATATGCGGGAAAATAAGAAAATAATTTTCAAAGAGTTAATATGTAAATATTTTTGAAAGATATTTTTTTTGTTTATTGAATATTTGAATTAGATTAAATAAAATACAACGCCTTACTTAAATAAGATAAATTCTAATTTCGCTTCAACAATTTTTTAGACGTGTCTGTCATGGCACATATGTGAGGTGTTTATACTATAACACAAAAAGGAATACCCATATAATTATGTATTTTATTAGATTTTGATGAAAAGTCTATAAACAAAAGAAATAAATCTCATGCAATTTTCTAATGCTCATATGAAATAAAGACATCGCTTTCTTACTATTTTATACGGCAAATATTTTGAGTTCAATAATAAAGGATAGCACTTTCATTTTATATTACTTTTATAACGTAATCAGTGGTACACATATAAGAAACTTATAGGAATTTTTTTTTCAATAATGATGTGACACTTTATTGCCATAGAGAATCACAGACACAGGAATAAAAAGAAAGAAAAGTCGACCTTTAATATTTTCAGAGCCCAGTACAACCCGCTTATAACGAATCAAAAATGAGCAACGTTCTGGACATAACAAGGAACGCGTAAACTTTTAATTTATGAAATAATAATTAAATAAGAAAGATCAACCATGCATAAAGCATTGATTATGAAACAATTTCCAACTGAAATGCAATTTTATTTAAACATCTTTAAAATGTGATACATTCAGAAGTGATATTTTTACTTTCCTTATTTACATAATATAATGTATAAGGAAAGTATTGTGACTAGTTCGAACATTCGAATTCGAGTTTTCGACGAAAGAGTTCGTTTCAGGTATCCATGAGCACGAATCAAACATATTTGAGGTGATGTGTGTGTGTATGTGTGTGTCAGTGTGTCTGGGGAGACGGCATCTGACGAACGAATGGAGTGATTCGAATAAAATTTGATACAAAATTTATAATTCGTAAATACAGGAAGCTTATTGTTTTTAAACGCAATCGAATGTTCAGAAATCGAATGTTCAGAAACAGAGTGTTCAGAAATAGAATGGACAGAAATATTGAAAAAATTATTAAACTATAAAAACTTTTCATAAAGTTACTCAAACAGAAATTTCATTTATAATTTTTCATTAGAAAACAATTGATGCTAACTTTAGAATGCTAGCATGAAACGCTCTCGAGGTATTACACATTTTTCAATTAAATTATCAAAAAATCACATAAAAATTATTAACTACTCTGAAATATGTTAACTTTTCATATTTCATGTCATGTCGTGCGATAAATTTGGTGACATCATTCTCGTGGATCTAACTCATCCCATTCATAAGAAAATATAGTTTGGATAATAATTTTGTAGTTGGACGCCAATAGTCATTTATATGCGATAAGAATAACTTATTTCTCCGTCCATAACGCTTGACGAGATTTTGGCGACAAATTTGGTGAAATGTTAACAACTTGGCGACATTTTTAAATATTACCAAATTTACGAAAATATCGCCAAATTGATAAAAATGACGTTAAATCGATAAAAACGGCGACTAATTGACGAAAATTCAATATCTTGGAAAAAATAAAAGAATATATGCGTATTACAGGAAAAACATATTTCTCTATCCGTAATGATTGGATAAAATTTTGGTGACGAATTTTTCGGAACATTTCCAACTTGATTAACTCCAACCATTAACTCCTAGAAAGGGGAAAGCTAATTATTATCATTGTGAGACTAAAATCTTCGTATTGTGAGAAAGAATGGCATGGTGATACTAGTGTGGTAGCCGGTCTTGTTTTGACAAGCATCTGCAAGGTGAATACGTCACAATTACATATATGCTAATTATTATCCTTATCCGAAGCAGCCTTACTGATGAGAGTCAGGCTACAGTCACCGTGAAACACACAAAATCAACAAAGGAGGCTTGCACAAAGCCATGTTTAAAAACAGCTGCTTGCGAATAAAAAAACAGAGAAATCGAGCCGATCATGAACAGTGGGCTGATGTTGAAAGTTACAAAGTCCACTTTAAAAACAAGAGCTTCCAAATCCATATAACTTATCTAGCAACTCAACGGTAAAAGATCGGCTGGTCAGTACGAAGATCAATGGTTCAAATCCCGTTCTTTACAATGCCGCCGAAACACAATCAATCATGTAGGTTAGTGCAAAGCTGTCAGGAGTTTGATAATGACCTTGGAACGACTAGCACGGTTTCAGTGAACTCTCGTAAATTAAGCGTTGATTTCAAACCGAGAAGACAACAACCACGCAGAAAGTTAACCTCGAGGATTAATATAGCATCAGGGGATAGTCTGGAGTAAAAATATTAGGAGGTGGTCAGTCTGTCTGTATGCTGCATTCTAGTCGGACAGTAGAAGGAATAATGCAGGGTCCAGTTCAACAATAAGAGCTTGTGATTCAGTTACAGTAGCTCAGATGTAGAGCGTCGACTAGCCGGTACGAAGATCCGTGGTTCGATTTCTGGATGGGGTAGCAAGGTTCTTAAAAAGTTTGAAATGAAATAAGAGAAAAGAGCAGAACATAGCGTCCATGGGTATGGATCAATAAAGAACAAGCCAAAACAATGGCAGTTCTCAATGGATAGTGACCATTAAATGTGACACTTATACACATTTAAATAAAGATGCTGATAACCAGTTTTAACTTTTGACAACGAATGCAAATCAAACTGTGTATTTATAGTTTTTTGAGAGACAGAATGGAATATTTTTTTAATTCCTTTCTACTGGTATTCCTAATTCGCATTTTCGAAATTTTCGTTCATCTGGAAGCTGAAGAGAATCGAGTGAGACCGAGACAAAGATTCTGGTTCGAATGGGAGGGTTCGATCATTTTGAATATTTGTTTTTATTTTTATTTATTCCTTTGTAACGTCGCTGCTAATCCAACTTTTCAAAATATTAGATTTTCCGTTGACATGGTAGTTGAGACGGATCGCATGAAACCAAACCAAAATTCTTGTTAGAATGGAAGAGCTCGATAACTTAAGAAATTATCGAGCTAAAAGTTTATATTTCTTCAGTTTCTAAGCTGAAAGAATTAAATGACACCCAAAAGCAAAGGTATAGCTAGCTATAGAAAAAGTGCTGAATAATTATGATATATTCCCTCCCTCAGTCAGTTCAGTGCATATAAAATCGATATATTTCTGAGTATTGTTGCTTATTTGATAAATGCGACCTGTCTTAAACTTATCTGTCTTTAAAATAATACCATATAATTTTGTGCGTCAAAATGTAACTCTAGAACTTGAAAAGAAAAAAGAAAAAAAGGGGTGGAAGAAAATTTATTCTGTTACTTTTTTTGCATCCGTCATTCCATAAAAATTAGTAACATTTATTCATGATATGCTTTTGTAAATTGAAAATGTGTTATATTCAAATCAGAAACGTATTTCGGGATGATAAAAACTGACTTTTGATGCATTATTGCATGAAATTATTTCATATTATTTAATATGGAATTTTGTGAAAAACAATCCATTTTCTGTGATACTCTTTTCTTTGTGATAAGGAAGTTAAAACTTGTAAATTCAAGAATCCATTGAATAAATGGAAATATTTTCGAATAACTTGTAATGTCAAAAGTTTCTGTGGTATTTTGTTATCAGCTAATAAATAATATTTAGCACTATTTTTAATCATATAAATTTGATTGATCTGTAGTAGTCAGTTTAATATAATACGGTTTTATATTGTATAGCATATTTTTATACAATTATGATTGCCGTTTTATTTCACTGACCCATCTGATTGATTATTGTTTGAAATTGACGTGGATATAAACCTATAGAAGTGTGAGAAAACCTATATATACAACTCTAAACCAGGTTAGAATTCATACTTAATATATTGTATGCATACAAGTACCCTAGGAGCATACCAATATTGAGCCATTATTGTATATGTGAGACCAGAAATAGATCTCACACTGCTATGGTGAGACAGTTTTATGCCAATAATTTGATGTGTCTGAAACATCGGACAATAACCTCCAGTCTGAATGACGTCAGTGTTTACAGTGCGCTGACCCAAAGGTCAGCTAAAACCATAAATTTAGGGGCATCGAGACAGAGGCGTCGAGAAAACTCTTAAGAAAATGGGAAGTAACGACATTGGATAAAAGGCTGACCATTGGATAAGGTGCTTGTAGCGTCACACCGAATGCCGCAAATGAGAGCAAAGGGAGAATATCAGTCCTGAGGCAAAAGAACCACAACTTTTGACATAAGGACGAAGAAAAATATATAGACGAACGATGATACTAAATGAATACAGCACGACGACTAGATATGTAGAGTGTTCCAAAATAATGTCTAGATCAATTGATTTGTGCAGAGCAATCAGAAGTACTACATGGAGCCAAATACCCAGAGTTCAGCTAGTACGAGTTACTGATGCAAACATTATGGTCTATGGTCAAAGTCGAAAGTGTCCATATGTGTCCATTAAAAACTACAGGTCTGAAAACATTTAGGCATTTTAATACTGGTCTCACATGGTCTCTTTACGATGGAACAAATAATAATAAGAAGAATTGTCGTAATTTAGTATTTTATGTTTTAATAAATATTTTATTGTTAAAGTTAAAATGGTGCAATCAATTTAGTATTACAGTGGCCGCCGCTTAATTGGATCACGTTCGTGTCATCGGTGTTTGATCTAATAAAGCGGCTGATTCAAAAAAGCGGCGGCGATGCAGTTTCGTTTGGTTTACTCAGCATATTAATACATACACAGGAACGTTGAGGGGGAGGGGGGCATAGGGGCAATTTCCCCCGAGTCCGAGTGTCAGCCACACCAGGTAGAAAATTATGTAAAAACATATAGCGGAGGGAACCGGGGTCCCCGGTTCAATGCATGTCCTAGAGCCCGAGACCAGCTCTCGACGGCCTTGTGCATATGCTTCTCTCTGATTGCACTTCGTCAGAACATCAAATTTTTTAAGAAGTTGATATTTTTCAGACAAGCTAATATCCTTACGTTTTGCCATCGAATTCACAAAAAAGGGCTTACTGTAACACGACACACTAATAATGAACAAACAAAGTGACCATCTGTGCCGTTTAACCTCAACACCAACGTTCTTACCCCTTACCTTTTCATCACCCTTTCCTTTCTCAATCCTTCTGCCACACGTGGGTGGGAGTGGCGTCTTATCACAGGCATCCAGGGGATTCACGTTTCTAAGAAATCTGGGCCTGACTTTGTTGCGCGCCGTATGGTACCCTGTTTGTCAGGCTTGGAGAAAGAATTCCAGAAAAAGCTGAAGTTGGGAAAAGCACAGTAGAAAGATCAAACAATGAAAAACGAGCATCGAATCGCGAAAATTTTTGATCCATTTATCCGGCGGTTTTGATCCAAATAGCCGGCGGAGTTTCAATGTAAAAGAGTGATTCCGTTCCGTTTTCCGTGATTTGATTCGATAAAGCGGCTGATCCAATTAACCAGTGGTCCAATTAAGCGGCGGCCACGGTATATTATTTAATATTCTTTTGCAGAACTCGCACGAAAGAAAAATAATTGGAGGGTTAATAGCGGCACACATCACAGTGTACAATAATAATGAGTCCATTAATACGAGCAATTTACGGGCATGTTAAGATATATAATATGTATGTTAATAATAATTAAACTAAATGTTCAACTTTAAGTTTCTTTTCTAAATGAGCACCACATTTGGTGTCCCATAGTATATATTGGCTTTTCATAGGAAATATTTCGAATTTTGCGCCCATATCGGGTCATTATTGAAGTTACACTGACAGCCAATATTGTCGAGATATTGGCACTACAATATTATAACAAAAATGTCGTCACATTGGAAATATCTCCAATTACATGGTAATATTTGGAATATATTGGCAGCAAATATAAGCTAAATAACGTATACTCGTGCATTGGCATGCCAATATTGTATATAAATTGGGAAACCAATATTCGTCTAATATTGGAAGCAAACATTATCACACTATTATGAAAATTTCCACATTTCTATATTTGTTTAATATTGTCAAAATGACAATGTTTATATTACACTGTCTGCGGTTATTGACATGCCTCTAAGATAAGTAAGACATTAATATTATCTCTAATTGGCATAACATCCCATATTGTTGCTACGCATACTTATTTAACCGTTTTGTGGCTTTTTTTTAATTCTGTAAACGTATTATTATACACCAATGTTCAATGTGCTATTATATATATTTTAAATCCTAAAAATTCAGCATATATGTTATTAATAAATTTACTCTAAACTTTATACTACCGTCAATTTTATAACTTAGATAGCTACATGACAAAAATAATTTAATCTACATAACGAAGATTTTTATTTTTGCATACATTTCATATTTGAATGCAATTTCCCATCTAATAATTTTAATAATGTAACGTTACACAGTCTTTCCAAAATGATATTTATCTTTACGTTTCAAATCATACATAATTAAACACCTAAGCATGAGTTCGTACATTTCCCAAAATACTGATTAAATTATATCAAATACCTATGTAAAAATTCATGTATACTGAAACAGATAATTACTTTTGAAATAAGAGAACATATATAATTACAATTATAAATACCACGTCGGAGTGATATCTTCGCAATTTAAAGTATTTAATATTTTGTTTTTAAGACAGAATATTACTCATTGAATTAAACCGTTTAGTGATATAGCTAATAGCAAATATGGTTCATATGTTTTAATTCTAAAAATGACTTTAGCAAAAATTTCGATGCTAGGGTGCATAAATGATTCATAAAGCAATAACGGCGCTTGGCTATACTTCTTGTAAATATTTTTCTGGAATTATAATATTTTGTTACTTTATATGGCTTAAAACCCGGTAGATTAACAAGTGGCTATACGGGGTGATTAAAAAATGATGGTGGGCGCTTAATCGTGCCTATACCATGGCCCCCACGAACGTCCGATCTGCCTTGTCTTCTTTTTGTGAGGATATCTCAAAAGTCTCGTCTATGGCACTCCCCTTGAATCTGAAGAGGAACTTGTCGCTAGAATTTCGGCCGCTACCGAAGTGTGCGACATGTCTGGTCTGTTCGAAAGAGTTCGTCAACCCCTCCAAGTCCGCCGTGAGACTTGCAATCAATTTGGCGGTTGCTCTTTTGAGCGATTAGTGAAATTATTGTTCATTAAATCTCATTTTATAACTTATAATCCATTCTTGTGTTTTCTCTTCACATCATCGGTTTCACAATTAAGCGCACACTAGCGCCTTTACGTTTCATTTCCGACCTGGTAAACTGCGACGAAAACTGCTTGGTCTAGTGTGTACTACCATCTCGTAAAGTTTGGTGCATCACCATGTATTGAATCACCCTGTATAGAAAGATACGTTTCCTTCTTCGAAAGTCTCATCAAAATCATTACTGTAATAATTTTGCAGGGTTTTTTGGTATTCTCATTTACCTAAGCAGTCCTTTAATCGCAGATATTTTATTTTGTAGAATAACGATTAATATTCAGAATAATTAGCGTATGCTCTTTGCAGTTTTACTAATTTAGCGATTTATTAGGATAAGATAAATATTTACTCTAATATCTCCCCTACGTTCTAAGATTGCGTTATCACTTAAAATTTTCCATTTTTAGAGTATTTCTTGTTTAATTCATATTCTTATAAACAAGATTTAATCATGGTTTCATTTCCATGATATTCAAACATGTCTTGAGTATCACAGATAAAATCAGTTGAGTAACTCTATATTTCTGTCACCATGTTTGTATCGGCGTCAACTGTTTGCCGTGTTTTACCAACATCATTGAATTTCTGCATAATTGCTTCCCACATATTGGCTAAAACTGCTATTTTCAAACGATCAGAATAATTTATTAATCCTTTGACTCCATTCGTAGTTGGAAATTTCTGCATGAGGCCTGCTTCTATTTTTGCTGTCGCTTCAAAAAGTATTTCCAAACTTCAATTTCGATTCTTGCTTGCAAGAAATATGAGTATTGTAGACATAATAGTAATAATAATAATAATAATAATAATAATAATAACAATAATAAAATAATAATAATAATAATAATAATAATAATAAAATAATAATAATAATGAAAAATAAAAATTAGTTGGGGTAGAAATTTAAAGAAAACACATTACAGTCCTAAAGTTATAGAATATAGATAAAGAATTAATATTGGAGATTATTTTATAATGAATAAATTGGGCAAAAATTATCATGAAAAAGTAAGCGTTTAAATTAGGATTATTCTTGATAAATGCTGCTTCAAAAGCTGATTATATACTTGCAAAAGTGCCTAAGATGAATATAAATTGATAAACATTAGAGGCCTGTAGAATCAGAAATACAGCGGCATATGACCATTTCTTTAAATAAAATATTCTATGTATGGGACAGTTTTTTTATGTTTTATTTTTGTTTTTAGGAAATAAATTTTTATATTATTTTGAATATATAGAATTCAATTTTTAAAGCATTTTTTCTTAGATACATTTTTGTCTCTGTCACAAGATTATGAAATATAATATTATTCCATTGCTCTGAAATGTTACACGTGAGCTTTATTTTTATTCTGTGAACAAGAATTTCGGCATTTGAAAGGATATTTTTTATTTAAGCAAGGAAGGAACATAACGAAATTATAGTAATTTTGAATCTTTTAAGTTTATAAAATTTTAAAATATCGTTTTCCTTTAATTTTGGTTCACAGAATCAAAACATATGCTAGCCTCAAATAGTAAAAATAACTTCTATAAAGAAAATACCCTTCAAGTACTCATATTATGTTTTAATTTAGTATTTTGTGTACTGTAATTATAATTAATAAGTTCTATATATTGCCAAATTCCTTTCATTAAATAAATTACCCTTCAAGTACTCATATTATGTTTTTAATTTAGTATTTTATGTGCTGTAATTATAATTAATACGCTCTATAAATTGTCAATAAAATTATTTTTATAATCTGTGGACTTATAACGCAAAATAAATTAATATACATAAGTGTGATTGTTTCATATCACATTATAAACCGCACACAATATCACAATATTACAGTTGTAGCAACTGAGACGGTATTATGTCCACTACTAACATGCTTCATGGGGATCAATCACAGCAGATGTGGAGACAATGTCTCCCTTAACTTTATTTTCTACCCACTGACTCAGTAAACCATGAATGTATGGTAAACAACCACCGCTCTTTCACGCGTGCCATTCCCAACCCATTTATTACCCATGAGGTCAATACCATGTTAATTATCAAGTGGGAGCTAGCATTGTTATATAATACTTCTGTGTATGTTCAGGGGACAGCCGTTGGATCAGTGGATAATCTAGCATGTCTTTGTTATAGAGGAACCAGGGATATTTGATTATGTTACCTTTTGTTGTCATTTACGAATAAAATATTGTCTGATATGACTTACATATTTGCATAGAGACCCGTTTAAAAAAATGGGAATTAAAGGTTGTTTAATACATTTTGATAGAATTATTAAATACTGCACCCAATAATGCATGTCCTCCCCAATTAGCCTTTAATATCGAGTATATAATTACAACTCGATATAAACCAGAAAAAACATTCTTTGACTACGGTGGCTTCCATTATATTAAAAAAAACTTAAATGTATGTATCTATAAAAATGCAATTAAATAATAATAAAATTGCATAAATGGTGTTCGTAAATATTTTCATGTTCATTATACAATACATACTCATTATACAATTCATGTTCATTATATTTACCATTTCTCAATTACGACAGTTTATTCCAACCACTTATACTATGGTTTAGGCTTCATTGGAAGTTATTTCAACCATCAAATCACCCCTATAGTCACCATGGTCAATTCATTATATTTTCTTTACTCTTCTTGTACACAACTCAACTCGTTGCACTCTGTGTGGATACTTTGACATGATTCCTAGTAGTTCCTTGAATTCTTACTATTTTTAATCCTATATTTATAATTATGTAATTGTTCTTGTCGATATATATCCAATGTTTATGATATAGATAGGCCTGACAGCATGCCTTGCAACATCTAAACGTGACATATGTGTAGTTAATTATATCAGCTCCTACATTTATTCAGTACTCATTCAATCATTAAATTACCGCAGTATTTCCTATTGTAATAATAGATAGTCTTGTCACGGCAACCGTTCCTGACCTATTTTTTACTCAAGAGGTCAATACAAAGGTAATCATTGGGCAGCAAAAACACATGGTGCGCAATGCTTTTGCTGGTGGTGAGGATGCGGATTGATAAGTGGTTTTAAGACATGCATGAAAATTTTACATTACAAACCTTAATTAATTTTTCCAGTAGATAGATGATAGACTTTTGTGACAGAGAAGCACATACTGCGCATCACCATTGTTCAGATGCCTATTATGTTTCTGTATAGGAATCTATATTTCGAAAATTTTAAAGATTTAGTGACTCGAGTTCGAATGATGGGAATTTAAAAATATAGTAATTGGAGTTTGTCTCAAATCGCCTTTCTCATACTAAAGCTAATTATTATTATTTTTTTTTAATTTTACAAGAAATTTTTGAAAAATCGGTACCGTGGGTCCAAATGAACAAATATAGCGTGTTACTTTAACTGTAAAAGGTTTGAAAAATATTTCGATTGATTTCATACTTGACAATGTACACCTTTGAGGGGAATTTGCTCATCAAGGGGCTAATGACGTCACGGACGAAATAAATTGTAAACGGCTATTTTTCTCAAGATTGATTGAAACTATTAAATCTCGTGATCATTGAGCCGTAAATAAACATTTCCATGCATGATTATGTCAACTACTTCTGCGATATGTTGCCATACTAAAAAATCTGATGTGGGCAACACATGACTTTCCTTATATAATGCAATGAATTTACTACTTTAACAGTTAAAAAAAATGTTATTCTTACAGTAGATATTTATATTCTTTCAAAGATATTGAATTTTCTTGAATTAGTCCTCATTTTCATTGATTTAGCGTCATTTTTATCCATTTGGCGAGATTTTTGTTAATTTAACAACATCTAAAAATGTCGCCAAGTTGGCGACATTCCGCTAAATTCGTCGCCAAAATCTCGCCAAGCGTTATGGACGGAGAAATAAGTTATTCTTACAGCAGATAAATGACTATTGGCGTTCAAATACAAAATTATTACTCAAATTATCTTTTCTCGTGAATGGAACGAGTTAGATCCACGAGAACGATGTCACCAAATTTATCGCATGATATTACATAGGAAAAGTGAACATGTTTCTTAACAGTTAATATTTCTTTTTTAATTTATGGGACTTTTTTATAAATTTATTTAAAAAATGCACAATATCTCGAGAACGGTCCATGCTAGCGTTCTAAAAGTTATGTTAATCGTTTTCTAAGGAGAAATTACATAAGAAATGTCTATTTGCGTAACTTTATTAAAGGTTTTGATTTTTTGATGATTTTTTCAAAATTTCACTTGAAATTTCAGGAGGGTTCTGAACATACGATTGCGTTTTAAAACAATAGGCTTCCAGTATTCATGGATTGTGATTTTTGTGCCAAATTTCATTCGAATCGCTCCATTGGTTCGTGAGATATCGTCTCCAAAGTCTCACTGACACACACACACACACACACACACACACACACACATACACACACATACTTTCACACACAGACATCACTTAAAAAATATTCGATTCGTGATCAGGGATGCTTGAAACTTGCTCTCCCGTCGAAAACTCGAATTCGAATTTTCGACCCTGTCACAATACTTTGTTTATACATTATGTATATAAGGAAAGTAAAAAACTATAAAATTTAGAACAAATTTCGAAGTTTTCTCTCGAATTAAAAAAAAATCCACCTAGTTCTTGATTTTTTGACAACAAAGCCGGATATAAAGTTTTTCGAAAATCCATTAATATTTGTGGTTGCTATCCTATACACACGAAATCGATCACAGACATCTGACTGACAGGCAAACGCAGTTCACTCTGAAAACAGTCACAACGTGTTTAAGAGGTATTAAAACATGTATTGGCGTCAAAATTTTAAATTCGAAAATTTTCGTGAAAACAATACTTTATCTACACTATAATATAAATATTACATAGCATGAGAAAATAAACATCGTCTAGCGCTAGTTCTGTACCTAATGTATCTGCGTAAAAATTTTTATAGCGGCATGTGCAATTGTCCATAAGATCCCGTCTTTACAACTGAGGAACCGTATATGCATACGTTACACACTCACAGTCGAATAGTATTTACAAATGTGTCCCTAATGTGTACTGTAGCTTTTGAAATGGTCTTTCCACCCAAATCTCAAATTTAAAAAAAATTCGGAAAAAAGTGCTTGCGATTTTAAATATTTTATGCATTTTTAAAATTAAATAAAAACAAGAAAGATCAATCAAGCTTAAAGCATTGATTATGAAACACTTTCCAACTTCAATGCAATTTTATTTAAAAAAGTCGAAAATGCAATACATTCCACAGTAATATTTTAAAACTTATCACAATACTACATTGATTTATTATATTTGAAAACTTAAGCCTTCATCGAAAAAAATGAACTTCATTCAAATGACGGCATTGAAATATAAATTGCGTGGTTTAAATATCTCTAAAATGCAATACATTCCACGGTAATATTTTTAAATCTATCATAATACTACGATAATTTATTATATTTAAAAACTTCATCGAAAACAACTGAAATTAATTCAAATGCCGTCATAGAAAAAATAACACGCCTGTATCTCTCTATAAAAGCAGGATTTCATTCATAACTTTCTCCATTTCATTCATCACAATACTATAATAATTTATTTTATTTAAAAATTAAGACCATGGAGCTACAATTCATAAACTTTATGCTTAAAACTTCATCGAAAAAAATCGTCCTTCTGTTTATAAAGTCAATTAATATTTCATTCATATCAGCCATACAGACTCCATGGACTGAATTATTTCGTGTTAAAGAAATACAGTAATTCTAATACAACTCATTCTACATATTTTGCTGTTTAGATTTTATATAGGTGAAAAATAGGCTTAGTAGTAGAAATAATCAAATTTGAATGAGAATTTAAACTCAAATATATTGTCATTGTGTTGTTTTAGTATGTAGATGCAAAGAATTTAAGCAGAAATAAAGTAGTTTTAGGATGGATACAACACTCAATATGAATTAAAAAGAACTTTAAAAAATCACGAATTTGAAACTAGATGGATGCCATATATCATTTTGAAGTGGGTCATGTGATCTTTTCATATGATGGTCACGTGATCGTTTCATATAAGAGGTGTAATTATTATTTTAATTTTAATTTAAAAAACTACTGAATATATTTAGCTGAATTTTTTTTTATATATTTTATGGAACAATTTGACTATTACCTAAAATTTTCGAAGCAATTTGTGAATTTTAAATCCGCTTAAAAAATGTTAGAAAAATTAGGTCCCATAGGGCTCAATGTATTTCATTTTTTCAACCCAGGTTCAATCCAAAACTAATTGTTTGATATTATTCATTTATATTCCCATAGGTCCTACAGACCGTCTGAACAACATACTAAAATTTCATTTTGATTAAGTCATTTTTACGGCAGTTATCGTGCTAACGGACAGACAGACAGACAGAATGAACAAAGTCATAAACACTTTTCAACTTTGTTGTAAAGTGTTAATAAAAAAACAAAAGTGATATAATAAAACTCAGTAAATATTCGTATAAAATGTACCATCATACGGATGGTGTACGTTGTAAACCATATGGTGAAAATATGACACGTTTAATTAAGCAATGTTCATTCGTCCTTTGCAACACACGCCAGACTTTATCATTGTCTATGCGGCGCCAAACCGACACATGTACCCACGTATTTGATTATATGCTTCAGAAGTGGGCACAACATTTCGGAACAATACGCTAGATTTCGGTATTTGGTGTAAGGGACAAAACTTTCAATTATGTCAGGAATAATAATAAAAAATACATAGAAGGTTCGGCGGCACCTGCAGGTCTAATATACTCAAATATTGTAGTATTTGTAATACGCTTAATAATATGTTCTTTATAAAACTCTCAATTATGTCAAAAATAATAAGGAGAAAGTGAAAAACACATAAAAATTCTGCTTTACACGAGTAATGTCTTTATAATACTCTCTCCATAATATGTTTATAAAACTCTGAATTATATTGGAAGTTATGAAAATAAAAAGCGTAGAAGGTCAACGATGCCTATAGATTCTTCTTTGCACAAAGAATATGTTCTTTATACTACACTCGATAATGTATGTGTTCTTTATAAAACTCTGAATTATGTCGATAACAATAAGAAAAAATGCTTAGAAGGTCGACAAAACTTACATATTTCGCATTTTTCATTTCATGTACTCGTTACAATACTGTCCATCAGGACCCAACTTAACCTAACTGGGACCCCTTCACCTCTCGATATATATGAAATGAATAAAAGTATTTTTCAAAAACAGAAATGTCTTCTAGAACAAGGTATACAAAAAGCGGTTCTTACATTTTTTAATGGAATTTAAATTATTGGCAACTTTTTTATCACATATAAGATGTAAACATGCTAAATTAGTGTGGTTAATCCTTATATAACTCCAAAATGAATATATCCGTTGGACAAATATATTCCGATGGCATACATTTTTTTGAGGAATTAGACATTACATTTACAGTGTTTTATGTATGGATTTCGGGGCCCTCTGATGTGGGTTCTTGCATACCCCTGCATTATATAGGACCTCCTCTGAATAGTATGTTCTTCATAAAACTTTTATTTATTTGTGTCAGGAATAATAAGAAAAATTTGCGTAGAAGAATTGCGATGTCTTTAGATTCCGTTATCTGAAGTAATCCCTTGTCTAAATTTGTTGAACAAAAGAAATATCACCATGTTTAGTTTTGGAACAGTGACTTGACATTGGTGATGTAGGATTGCTGACATAAATGACATAAAGTTGCTGACATTGGCGACATGAAGTTGCTGATATTGGTGACATTGGACGGGATTGCTGACATTGGAGTCATAAAGTTGCTGATATTGGTGACATAGGACGGGATTGCTGACATAGGTGTCATTCAAATCTAAAATAAAAGACTACATATACTGCACTTACAAAAATATGCTTTACTTACAAGAAGATAAGTAAATATGAATAATTATTAGTATTCAATGTTGTTTGAATTCTAATTAGCATTGCACTCATATTTTTTCCACAAAATTAACAGTTTAATGAAATATGATTTAATTCAATACCTTTGTTTACACCGAAATTAATTAATTTGTGTAGAAAATCTTTAGGACTACCCTTTGTAAATAATGAAACTCAATACGGAAAAACAAGAATAATTGATACATTGAGAAAGAGAAGAAAAAATCCCAAAAAGAGCAATTATTTGACCATGAACGTTCTCAAAACCCAACCATTGTATGTAAATGCTAATTGGAACTGCGTTTCTGTCTGTATACTGTAAGCACTGTTATAGAAATTATGCAGAGGGCCCAACGATGGATGGTCCAACGTCGAAGAACTAGAGCCACAGAAGAGCGACCCTAAGATATATTTCACACAGCTTTCACAAATAAAACACACAAAAAAACATATATTCAGAAATAAGCAAAAAAATATTACATGTCCAGTTAAACCTGCTACAACTTGTCGTATCACGTGTTAGAAGGAAAGTGCGATTGAATTTAATGGAGAAGAAGTTGGATAAGGGTAGTGTAAACCATAGTTTTGGATAGAAAGAGGATAAACCAACGATTTTTGTTTAAGGGGCAGTACATACACAGGGAGTTCAAAAATAATAGGTGAAGTTACCACTAATGTTTGAGTACGGAACTAATACAACAATGTGTATATATAATGTTGTTGTTGAAACCCAGACCGTCCGACCTACCAGAAAGGTGTAAGGTAACTGTTTGGACGGTCGGGAAGTGCCATCCAATTTAGACCGGAACCCAGTGGGGGAGGCATCCACAGGGACCGTACCCTCCTTCCCCTACCACCAACCTCTCGGAAGGACTTTCGGACCCACATGTTTAACGTGATCGTACTCCGCATGAACACGGCGGCAGTTTTGGCAGTGGCTGGAATCGAACCCGGGCCTACCGAGTGCAACTCCAGCGCGCTAACCAATGGGCTACCGCGCCCCGTGTATATATAATGTGTGTATGTCTATCGAATGCGTATCTTTTAGAAACTCCACGTCTACACGGGTGTTTCTGCGTAAATCTATTCTAATGCAAAGCAAAACCAATCCAATTACATCCAAATCTTCCGGATCATAGAAATTTTCTACCCTGTTCTCTTGGGGTCCAGATGTCGACTACTCGTCCCCATCGGGTCAATTAGGAGATAATTACCCTCCAAACCCCAAAGGGGGTGAGAACGCGGGAGATCACAAGAGTGTAAACATGGGGTACATAGACTGGTGGTGACTCAGTAAATGAAGTAAGTGAAAAGTGAGGGGTGTAGATAAACATAGAGACAGCTGATTGATAGCATTATGCTGTGCAAGGAGTATCTGTTGAAGTTGGTGGACTATCCAACGGTGGTTATATTCGACTCAGTAGAAATATTGCAACAATTCATTTATCCCGAGTCTCTAAACTGATGTAGCTTTTGAAAATAACCAGCAATTTGTGCATACAATAAATCTCAATCAGATTATCAATAATTTTTCAGCAGATTTTCCCATTAAAAATGTGAATGATAATGTAACAAAGTCGATTAACCCATCATCAATACAACCGGTAGAACAGCAAAACATGTGCAGATGTGAATCTCTGGAAATGGAAACTTTATTTGATCCACATTATGGGAAAGTTCTAACTGGGAATCTATATGTCATGTCTGACCCGCAATGAAAATTATTTGAGTCATATAGAAAACCAGTTACACGCTGCATTTAAAGCTTAAACCTCAAACTTTAGAAAACACATTCCCGTTCGATTAAAATAATTTTATATACAAAATACCAATTGAATATAATATTCTTATTGAAGATTTAATGTATGAAAATTTTAAATGTTATTCATAGTTCAACATTTTTTATCACATGCTTACATCTTCAATTCCACTTTTAACATCTTAACTATTTTTAATTCTACTTGCAAAAATTTCTTAAGTTGAAAAACAGCTAATTGTGCCATTCCTTAGAAGTATTTCTATATTAAGACTATTTTTCCCACATTTAGTTTGAATAACATCTTTAAACAGCAGAGAAAACAATAAAAATAACATCCACTTATGCTAATTTGTAAGTATTTCTATATCAAAACACTTAGAAACAATAAGACTCTCAAACAGCAAAAAACAGAAATGCACTACTTATAAAACAGCAAATTATTATCTAAATATAAACAGCTAGCTATACCCATGCAGAGCATCTGCGTATAATACTCAGTATTTTAATGCTCAGTGCATTTTGTACTTATCACCCAATATCTGTAGTGTGAGTCTACATTCAAATTTTTCAAACATTAATATTTCATAGAATTTAGCCCTATCACAATCATCAGAATAAAAGAATAGATAACTCTTACACTTCTAATATCCTCAGATACATACGGATTAATTATTATACGACTCTTTTATGAAACTTTAACCATATACTTATCTTAATTAGAGTAATTTCAGATCAACTGCTATATAATTTGTAGTAAAAAAAAATATTACAGTAATTTTTACAAAATCTGGCTCATAAAATGTTCATAATTAAATTACCAACTATTTTCAAGTCATTGCATTTTTAATTACTGAGCAAAAGTCTGAAGATAATAATTTATAATTGTTGAACAAAAGTCTGGACAAAATAATTCAAAGTATTTGAGATATAAGTTTTGAAGAAATTTTTAAAACATCGTGATACAGTTTCCCTTTGCCTTCATGTTTTGAACAATATAATTAAGGTTACACCTTGCTATTCCGTATACGATAATTATATGAATAAGATAATTATAGATTAGTTTTGAAACACAGCAATACCTAAAAATTCCTTATCTATAGTAACATATATGGAAAATGAAACTCTCGAGGTACCTGAGATTGAACGATGGGCATCGGGATGATTTTGAAAATATTAAATTTGATTTCAAATTATATAATGTTGAAACAGACTTTTGGCAATCTTCGAGCAAATCGATTCCTTGTAAATCGAAAACATTTACAATGTGTATCACACAATGTATATTATGTCACATGTATGACACTATATAGATTTGTAAAATATGTATCGACGATACATGTTATATGTATCTACCATAATATTTTACTTCATATGCATGATATAATATATGTTATATGTATGACGTAATGTATATGATAGTGTGAGACCAGAAGCAGTTCTCACATTAGATGAGACACTTATATTCAGAAATTTATGGCGGCCAGAACGGCAAACAAATCTTGTAGTCTGGCTGGCACCAAAGTTTATTACGAAGTGAACCTAAGGCTCAGAAGTTTAAATGGTGTGATCAATTTAGCATTTTATTAATTAATTATTCCTTTACAGGACTTACACGAAAGGTAAAATAATTGGAGGGTTATAGCGACACAATAAGCAATGTACGATTTAATACTAATTCCACTAAATATAAATTTACGGCAATGTTAAGATGATTAATAATAAATTAATGTTAAGTATAAACTTAAACTTTAAGCTACTTTTTAATTTACTTTCTCACAGATGGTAACCTGTAATTCTTAACTGTTGCAAAATATATATTGCACATTGTGAAGCGTTTGTACAGCATTGGTCATACAAATCCACAGAACTTAAAAATTGTTTTCATTCATCATTTTTGCTCACGTTTTGAATTTAGTTGTAATAAGTAAATTATAATGTATCTAATGTTAAAAATAGAACTATGAAAAAGCAAGTTTTCATCTTCTATGTCATAACAAAACTTTTATTTTTAATGCTCCTCGTCATTTGATGTCCAATGACACTAGTAATTGAATATCTCAAAACACTATTTATAAGCCAACACGGCTAAATCTGTCTTGTATTTATAGTATCATTTGCGTTTTATAAAATATATGATGTGGGCAGCACATAGCATTCCTTCAAGCTGATTTTTTTAAATCATTCAAAAGTGGAACTGTTTCAAATTGCGTTTAAATTGCAACTGTTTCAGATTGCGTTTAAATGCAATAAGTTACCAGTAGTTACAGATTGTAATAATCGTACAAAATTATTTTCGAAATAGCTCCTTCGTTCGTAAGATATAGCATTTAACGTCTCACGGATTCACACACACACTAACATGTATACACACATACATACAAAAAAGCAACATACACAAACACACTAACACACATAAGAACATGCATATAGACACTAACACATATACATATATACTAAATATATACGCAGACATGCACACTTTAAAAGTGTTCAATACGAGTTCAAGGATGATAGAAACGTGCTTTTCTGACGAACATTTCAATCTGAAATTTAAACGAACAATATTTTCACTATACATCATGCAATGTAAGAAGAAAAACATTATAGTAGACTAGAAGTTATATTTTATGAATCTATTCCTTAGCTTTAACAACGCTACCAATCTAATTTCGTCGCCTGATATGTCCACAGATGCTCGTCGTTTCAATTCGAATTAACCCACCGTTACTTAAATGAAACATCCACGCTTCTAGTCAGACAAATCCTTCTTGAACTCAATTAGCAAGCAATTACTATAGAGGCACACTGGCTGGCATATGAAATTCATATCATGAATGATAAGCCGCAACTGTGACATTAGAGATCGCTATTGATACTACAGCTTTATTGGTCTAAAATAAATGTCTAAATTTGTGACTGAGCGATTGAGGATTATTATAGTATGAATAGAATAGGAATAAATACAAAGTGTTATAGACGTTTTCCTTTGAAAATTTCTGAATTATAAAAGTTTCGTTCGTTTACGTTAAAGTTACTGTTTGAACGCCTATCTTGAGTAGTGCAAAGTACTCCTTGAGTAGTGCTATCTTGAGTAATTAAATAGTGAAAAGAATAACTTATGATTGCTTGTGTCAGTCTCTAAATAATTATAAGGTATGTGGCTAATATTTCCCGCGTTGCTCGCAATTTAAGCCAATTTAACCCCTTAACGATCGGATAATTTTCAAGAAAACGGTTATAAAATTGCCTATTTTTTTTTATTCCAGAAAATTATATAAAAATAAGTGTGTGAACAATATATTCATTCATTTTTAATTTTTGGATTTTTTTTTTGGCTTGAAATAAAAAAAAAATGAATGAAAAGCCAACATTCAGGGTTATTGTGACAATGTTGATTTTCCAGGCCGCCAGAAGAATTTAAGAAATTGTGCTTTAAGAAAAGCGTTTTGCAATTAAAAGAGAACTTTATTAAACTTACATTTGATATAAGTAAAGATTAGTAATTTTTTCTTGTGTGATAAATTTCAAAGCATGGGATGCAAAGGCCAACGTCACAATCAGGACAGTAGTACCGAGTTTCCTTCCTACATCTCTTATTATAAACTAAATATCTACAAATACATTAAAAATATACTGGTACTGCCATCTGCTGTGTAATATGAGAAATAAAAAATTTTCCGGCCAAAAGAAATGAATTGGTTTTAATTTTTTTGGCGCGTAACTTTTGAACACTCCAGCCCGGAAATATCACGGGCACGAGAAATAGAGGGCGAAAACTCACCCCGTCATTTTGACGGGAGCGAGAAGGAAGGGGTTAAGTGTATGAGCAGTGTGATTTAAAATGCAAATTTATTTGCATTTTAAATCATACTGCTCCTCTAAAATGTACTTTAAAATATTTAAATGTACTTTAAAAGTAAACACGGAATAAATGAGAAAATGCAATAATAATTAGCTCAAAATTTAAGATCAATACATGGAGACAACTAGTTATAACTGCATAAAAAATGGCGGTTAGTTCGAAATTGCACTCTCGTCAGGACAGTCATACAATTCGAATTAAAACCGATGGATTAGCCAGTTTCTGACAATGGCGATAGTATTTGACTATGGACACCATTGGAACTGTCTACTGTCTAGTGGAAGGAGAAATAATAAATACCAAATGAATAAAAAACCATAAATACAAAAACAGAGATACAAACCCACAAGCACAGCCACCACATGCAAGTCGAAAAATTTCCAGAAGAACATATGTCAGAGCACTTTACATCTCTTCACTAAAACCAGTGGACACTGGGATGAATATGCTATCGAACGTATACTAAAAATTATCTGAGTGAAAACTTGGAAAAATTGAAATCAGTATTGGACTCAGGACAAGTGGACAGTAGTCTTTAAAAACAGTAAACAGTGTCAGACTTAAGCCTTGTGGAAAGCTTAGTGATAAGAACGGGTGAAACTCACAATAAGGAGTTATCCAATCAAGGAAAAATAATGCAATTGTAAAATTACAACATGGTGTATTTGAAATTATTAATAATATTATTTACAAATACTTCCGGATAGTGGTAATTTTGACATATGAGTTTAAGATTATTGATGTGGAGATAGTGAAACTGAGGATCAGAAAGTCGATGTATTCGAAATAGCTGGTTTAAAATGATATTTCTAAACAATTGAATAGGATTACAAGGTCGATATGATAACAGCTTAATGATAGTGAAGTTATAAGAATATTTTTTATCATATAGATTGGCAATAACATGATTTTGGAGGATCTAATTTTCGGTCTAAATAATTTACAGATTAACACTAGGCTCATTAGGGATTGATTCTAGGTTAGAGGGGTAAAAATCAATATTAATTGGATAGGCATCATAAATGATAATACAAATTAAGTCGGCAACATATCGATATATAATATATGAATTAGAGAAAATTGACAGTCATAAAAATAAGGATTTAATTTAGCAAGAATACTACTACTACAGCCCCCTTGAGGTACTCCAGGTGTTTGTAAACATATGTTATCTCCTTGGATAATATAATTGTTGTATAACGCAAAGTGCAATAGCACAGGAAAGTTTTTGACATTAAATGGAACATTATTGGAAGAGAGATAATCATGATAAGGAGATATAATAACTTTATATAAATCTTTAATATCAATATTATATATAATTGTTTAATTGTCATGTCGTGATATTGTCATGTCAATTTTCTTAAGAGTTGAAAATTCGTATTAATTCTTATGTGACATATGATTTGAACCACACTGATTATTTTTCTCATTTTGAGGTTCCGCCATTAGATTGAATATCAAAAGAGTTCCGCGAATCAAAAATGTTTAAAAAACACTGGTCTAACAAGGTTTAGCGAGTTTTTGTTTTCAAGACCCTGAGGACGCCTCCATGTTCCGTAGAATGCTGAATCTTTGTACACTTGTAACATCAACTACAGTTAATAATTTAATAACATTTTTCATAATTCAAGTAGAATTTTCAAATTAGGTACGCCATTTGTTCATTGACACTCACCAATTTCCAAAGTTTCGTACCATATCTCTAACCATACTATACCACATAAAAAACACTGGTCTGACAAGGTTTAACGAGTCTTTGTTTTCAAGACCCTATGAAAGCCTTCGTGTTCTGTAGAACCGTAGAATGCTGAATATTTGCACACTTGTAATATCAACTACAGTTCATAATTTAAGTAGAATTTTCAAATTAGGTCCACCATTTGTTCATTGACACTCACCAATTTTCAGAGTTTCGTACCATATCTCCGACCATACTATACCATAGGTGATACCATAGATTTGGCGGTAGTTGGCAGAGCATCTTAAATGAATTCTGTTGTCAATGACAACTGCAAGGCCGTTTTTAATAATAGATAAAAATTAATTACTTTAAAGTAATTACATTTATATTGCTAATTTTAACATTTTTGAACTATGAATACTTTAAAGTATTATTTATTTTTTCAATGAGACACATAAAATCGATTTTAACTACGGAAGTGGAGTAAAATTCATATAAAAATCTTTATTTTCTATAATGATGAGGTCAAGAACACAAATTTCATTTAGATCAAATCCAATTAAAAATATAGTTTTTGCGATACATTTTTTTTTCATTGAAATACCGAAACAGTTTTTGGTGTTTTTCCTCTTGAAAAGTATTTATTCCTTCCAAACAAATAAACAAGAACAAAAATAACAAGAAAACATAACGATCTCTCCACATATGTAAAGTAAATTCAATTTATTACTTTCATTATTAAAACTTTTAATCCAGCAAGACAATAATTTATCACCAGTCCTTCAACATCTCAATTCGAATTTCCCTAGCTTCACTGAAACGCAACATCCATGCTTCCAGACAGATATATATTTCTTTAGGTCAATTAGTAAACAATTAATGCTCAGACTGAATAGATGGCTTGTATAAACGTATATATCTGGACTAGCAAGTCAGCTTCAGTGTGAATTAGAAATTGTTGTTGACACAATAGATAAGTGGAACAGAAATAAATCTCCAAACATGAGCTGAAATGATAAATGGTTGTTAACTTAAAAAGTTTGGAAAAGAAATGGGGTTGAAATATTTTTGTTTCGCGACATTAGTTTACGGTTTAGACATTGTGGAAAATTAGTATGCTGAAGCTGCAATTTTGAATACAAGTATATAGCGTTCGATAATTCTATTTCGCGGTAAATGTGGATTGTATTTTACATTTTTGCATAGCATTGGTAATTTTTACATATTTGAATGTAATTAGTTGTTGAGACCCAGACCGTCCAGCCTACCAGAATGGTGTAAGGTACCTGTTTGGGAACGTAATTAGTTGTTGTTGAGACCCAGACCGTCCGACCTACCAGAAAGGTGTTGTTGTTGAGACCCAGACCGTCCGACCTACCAGAAAGGTGTAAGGTAACTGTATGGACGGCCGGGAAGTGCCACCCAATTTAGACCGGAACCCAGTGGGGGAGGCATCCACAGGGACCGTACCCTCCTTCCCCTACCACCAACCTCTCGGAAGGACTTACGGACCCACATGTTTAACGTGATCGTACTCCGCATGAACACGGCGGCATTTGTGGCAGCGTGCAAATCTAGCGCGCAAACCACGGGGATACCGCACCCGAGATGGCCAACAGCACGCGGTGTTCCGAGGTGGTCACCCACCAAGTACTAACCGCGCCCGATGCTGCTTGACTTCGGTGATCTAACGAGAACCGGTGTTTTCAGCACGGTACGGCCGTTGGCCCCTACCAGAAAGGTGTAAGGAAACCGTTTGGACGGCCGGGAAGTGCCACCCAATTTAGAGCGGAACGCAGTGGGGGAAGCATCCACAGGGACCGTACCCTCCTTCCCCTACCACAAACCTCTCGGAAGGACTTACGGACCCACATGTTTAACGTGATCGTACTCAGCATGAACACCGCGGCAGTTGTGGCAGCGTGCAAATCCAGCACGTAAACCACCGGGCTACCGTGTCCGAAATGTGCCAACAGCACGCGGTATTCACAGGTGGTCACCCACCCAAGTACTAACCGCGCCCGATGCTGCTTGACTTCGGTGATCTAACGAGAATCGGTGTTTTCAGCACTGTAGGGCCGTTGGCGGGAACGTAATTAGAGTAATTCTTATGAATTATTGTAACTTATTATTTTGTTTTTTATTTAGAACTATAAAGTAGTTAAAACTATAAGAAGTAGAATTTTAAGAAGAAATGATGCAAAAGTATCGCAATGTTTTATATAGTGATTGGTTTGCAAAGAAATGTCTTTAATTCCAACTTAGAGCTTATTTTAAATTGAAATTCTGAAACAATTTTGTATTTCCCTCCTTCACGAAAGCCCCTATTCGGTATAAACAATTAAAGAAATAACAAGAATAGGATACATAATGGTTGCTTCCCATATTTAAAATGAATTAATACTTTCCTTATATGCATAATGTATAAGGAAAATATTGTGACGGGGTCGAAAATTCGAATTCCAGTTTTCGACGGGAGAGCACGTTTCAAGCATCCCTGATCACGAATCAAACATTTTTGAGGTGATGTCTGTGTGTGTGTGTGTGTGTGAGAGAGAGAGTCTGTGGAGACGATAACTGATGAACGAATGGACCGATTCGAATGAAATTTTGTACAAAAATCACAATCCGTAAACACTGGAAGCTTATTGTTTTTATACGCAATCGAAAGTTCAGAATCCCCCTAAATTTTCGAGTGAAATTTTGAAAAAATCTTCAAAAACTCAAAACCATTAATAAAGTTACGCAAATAAACATTTCTTATGTAGTTTTTCATTAGAAAACGATTGACATAATTTTAGAACGCTAACATGAACCGTTCATATGTCGTTCAAATGCGTTCATATACCGTTCATATGCTGTTTTCATATGTCGAGAGGTGGAGGGGAGGCCAGAAGGAATATATATGTCGGGTCCCAGTTAGGCTTTGTCGGACCCTTTTTAATCCCGAGTTCAAACTTCAACTGAACCAACGAGACCCCAGGTCAACTAGCGAACAATTAATTGCTCAGATAGAATGGATGACGTGTATAATGCATATTAGGAGTGGTAAAGCAGTTCCAATGAGAATAGCAATTTCTATTGACAAAATAGATTAAAGGAATTTATCTATATATCCAAACTTCAGTTATAGTGATTGATATTTGTTAGCTTTAGATCTTTGGAAAAAGAAATGGAACTGAATTAGTTTTCTTATAGGACATTTAACTATGGTTTGGGCATTGTAGTAAGTTAGGCTGCTTGTGCTATAATTTGAAATGCAACTTTATGGCGTTCTATGCTTAAAGCTATTTCGCTTTAAATTTGAATTATTTTACCATTCTTGCGTAGTTTTTGTCAACATATATAAACTAGCTTATTTATAATATTAAAAAACATGTTTTAAATTTACAGTTATTGGCAATCATTCATTGCTATTTTGTTGCATTAGGACACGGGAGTATCATGAACATTCTAGGTCTTTAAGTGTTGTGTTTTGCCTAGCCAATAAGGGAATTATTATTAGTTTCACTATTAACAAAAAGTATGCATAAGTTAACAAATTTATTTCGCTAGATGTTCTAAGATTAATATGTAATTCTGTATTGGCGTTTGGAAATGGAACTTAGGAGTAAATTCGCAATTTGTTTGAAACTGCATTCCTAATTTTCCTCACTATAAATGTGTCAGAGATAATCCGGTTTATCTACCATTCTAAATGAGTCAACATTTTTATAGTCGAAACGAATCGTGCATACAAGCGATTATGTAATTTTTACAAAAATAAAACAGAAAAAATATACAGTTCAGAAAATTAAGCCTCAGGATATAGACGTCTTATTATTGAATTCTACACATTTTAAATAAATTAGCTTATAAAATTATTTTAATCCTTCCATTCAAAAAAATTAAGTCTCAGGACACAGACGTTTTACTATTGAATTATACAAACTTTAAACAGATTAGCTCATAAAATCATTTTATTCCTCTCGTTCAGGAAATTAAGTCTTAGGATGCAGACGTCTTACAATTGAATTCTACAAATTTTAAACAAATTAGCTTATAAAATTATTTCAATCCTCCCATTCAGGAAATTAAGTCTTAGGATGCAGGCGTCTTACTATTGAATTCTACGAATTTTAAATAAATTAGCTTATAAAATTAATGTAATCCTCCCATTCAGAAAGTTAAGTTTCAGGATACAGACGTCTTACTATTGAATTATACAAATTTTTAACAAATTAGCTTATAAAATTATTTTAATCCTCCCATTCAGCAAAATTAAATCTCAGAATGCAGACGCCTTATTATTGAATTCTACAAATTTTAAACAAAGTAGCTTATAAAATTATTTTAATCCTCACATGTGATTTTTAATGACACTTATCATAATGAACATTTCTTAATAGAACTCACCTCTGGTACCGGAAGTCAATAGGTTGGGAAATAAAGAGAATGAATTACCTTATTTTTTCTGCTGTACCTCAGGCATTATAGAAGCTTCACTGGCTAGCTGAATCGCCGCAACCTTCTTTTGTCCAGGAAAAACAAAACTGAAATTTACAATGCATAGGAGATTCCAATTTGTTAAATATATTTTGTTTATTTAATTAATTCACAGCTTAGAGATTATACTAATATGTTTACATTCAGATACAACGCTGCTTCCAGTATCGGATCAAAATATGTAATTTTTGAGACGGAATTTAAAAAAATCCTGTGTTACTTTCTGTTAAATCAATTTGAATTTAGCAGCATTGGATGTTAAACTGATATATTGAATTCAATTGCTCAAATTTCGTGTTAAACGTTTTCCAATTAACAGTACGCTGTAGCAAAAAAAAATCAAATCCTCGCAGGTTAATCAAATTCTTGCCACACATTTTTAACTAATCAAATTTATTTTTACATTACAATGTTTATCAAATCGCCAAGTGTTTATGATGTCGCGTTCTAAAATATCTTTTAATGACAATTCGAAATGTGCGACATGTTTATAATCTACAAAATCTCACACTAAATGAGCGTACCACCTGTTAACAATGACAGTGTCTTTTAAGTGAGATCATGAAGAAATCCATAATAATAAAAGAAAATATATATTTAGCTTCATGTCATTTGGATATAGCGGGATATTTCAGCAACTCACAGCTACAAAATCCTACACAATGGTATTTCAAGTTAAGTTTCAAAATACTCCGAAATGATTTTTTTCAAATACGCATTTGTTTCAAAATGATCTTAAGTTGAACCTAAGTATTGACCACATATTATTTCCTTAGTGGTCAAAAATATTATCACAGGTTTTCCATCTGAATGCCGACGAATGTCCGAAAAACACTAGTAACAAAGAACTTTAAACGGAATCAGTAAGGAAATAAGTACATTTTTTTAAATACCCCAAGACACTATTTAACAAACATTGTATTTTTTAATTCGTTCATCCACGAATTGAGGATTCGCACGATTCCTATATGTTGCGCTAATATGGGGTGATATCTTATCACAGTGAGAAAAAATATATTTTTGAAACCTTTATTTATAATATTTTTTATGAATTTTCAGGCGACTCTTTTTAAAAGTTGGTTTTCGCAGCTTCAACTATAAACATTGGTTATTTTAACCGCAAGACGATACATGCACGGTGGTTATTATGTTAACAGAGTGAGAATTTTGGCCAATGTATTTTTTGTTCTATTTTAATACCTTCACATATATAGGTGCTAGTTATCGAGCTTAGCTTTAGTTTTACAAAACCTCTTTCTGAAAGAAATGCAATTTTATAAATTTTGGTTTTCTGTTTGGGGTTCTATCGGTTCCATTTAAGCTGCCTTGAGACCAATAATTATCCCTTATGTTCTCGATTACTTTGGTGTGTAGAGGTAGGTCATTTGTTGGTTCAATTTGTGCATTTTTGGTGCCCATAGGACTTGACTTGCATTACAGGAATGCGTAGAGAACGTACATGCCGTTTAAAATAAACTATATTTTTATCCAGCTAAAAAGAAACAGCAGTAGGTATCATAATTAGTTTTACCTGATAGGTAGCATAATTAGTGTTACCTGTTAGGTATCATAATTAGTTTTACCTGGTAGGTATCATAATTAGTGTTACCTGGTAGGTATCATAATTAGTTTTACCTGGTAGTTATCATAATTAGTTTTACACTGTTAAAAATTGCAGCTAACATTTATAGTACATACATAAGCAAAACTTATATCACACGTAAATTCGGATATGATGCAATTGTATGTGCTTACTTTAATTTTACTACAACTTCAACTGATCGACATTTTCTTCAAAATAATGCGTCATTCAATTATACGGCTGAATACAGCAAACCTATCGTAAATGCAAATAACCAAGCATGAAAATTCTACAGCGCATGCGCAATTAGCAGTATTCCACTGAAACAATCTTACAAGCAGTACGTATTTTGTAAATATATATTTCCCCACAGGTGATATAAAATGTATAACATCTCATACCGAAAAATGCTGTATTGATACAGTAATATCTCGCAGTGTATATTTCGAACAAATAGTGGAATCTCCATTAATTAAAATAGCATTTTTTCCAGCGTAAAAACAAATCCTATACTTATTTTCAAAGATTTCTTATTCAGAAATGCAAACAAGACTTTTATGAAAGTACTAAAATAATAATACATTTTACAATAACACCTTTGTCGCTTTATAAATATCACAAAGTTGGCAAACTTCACTACAAATATTGTATTTGCGTTTCCACATTTCGAAAAAATTTGAAAGTGCTCAAAATAAAAATTGGTTTACTTTAGTTGGTTCATTTCCAGCAGAAAATAAGAGACAAGCTCGAAAATAAAATAACTTCGGTTGTCTTGCACAATGAGAAGAGAAACGTAGATATATTCATTTATCATAAACAGATAAGCTCATTTTTCCATAATAGTGATGATCTCGCGATGAAAAAAAAAAGATGATATATTACACTATCGTAAACAAAAAATACTGACATCAGTGTTCAGACTATGATGTAACATCAAGTCAGAAAATGTGATTCGTTTTATGAGCTAGGGAATCTCAATTGTTTTATGAATTTTTATATATTTTGGTTTCTCATTCCAATTCATAAATACAAAACGTTATCAAAAAAATAAAAAAAGGGATTATTTTGATATATGTGGGTTTTAATAATATAGCAAATGAAATAAATGATTGTTTTTGTCTTCGCTGTAACTGGTTCAAAATAAGCCATTTGAATTCCGAGTTGAAGAATAAAAGGGGAATTTTTATGAGTACTTAAAAAAAGAAAAATAGCTTTTGCATGTCAATTGATCTTTTTCTAAATGATTGGAGTGTTAGCATTCCTAAATTGTAAATTGTATTACCAAATTCAATTAAGGTCGCTTAATTAAACACACATTGTACTCTGACTCACACACGTAAATGCATCGCCTGAATAGCGTTTGACGGTTTTACAGGAGATAATGCTCAAGATAATTCCATGATTCCATTTAAGTCTACAATAATGCCAACTGAAGTTACTGGATCGAAGTAAATATGTATTCCAGAGAAAGTTTAAAATTCTTGCTGTAAAAAGTTTTTTACTTAATGGCTACCTAATTGCTTATCTGTTACTGATGAGAGGTAATAACAGTGAATGCATAGTCCACAAATGATGAAGAGATATACATTAAAACACATTTTAAGTAAATGCCTATTAAAGGGAAAAATCTGCTTTGCTGTAATCGCACTCATATTTATGTTAACTGTGGGTAGGTCTAAAATAGGGTCTTACTTCGTTACTTAATCGAAGTAAGTATATCTACCAGAAAATTAAAAACATATTTTATTTAAAGAATTTTATGCTGACTGATTAGCTTGCAACGTGCCTTACATAAGAGTCGAGTGTCGTACAGAACAGAGCACCAGGCGCGAAGCGCCTTTAATCTCCAATTTCAATATGTGGTTCTTATCGTCAAACTGTGACATTAATTCAGTGACCCGAGCCTTACATAAGTAAAAATTTAAAAATAGTACACACTTATTATATTTTTAAATTTTTGGTAGCCAAGATCATTTCTTCACCTAATCTAATTTTTCAAATGGACATTCTTGAAAGTTCTTTATTGTTTCCAAACCAAACTCCTTTGATTACGATCATTGTCCTTTCTTCCCTTCCGCTTGGAAATATCTGGTATAATTTTCCATTTCAGTCTGCTTTTTTTATTTTGTAGGATATTAGCCTTCCTTTTGTTGACTTTTATTTCTTTTCCGTAATTTTATTTGACATAGTTTCATACAGCTTCCAAAATAGTTGATTTATTCATATTCGTTTTTCAATTTTATTTGTATTTTTGTCAATTATTTCACAATATTTTTCGCTTATTTTTTATTTATTTTTTGTTTGTGGTTTTAGCTGATCTAAATAACTTGTAATATTCTTTTAACGTGCTAGAAATTTCACTCACTATTCAGTATTTTCTATTTGCTCAGCTATCAGTTCTCGAACCGCCGTGGTTTTCTTCGTTTATTCTATATATTTGGCTGTTATTGATTTCTACCGTAATGTTACCATTCATTCGTAATATCATGCTACTGTCATTTATGTCTTCTTGGTTTTACCTATTTTCATTTATCCTCGATGCGATGCAAAACGACCTTCAGTCACATGTACTATCCCTACCTCAGATGCATAAAGTGCATAAAATAAATGAGGTTCGATTCCTGTTATTCTGAAGAAGAACGTCATTTTCTGCTTTTGAAGATAGTTGACACACAACAATTTTTATTGTGCTCCATAGTTTTACGAAAATTATATTGTTTTACTTTATTACAGCAGTTTTTAGCGTATTTTTTCTAATAAATTTCATTAAACATTCTAAATCTCTAAATAACGCTGGGAACAGGAACAGTTTATCTACTATCACTCAGTATTACTAACATATAAAATTGATATCAATCTAGAAAGATCATGAAAGAAGATATATATTTTGTTTTATTACTATTTTAAAACAAATGATAAGGGATAAAAACATTTATTGCAATAGTCATTAATCGGTCGAAACTAAGTAGTGACAATTTATCAATCTTTTCCTTTCTTAGTACAACGTCTCTATCAAATTGAAGATTATTTTTCCCTTGTGAAAGAAAATGACAAATTACTTTAATAACAGTGGTAACTTCAAGGAATTTATTTTTGTTCTTAGACATAGCATGGTTTCATTGATTCTGCTCTTCTAACACGTATTTTTCTATTATTTTATTTAACATTTATTTTTAACGCATTATTTTGTTGATGCTTAACAAGTTTTTCTAAATGCTTCGCTACATGTATTGTGCCAAGAATATTTGTATATGTACCTATAAAAATAAACTCCAAAATGATAGGGTGGAAAATACTTTACGTATATTCTATGTTAAATAGAGATTCAAAATTCTGCAGAAAGTTTAGTCATTTTATATTTCTTAACATAGCTGTGATATTTTATATAGAATGTATCGTAAATTTTATGGCAGGGTTTGAATTTCAAGTTTTTCTTTAGCATTCTGAGGGAGAGCGATTACTGCAAATATGTTACTTAAATTATATTTACTGGAAAAGAAGATTTCGAAAAAATAAGTAGCTCCCTTTCAGAAAAATAAAGCTTCCCCCAAGTAAGAACTTTTGTAACGAAATATTCCATATAATTGCATGCATAATCATCTACTTACAGGAGATTTAATGTTGTCTAAAACGTCCAAGTATAACTAAGTGGTTCATCCTTAGGCTTGCAGATCCATGAAATCCAGCTGCGCCGTTTAAGAGGAAGAGCTTGGGTCGACTGCCCATAAGTATTTCCTATATATTATGTTGCTTATACAATTTTCATTAATAAATCATGCTTTCCTCATTAGAAAAGTAGTACGTCAACTTTTGTCCCCTTCCCTAAGAAATACGGTTACCCCATACAATAGATTCTTGAAATGGAACACCTGATTAAAGCCAAGTGGGAATTTTAGGCAAGGGCGGCTAACTTTGTGCATACTTACATGTCCGTATTGGCTGATAATTCTCTTTGTAGCTCTTCGTAAATGTATCTTTGGCTTAGATACAACGAACAGTAGATCAAAATGAAACAGTCCAGTCCAATTCCAGAGCGGCAAGGAACGGTCAGACAGTTCTATTTGTAAATTATTTGTATACAGGAAAAGTTCTGCCTCCTAAAGGGTAGATCAACTATTTTGTCTACATCAGGAAAACCTGGTGTTTATTTTGAATTGTAACAATCTCTGAACATGGATTATCAAATTAATAAATCTTTTTATCCTTAATATCAGGTGCAGTACACAGTATATAGTAAAAGTATTCCTCGATAAATTAATGACGGGTTTTTGAAGTGCATGATTTGTTTAACAAATCAAACATTTTAACACCCCTCATTCGGCACAAAGGATGACCGTAAAGCAAGGTCGTCTGCTGCCGAAATTATCAGGAAGCAGAGTTACAAAATTAGGTAATAAATGCACTGTTTCAAAGTTTTATGAAGTTCTTAATTAAAGATTCATAATAACGTCAATTTCCTAAGAACACATATTTCGGTATATACTTCTAAAACTTTAAAAGATATATGCAAATTATTGTAATAATTTTGATAGAAGCATGCACTAGCATCACCTTAGTTTAAAATAAGTTGTCTAAATTCTAAACTCACATTTCTTTATAATAAAATTGCAGCAAGCAAAAACTTAAGCCAGGCATGTAAAATTTTTATCCAACTGCAATAGATTTCTTCAAGGAAGTTTTGTAAATTTTTAATAACTCCTATTTCATGAAAATCCGATTGGTTAATTTTGAACTAAAGTTGATTCATACAATTTGTACTTCCATTCTTGAGTGAAGTAAGATTGTGTTCTATGAGTTGGAACTTTTATGAGTTTGTATAAAATCCTCCAAAATGGAATTTGATGTCGGTTGTTTTTATGATTTTTATACATCACTTCTACAAATAGTTATATTGATGATTCTTTTCAGGGGTTTTCTGCCGATACACTAAGTACATGGTGTTTCAAAATGGTTGACCCGAATCCAAATGGCTGTAATTCTGTAACAATTAATCGTGTATTAAATTAATATATACCACATGAAAGAAGATATTTCCGAGTTTTATAATGTCACGTTCTGTTACGTTTGTGGCTTCGCAATAGACAGTAAACAATTGTTTTCGAAAATTTCGACTGCGCAGCAGAAAGTTTTTTTTATTTTTGCAGTTTTCGAAATATAAATTGGTAATTACAGTTCAACGTGAGTTCCGTAGACGTTATATAATTGAAACGCCATGCGTTAGGATCATTCGTAGATGCTATTAGCAATTCGAACAAACACGAAGTGTGTGCAAAGGTAACAAGACGTCCGAATCTATCTGAAGAAAATGTGGGAAAGATCAGATAATTCTTATTATGTAGCCCAACAAAGTCAATAAGGCGCGCCTGTGTCGACAGTTTGGCGTACTTTGGGGCAAAAAATGTTTATGAAGCCATACGAGTTGCAGTTCTTGCAAGATATAACGCCAGACGATAAGCTATAAAGACCAAACTTTTGCCATTTCATTTCATTCAGCTGTGGCGAAGGTAACACAGGATATGCCGGATCAAGTTTGGCGAAAAATTATCGCCTTGACATTGTTCGTGCAACTGAAGGAGGTCACATCGAACACATGTAGATAAAACTTGGGCATTTTAACTTTAATTTCATGTATAATTTTTCAATGTAGGTTTGTAAGTTTCAAAATTAAAGCCATTTGAAATCAGGTCAATCATTTTGAAAGACCCTGTATTTTGTAGAAAAAATAAAGTCTTACAACCTAAGCAAGATTCGAGACAGAAATTTAAGAATATACTATAGATAATTTTCTAGAGATTGACCTATGGTGTGTATCAGAAACTTTTCATTTCGAAGTTGCTGGAGTGCTAAAAACTTTCACAGGAATCCCGCAGATGCGTAATTGGATGAACGTGTAGGAAATGATGCGCGACTAATCACCAATTAGTAGAATCTCGAAAGTTCGTATTAGTGGCTCAGTTTAGAAAGTTCTTAAGCAGTCCTTCATTATAATGCCAATATCCAAAGAATTTATAAAACTTTAAATGATATATGCAAATTATGCCAATTATTCTGATACAAACATGTATTGACATTTTGCTCTAATGATAAGAAATTTAAATATTAAAATCACAGAATTTCCCTATTGGGCTGTCTTTCACACCACCAAAATGAAGAGAAACAGGATATATAGCTACGTTTAATAACAGAAACGTTTATTTCATGAAAATAGTAAAAACATCAAATATTAAATTAAAAATAATTATGCAAAACTAGTTTAAGAATAAATAGATTTATTCGCACAATAGAACGTTTCTTAAACAACTGCAAAGCCTGAGCGCTTTCGGATGTGTGTCTTTCATTATCAGAGGCATAGAACTGAAAAATACACATTGTGCTTCTCATACAGAACCAAACTTAGAACAACATTTGCATATTATCAATGGCTGAATAGCACAAGAAAGTACAGAAAAATTAATAAAAAATTAATATTAAATTGACACAGCAGAACCTAAGTATTAAATTAATATTATTAAATCATATGTCAAATAGAAAAAAATGTCCAATGTGGACAGCACATGACTTTCCCTATATAATGCAATGAATTTGCTTCTTTCACAGCCTAATGAGAATTAACAAGGCCTAAGTCATAATGCTTTTACTATTGAGTTGTATATTTATATTGAACGCTATTTTGAATGACGAAATTCAAACCTATCAAAGGGCAAAATTAATTTTCAATTTGCTCAAATCTAGCTTGATAAAAAGAACCGCATCTATCATTCGTTGCATACATTAAACAATTATAATAATTAGAAACTGATATTTTATTATACAGGGTGATTAAAAAAAAGATGGGTCAAACTTTATGAGGTGGTAGTACATACCAAATCAAGAATTTTTCGTCATAGTTTACCGGGTCGGAAATGGAAAGGTGATAAAAGTGATAAAGGTGTGAGTGGGCGCTTAATTGTGTCTACAGGTTTGTCCCCAAGATCGTCCGATCTGTCGTGTTTTGACTTCTTTTTGTAGTGATATCTTAAAAGTATCGTCTTCGACACCCCCCTTGAATATCCGGCCGTCCAAACAGTTACCTTACACCTTTCTGGTAGGTCGGATGGTCTGGGTCTCAACAACAACCCCCCTTGAATCTGAAGAGGAACTCGTCGCCAGAATTCCGGCAGCTATTAACGTCTCATATCCGCGTTCAAAAAAATTACCAAAAAGTTATATAAAATAAAAAAAAAATATTTCCTATTGAGAAACATGTTCACTTTTCATATGTAATACCATGCGATAAATTTGGTGACATCATTCTTATGGATCTAACTCCTTCCATTCATAAAAAAAATATACTTTGAGTAATACTTTTGTATTTGAACGCCAATAGTCATTTATATGCTATAAGAATAACTTATTTCTTCGTCCATAACGATTGGCGAGATTTTGGCGGCGAATTTGGCGGAATGCCGCTAACTTGGCGACATTTTTAATTGTTGCCAAATTAACAAAAATCACGCCAAATTGATAAAAATGACGCTAAATCAATGAAAATGGTGACAAATTGAAGAAAATTCATCTACTATAAGAATATCTACTATAAGAGTATCAACTATAAGAATAACATTTTTTTACTGTAAAAGTAGTAAATTCATTGCATTATATAAGGAAAGTCATATGCTGCAAACATCGGATTTTTTCTATTATATTTATCTTCATCTATATTTTATTACAGTTAAATTTTTCCAGAAGGGCACATAATTTAAAATTAACTCTATATGAAATAAAATATTTCATTTCCCCCCTTTCGGCCATTTCCTTTTTCCAAAACCTAACTATGTCTTTGTATGAGAACAAGTATCAAATAATATAAAACACAAGATACCGAATTTGTCATATTATACAATAATATAAAGTATTTAAACACTCTCCCATTTCTTTATTCTTTCAAAATTTTAACTCTCTCTTTATACGAGAACAGATATCAATGCAAGTTAAACAAACGCTACCAGTTTTCTCGTATTATGCCATAATATAAAGTATTTCAACACTCTCCCATTTCTGTATTATATTTTCAAAACCTAACTCTGTCTTTATACAGGAACACATATAAATATAAATAAAACAAAAGTTACCAGTTTTGTCACATTATACAAAACAATGATCAATGGACCGCTGGATTTTAAACAACACTGACAGAAACTGCTTAAATATTAAAGTAAAAAAAAACAAGATGACTCGATTAATCATATCTTCTTTCATTCATTTTTCACCCTTCATTCAATGACTGTCATTTCAGAGATGGATTTTATGGAACCGTCATTTCGGGAGAGAATGCGGTAAAAAATAGTGATGAATTGTTTCGAGATTAACAAAATTATCCCTAAAATATCTTCGTCGGTGTCATGTGTCATTTTTCCACAAGACAATGTTGTGAAATTTCCTAATCAATTAATGCACAAGTTCTTGGGTATGAAGTGAATATACGAGAATATTACTGAAATGCTTGTCATTTTACATAATTTTAGAAATTTTTCCCAGGAAAGTTGATAAGACGTGTTTCTTAAGAGTTGGAAAATTTGAAATTTATTGAACATAATTTTCATTTCAGCTGCGTAATCTACATGAAACATAATAATAAAATTGACTGGAAAATTTCATTTGTTGAGAATTCTAACAATATGTTGCCCTTTCAACCATACTATTTTCTCCAATAAAAAATGTTTTTCAATTGCAGAAACATAAAACTTTAGGCCATAAAGTTGCTGGAATCCTCAAGTAGTTTGACTTTAATGTGATATTATCCACTCTAAATAAAATCAATTTGAATTTTATTAAGGACTACATTGAAAACTCCAGTAATTGGAGGATTTGTCACATTTCTAGTCATTATAACTATCGTATATCGGTGAAACTAAACTGGTGTTAAGGCACAGCTTGAAAGAACATCACATTTGTGTAAAAAATTAAAACAAAAAAGGAAAGTAATAATAAATAAATAAATAAATAATAAATTCTCAATCTCTAATTGAATAAATGGCAAGTCACAAGTTTGATTTTTCTTCAACTTACATTTTTAAATGTGTTCATCAGATTTCGATCTGAATATCTTGCTCAAGCTCTTCATATCATTAAATATTCCGGTAATTTGGTTAGTTATTTATCAATTAAGCCCTAATCTCCAAAGTGTGTCAAGACCATGCAGTATTTTCTTTTCTTTGTTTTGCTTTTCTTCTACTGCGCACTATGATTTTATATATTCCGCTTTTATTAATCCTTCCTTGTTTAATTTTAGTTAACTTTTCCCCATATATTTTCTCTCCCTTATAATATTCTCTATTTATATTTTCTTCTTCCCGTTTGTCACACTAGATGGCGCTACTATATTAGGTTCTATCTATTAGCACATTTTTGTTTTACCGACATAGTTTAGTGTTCATTCAGGAATTCATGTCCAAACTTGTTCTCTCTGAAATAGGAAATACCAAGATTTCCAAAATTATCGTATAATCAAACTTTGTTTGCGCTACATTTCTTTCTTTGATCTAGTTCGTTATATATTTTTACCTACTTGAACTTTTTACTTACTTTATCTTCGTATACGTTTTATTACTGTTAAGATTTTCCAGAAAGACAATTTAAAATTAAATCTATGCACTGAAGTATTTCACACACCCCCATCTCCTTACACCTTTCTGGTAGGTCGGACGGTCTGGGTCTCAACAACAACAACACACCCCCATCTGGGCGCGGTAACCCATTGGTTAGCGCGCTGGAGTTGCACTCGGTAGGCCCGGGTTCGATTCCAGCCACTGCCAAAACTGCCGCCGTGTTCATGCGGAGTACGATCACTAAAACATGTGTGTCCGAAAGTCCTTCCGAGAGGTTGGTGGTAGGGGAAGGAGGGTACGGTCCCTGTGGATGCCTCCCCCACGGTGTTCCGGTCTAAATTGGGTGGCACTTCCCGACCATCCAAACAGTTACCTTACACCTTTCTGGTAGGTCGGACGGTCTGGGTTTCAACAACAACAACACCCCCCCATCTCCCATTTATTTTCTTCCAAAACCTAAATCTGTCTTTATATGAGAACAAATATTAATACAAATAAAACAAAATGTACCATATTTGTCATATTATACAATAATATAAAGTATTTCAACACTCTCCATTTCTTTATTTTTTCAAAATTTATCTCTGGCTTTATACGAGAACAGACATCGATACAAATAAAACCAGAGCTACCAGTTTTCTCATATTATTCAATAATATAAAGTATTTCAATACTATCTCATTGCTGTATTTTATTTTCAGAAGTAAAGTCTGTCTTTATACGAGAACAAACATCAATATAAAAAAACAATAGCTACCACTTTTGTCACATTATACAAAATAATGATTAATAAACCTCTGGATTTTAAACAACAGCCCTCACAAAAACTGCTTAAATATTAAAGCAAAAACAGAACAAGATGACTGGATTAATCATCTCTCCTTTCATTCATTTTTCACCCTTCATTCAATGACTGTCATGTCAGAGATAGATTTTATGCAACCGTCATTTCAGAATCAATGCGGAAAAAATAATGATTAATTGTTTCGAGATTAACAAAATTATCCCTAAAATATCTTCGTCGGTGTTATGTGTCATTTTTCCATGACAGAATGTTGTAATATGTTCGAATCAATTAATGCACAAGTTCTTGCATATGCAATGAAAATACAAGAATATTACTGAAATGTTTGTCATTTTACATAATTTTCGAAATTTTTCCAAGGAAAATTGATAAGACGTGTTTCTAAAGAGTTGGAAAATTTGATATTTTTAATGAACATAATTTTCATTTCAGCTGCGTAAATTACATGAAACATAATAAAAAAATGATTGAAAAATGTCTGTTTAAAATTCTAACAATATTTTGCCCTTTCAAACACACTATTTTCTCCAATAAAAATTGTTTTTCAATTGCATAAACATAAAACATTTGGTCATAAACTTGCTGGAATTCTCAAGAAGTTTGAATTTAATGTGATATTATCCACTTTCAATAAAATTAATTTGACTTTTATTAAAGACTATATTGAAAATTCCAGTAATTCGAGGATTTGTCACATTCCTTGTCAATATAACTATCGTATATCGGTGAAACTAAACTGGTTTTAAGATACAGCTTGAGAGAACATCAAATTTGTGTAAAAAAACATAAAACAAAAAAGAAAATTAATAATAAATAAATAATAAATCCTCAATCTCTAATTAGATGAATGACAAGTCACAGGTTTGATTTTTCTTCAACTTACATTTTTTAAATGTGCTCTTCAGATTTCGATTCGGATTTCTTGCTCAAGCTCTTCATATCATTAAATATTCCGGTAATTTGGTTAGTTATTTATTAATTAAGCTCTAATCTCTGAAGTATGTCAAGACCATGCAGTATTTTATTTCCTTTATTTTGCTTTTCTTCTACTCCGCACTATGATTTTATATATTCCGCTTCTATTAATTCGTCCTTGTTTGATTTTCAAGTTAACTTTTCTCCATATTTATATTTTCTCTCTTTCTACTCCCCTTTTTACTAGATGGCGCTACTATATTAGGTTCTATCCTTTGGCAAATCTTTGTTTTACCGACATAGTTTAGTGCTCATTCAGGAATTCATGTCCAAACTTGTTCTTTCTGAAATAGGAAATCCCAAGATTTTCAAAACTATCGTCGTAAAAAAATTTTGTTTCCTCTACATTTTACTCTTTGATCTAGTTCGTTACATATTTTTACCTACTCGAAGTTCGTTATATATTCTTACCTTTTCGTTATATATTTTTACCTACTTTACTTACTTTATCTTCATGTACATTTTATTACAGTTAAGATTTTTCAGAAAGGCACAAAATTTAAAATTCTGTCTATGAAACAAAGTATTTCACACACATACCCTCCAGCTCCAATTTATTTTCTTCCTAAACCTAAATCTGTCTTTATATGAGAACAAATATCAATACAAATAAAGCAAAATGTACCACATTTGTCATATTATACAATAATATAAATTATTTCAACATTCTCAATTTCTTTATTTTTTTCAAAATTTATCTCTGTCTTTATACGAGAACAGACATGGAAACAAATAAAACAAAAATTACCAGTTTTCTCATATTATGCAATAATATAAAGTATTCAGTACTCTCCCCGTTTCTGCATTTTATTTTCAAACGCAAAGTCCGTCCTCATGAGAGAACAAACATTAATATAAATAAAACAAAAGCTACCAGTTTTGTCACATTATACAGAACAATGATCAATGAAACTCTGGATTTTAAACAACAACCCTCACAAAAACTGCTTAAAAATTAAAGTAAAAACAAAACAAGATGACTCGATTAATCATATTTTCTTTCATTCATTTTTCACCCTTCATTCAATGGCTGTGATTTCAGAGATGGATTTTATGCAACCGTCATTTCGGGAGAGAATGCGGTAAAAAATAATGATGAATTGTTTCGAGATTATCAAAATTATCCCTAAAATATCTTCGTCGGTGTCAAGTGTCATTTTTCCATAAGAGAACGTTCTGATGTTCACTAATCAATTAATGCCCATTTTCTTGCGTATGATTTGAAAATGCGAGAATATTACTGAAAATCTTGTCGTTTTACATAATTTTAGAAATTTTCCCAAGGGAAGTTGCTAAGACCTGTTTCTTAAGAGCTGGAAAATTTGAAATTTATTGAACATAATTTTCATTTAAACTGCGTAATCTACATAAAATATAATAATAAAATTGTTTCGAAAAATTTCCTTTGTTTAAAATTCTAGTAATATTTTGCCACTTCAAACGTAGTATTGTCTCCAATAGTAAATGTTTTTAACTTGCAAAACCATAAAACGTTTGTCATAAAATTACTGGAATTATCAATAAGGTTGACTTTAAAATAATATTATCCACTATCAATAAAATTAATTTGACTTTTGTTAACGACCCTATTGAAAGTTCCAGTAACTGGAGGATTTGTCAAATTCCTTGTCAATATAACTATCATGCAAAACTAAACTTGTTTTAAAGCACAGCTTGAAATAACATCAAAATTATGCGAAAACATATGAAACAGAAAAAAAAAATAATAATAAATAAATAAATAAATAATAAATCTTCAATCTCTAATTATTGATGAATGACAAGTCACAGGTTTGGTTTTTCTTCAGCTTACATTTTTCAAATGTGCTCCTAAGATTTCGATCTGGATTTCTTGCTCAAGCTCTTCATATCGTTTAATATTCCGGTAATTTGGTTAGTTATTTATTCATTAAGCTCTAATCTCCAAGGTATGTCAAGACCATGCAGTATTTTCTTTTCTTTGTTTTGCTTTTCTTCTACTTCGCACTATGATTTTATATATTCCGCGTTTATTAATTCTTCCTTGTTTGATTTTCAAGTTAACTTTCCCCCATATTTATATTTTCTTTCTTTCTACTTCCCTTTTGTCGCACTAGATGGCGCTACGATGTTAGGTTATATCCCTTAGCAAATTTCTGTTTTATCGACATAGTCTAGTTCTCGGTTAGGAATTCATGTCCAAACTTGTTCACTCTGAAATTTGAAATCCCAATATTTCCCAAACTACTATCTACTTTCTAAACTTCATTTACGCTGAAATTTACTTTTTGATCTAGTACGTCATATATTTTTACTTTCCCTGCAATACATGGAAATGTATAGGGAAAGTGGTTGAATCATGCTGAAAATCGAAAATAAAGTTTCCGACGGATCTACACGTTTTGAGACCTCTAGAATACGAAAAAACTATTTTTAGCGTGACATATGTGTGTGTGTGTGTCTGTGTGTCTGTCTGTGTGATGTATGTATCCACTTTAACTCAAAAACTAATGCACTGAATTTCATAAAGTTTGGTAGGTAAGTCAGTTGTGTGTGACCCTGGTGCTGATTAGTTTTTGGTACGATTCGGGATAAAACAACCTGCCTTTCTTTTTTGGCGAAAAGGGACGCAAATATTGCCTTTATCCACTCTAACTGAAAAACTAATTGATTAAATTTTATAAAATTTAGTAGATAATTCCAGGGTGAGCTTGTCAGTCAGCCTGGTGTTGATTAGATTTTGATACAATTCGAGAAAGAAGAACCTGCATTTTTTTACAAAATGGCCAGCCGCCCGGACAGTGAAGTGGATAGCGTCTTCGGCTGCCCTCTTCTGGGCTCGGGTTCGAATCCCGAATAAGGCATGTATGTTTCTCGAGGATAAAGTCAGTCTTCCGCCTTCTGGGTCCTCGTCTAAATGTGAAGCTGCACCCCCTCCGACCTTCGTCAGTGATGCGTTCTTGTAATAAAACTTTGTTCTCTCGTCTTGTGTCTTTCCTCGTTCTTTCCTGCTTCCTGCGTCCCTGGTTCTTTATCGGCTCTTCTGAAACAGGAGGTCATTAGTAACAACAACAAAAAAAAAAAAAAAAAATGGACCCCAAAAAGTGTATGTATCCACTCTAACTCAACTAATCGACTAAATTTCATAAAATTTGGTAGATAAGCCACTTGGGTGTGACCCTGGTGTTGAATAGTTTTTGGTACGATTGGGTATAAAACAACCCGTTTTTGTTTTTGTTTTTTGCAAAATGGTCCGCAAAAATTGTCTGTATCCACTCTAACTGATATACTAATTGATCAAATTTTACAAAATTAAGTCATTTGTGGGTTATCCTGGTGGTGATTAGATTTTGATACGATTCAAAAAAGACGTATCAGCATTTTTTTACAAAATGGCCAGCAAAAATTGTATATATCTACTCTAACTCAACTAAACGACTAAATGTCATAAAATTTGGTAGGTAAGTCATTTGGGTGTGACCCTCATATTGCATAGTGTTTTGTACGATTCGGAAAAAAAGAACGCGCTTTTCTTTGCTAAATGGCCCCCAAAAATTGTATGTATCAATTCTAGCTGGCAAACTAATTGAACAAATTGCACAAAATTTGGTAGATAAGTCGCTCGTGGGTTACTGTGATGCTGATTAGATTTTGATACGATTCACGAAAAAGGAATCTGCTACTCGCGAAATGACACTCAAATCTAATATATTCGATCTAAAATAAAATACTACATGTGTGCAAGAGAGTGAAACTCTGAAATATATGACTAAAATTGATGAAATATATTAAGTACTTGTTCGGTATGTAAAATTTGACAACTAAGCGATTAAATCTGACCCCATGACTGCAGGATAAACTGCTCTCGAGATATTGTAGTTTTTGGAATTTTGTGGACCTGAAGAATTTAAAGTTAATTAAGTTGCCAAATGAAAAGAAGATATATTAAGAAAACGAATTGGATGTAACAGCAGAAAATTAACCATATTATTTTCTGCATTTAAACTTAATTAAATGCATAATGAGATAAAAATTTACAAAATTAATTTGAATCTGCAGAGAAAGTCATGTGTTGCTCACATCAGATTTTCACTTACTCAAGAGATATACATTCAGTGTATATATACAATGAATGTATACATATGCATTCCGTATATATATACTAAATGTATATATTGTTTTTATTGGGTAAGAAATTAAACTCCGATTTTAATAAATGACATGGTGAAGGAATGTAAACGATCGAAAGAGTGCTTCCTCACGTATTTCAAGTCAATATGGAAGACAGAATATATAATTAATGTACAATCGTAAATAGCGATAAATGACAATCTACGCCAGTCATGTGAGTAAAGGTGACTGACTAAGGGATGGGTTATATAAGCAAAATGCTGAAAATAGAAACATGGAACTATCAATACGTGAGACTTGACTAAATTCTCTAAGAAAATTCCAAAATCACGAAATTTGGTTCAAAATTAGTTATAAACAGCAGAAATTTTTATTGTAGCTATAACTCGAGAAATACTAGACATATGAAATTCATTCTATAGCACCACAGCAGAAATCAATATTGTACAGTTTCTTAATTATTTGTATTTATGTATAACCAGGTTTTATGGAATCATTATAAGTTATAAATAAAGCGGACGAATTTTTACTTTCCCTATATATATATAAGTGCAAACATTTCCCTATATATATATATGTTTCAGCACGCTACAATAAAAATTAAACACTGCCAAGTTTCTTACTAATGAATAGTTCTTATGACTTGTCCTTATTGCTGCTGCCCAAGACGCGTGAGGACTGAATGCTTTTACTACCAAAAGGAAGTGTTTATATTACTTTTCTTATATACATAATGTATAACGAAAGTAATGTGACGGGGTTGAAAACTTGAATTCAAGTTTTCGACGGGAGAGCACGTTTCAAACATGCCTGATCACGAATCAAACATTTTTGGAGTGAAGTCTGTGTGTGTGTGTCAGTGAGTCTGTGGAGACGATAACTGACGAACGAATGGACCGATTCGAACGAAATTTGGTACAAAAATTACAATCCATAAACACTGGAAGCCTATTGTTTTCATACGCAATCAAATGTTCAGAACATCCCTAAATTTTCGAGTGAAATTTTTAAAAAATCGTCAAAAAATCAAAACAGTTAATAAAGTTACGCAAATAGACATTTCTTATGTAATTTTTCATTAGAAAACGATTGACATAAATTTTAGAACACTAACATGAGTCGTTCTCGAGATATTGCACATTTTTCAAAAAATTATCAAAAAGTCTTATAAAATAAAAAAAATATTCCTTATCGAGAAACATGTTCACTTTTCATAGGTAATACCATGCGATAAATTTGGTGACATCATTCTCGTGGATATAGCTCGTTCAATTCATGAAAAAGGATACTTTGAGTAATACTTTTGTATTTGTACGCCAATAGTCATATATCTGATGTAAGAATAACTTATTTCTCCGTCCATAATGCTTGGCGAGATTTTGGAGACGAATTTAATGGAATTTCGCCAATTTGACGACTTTTTTAAATGTTGCTAAATTAGCAAAAACCTCGCAAAATGGATGAAAATGACGCTAAATCAATAAAAATTACGGCTCATTGACGAAAATTCAATATCTTGGAAATAATATAAATAACTACTATAAAAATAATCTATTTTTAACACTTTACAACAAAGTTGAAAAGTGTTTATGACTTTGTTCATTCTGTCTGTCTGTCTGTCTGTCTGTCTGTCCGTTAGCACGATAACTGCCGTAAAAATGACTTAATCAAAATGAAATTTTAGTATGTTGTTCAGATGGTCTGTAGAACCTATGGAAATATAAATGAATAATATCACCCAATTAGTTTTGGATTGAACCCGGGTCGAAAAAATGAAATACATTGAGCCCTATGGGACCTAATTTTTCAAACATTTTTTAAGTGAATTTAAAATTCACAAATTGCTTCGAAAATTTTAGGTAATATTCAAATTGTTCCATAAAATATATAAAAAAAATTCAGCGAAATATATTCAGTAGTTTTTTAAATAAAAATTAAAATAATAATTACACCTCTTATATGAAACGATCACGTGACCATGATATGAAACGATCACATGACCCACTTCAAAATGATATATGGCATCCATTTTGTTTCAAAATCGTGATTTTTAACACTTTACAACAAAGTTGAAAAGTGTTTATGACTTTGTTCATTCTGTCTGTCTGTCTGTCTGTCTGTCCGTTAGCACGATAACTGCCGTAAAAATGAGTTTATCAAAATGAAATTTTAGTATGTTGTTCAGACGGTCTGTAGGACCTATGGGAATATAAATAAATAATATCACCCAATTAGTTTTTTATTCATCCCGGGTTGAAAAAATGAAATACATTGAACCCTATGGGACCTAATTTTTCAAACATTTTTTAAGTAAATTTAAAATTCACGAATTGCTTCGAAATTTTTAAGAAATATTCACATTATCCCATAGAATATATAAAAAAAATTTAGTAAAATATGTTAAGTAGTTTTTTAATTAAAAAAATTATTTAATATAGGGAAAACAACAAATTCAATTAAATTCTGACTTTGGGATATCTTCCAGAAAGAAAAGAGAGAGATATTATATAATAAATATCTCTCCATTTGTTTAAACGTTTTGCATATAGGTGTGGCTTCATATTTTAAAATAAATTTGGTAGATAACAATTTTTCATTTTCTTTAAATTTTATATAACTCTTCATGATAAATTTAATTGATGGCATTTTAAATGCACTCTCCTACGTCCTAGAGAGTTAAAATTTGGTACACAGCTTAAATTTGTTGAACATTTTATTCGACAAAAATTTGATGGATCTTTAAATATAGATCATACATTTTTTTCGAAATGGCCTGAAAATAATCCCCGTTCACTTCTATAAATCATTGGTGTAATATTGTTAAAAATTCTGATGTGGACAGCACATGTCTTTCCCTGCAGACTCATATTCGTTCTCTTTATTTATTCAATGATAATTTGTGTTTATCTGCACAACATAAGTATTTTAAATGACATTGAATTTACACGTTAAACTTAAATTTGGTTCTCATTTGATAGCTGGACTTATTGTCAAAGGTGGCGTAGCGAAAACGCGAAAAAACTAGAATATCTCAAGAACGGTTAGTCCTAGAGTAATGGGGTTAGTCTTATTCTTTTTGTTGTCAAAAATCACATATAAAATAGGAATTTAATTGATATAATTGAGCACACGTAGTCTTTTATTTTTATATATAACGATTTTTGCTGGCCATTTCGCAAAAATAGCCCGTTCCTTTTTCCCGAATAGTAGTAGAATAACCTACAAATGATTTATATACAAAATTTTGTTAAATTTGGTATATAAATCACTTGTAGGTTATTGAAATATTATACTCCAAATTTTGTTAAATTTGGTTCATTAGTTTTTAGCTAGAGTGGATAAAGGCAATTTCTGCGGCCATTTCGCAAAGAAGGCAGATTCTTTTATTACGAATCGTACTATAATCTAATGAACATCAGGATTTCCCACAAAAAACATACCTACCAAATTGTATGAAATTCGGTCCATTAGTTTTTCAATTAGAGTGGATGTAATATCCACACAGACACACAGAAACATACACAGATACACCCTTACACACACAGACGTCTTCCTAAAAGTAGTTTTTTCGTGTTCTAGAAGTCCCAAAACGTGTAGATCCTTTGAAAATTCGAGTTCCGATCTTCGGCACGATTCCAATACTTTGAGTACATACACATACACATATATATTATCTGTGTATTATCTGTGTATCTAAATTCCGTGCCTATGCAATTACAATAGTTGTGATTTTAAATGATCCCTAAACTTTTTTTATTTCTTCAAGGAAGCCTAATTTTAACATATGCAGAATGCAAATATCTCAAGCGATTGTAAGATGAATTACATAAGAATTGCTGAATTTTTTTCACACAAAATTATTTAGCTCTGGAGTCTGGAATACAAGTTATATGAATGAAATATTCATTGATTTTGCATAAAGAATCAGATGATTTATATTTCGATACAGTTTTAAGTATTTAAGTATAATAAATTACTGTAGTACTGTGATAATGTAAAAGATATTACCACTGAATGAATCACATTTTAGAAATTTTTAAATGAAATTACATTTCAGTTGGAAAGTGTTTCATAATCAATGCTTATGCATGATTGATCTTTCTTGTTTAAAGTTCTTTTTAATTCATATTGAGTGTTGTATCCGTCCTAAAACTACTTTATTTTTGCTTAAATTCTGTGCATCTACATACTGAAACAACGCAATGACAATATATTTGAGTTTAAATGCTCATCTAAATTTGATTATTTCTACAACTAAGCCTATTTTTCACCTATGTAAAATGTAAACAGCAAAATATATAGAATGAGTTGTATTAGAATTCCTGTATTTTTTTAACACAAAATAATTTAGTCCATGGAGTCTGCATGGCTGATATGAATGAAATATTAATTGATTTCATAAAGAGAAGGACGATTTTTTTCGATGAAGTTTCAAGCATAGAGTTTAAATTTTTTGTAGCTCCATGGTCTTAAACAAAATGTTTAAATAAAATAAATTATTATAGTATTGTGATGAATGAAATGAATGGGAGAAAGTTATGAATGAAATCCTGTTTTTATAGAGAGATCCAGGCGTGTTATTTTTTCTTTGACGTCATTTGAATTAATTTCAGTTGTTTTCGATGAAGTTTTCAAATATAATAAATTATCGTAGTATTATGATAATTCTAAAACTATTACCGAGGAATGTATAACATTTTAGAGATGTTTAAGCCAGGCAATTTATATTTCAATGCCGTCATTTGAATTAAGTTCTTTTTTTTCGATGAAGGTTTAAGTTTTCAAATATAATAAATTAATGCAGTATTGTGATAAGTTTCAAAATATTACCGAGGAATGTATTGCATTTTAAACTTGTTTAAATAAAATTGCATTGAAGTTGGAAAGTGTTTCATAATCAATGCTTTAAGCATGATTGATCTTTCTTGTTTTTTCTGTAAAAGTAGTAAATGAATTGCATTATATAAGGAAATTCATGTGCTGCCCACATCAGATTTTTTAATTATTAATTCGTGAACCTGGCCGTTCATAGGCTTTTTCTGAAGCAATACTATATCATTTAATGAAATATTTTAAAAGCTAAATTGTTGTATAGGCAAGACCAGGTCAAGATGAAACGGCAAAGTTATATCAGCCCCAATTAAACAAATGAATGCAGCTTCTGTATTAGACTTCTTACTCTCCATGGACTAATCACATCTCCGCTTTCCCCTATCAAAAGACATTTTTCTTCTCTGGTCAGCAATTTGCGTGGCCCCGTCTTTTATGCTACACCCCATTGATGTTGTCAATAGGTCTAACTCTCTATGGAATGAGTAGATTGTCGAAAAGGGGAGGGCAAATAAATGACAGGTCAAGAATATATTCTCCCTTTGTAGTAATCCAGTGGTTGGAAACATTATTGTTAGTGTGTCCCCAATGAAATATTACTTTATTTAGAAAACCGCGTGTCACAATGCAAATAAAATAAATATGCATTTATTTTGTATTTGCTGATATAAGTTGTATTCAATACTGAAAAATGTCGAAATGTTTATTCTATCTATAAACAATGTGAAGAATTAGCAGAAACAACAAGCACACAACTATAATAGGAAGTTTTAATTTCACTTCTTATAAGACGTACAAAATTAAAAAAGGCCAGAGCGCTTTTGAGCGTAAATACGCTCTTCATCAGTGGCTACATGGGAATAGAAATAATCGTTCATATATAGACCAGAAAAGGTGACAAATTTGCATAAATACAGCTATCAATAAACTTACGTTTATCTAAAGAGAATCTAAAAATACAAAACATTTTGAACAGATTCAAAATCGAGCATAAATCACGAAAAGTACAGGGTACTTTTGTGTACTTTTCGGGATTTATGCTCGATTTTGAATCTGTTCAAAATGCTTTGAATTTTTTTATTCTCCTTAGATAATCGTAAGTTTATTGATAATTTATGCAAATGTGTCACCTTTTCTGATCTATATATGGACGATCATTTCTATTTCCATGTAGCAACTGATGAAGAGCGTATTTACGCTCGAAAGCGCTCTGGCTTTTTTTAAATTTTGTACGTCTTATAAGAAGTGAAATAAAGACCTTCTATTATAGTTGTGTGCTTGTTGTTTCTGCTAATTGAAATCAGACGTGATACCAATTTATTTATAATGTGAAGAACATTTTTGAAACAAAAAATACCAATAAAGTGATTACACAAAATGTGTGATAGTACTTATATGAAAGTTGAGTCATAATTTATACATTGAAATAAAAATTATTACAGTGTTATTTGTATCATTTCTGTTGTGTCGAAAAAAATATGGATGATTCACCACTAAAATCAAAAATTCGCAGTCAAAAATTCAAATACGTGATTTTCGATGAAAGAGTATGTTTCACGCATTCCTGAACTCGAATCTAACATGGTTAAGTAATGTATATTTATGTGTATGTGTGTGAATGTACATTAGCGGGTATGTATGTTACTGTGTGTATATGTGAGACTGTCGATGCGATATTTCACGAGATAATAGAGCGTTTCAAATAAAATCTGCCCCGTTTCGTACTGGTGAAGTTGTTAAAAGTGTGCAAATATTCATTATTCAAGGTCACCATGAGAGTTTCTGGATGGTTTAAAATTGATGCAAATAAAATTATATATTTTCTGCCCCGTTCCTGGAAGAAATTGAAAATCCGAAATCGTCAGGTTCTATCCCATCGTCGATGCTTTAAGTGTGCAAAACGCAGGCCGCCCTACTCATCTTATTGTTTCAGCAGTAATTTGAGCGACCGGGATGCTTTAAGTGTTACTGTTGAGACCCAGAACGTCCGACCTACCAGAAAGGTGTAAGGTTACAGTTTGGACAGTCGGGATATGCCACCCAATTTAGACCGGAACTCAGTGTAGGAGGCATCCACAGGGACCGTACCCTCCTTCCTCTACCACCAACCTCTCAGAAGGACTTACGAACCCACATGTTTAACGTGATCGTACTCCGCATGAACACGGCGGCAGTTGTGGCAGCGTGCAAATCCAGCGCGCAAACCACCGGGCTACCGCGACCGAAAAGTGTCAACAGGACACGGTGTTCCCAGGTGGTCACCCACCTAAGTACTAACCGCGCCCGATGCTGCTTGACGTCGGTGATCTAACGAGAACCGGTGTTTTCAGCACGGTAGGGCCGCTGGTCGGGATGCTTTAAGTGTTGTTGTTGTTGAAACCCAGACCGTCCGATCTACCAGAAAGGCGTAAGGTAACTGTTTGGACGGTCGGGAAGTGCCACCCAATTTAGACCGGAACCTAGTGGGGGAGGCATCCACAGGGACCGTACCCTCCTTCCCCTACCACCAACCTCTCGGAAGGACTTTCGGACCCACATGTTTAACGTGATCGTACTCCGCATGAACACGGCGGCAGTTGTGGCAGCGTGCAAATCCAGCGCGCAAACCACCGGGCTACCGCGACCGAAAAGTGTCAACAGGACACGGTGTTCCCAGGTGGTCACCCACCTAAGTACTAACCGCGCCCGATGCTGCTTGACGTCGGTGATCTAACGAGAACCGGTGTTTTCAGCACGGTAGGGCCGCTGGTCGGGATGCTTTAAGTGTTGTTGTTGTTGAAACCCAGACCGTCCGATCTACCAGAAAGGCGTAAGGTAACTGTTTGGACGGTCGGGAAGTGCCACCCAATTTAGACCGGAACCTAGTGGGGGAGGCATCCACAGGGACCGTACCCTCCTTCCCCTACCACCAACCTCTCGGAAGGACTTTCGGACCCACATGTTTAACGTGATCGTACTCCGCATGAACACGGCGGCAGTTTTGGCAGTGGCTGGAATCGAACCCGGGCCTACCGAGTGCAACTCCAGCGCGCTAACCAATGGGCTACCGCGCCCGGGATGCTTTAAGTGTTGTTGTTGTTGAAACCCAGACCGTCCGACCTACCAGAAAGGTGTAAGGTAACTGTTTGGACGGTCGGGAAGTGCCACCCAATTTAGACCGGAACCCAGTGGGCGAGGCATCCACAGGGACCGTACCCTCCTTCCCCTACCACCAACCTCTCGGAAGGACTTTCGGACCCACATGTTTAACGTGATCGTACTCCGCATGAACACGGCGGCAGTTTTGGCAGTGGCTGGAATCGAACCCGAGCCTACCGAGTGCAACTCCAGCGCGCTAACCAATGGGCTACCGCGCCCGGGATGCTTTAAGTGTGTAAAAACTCAGTCTTCTAGATCCCAGAGGAGCTTCTGTAAGTTCTAGAAAAGACAAACAGGGTATATTGTTATTAGATAGATATCCTTGGAAAATACATGAATTATATGTAATTTACTTCCAGAGAATGCATTTTTTTCAACGTAGGCTCACACCATGGACGTGAGGGAGGACATGTAACAGCTCTTGAAAATTTATTACTACAATATAACTCCAATGTATTACTCCCATAATATCAACCTTGAAGGTATGTCGATATAGTTTATTAGTTGTACGTTTCTTTGTAAATTTCTTAAAGTTGTAAGTTTCTTTCAAGAACTACTTCCAGAACTATTTCTATGCGGAACAGAACCAATAGTCTAAAGTGTGCCATCTCTTAAAAGCTAAATTATGTATAATTCGTATACTCCCAAGTATTTGAAACACATATTTCCTTATATTTTAAGAACGTTGAGCGGATTTCAAGTTGAATCTCCAACGTTTTATACATACTCAAAGTAATGATGGTTGTTTGTACTTCGATACTTAAGTATCTTGTTTAAAGTATCGTCGTGGGACATTTACCGACATATATAACGCAGAGAATTTGAGAAACCAATTATAGTATGTTGGAAAATTTATTGACTTGAAAATAAGAAATGGTTTTTGTAAAGTAAATTTAACTTGCTTTAGAAGGATTTATTTTAAAGCTCATATGTGATAGCTGTGCTATTTATTTAAAAAAAGACATATTTCTGACTAAATTATTCAAGTCAGTTCTGTATATGCATCATTTATAACTCTTATAGCTTGAATGGTCTGTGATATAATATTTGTATTTTATTTTAAACTAAAATATTAAGCACTGAATCCATAATAATAAATAAAGTTGTCTCTCTGATTGTATCGTCTGTAACAAAAATGTTAAGCATTGTACGGCCATGGAATTTGGAACAGAGGTATTTAAGGATCCGGGACTACACATATCGGATAGATTATTTTAAATAATTTGGCATCACGCCTGATGTTATAATAGCAAAAATTAAGCATACATCCACAACAGAATGTCTTTATTTTACTTCCTATAAGACGTACAATTCTTTTAAAGGGCCAGAGCGCTTTCGAGCATAAGTACGCTCTTCATCAGTGGCTACATGGAAATAAAATTTGAATCGTACATATATAGACCAGATATAGCGACAAAATTTGCATAAATACAATTTACAAAAGAATCTACGTTTAGGCAAGGATTAACCGAAAACTATAAAACAATTTTTTAGAGTTTCAAAATTTCCAACAACAAAAGAACAGCATATTAAATTACAATTTAATTACAGAAATAGAAAAAAGGAGGGGGGGGGGTGGCAATCAAGCATAATCCCAAAGATGAAGACGTCAAAGATAACTTTGCAGAGACTTCATGCTCGAAAGTAAAATTGATAGAAGGGTAAAAATCATTAACTTTAAACAGAAGAAAAGAAATATCTTTTAAATCACTATCCCAAACAATAAACACACCATCCACAAAACGGCACCAAAGAGAGGTGGCTTGGATAAAAAAGGCAAAATCTCATTCTCGAGTTCCTGCAAAACCGCCTCGGCTAAAAAGCAGATAAAGGGCTACCCATAGGGGCACCACAGGTTTGTTAATAAATAGCATCATGGAAACCAAAATAATTTGTCTCCAACAATATTCAAAGCAGAAGTGATTGCGTCGATAGTAGGAGTTTTAAAATTATGATTATGTAGTTTTTTGATAATAATTTTAATAGCAATGTCAACGGGTATATTAGGAAATAAAAAAACAACATCAAAACTATGTAAGGTACTATTAGATTTAAATTTAGTTTTGTATAAAATATTAATGAAATTTTTAGTTGAACTGATAGAAAATTTATGCTTATTAAAAAAGGGTTTTAGAAAGAAGGCAAGGGATTTTTCTAAAAAAGTAGTCGGTCCGCAATATTTTTTGAAACAATAGGATGCATAAGATGATTAGGTTTATGAAGTTTAATTTGACCAAAGATCTTAGGGAGTTGATGAGAAGTACGGAAAATAGCAGATTTAACATTTGGGGGAAGATCGTTACATTTTTTAAGTTTTGCAATTCTAGCATTAATCTTATTAGTAGTTATAAAATACCGGTTCTGCGGCGAATCGGGGAGGTGGCTCAGGAGGAGAGGCCCTCTTTGGGAGGAGGGTCCCTCTTTGGGAGGATGCCTCTCTTGAGCCACCTCCCCTCTTTGGAGTGTCTTCCCTCTTTGGAGTGGACCCTCCTTGGAGGGTCTTGAGACCCCCAGGATGCCTCTCTTGAGAGGATCCTCTCAATGCCCCCCTCCCCTCTTTTGGAAGTTTGGTGAGGTGCAGCACCGGATGCCTCTCTTGGGAGGATGCCTCTTTCCTAGTATTGCGAAAGAGGGCAATTGCGAAAGAGGCATGATGACTCATACGGAGTGAGTTTCACTCTTGAGAGGGAATGTCACAATCGCTGACCTGAGGAAGTGGTTTCAAGCGATGTCGCAATCGATGACCGACCCTTGACCTGAGGAAGTGGTTTCAAGCGATGTCGCAATCGATGACCGACCCTTGACCTGAGGAAGAAGTTTCAAGGGATGTCGCAATCGAACAATCTGGAAATGACGTGTCGCGCCTTGGAGCTCCTTAGCACACGTCCTCCCTCTCTGCTGGTCAGCGACAGACTGAAAGATCTTATCAGCAGGATGTAATTAAAGCGCCCTCTGGCGAATTTTGATGAAGTGCTGCCATCTATCGGCATTTTTTTTTTTTTTTTTTCCAAAAGAAATTAATGTTTCACTTGTCAGGAGCTGGATTCGATCTTGGGTCCAACTGATTAGAAGTCGCGCGTCTTACCATCGTGCCAAAGCACCCGTGCTTTATAGGCAGTTAACTTCGAAGTGTACCTTATCAGTGGAAGTTAGATTATTTTTCAAAGTTCATTCGAATAGCGATGCAAGGGTGCGTTTTAAAACAGAATGTTACGGAGTGAATATAAATATGTATATTATAACATTATGATTTTTTTAAAACAAATGTATACACAAACTTTAAAAACATGAATGTAATACATAGCTGAAATTATGTTTTGTGAACAGGATTCGACCCTTTCAAGTGTTGTGTATCTATAATCAAATGTATACACAAACTTTAAAATAGCGCATTTAATTAAAATGAAGCGAACAAGATTTCACCATTCTAAGTGTGTGTGTGTGTATGTGTGATTTTTTAAAATAAATCAATACGATTTTTATAATAATAACGAAATGATTTCAAATGTTTAAAAACAAATTGATTACGGATTTCCAATGAACACACAAAAATTGTGTTCAGTGGACACACAAATTATGTTCAATGAATACGATTCAACCCTTTTATGTGTTGTGTATATAAAAAACAAAATGTATACACAAACTTTAAAAACATGAATTTAATACATAGCTAAAATTGTGTTCAATGAACACACAAATTATGTTTTGTGAACAGGATTTGACCATTCTAAGTGTGATTTTTGAAAAATAAATCTAACAGTATAGAAAAATAATAATAATGAAAATTAGAACTCACAGAACGACCTCTTCACTACCCGCTGGTCAAACTCCAAATGAGTGAGACACTCTCATTACGCTATTAAAAATTAGATCTTATCATCACCAGTATGAGGTGTTGCCACCTAATTTTTCTAATAATATATTTTTAATAGTTGGATACTTCAAGGGTCTGATTTGCTACACATAATCTAAAACACATCACTTTAATGATATTGTGCATCGAATATGATTCGGCCATTTTTAAAATGGTGGATGTAATTGAAATATCGAAGTTTAGAATTTAACAAACTAACGAATTTTCACCCCCATAAATTTTAGCATTCAGTTTAAAATAAAACCCAATGAATATGATATCACCATTTTAACATCGTAATTTTACTACCATGATAGAACTTAGAAGTGAGTGTACATTATTTTTTTCAGGACACCAACACATTTTAAAATCTATTGAATAGGAATAGACCATTTTGCACATACATGTACCTAGATTTCAACACCCGGTATTAAAACCTGCTAAACATGAAACGAGTAAGTATTGTGTGAGATTTTATCACACTAACTTTCAAACTTTTTAAATTTTTAAAAATGTCCGAAATAGTTGTATTTCATCGGTAGACATAAATTGTATGGAACACATTTTTATGAAAAAAATATCTGTTTCGACAGCTTTTAAAAATAGATTTCTACAGTTGTACACTACGGTTCTAGAATTTTCTAAATACGAATCGACTGTTTGAATGGTGGTTTTACCGATGCAAATATTTACAGGACAAATATTTCAATGAAACCGAACTTAGTTGAAGCTTCTAAGTTTGAATATTTAGAATCATTTCATATAATTTTTATATTCACATTGAAAATAGTTAACAAATTGGAACTCACGGAGCGACAACTTACTGTCCACACTCCAAATGAGTGATACACTCTTATTACATTATTAAAAATTAGATCTTATCTATAATGATGTCATTATGTTGCCGTATTGCCACCACACAATTATTCTTTCCATATTATGCATTTTTTTTTTTTTATTTTTTTTCTTTTTAATAACTTGCTACTGTCTTATGCTATCCATTTTTTTTTTTTTTTTTAAATTACAACTTAACATTTAGAAGGTATATGGAATATCTGCTTATATGAAAAAAAAAAAAAAAAAGCATTAGAGGTATATTTTACGTCTGAATTCGTCCAAGTGGAAATCCGACGCTTGCAAATCCATGATTGGATCCTTACATTTCAATAGACACCACTAAAATGTGTGGATCTTATTTTGAAAAAGCTGCTCTCAGAAAGAATATGTATATGAATACATATTTTCCATAAATATACCCCCGCAATACACACAACATGCAGGCCCAAAGACTCACCCAGATTACATTCCAAATCGGCTCTATAGCTTATCGTACTTATCAGTGTAACAGATACTGACCCAAAGTTCATGTTCGCAAAGCGAGATAATTGCAATGTTATTGTTTTAAACAGATCCCATATTTAAATGAAAAATTTATCAAATTATACAATACATACAAGAGCTGGAAGATCTTAACATTTCAATATTAAAGAATACTCACGAATGTTTTTTTCCCCCATTTAAAATTATCAAATTTTAATGCAATTTGACAAAAATTGCACAATACTTAGTGTATGACTATCAAATAAGAACTAGGTTGTATTGCTACAACAACGTTTAAGATCATTAAACAAGTATATATATATATATTTTTTTTTTTAAAGAAGAATAGTATATAACTTAGTGTTTTTAAGGATAGACGATTGTTAACATTGAATTTAAATGAAAGAGTGCCCCTCTGAGACAAGTACAGTACATTGCAATAACATTAAAAAATATGAAAGATATGTAATTAATACCCTAAAAGAAACATGTAATGAGTTTTAATATCTTAATACGAGCCATTATTGACATGCACATACAAATGTCACAATTTTATGGCTGTAGGTGCTCCATAAGACCCCTCTGCTCTTAATAAATGATCCCATTTGAATGCACATATTTAACAACACACAGAAAATGACAGGACCACAACAAAATTTTTCACCTATTACAGAATAAGTCCCAACTTCGTAGATTTTTAAGAAACTACAGTCGAATTTTCACCGATTCTTAGAGATTGAAACACAACATTGTTTATGAATCTTCATACTTTAGAGAATGGAACATAAATTACCATTTATTTGAATGAATTCAGAATTTTGACATTGATTATAAATTTATGATTTAAACTCTGTAAAGTGTAAATATCTTTTGTTATGAAACTCACACTGTAGACATTTGATATGATTCGAATAAGTCTATTTTTAATTTTTTTATATTTTATTTTAAAAAGTGAGATTAGTAAACCTGTTACACTTGGATGCATAGATACATAACTCATAACAATATAACATTTCTTAAATGGAACATGCTAAAAAAAAAAAAAAATTAGCTAATGAGTATAAATAAAGAATCAAATTTGAAAGATAAAAACCATTTAATGAATCTATTATTCATGAAATACATATAAACCATTATCACTTGTACATTTAAACAAATAAGTTAAAATAATTTCCTTATCGCACTTTCATAGTCCTCCGATTTGAATGACTCGAAAAAATTTCTATCATAGCAGTAAAAGACTTCTTCACCACGCAACAAAACTTTCTTAGCAATGTTATTAATGTCAAGATTTAGAAGTACTTGTTCAGACACTCTGTCAAACATTTGTAATGGAGTGCTGTAAAGACATTCATGGTAACTTAAATCTTCGACTTGAGCAACACAGCCAACACATTTGAAAAGTTTTCTTACATGACACATGATGTTGTCATGAATACAAGAGATTAATTGTTCGAATGCAAAATTTTTGTCACAAATAAGTGATGGTAGAAAGGTTATAGTGTTCTTTATTTTTAATATTTGAGCAGGAAGCCACTCTATAAATATACTTTCTCGAAGATGTATACTAATGTTGTTAACACTATTGAGTAAACATGCTATTTGATTTTTATCTAAGGTAATATGACACTGTGTTAAGCAAAATTTTGAATCATATAATTGAATTATTTTCTGCAGATGCAATTTTCCATTGTCATTGAAACAGAACAACTCATTGCGACTGACGAAAGAGGTATCTGCATATAGAATATTGAACGACCACAATTTTTGAGAAAATTCACTCCATGTAGCCGGTGACAGTGTAACACCTTCACGCGTAGGCTGTAATTCATTTCGATCGTTAGAGAGATATTTCCATATATACACTTTTAACTTCCCATGACGAAGTTTCAAATACACATACACATTAGAACCTAAATCCCAACGACGGAGTGCATCTTGCATAAAATCTGAAGAAGTAGATTCAGTCGAAACTGATTCTGCATTGGAAGATAACAGTCCACTATGTGTTAGAGCACAAGAAAGCAGATCTTGAGTTGGGTTTTCAACCTCGGTGAGAACTCGTGAATTGACAACGGTAGATGTATCTGCTGGGGTTTTGGAAGACATGAGATAGGTTTCTAACCAATCCACAGCAAATTTTTGTGAGGGTGAATTAATCACATCTGAGACAATGTCCACAGATTTTGTTTCTTCTAGGGCAGGAACAGTCAACTCCTCACTATTTACACTAGAAATTATTTGCTCGAGTGATGGCATACTTTGAATTTTAGGCATTCTTTTTAGATAGTAACATTCAACTACGACATTCACAGTATAAGATTTATTTTTTTAAAACACTAACATCTTAAAACATTATAATTTTGTCACAGCTATGAGCGAAGCAAACCTATCCACACAACGTCCAAAGTTGAAATGACTTATCAAACAACTTCATAAGTATAATCACGTAACCTAAATCGAGTGTCGTGTGCAAACAGATCACATAAGATATGAAGTGATTAGAACTTATAATTTTTAATGAATCGTACAACATTAGATTGTGGTAAATACAATTGTTATCTACATGAGAAAATTTCTATATTATTTCATTCAGCTTCGAAATCATAGAGTGAAAATATGTACCAAACTTACTTAAAGTTCCGAATTTTAAATCACATTAACATTATATACTTAGAAAAATTTTATATATATTTTTATAACTTTAGGTGATATGTATCACGCGGAATATACAAGAATAACTACCAAAAACACGAAAATAACTAACAGTATGAGGCCTTCACAAGTCGACATCCAAACTAGAAATGAACGATAAACACACTAATTGCAACAATTAGATGAGAGCTTATCAGTTCTTATCTTATCTAAGATTCCACATAAAATGACGTCATCACTCCAAAGTTCACAAGATGACGTCATTGGTCCAAGGTTCGCAAGATAGTCATTTAGCCTTTTAAAATTAAGAAGTAATTAAAAATCGATAGTAATTAAAAAAATTTTAATTACTTCTTAATTTTAAAAGGCTAAATGACTATCTTGCGAACCTTGGACCAATGACGTCATCTTGTGAACTTTGGAGTGATGACGTCATTTTATGTGGAATCTTAGATAAGATAAGAACTGATAAGCTCTCATCTAATTGTTGCAATTAGTGTGTTTATCGTTCATTTCTAGTTTGGATGTCGACTTGTGAAGGCCTCATACTGTTAGTTATTTTCGTGTTTTTGGTAGTTATTCTTGTATATTCCGCGTGATACATATCACCTAAAGTTATAAAAATATATATAAAATTTTTCTAAGTATATAATGTTAATGTGATTTAAAATTCGGAACTTTAAGTAAGTTTGGTACATATTTTCACTCTATGATTTCGAAGCTGAATGAAATAATATAGAAATTTTCTCATGTAGATAACAATTGTATTTACCACAATCTAATGTTGTACGATTCATTAAAAATTATAAGTTCTAATCACTTCATATCTTATGTGATCTGTTTGCACACGACACTCGATTTAGGTTACGTGATTATACTTATGAAGTTGTTTGATAAGTCATTTCAACTTTGGACGTTGTGTGGATAGGTTTGCTTCGCTCATAGCTGTGACAAAATTATAATGTTTTAAGATGTTAGTGTTTTAAAAAAATAAATCTTATACTGTGAATGTCGTAGTTGAATGTTACTATCTAAAAAGAATGCCTAAAATTCAAAGTATGCCATCACTCGAGCAAATAATTTCTAGTGTAAATAGTGAGGAGTTGACTGTTCCTGCCCTAGAAGAAACAAAATCTGTGGACATTGTCTCAGATGTGATTAATTCACCCTCACAAAAATTTGCTGTGGATTGGTTAGAAACCTATCTCATGTCTTCCAAAACCCCAGCAGATACATCTACCGTTGTCAATTCACGAGTTCTCACCGAGGTTGAAAACCCAACTCAAGATCTGCTTTCTTGTGCTCTAACACATAGTGGACTGTTATCTTCCAATGCAGAATCAGTTTCGACTGAATCTACTTCTTCAGATTTTATGCAAGATGCACTCCGTCGTTGGGATTTAGGTTCTAATGTGTATGTGTATTTGAAACTTCGTCATGGGAAGTTAAAAGTGTATATATGGAAATATCTCTCTAACGATCGAAATGAATTACAGCCTACGCGTGAAGGTGTTACACTGTCACCGGCTACATGGAGTGAATTTTCTCAAAAATTGTGGTCGTTCAATATTCTATATGCAGATACCTCTTTCGTCAGTCGCAATGAGTTGTTCTGTTTCAATGACAATGGAAAATTGCATCTGCAGAAAATAATTCAATTATATGATTCAAAATTTTGCTTAACACAGTGTCATATTACCTTAGATAAAAATCAAATAGCATGTTTACTCAATAGTGTTAACAACATTAGTATACATCTTCGAGAAAGTATATTTATAGAGTGGCTTCCTGCTCAAATATTAAAAATAAAGAACACTATAACCTTTCTACCATCACTTATTTGTGACAAAAATTTTGCATTCGAACAATTAATCTCTTGTATTCATGACAACATCATGTGTCATGTAAGAAAACTTTTCAAATGTGTTGGCTGTGTTGCTCAAGTCGAAGATTTAAGTTACCATGAATGTCTTTACAGCACTCCATTACAAATGTTTGACAGAGTGTCTGAACAAGTACTTCTAAATCTTGACATTAATAACATTGCTAAGAAAGTTTTGTTGCGTGGTGAAGAAGTCTTTTACTGCTATGATAGAAATTTTTTCGAGTCATTCAAATCGGAGGACTATGAAAGTGCGATAAGGAAATTATTTTAACTTATTTGTTTAAATGTACAAGTGATAATGGTTTATATGTATTTCATGAATAATAGATTCATTAAATGGTTTTTATCTTTCAAATTTGATTCTTTATTTATACTCATTAGCTAATTTTTTTTTTTTTTTAGCATGTTCCATTTAAGAAATGTTATATTGTTATGAGTTATGTATCTATGCATCCAAGTGTAACAGGTTTACTAATCTCACTTTTTAAAATAAAATATAAAAAAATTAAAAATAGACTTATTCGAATCATATCAAATGTCTACAGTGTGAGTTTCATAACAAAAGATATTTACACTTTACAGAGTTTAAATCATAAATTTATAATCAATGTCAAAATTCTGAATTCATTCAAATAAATGGTAATTTATGTTCCATTCTCTAAAGTATGAAGATTCATAAACAATGTTGTGTTTCAATCTCTAAGAATCGGTGAAAATTCGACTGTAGTTTCTTAAAAATCTACGAAGTTGGGACTTATTCTGTAATAGGTGAAAAATTTTGTTGTGGTCCTGTCATTTTCTGTGTGTTGTTAAATATGTGCATTCAAATGGGATCATTTATTAAGAGCAGAGGGGTCTTATGGAGCACCTACAGCCATAAAATTGTGACATTTGTATGTGCATGTCAATAATGGCTCGTATTAAGATATTAAAACTCATTACATGTTTCTTTTAGGGTATTAATTACATATCTTTCATATTTTTTAATGTTATTGCAATGTACTGTACTTGTCTCAGAGGGGCACTCTTTCATTTAAATTCAATGTTAACAATCGTCTATCCTTAAAAACACTAAGTTATATACTATTCTTCTTTAAAAAAAAAATATATATATATATATACTTGTTTAATGATCTTAAACGTTGTTGTAGCAATACAACCTAGTTCTTATTTGATAGTCATACACTAAGTATTGTGCAATTTTTGTCAAATTGCATTAAAATTTGATAATTTTAAATGGGGGAAAAAACCATTCGTGAGTATTCTTTAATATTGAAATGTTAAGATCTTCCAGCTCTTGTATGTATTGTATAATTTGATAAATTTTTCATTTAAATATGGGATCTGTTTAAAACAATAACATTGCAATTATCTCGCTTTGCGAACATGAACTTTGGGTCAGTATCTGTTACACTGATAAGTACGATAAGCTATAGAGCCGATTTGGAATGTAATCTGGGTGAGTCTTTGGGCCTGCATGTTGTTGTGTATTGCGGGGGTATATTTATGGAAAATATGTATTCATATACATATTCTTTCTGAGAGCAGCTTTTTCAAAATAAGATCCACACATTTTAGTGGTGTCTATTGAAATGTAAGGATCCAATCATGGATTTGCAAGCGTCGGATTTCCACTTGGACGAATTCAGACGTAAAATATACCTCTAATGCTTTTTTTTTTTTTTTTCATATAAGCAGATATTCCATATACCTTCTAAATGTTAAGTTGTAATTTAAAAAAAAAAAAAAAAAATGGATAGCATAAGACAGTAGCAAGTTATTAAAAAGAAAAAAAATAAAAAAAAAAAAATGCATAATATGGAAAGAATAATTGTGTGGTGGCAATACGGCAACATAATGACATCATTATAGATAAGATCTAATTTTTAATAATGTAATAAGAGTGTATCACTCATTTGGAGTGTGGACAGTAAGTTGTCGCTCCGTGAGTTCCAATTTGTTAACTATTTTCAATGTGAATATAAAAATTATATGAAATGATTCTAAATATTCAAACTTAGAAGCTTCAACTAAGTTCGGTTTCATTGAAATATTTGTCCTGTAAATATTTGCATCGGTAAAACCACCATTCAAACAGTCGATTCGTATTTAGAAAATTCTAGAACCGTAGTGTACAACTGTAGAAATCTATTTTTAAAAGCTGTCGAAACAGATATTTTTTTCATAAAAATGTGTTCCATACAATTTATGTCTACCGATGAAATACAACTATTTCGGACATTTTTAAAAATTTAAAAAGTTTGAAAGTTAGTGTGATAAAATCTCACACAATACTTACTCGTTTCATGTTTAGCAGGTTTTAATACCGGGTGTTGAAATCTAGGTACATGTATGTGCAAAATGGTCTATTCCTATTCAATAGATTTTAAAATGTGTTGGTGTCCTGAAAAAAATAATGTACACTCACTTCTAAGTTCTATCATGGTAGTAAAATTACGATGTTAAAATGGTGATATCATATTCATTGGGTTTTATTTTAAACTGAATGCTAAAATTTATGGGGGTGAAAATTCGTTAGTTTGTTAAATTCTAAACTTCGATATTTCAATTACATCCACCATTTTAAAAATGGCCGAATCATATTCGATGCACAATATCATTAAAGTGATGTGTTTTAGATTATGTGTAGCAAATCAGACCCTTGAAGTATCCAACTATTAAAAATATATTATTAGAAAAATTAGGTGGCAACACCTCATACTGGTGATGATAAGATCTAATTTTTAATAGCGTAATGAGAGTGTCTCACTCATTTGGAGTTTGACCAGCGGGTAGTGAAGAGGTCGTTCTGTGAGTTCTAATTTTCATTATTATTATTTTTCTATACTGTTAGATTTATTTTTCAAAAATCACACTTAGAATGGTCAAATCCTGTTCACAAAACATAATTTGTGTGTTCATTGAACACAATTTTAGCTATGTATTAAATTCATGTTTTTAAAGTTTGTGTATACATTTTGTTTTTTATATACACAACACATAAAAGGGTTGAATCGTATTCATTGAACATAATTTGTGTGTCCACTGAACACAATTTTTGTGTGTTCATTGGAAATCCGTAATCAATTTGTTTTTAAACATTTGAAATCATTTCGTTATTATTATAAAAATCGTATTGATTTATTTTAAAAAATCACACATACACACACACACACTTAGAATGGTGAAATCTTGTTCGCTTCATTTTAATTAAATGCGCTATTTTAAAGTTTGTGTATACATTTGATTATAGATACACAACACTTGAAAGGGTCGAATCCTGTTCACAAAACATAATTTCAGCTATGTATTACATTCATGTTTTTAAAGTTTGTGTATACATTTGTTTTAAAAAAATCATAATGTTATAATATACATATTTATATTCACTCCGTAACATTCTGTTTTAAAACGCACCCTTGCATCGCTATTCGAATGAACTTTGAAAAATAATCTAACTTCCACTGATAAGGTACACTTCGAAGTTAACTGCCTATAAAGCACGGGTGCTTTGGCACGATGGTAAGACGCGCGACTTCTAATCAGTTGGACCCAAGATCGAATCCAGCTCCTGACAAGTGAAACATTAATTTCTTTTGGAAAAAAAAAAAAAAAAATGCCGATAGATGGCAGCACTTCATCAAAATTCGCCAGAGGGCGCTTTAATTACATCCTGCTGATAAGATCTTTCAGTCTGTCGCTGACCAGCAGAGAGGGAGGACGTGTGCTAAGGAGCTCCAAGGCGCGACACGTCATTTCCAGATTGTTCGATTGCGACATCCCTTGAAACTTCTTCCTCAGGTCAAGGGTCGGTCATCGATTGCGACATCGCTTGAAACCACTTCCTCAGGTCAAGGGTCGGTCATCGATTGCGACATCGCTTGAAACCACTTCCTCAGGTCAGCGATTGTGACATTCCCTCTCAAGAGTGAAACTCACTCCGTATGAGTCATCATGCCTCTTTCGCAATTGCCCTCTTTCGCAATACTAGGAAAGAGGCATCCTCCCAAGAGAGGCATCCGGTGCTGCACCTCACCAAACTTCCAAAAGAGGGGAGGGGGGCATTGAGAGGATCCTCTCAAGAGAGGCATCCTGGGGGTCTCAAGACCCTCCAAGGAGGGTCCACTCCAAAGAGGGAAGACACTCCAAAGAGGGGAGGTGGCTCAAGAGAGGCATCCTCCCAAAGAGGGACCCTCCTCCCAAAGAGGGCCTCTCCTCCTGAGCCACACTGAGCCACCTCCCCGATTCGCCGCAGAACCGGTATTTTATAACTACTCTTATTGATCGGGAATTTTTTAACCTGAATGCATTTCATCTCGTCAATACACTCTGGGCCTTTTTTAAAAACATTTTTGAACGTCTTATAGGAAGTAAAATAAAGACCTTCTGTTGTAGATTATTTTAATTCAAATAATTTTTGAGTTATTTTAATTTTAGCGCGATTTTGAGCTATTTTCACATAAATCGGTCCTTCAATGACTGAAAATATTATCACAGTATTTCTAGCGTAACACCATATGAAAAATCGAGAAATTATCTTACGAACAAGTTTTGAACGAAATCCATACCATTAATAAACATATATTTGTAATTTTTAAATATATATATACTTTTGGTGTGTTTAAAACTTATCTGAATTTTATCTTGCGAAAAATAATAAATGACTAACAATCCCATGCTCATAATTTACCAGATGTCTATCTGATAATCACGCTCTGTTCCAATCGGAAAATTCTATTTCTGCTGGCTTCCGTTCATTAGTTATATATTTTTATGTAAAACCCCATAAATTTTCAAAAGAATTATAACTGCGCACGAGTCTAGAGATAAACATGTTTTCCTCCATCCTTGAACACACTTTCGAGCAGTGTGAAGAGGAGATTTAGGAGTCAAGAGTTGGTATTTCTGTCGTCATCAGCGAAATTGATGTCATCTTTATTGAGATTACAAGTTGGTACTAGGATCGGAATTATTATCAGAGTTTGCAAGAATTTCCAATTAAAAACATGGTGTTGATTTTTGTCGATTGAGCTTATGTATCTACTGTAATAAATCGAAGGAGTTTATATAAGGTGTATCAAAAGTGCATATTTAAAGAGCATTACGCCTACAGATAGGGTAAATGGCGTATTTATAGCCTATTAAAATAGCTATGTTGGGCGTATCAAAAGAACTTATTTAGGGTGTATCAGAGAATCTTATTTAGGGCGTATCAAAAGAGCTCATACACCTACTCAGATGACGGGCGCGGTAGCCCAGTGGTTAGCGCGCTGGACTTACACTTGGTAGTCCCGGGTTCGATTCCAGACGCTGCCAAAACTGCCGCCGTGTTCACGCGGTGTACGATCACGTTAAACATGTGGGTCCGTAAGTCCTTCTGAGAGGTTGGTGGTAGGGGAAGGAGGGTACGGTCCCTGCGGATGCCTCCCCCACTGGGTTCCGGTCTAAATTGGGTGGCACTTCCCGGCCGTCCAAACAGTTACCTTACACATTTCTGGTAGGTCGGACGGTCTGGGTCTCAACAACAACAACCTACTCAGATGACGAGCCAACGGCCCTACCGTGCTGAAAACGACTGTTCTCGTTATATCACCGAAGTCAAGCAGCATCGGGCGCGGTTATTACTTGGGTGGGTGACCACCTGGGAACACCGCGTGCTTTTGGCACATTTCGAGCGCGGTACCCCGGAGGTTTGCGCGCTGGATTTGCACGCTGCCACAACTGCCGCCGTGTTCATTCGGAGTACGATCACATGTGGGACCGTAAGTCCTTCGTGGGACCGTAAGTAAACATGTGGGACCGTAAGTCCTTCCGAAAGGTTGGTGGTAGGGGAAAGAGGGTCCGATCCCTGTGGATGCCTCCCCACTGGGTTCCAGTCTAAATTGTGTGGCACTTCCCGACCATCCAAACGGTTAGCTTACACCTTTCTGGTAGGTCGGACGGTCTGGGTCTCAACAACAACCTACGAAGAAGACAATCTGGATATTTAGTGAGTAATACGCAGTTCTGTAATGGCATAGTATTCTATGTGCTTAGCCCCGGGATTAGGCTTATTACTTACCCGAGCAGCTGTTTAAGGGAGCGGGTTAGGTGCTTTCTAGAGGCAAGCATGTGCTAGCGTGTGTTTTGTAAATATAGCATGTGCTCGCGTAGCGGCGGCTAATATTTTGGAAAACCTTAATGAATGAATTCAATTAATATCTACTTTAAATTCTGAGCAATCGCCGGTACAGTTTCCAGTATTATATGTATGGAGATCATGTTTATAAAAGACGCATATAAAACTTTATATTGTATATACACTGAATTTATGAAATATTATAATTTACAGTAATTGTTACAATGTATAGCAAATGCCAAATATTTTTTCATTCTGTGATAGTTGTCTTTAGGTGTCATGCTTCTTTGAATATAATTAGAAGACGCATCTGGAAATGTTACTATTCGCTATTCTACTATTTGAAGATGTTTCAGAAATAATTTAGCAAAAGGTGTGTTTTTAACAAACATGTTTCAACATTTTCAACATTTCTGAAAATACTGTCTACTGATATTACCCGTTCGACTTCTCACTTCGGAGATTTGATTTATATTGTACACAAAACAAAAGTGAAGTCCCTCATGGAGCTCAAGTGTGCATCACTGCCAATTTCTGCCTGGAAAAACCAATATTCTGTAAGTTACGTGGTTTGAACTAAATTATTTTCTAGACAATAACCGAGCAATTAAAGTAGAACATGTGGAGGCGTCCTGACCAAGTAGGATGACATTTTACCAATTGCTATACATTATGAAAGCTATTGTAAACCAGATTATTGCGTCCAGACCTTTTCCGAGCAATCAAGGAAGCACATGTAGAGGTGCACTAGCCAAGTAGAATAACATTTTCACAATTGCTATATATTATAAAAACGACCTCCCCCACTGGGTTCCTGTTTAAATTGGGTGGCATTTCCCGGTCTTTCAAAACAGTTACCTTACAACTTTCTGGTAGGTCGGACGGTCTGGGTCTCAACAACAACAACATTATAAAAACGAGTGTAAGCTATTATCTGCCATAGTTTCAATGAAAAAAATCTGATGTGGGCAACACATGACTTTCTTTATATAATGCAATGCATTTACTACTTTTACAGTAAAAAAATAGGTTTTTCTTATAGTAAATACTTACATTCTTTCCAGGATATTGAATTTTCGACAATTAGTCGTCATTTTCATAGATTTAGCGTGATTTTTATCCAGATGGCTAGATTTTCGTTAATATGGTAACATTTCAAAAAGTCGCTAAGTTGGCGACATTCTGACAACTTCATCGCAAAATCTCGTAAAGCGTTATGGACGGAGAAATAAGTTACTCTTATAGCAGAAAAATGAGTATTGGCTTTCAAATACACAAGTATTACTCAAAGTATATTTTCTGTAAGCTAGATCCACGAGAATGATGTCACAAAACGTATCGCATGATATTACATATGAAAAGTGAACATGTTTCTCAACAGTTAATATATTTTTTTTTATTTATGGGATTTTTTGATAAATTTATTTGAAAAATGTGCAATATCTCCAGAACGGTTCGTGCTAGCGTTCCAAAGTTTATCTCAATCGTTTTCTAAGGAAAGATTACATAAGAAATGTCTATTTGCGTAACTTTATTAAAGGTTTTGATTTTTTGATGATTTTTTTCAGAATGTCAGTCGAAAATTTAGGGGGATTTTGAACATTTGATTACGTTTAAAATCAATAGACTTCCAGTATTCACGGATTGTGATTTTTGTACCAAATTTCATTCGAATCGCTCCATTCGTTCGTGAGATATCGTCTCTATAGTCTCACTTACACGCACACACAAGCACATACTTTCACACACACACACACAGACATCACCTCAAAAATGTTTGATTCGTGACCAGGGTGATTGAAATGTGCTCTCCCGTAGAACATTCGAATTCGAATTTTCGACCCCGTCACAATACTTTCCTTATACATTATGTATATAAGAAAAGTAATAAAACGGTGTAAATTCAATATAAGAGTCAGAGACGATGTAAAATAAGTTTGGAGTTAAAGTGGTTTTAGAGACAAGACGGTGTAAAAGTTAGAGATATAGTTCCAGAGCATCAATTACATATGAACTGTGCAAGTTGCTAGTTTCTTTTCATAACTATTTCTATTTATACGAACCAATGGTCTAATATTTGCAGTTTTCTTCAAATATAAATTACATATAACTTGTATATTCTCAAGAATTTGAAATACATCTTTCCTTATATTTCAAAAACGTGAAGCGGACGGATTTTAAGTTAAATATCCAAAGTCTTAAGTACTCAAAATAATGATGGTTGCTCGTATTTCAATACTTAAGTATCTTGTTTAAAGTATCTTGGACTGGAGTTTATCGATATATATAATGCAGAGAATTTGAGAAATCAATTATTGTATGTTGAAGAATTTATCGGTTTTAAAGTAAGAAATGTTTTCTGCAAAGTAAATTTAGCTTGTTTTGTGGATGTTATTTTAAATATCACATATCATAGAGATTATATTTATTTAAAATATGCATATCCATAACTTAGTTATTCAAGTCAATTCTATACCTTTATTAAATATAATAATTTTACTGTTCTGTGATATAATACTTATTATATAAATTACTCTAAAATTTTAAGCTCTAAATAAGAAATGTAAGGAATGTCAATAAAATAAACATGCAGTTTTATATTGTTATAAGGAAACTACGATATCTTATAAATTAAAATAATTATTTACAATTTACAGCAACGGTGATTCTTTATGAAAGACAATTGCGCTGCTTTTTTATTTTTTGATAATAGATAATTTTGATAATACTGCATATTACAACATTTTGAAATTGCACCATAAGTGACTATGCTAGACATACTTGCCTTGTTGTGATGCTAAATCAACTTTAAACAGCAGATTTAGCTAAAGTAACTCTAGTAAGGATAACAAATATGATGTGGGCAGCACATGACTTTCCCTGCAGACTCAAATTCATTTTTTCTTTATTTCTTTAATAATTCATTAAATTGAGTTTAATTGCACAAAATAACACTAAATATGCATTTTTAATTCTATTTCTGTTTTTATTTTGTAAATGCGAAAAATCTCAACTATCTCGAGAACGGTTAATTCTGGAGTAATAGATTTGTTCTTATTCTTTTCCTCATCAATAATTACGTATAAAACAAGCATTTAATTGATATATTTGTACATACGTAGCTTCTTTTTAGATTTCGGCAATTTTTGAGGGTCATTTCGTAAAAAAAAGGCAAGTTGTTATTTTCCGAAAAATATCAAAATCTAATCAGCGCCAGAGTATCCCACAAATAATCTATCTACCAAATTTTGTGAAATTTGGGCAATTAGTATTTTAGCTAGAATGGATACATACCATTTTTGCGGACCATTTCGTAAAAAAAGGCAGGTTGTTCTTTTCGGATTAATACTAAAATTTAATCAGCACCAGAGTATCGTACAGGAAACTTATCTACCAAATTTTGTGAGATTTGGTCAATTAGCATTTTAGCTAGAGTTGATACATAAAATTTTTACGGGTCATTTCGAAAACAATGCGGGTTCTGCATTTACGAATCTTACGAAAATCTAATAAACATTAGGGTCACGCCCAAGTGACTTACCTACCAAAGTTTATGAAATTCGGTCTATACGTTTTTGAGTTAGAGTGGATACATACATTGCACAGACACACAGACAGACAGGCAGACAGACACAAACACACACACATACGTTACTCTAAAAATAGTTTTTTCGTATTCTAGAGTAATCGAAACGTATAGATCCGTCGAAAACTCGAGTTACGAATTTCCACATGTTTCCAATACTTTCCCTATACATTACCATGTATTGCAGGGAAAGTAAACATCTGAATTGGGCAGCACATGACTTTCCCTGCAGATTTATATTCACGTTCTCTTTATTTAATTAAATTTATTTTACTTTTAATTCAATTTTCTGTTCTCAGTCGAGAACCGGGCTAGAGAAAATACGAAAAACTAAAATATCTCGAGAAGGGCTAGTACTAGTGTAATGGGGTTGATCTTATTCTTTTCGTCGTTAGAAATTACGTATTAAACGAGCATTTAATGAATATATTTGAGTCTACCTAATTCTTTAGTTTAGATTTTGACGATTTTTGTGGGCCATTTTGCAAAAAAAGGCAGATTATTTTTTTCCAAATCGTACCAAAATCGAATCAGCACCAGGGTAACCCACAAGTGACTCATCTGCCAAATTTTTTGAAATTCGGTCCATTAGTTTTTCAGTTAGAGTGGATACAAGCTTTTGCGGGTCATTTCGCAAAAAAAGGCGGGTTCTTTTATCCCGAATCATACCCAAAACTAATCAGCACCAGTTTCGCCCACAAGTGACTTACTTACCAAATTTTATGAAATATGGTCAATTTCTTTTTTAGTTAGAGTGGATACAAAATCTGCACACACAGACACACAGACACACACAGACGTCACGCTAAAAATAGTTTTTTCGTATTCTAGAGTTTTCGAAACGTATAGATCCGTCGAAAACTCGAGTTGCGATTTTCGGTATGATTCCAATACTTTTCTTATACATTACAATGTATTGCAGGGAAAGTAAAAATAATAGTGAACTGCTAAAATTGACCTAGAGCTCCTACAATCAAAAGAAGAAAGTTCCTTGTTAAGTTCTTCATTTAACAAGGCATTCATATTTGGGATTTAACCCCGGATGCATGGATTTGAATAAACTATTTGGAATTATATATGTTAAGATCGCAGAAAATTCCTAATTAATAAAATGTTTGTGTCTAAGATGTTATCTGATGATGGAATTTGTTTATTCACCATATGGACTCCGTTCAAAGTTTGTGTGAAAAGAATTTTCGATTTTTCTGATTAGAGACTCTGATAATATTTTAGGTCACTATGAAATCGATTTGTGAGAATATTGGATAAAATCGTTGTAATTTGGGCTAAAACATAAAATAACTAAAATACTAATTCGAAATTAAAAAAAAAATAGCTCGGAGGGACATATATTCGTGTCCTAAAATACTTGTGTACCAAACATCATGGTCATATGTCTCTTAGACTTCCGCTACGGACTGCACACATACACAGACTTCATAATTATGTAAGATATAAAATATAATTTAAAATACAGGTTGATATTTTTCATATGATTAACATAAAGAACAAGTTCTCTAGCAGATAGTGCAAGTAATGGCTATTTGACGTTGGTAACTCTATAGAGGCAATAAACCGCCAATTTCATTTTCTGCAGTGATAAAGAGCACTTTATTTATTTCGTTGCACATAAGCAATACAGATATGTAACAGTGCATATATGAAAAGTACCTTTTAAGAGATAATTCAATTTTATTAATTTAAATTACATTCTAATTTATAAAGTAGTCCTTAAAGTTTTGAAACTTATATTTTAAAATCGGGTTTCATTGAAAATAGGTAACCATAAAGGCTGTTGAGCGAAGAACCACACCTTCTTTGCATAAATATATAACTTCCGTTCTGCGAATGTGTAGTATGTTTATATCAATTCAAATATGGCGAATTATTGCATATTTATTAAATAGCTTTAATATACCTACCAATTTAAACACGTAAAATGAAATGGCTTTAAAAACAATCATATTTAATTTTATTTATTTACGTAATGACAGTTTAAAAATTTGTTGTAGGCAACAAATGACTTTCCTTATATAACGTAATTAATTTACAACTTTTACAGTAACAAAATAGGTTTTTCTTATAGTAGATACTAATATTCTTTCCATGATACTGAATTTTCGACAATTAGCCGTCATTTTCATTGATTTAGCGTCATTTTTATCCATTTGGCGAGATTTTCGTTAATTTGGCAACATTTCAAAAAGTCGCCAGGTTGGCGACATTCCGCCAAATTATTCGCCAAAATCTCGCCAAGCGTTATGCACTAAGAAATAAGTTATTCTTACAGCAGATAAATGGCTATTGGTGTTCAAATACAAAAGTATTGCTCAAGGTATCATTTTTCATGAATGGGACGAGCTAGATCCACGAGAATGATGCCACCTAATTTATCGCATGGTATTACATATGAAAAGTGAACAAGTTTCTCAATAGGAAATATTTCTTTTTATTTTATATGACTTATTGATATTTTTTTTTTTAAATGTACAATATCTCGAGAACGGTTCATGTTAGCGTTCTAAAATTTATGTCAATCGTTTTCTAATGAAAAATTAAATAAGAAATGTCTATTTGCGTACCTTTATTAGTGGTTGTGATTTTTTGACGAGTTTTTCAAAATTTCATCCGAAAATTTAGGGGGTTCTGAACATTCGATTGCGTATAAAAACAATAGGCTTTCAGTGTTTACGGATTGTGATTTTTGTACCAAATTTGGTTGGAATTGGTCCATTCGTTCGTCAGTTATCGTCTCCATAGACTCACTGACGCACACACACACACAGGCATCACTTCAAAAATGTTTGATTCGTGATCAGGGATGCTTGAAACGTGCTCTCCCGTCGAAAACTCGAATTCACATTTTCGACCCCGTCACAATACTTTCCTTATACATTATGTATATAAGGAAAGTAAAAATAATTTCTTTTCATTCCACATAAAAGCAACTTCCAGGAATAATCATAAACTCTGAATGCAAATCAAAATAAATGAACAGAAGAAAGATCCTCTTGAAAAAAAAATATGTTCTTGAAAAATGCAAAAGCTACTTAAAAATCTACTTCAGAAAAGAAAGATCGGAAAAAGAAGGATCAGTTAAAGTTTATAACATACGACCGGTCAAATACAATATAGCACACAGTTTACGAATTACTGCATTATAATACCACTCTTACATTCGAATATTACCACTACATTATGCTACCACATTATAACATATGAATTTCCTTTAAAAATGATCAACTGATAAAATATTTAAAAATTATATACACATTTAAATTTCATATATTTTAAAGCTAGCTTTAAAAATAGATATATCGCTTTGAATACGATTAGGGTCACACGAAAAGATAGAGTGCGTTGTTTGACAGATATTGATGACTTCATTGACTTACCAGGTGAGGATAGCAGATGGCACTGGATTCTTCACATTTGGCAAGTTATCGCTTTCTTGATTTTGTTGACTTTATATATTCAGGGAATAAGGAAGACCGATAGAAATTTTTATGGATGATCTGATGTGTGCAGAACATTATTTTACTTGCATATTTATTTTTATTTTCTTTCGTTTGTAACTTCATTGTAATGGGATGCATTTGCTCGGAGAGCAAATTAATATAAGAATCTAATATTTACTTCACATTACATCACACTTGCCGTATTTGTGTAATTTAACTATTTATTTGGCGGCTTGGCGCATTTTTAGCCGATACGAAATCCTAACAATTCCAAATGACAAACTATAATCTATTGAGAGCGATTTATTATAGAGTAAATACGCAAAAAATTGTTAATTAAATACATGTTTTTACTTTCCTTATATACATACTGTATAAGGAAAGTATTGTGACGGGGTCGAAAATTCGAATTCGAGATTACGACGGGAGAGCGCGTTTCAAGCATCCCTGATCACGAATCAAACATTTTTGAAGTGATGTCTGTGTGTGTGTGGGTGTGTGTGTTCTGTGGAGACGATAACTGACGAACGAATGGACCAATTCGAACCAAATTTAGTACACAAATCTCAATCCGTAAACACTGGAAGCCTATTGTTTTTATACGCAATCGAATGTTCAGAAACCTCATAAATCTTCGAATGAAATTTTGAAAAAATCGTCAAAAATCAAAACCACTAATAAAGTTACGCAAATAGACATTTCTTAAGTAATTTTGCGTTAGAAAACGATTGGCATAAATTTTAGAACGCTAGCATGAACCGTTCTCGATATTTAACACGATATTGCACATTTTTCAAAAAATTATCAAAAAGGCATATAAAATAAAAAAAAATTCCTATTGAGAAATATGTTCACTTCTCATTTGTAATACCATACGATAAATTGTGTGACATCATTCTCGTGGATCTAGCTCGTTCCATTCATGAAAAAGGTACTTTGAGTAATACGTTTGTATTTGAACGCCAATAGTCATTTGTCTGCTGAAAGAATAACTTATATCTTGGTCCATAACGCTTGGTGAGATTTTGGCGACACATTTGGCGGAATGTCGCCAACTTGGCGACTTTTTGAAATATTGCCAAATTAACAAAAATCTCGCCAAATTGATAAAAATGACGACTCTTTGAAGAAAAGTCAATATCTTGGAAAGAATATAAGTATCTACTATAAGAATAACATTTTGTTTAACTGTAAAAGTAGTAAATCCTTTGCATTATATAAGGAAAGTCATGTGCTGCCCACATCAGATTTTTTCTTAACATAGCAGCATATGGCACCATTCGAAATAATCATGCATAGAATTAGCATGACTATCTTTTATTACATGATAAATTTATGGCTCAATGATAACGAAACTTAACAATTTCAATTATTGCAGTAAAAAATACCCGCGATACAATTTTTGTGCTGAAGTCGTTATGCATACTCGCGTACTAAATCTATGTCGAAAAGCAATAAACATTTAATTAATGTCCCGTGAAATTAACAACTAATTACCAATTCTTGAGGAGTAAAAATACAGAAATATTACAAGTAATTTCTATCGCTATAAGGGAATGAACTAAATATACGAGAAAGATGTTAATAGATTTGTTGCATATTATTGTATATGGAAAGTAAACCTATGATAATACTCAAAATTTTTAAATTTTATGTAATTTTTGTGAATTTTTTCTTGAGAAAAATGCAATATATCGAGAGCAGTTCATGATGGATCTATCATTCGATTTAAAATGCAAAATTACGTAACATATAGTTATTTTTTTAACAGTGAAGGTCTCGGTTTTTTATTATTTTTTTTCCAAAATTTCATTCAAAATTCATAGAACATTTCGAGAGCGGTTCATACTAATGTTCAAAAATTCATGCCATTCGTTTTTAAGGAGAAAAATTACGCATGAAATGATTATTTATTTAAAAATATTGAAGGTCTTGACATTTTAATAATTGTTTTAAAATTTTCAAAAAATTATAGAGTTTTCAGAGCAAACGATCACGTTTAAAATCACCTAGGAACTGATTGGTTTCAACAACTACAAACTCTCTCCGTCCGTTTAAGACGTCTGAATTTGTATTTTGCTGCAGTTCTTCATTGCACAGGTTATTGGTGTTGTTAGAGTGAACCGTAATATCGATTTATCAGTGTAGATAGCATTTTCTTCTCCTGAAAAATAGTTGTAATGTGCTGTCTGGTTCGAAATCAATGAAAGAAATAGAACTCTCTGCAGGCCCGTTCTCGGTGCCTTGGGAGGGCGGTGGACAAAGGGTGATGCAGGGGTCTTCATACTAAATAATCCTATGCCATCACGCGCTAGTGCTTTTGTCTCTAGGCAAACTCTATATAAAAAAATCTGATGTGGGCAACATATGACTTTCCTTATATAATGCCATGAATTTACTACTTTTACAGCTATAAAAAACGTTATTCTTATAGTAGATACTTATATTCTTTCCATTATATTGAATTTTCTTCAATAAGTCGACATTTTCATTGATTTAGCATTATTTTTATCAATTTGGCGAGATTTTTGTTAATTTGGCAACAAATAAAAATGTCGCCAAGTTGGTGACATTCCGCAAAATTCGTCGCCAACATCTCGTCAAGCGTTATGGACTTTAACTCTGAGATAAGCACCAAAACAATAAGTTTAGCATTTTTTTTTAAATGTTCCCGACATACTGAAAGTACGATAAAGTAAATGCTAGTTTTCTTTCTATAGTTATAAGACTACAATGTTATCTTACATTTAGAGAAATATTTTTTTTTCAAAATGTTAAAGGTATGCCTCGCCACAATCTAAAGGCAAGTGTTAAATAAGTATTTCTATCAGATTTAGGAACGCAATTTCAGAAATTTCTTGAGCTAGGGTAAAGAAACTTTTATGGAGAAGGCGCATTTTTAAGGGGGTGGGGAGTGGATTGACTATTGTTCTAATGGTGACAATATGATTCGGTAATGTCGATTATATAAAAAACATAATAATTTAGATATCCTTGGGGTTACCTGAATCCCTAGCTATCCCTTAATATCGTCCTCGATCAAATTGATTATAAAAATATATAATTTGCTTATTTTTGTGAGTTTTTATATCTTTTCATTGCCACATTGTCTTAAAAATACTAATCTTTCAGAGAAAATGACAAAAATATTAATCAATACTGTGTATGGAGCAGTAACTTGGTTTAAAACTGCTCAATTGTACATATCCAAATAAAGCGCCAAACCGACGTAAAAAATAAATCACCTTACACAGACCTCCCCAGTCTCATCACCCTGTCACATATCACCTTGGCATGTGTACGAGTGTAATTTATGTTCGGGAACCCGGCTCAAGAAATATGGATTCTACTCCCTACTTTGTGTCTATACCCTTAAAACCTCTTCCTCAAACAGTGCTTAAAGAGGGTTGTTACCCAAAATATCCTCTTTTCCCCACTTTTCTCCTTAAGTATCTCGACCTGGTTGAAGCGTAGGGTGAGTGAAAAGGCTTGTGAATTCTTGCAGGTAGAAGAAGCGGTAGAGTGTCTGTTTTGTGTTGAGATCAATGCACCAGATGTGTTTGTAATTTTTACTTTCTCTACAATGCATATACAGGAAGACGTGTTTGCGTTTTCTATTCCATGAAATATCGATTTTAAAAACGTACGTTCAAATTTTGTAAAAATAAGGCGCAAAACTTGATGGAAATAATCAGAACACTATGGTTGATGACTCTGTAAGAATTCTTTATATAAATTTTTACACAAGCTCAATAGAGTATGAGTTCAAGAAAGTAGATCAAATATTTTTGAATGTGTTTTCTATAGGCCATAAAATAGGCCTTAGAATGTTTTCAATTTTCTTTTTGTAAACATGGGATTCTGTGCCCAATAACTAAATACGTATTTTTATGTAATTTAGGATATTTTTCTTATCTATATAGTAATTATCTTGCATGTCTGGGCCTTTTCAGAATCCCCAAAATCCCACTGGTAACCTAGATAACTGAATATTTTCAAACCTACAGTATCGAATGTGGGACAGAACCTAAGGGATCCAGATATCGATTCCTACCATAGAGCTGGGACAATAGATATTTTGGAAAATGTTTTCCAGACTCTCTTGAAGCCCCCGGATAACATATAACGATGAATTTTTTCACACTTATAGCATCGACAACGAAACAGAATCAATAACGGAACTAGATTTTCGATTTCTACCATGGATATGGACAATATGAGAGAGAGGAGGTGTAAAATAATTTGCATACACTCCAGGCGTTCCTTGTTGAGCTAGCAAGGTGAAAATTTGCATACGTATAGTATCGAACACAGTACATACCCTAACTGATGCCATTTTGATTAAGATGATTGTTTTTGTCACTTATCAAACGTGATAAATAAAATGCAACTTACATCAAAAACTTATTTGAAGACTGTTAGTAAACCAGTATTCAACAGGTTTAAATACTAGTTGTACATAACCTTCTGTGAATAGTAACAGAAGAAATAAAATCAGAATTTGAGATCTGTAAAGTACTATAATAATATATATGTGATTTTTTTTCTTTCAAGAATTCATAGAAATCATTACGAAAAAATTACGGAGAAATTATTTTACACAAACACAATAAAAAACATGTGACTTTTTTTTTTGTATTCAGCGTTTTCAAATATAGATAAAAATATCCCGTTAAAATAAAACATAAATATTTTATGATAATATGATCAATATTTTAAATAAAACATACACTAGATCTCATCTTAAAAGTACTTTTTTAAGTTTCACAGGACAAAACTTTGAAGGTATAAATTTATAACGAGTTGACCATTGAATTTTGTTTTAAAAATGGAATACCGATAAAATATTTAAACCGGATTTGTATCATTCCAAACCTTATCCCCAAAAGTACAGACGTAGAAGTTCCATCTGATTTATTTGACATTTGTAACCTCATAACAGGAATGGCATAGAGGATTTTAAATTTAATGTAACCTCTTCGACCTGAAATATATATTTTATACACATACGGACTATAGTTGTATTTAGCAATGCCCCTAGTTATGTAAGAAATGTGGGAATGTAGTAAAATCAAAGTAAATCTAAGGAAATGTAACTTAGAAATGTAGTAAAATCATTGAAAATCTCAGGTTTTTCAGAATCTTGTAATTTGAAATTTGGAGAGACATACAGTATCGCTAGAATTACTTATAATTCCAATTAATAAAATTAAACGTAAAAGTTAATTTCAAGAAGAGAACTAAAAATAAAGAGATCATTTATTTTGCTACATAATATATTGATATTGATAGATAGGATTATTTATTTATCAAATTGCATGTAATAATTTTAAAATGTACTTGATTGAATTATTGAGTACATGTTTTTATGTTGCTGTAGTGCATATGCCAACTTGTTTTTAACGGACCTGAAGCTTTTAGCCCATATTTTATTAATGCTTTCATTAGCAATTTTTTGGCACATTGATACGGTTGTGATGGTTGTTAGTGGTTATTTATTAATATATCGAATGAGGGTGAAATAAAAATTATTATTATTATTAGTAGTAATATTATTACTATTATTATTATCATCATCATATTATTGGTATTATTATTAGTAGTAGTAATCGCAATAATAGTAGTTATAGTAGTGGTAGTAGTAGTATGGTATCTTTATGGAAATTGAGGTATGTTCTGTTTAAATGCATTGCATTAGAAGTCGCTATCTCTTCACTTTTGATGTTACTTCGATATTTATGCATCATAGATATTTATATGCCATTTATCTTTGAGTTATCTTCGATATTTATACATTTTATATGTTTCAGCGCTCCACTTATTTTCTTGTGAACGAATCAAAGATTCGTGCTGTTTAAGCAATTAACATTTAAAAAATAATATTTAAAAACTTACGTTCTAAGCATAAAAAAATCTAACGTAAGCAGTACAATGACATTTCCCTCATAATTCAATAAATTTACTTCTTTTGCAGAGATAAAATTATGTACAAAATTCACGGTGTAATGTTGAACATGTAGTACCTTTTCATATTGACATCATGTAAATATATCTCGAAACATTAACTTATATTTCTCACAAATCTAACTTGACAATTGATACTGGTAGCCTCAATATTGATAGCATCCGCAGTATATACTATAAATCCATGCAATAAAATATTTTAATTGATTCATCAATTTGGCAGCATGTTAGAGCATTAGTAAATTAGTAATTTTTTGAAATTTTGGGAATATTTTCGTTACTTTAGCAACATTAATAAACTCCCAAAGTGCCTTTCTTTTGGCCAAATTCGTCGCCAAGTTCGTCAAATTTATCGACAGGCGTTACGGACAGAAGGATAGAGATACTTTTCTTATATATAATTAAATGAATTTTGTTGAACTATTCGGTATCAAAATACAAAACTTTTAAGAAAGATCTACAAGAGTGATGTTAGCAAATTTGTGGCTTAAAATTGTATTTAGAAAGTGAACACATTTCATGATAGTTAATACTTTTTCATTTTATGTTGTATTTTTAAAACATTTATTTGAAAAATGTACAATATCTTGAGAATGGTTCATTCCATTTGTGTTATTCGCATTCCATTAAAATTACAGAAGAAATGAATATATATGAATATTATTGAAAGTCCTGATTTTTGATATTTTTTTCAAAATTTTATTCGAAAATTTTGGGATCTCCTAAACATTCGATTGCGCTCAAATCAACGGGGTTCAAATATTCGCCCATTCTAATAATCGAACCAAATTTCTTTCAGAACGCTCCATTTCTTTTGCGATCCATCACATCCACAGTCTTATGGACACACACACACACACACACACACACTAACATCCATACATACATACACATAAACATCACATCAAAATGTTCTATTCAGCTCAAAAAATATTCTATCCTCTTCAGAAATGCTTGAAACGCGCTCTTCTGTCAAAAACTCGAATTCAAATTTTCGACCCTATCACGGTAGTTTCCCGATACGTTACACTATGTAGGGAAAATAATAATATATGGCAAAAACATGACATTTAACTCATCTTCTTTTAATGGCTGTTCTGCTCCAATCTCTATTAAACATGCCACATCTAACGGCCGTGTAAATTGCCAATTGCCTGTATAATGCCAAAATGTATAACATCGTTCTAGAGGTTTTAGCAAGTTTGAGCAACTTAATCATAAAAGATTCTGCGGCACCTTCTACAGATAGATTAATTTTGATCAATTTGTGATTCCCGGCCACACACTTAGCTACAGTAAACCTTCGGGTCTGTCGTGTGGTCTGGGTTTCCAACATCCAACACACATAGCTTAGAATTCCATCTACCCCCCCCCCCCCCCCCTCAAACAGGACTGAATATCACGGAAACTGTAGAGGATGTGGGCGTTTTAGGGGAACTTTTTGCTAAAAGTAAAAAAAGTTAAATTCCGTCGATCGCCTCCTCAAATGCGATCGGAAAAAGCGGAGTATTTGAGGATGGGGGGTGCGGCAAGGCTTATTCGAAGTATTCACTTAAAACAAACAAAAATATCAATACTATTATTTCAATCGACGATGATTTTTTCCGATCTTTCAGGGAAAATGGGGCTGTTACAAGAAATTTTCTGAATTCCAAATTGGAATGAAAGAGCCTGGGAGCTTTTCCTGCGAAATACGGATCCATGGAATTCTACGGTATACCACAAGATAAACTAGGTTTTGCTTTTTTTAATTAATACCACATTGTTAGAAAATATTCGCCATGCCTTAACAAATCTGTGGCGGGGTAACTAGGTCCCTATGTATGCATATATTCAAAAGTTCTTTTTATTATTGAAAACTATGTATGTATTCCTATGGTGATTTCAATTTTAAGTCCTTATAAAAAATTGTGAAATGTATGAGAATTGCGAAATGTTACTGATTGATTCAAATATTAAAAAATCGATTATGAGAATTTTGAAATGTCACTGATTGATTCAAAGATTAAAAAATCGATTATGAGAATTTTGAAATGTCACTGATTGATTCAAAGATTAAAAAATCGATTATGAGAATTGTGAAATGTCACTGATTGATTCAAAGATTAAAAAATCGATTATGAGAATTGTGAAATGTCACTGATTGATTCAAAGATTAAAAAATCGATTATGGGAATTGTGAAATGTCACTGATAGATTCAAAGATTAAAAAATCGATTATGAGAATTGTGAAATGTCACTGATTGATTCAAAGATTAAAAAATCGATTATGAGAATTTTGAAATGTCACTGATTGATTCAAATCTTAAAAAATCGATTATGATAATTGTGAAATGTCACTGATTGATTCAAAGATTAAAAAATCGATTATGAGAATTTTGAAATGTCACTGATTGATTCAAAGATTAAAAAATCGATTATGAGAATTTTGAAATGTCACTGATTGATTCAAAGATTAAAAAATCGATTATGAGAATTGTGAAATGTCACTGATTGATTCAAAGATTAAAAAATCGATTATGAGAATTGTGAAATGTCACTGATTGATTCAAAGATTAAAAAATCGATTATGGGAATTGTGAAATGTCACTGATAGATTCAAAGATTAAAAAATCGATTATGAGAATTGTGAAATGTCACTGATTGATTCAAAGATTAAAAAATCGATTATGAGAATTTTGAAATGTCACTGATTGATTCAAATCTTAAAAAATCGATTATGATAATTGTGAAATGTACAAGAAATTTTCTGAATTCCAAATTGGAATGAAAGAGCCTGGGAGCTTTTCCTGCGAAATACGGATCCATGGAATTCTACGGTATACCACAAGATAAACTAGGTTTTGCTTTTTTTAATTAATACCACATTGTTAGAAAATATTCGCCCCGCCTTAACAAATCTGTGGCGGGGTAACTAGGTCCCTATGTATGCATATATTCAAAAGTTCTTTTTATTATTGAAAACTATGTATGTATTCCTATGGTGATTTCAATTTTAAGTCCTTATAAAAAATTGTGAAATGTATGAGAATTGCGAAATGTTACTGATTGATTCAAAGATTAAAAAATCGATTATGAGAATTTTGAAATGTCACTGATTGATTCAAAGATTAAAAAATCGATTATGAGAATTTTGAAATGTCACTGATTGATTCAAAGATTAAAAAATCGATTATGAGAATTGTGAAATGTCACTGATTGATTCAAAGATTAAAAAATCGATTATGAGAATTGTGAAATGTCACTGATTGATTCAAAGATTAAAAAATCGATTATGGGAATTGTGAAATGTCACTGATAGATTCAAAGATTAAAAAATCGATTATGAGAATTGTGAAATGTCACTGATTGATTCAAAGATTAAAAAATCGATTATGAGAATTTTGAAATGTCACTGATTGATTCAAATCTTAAAAAATCGATTATGATAATTGTGAAATGTCACTGATTGATTCAAAGATTAAAAAATCGATTATGAGAATTTTGAAATGTCACTGATTGATTCAAAGATTAAAAAATCGATTATGAGAATTTTGAAATGTCACTGATTGATTCAAAGATTAAAAAATCGATTATGAGAATTGTGAAATATCACTGATTGATTCAAAGATTAAAAAATCGATTATGAGAATTGTGAAATGTCACTGATTGATTCAAAGATTAAAAAATCGATTATGGGAATTGTGAAATGTCACTGATAGATTCAAAGATTAAAAAATCGATTATGATAATTGTGAAATGTCACTGATTGATTCAAAGATTAAAAAATCGATTATGAGAATTTTGAAATGTCACTGATCGATTCAAAGATTAAAAAATCGATTCAGTCGAGAGCATGAAGAATAAATACATATCTATTAAATTGACTGACAGGCTAAGTGAGTGCGGAGGACAATGTATCAGAATTATCGAGCACTTTTATTAAAGCTAGAGTCTTGGTTATGGTGCCATTCAATTCGTCTCAGCTTCGAGGCCAAGGGAAAAATCTAAAAATATAAAATTATAAAAATTCTAATTGGGTATGACGATGCTAATGGGGAATCAAAATACTCAAAGCCACTTTAATGGTTCTATTGATCCTAGCTACAATCTTAACTGTGTTCACATTCGATTTGTCTCAGCTTCCAGGTCAACGGACACATTTAATATTTCAAAAATTTGAATTCGAGGGAGACGTTTCAAAATAATAGTAAAATAAATCAAAGCCACTTTTCAAAATTATCGAGCACATTCAATCGAGCCCGAATCTCGATTTTGGTTTCTGTCAATCCGCCTCAACTTCTACATCAACGAGAGATTTAAAAAAATCGAAAATGGGTATTAGGGGTCACGATACAAAATAATTTTCGAAACTGTTTCACTACTTTGCCTTTCAAGAGCAATAAATACTTAATTTGATATATTTTCTCTTGATGTCACATTTAATAACCACTAGCCATTAAGAACGCGTGAAGCACGGGTGAAATAACTAGTATGGGAAAACTGGCGCTTCATCGTTACTTTGAGAACTCCAAATGCTAAATGCCAAATCAAAGCAAATAGGGCAACAGTCATCACAACAAAAAATGCCAGCATAGTGTGAATACATATGGCTAAAATATCAAAAGATAGATTTAAATCCGATTTAAATTATATGTTGATTTAAATATAATGTTATATTTTAAATTTAGAATATCTGATGAGAACGAAGCGATGGTGGATATTATTTTATTTTCCCAACGAAAATAATCAAATTATGAGAAGTAGAAACTGGTACAATATCTAAAGAACATAAAATATTTCGATAGAATTAATTTTCGAAATATTTTATTTCTTATTAAGTAAGTTATTAAAGTAATTTAATTTTTAGGTACATGTTATATATTTTCTGTTTTCTGTTTACAAAGCTAAATATAACAGATACATGTTTACTAAATATTTACTTCTATGTTATGAAACATATTTACTATAACTACGTATAGATGATATTTTATATGTAAATAAATACATAAAATGTCCAATATTTAATTTATTTTGGAAACATTGTGATTAAGAAGAAACAAACATAATAACTCGACTTCTAAATTTCTAAATGTTTACAACTGTTACCTAAAAATTATTTAAAGGATAAATGTTATTTTTGGAGTCTTAAATAATGATAATTATTTTTCATTAAATATTACTAATTTTAAAACGTCTTCAAATTTGTTAATTTTTACCAAAAATTAGAAAATTCCCGAAAAATGCTAATTTACAACATTTATTAACCAGAAGATTTGTGATTGATGCCGTTTGAATAAAATATATTATCCTGTTATCGATGGAGATATTAAATCGAATTTCCTTCAACATAATAAATAATATATTTATGACACATAATCTTTTAGTTAGGATGTGGGCCAGAGGTTCGATAGGACTCTAGTCAATAATATATTGGTTTTAAGTTGATTCGAGCAATCTAAAATATATTTACGTAATCTCCTTCCATGTATGACAACGATTATCTGCTTTGGATGCACAATAATTTTTTTCTTTCTTGGATTTTCATGCATTATCATCTTGGCTTCTTTGGCAGAAGACCTTCTTTCTATCTTGGATTCTCATGCATTATCATCTTGGCTTCTTTGGTATAAGACCTTCTTTCTATCATCTTGGATTCTCATGCATTATCATCTTGGCTTCTTTGGCATAAGACCTTCTTTCTATCTTGGATTCTCATGCATTATCATCTTGGCTTCTTTGGTATAAGACCTTCTTTCTATCTTGGATTCTCATGTATAATCATCTTGGCTTCTTTGGCATAAGACCTTTTTTCTATCTTGGATTCTCATGCACTATCATCTTGGCTTCTTTGGCATAAGACCTTCTTTCTATCTTGGATTCTCATGCATTATCATCTTGGCTTCTTTGGCATAAGACCTTCTTTCTATCTTGGATTCTCATGCATTATCATCTTGGCTTCTTTGGCATAAGACTTTCTTTCTATCTTGGATTCTCATGCATTATCATCTTGGCTTCTTTGGCATAAGACCTTCTTTCTATCTTGTATTTTCATGCACTATCATCTTGGCTTCTTTGGCATAAGACCTTATTTTTCTATTGGATTATCATGCGTTATCATCTTGGCTTTTTTGGCACAAGAATTTATTTCTCTCTTGGATTCTTATGCATTATTATCTAGGCTTCTTTGGCGCATGGACCTCCTGACACGAGGACATCCTTAACGCATTTTGACTATTTTTGGTGTGTTGACCATTTGTCTGCTTGTCTGGCTGGCTGCTTGGCTGTAGTCAAATTCTTGTGTAGATAGCTTCCACAAATATTAACGGATTTTCACTAAACCTTATATTCGATTTTGTTATGAAAAATCTAGAATTATATAGATTTTTATTTTAATTCGAACGAAAACTTCGAAATTTATTCGAAATTTTGTATTTTTTTAACGTGGTAGTATACAACAAAATTTGACATAATCATGCACAAAATGGGTTATTTATGGCTGAATGATATCGATGCTTAATAATTCCAATCATTGTTGTGAGAAATTGCCGCGATACAATTTTTGTGTTCGTGGCGTCATTGGTCCCCTCGGAGGGAAGGGAGGGGCCCCGGGTTGAACATTTTCAAGTATGGTATCAATCGAATGATTTTTTCATGCTCCTTAACGTAAAGGGTAACACGCTTTAATTGTAATTATTTGGACCAACGATATCTATTTTTAAACATATTTTTGTAAAATTTGAAATGAAAAAAAACCCGCATGAATTATATGTAGTATGAGGAATTCAATCTACACTCCAGTAAATTTTCAGAATTCCTTTGTTTCATTTCTTTAATGTCTAATGTTTAGAATTGCTACTATTACAACAGTACATATAAAATATATGCACTATTATTTTAGCTGATTTTCTTCCTTCTCAATCATTTGAGTACTTTAGTTCATGCTTTATTTTATGTTTATCTTCTATAATACGTTATGTATTAAGAAGTTTTACTTTTGTCTTTGTATTAAAACCACATACTCTTTGTTGGCGTGATTTTCCTGCCGCAGAAAAAGCGTTTTACGATTTATGCAATACCTTTGCAATACATTTTGCCACCTCATTTTCCCAACCATATACTCTACCATTTTTCCCAACCATATACTCTACCATATACTCTACCCATCTTGCATAACATAGCTCCAAGTGATTTTACTTAATTCTACCTAATTCCCCTAATTCATTTTGTAAAATTTCAGGAGTTTTACTCTCATTTAGATAATTGATTCAATTCATGCTATTCATTAGCTTGAATTCGGGGAACTTTTGCGATATCCTCTATGAAAGGCTATGTCTAGAACTATATATCTGATAATAAAGTTTGCACAAATATCATCTATTAATTTTACAATAATTAATAAAAATGTCACGTCATTTTATTGATCATTTGTTGTTGTTGTTAGTTATAATTGCAAAGTTGTCATTTCTCTTTATATAGACTAGTTGAACTACATCGTCCCAACATGCTATTAATTCTCTGTTTTAATGCTAATTAATTTTGAGTTTGATTTTCGAGCATTGTCTCCTACAATTATTCGTGCTCTATTCTGAAAAAATTCTATGTATTTGTACAAGGTTAAACTGTTTATCTTCCATAATTATATAATTACATTTCCTTTAAGTCTATCATTGACCTCTATATTTATGAATATTGAATCGTGCTCCCATTGCAGATAATATCATCCATAGATCGATTTTATGCTTATATGCTAATGGTCATGGTATAACCAGTGGCTGAAATGATAGCAAGAAAACTTTCTAGGCTTTCGTAAACCACACTGGGATCGACAAATTCCTTCCTGCCGCATATCGGATTTGAAATTTCTTCTATATTTAGCGGGTTTTGCAAGTATAGATTTAAGTGTTGCAGACTCACGTTTCCTGGAATATATTTTAAAATCATCTGTAGTGTGGTTTAACTCAACTTTCTCATACCAGAATTCATTTTTAGAGGGTTTTTTTTTTTAATTTTATAAGAAAAATTTGGAGAAATCGGCATCCTGGATCTAAATGATTATAATTACACCGTGTTACCCTTCACTTTACAGGACATGAAAAAATATTTCGATTGATACCGTATTTGACAATGTACTAACGAAACGTATCAATGTACCGATGTACCGTACATTGGTACGGTTCGTTGACTAACGGTACATGGATATCATCAACCGTAAAATGTACCGTATTTGACAATGTACCAGATGGGTAACTTACATGTTAAAAATGTTAAAACTTGCATGTTAAATATGTTAAAAATATATAAAATTTCGAATCAATTTCAAAGTTTTTTTTCGAATTTAAAAAAATCTATCTAGTTTTAGATTTTTATGTAACAAGGCCGAATATAGTTTCAGGAAAATTCATTAATGCATGTGTCAGCTTTTGCGTACTCAAGAAATTAACCACAGACGTACATATGGGCAAACAGACAGACAGACGGGCGTCACTCCAATATAGTTAAAACGTGTTCTGGTGGTCATAAAATATATACTCTGTAACAAAATAATCGACAAACCAAGAAGGAGTTGTCCGATTATAATGACATTTCGTATGCAAAGACATTTTGAGCGGACATGCAGATGGATAAAATTTGGTGTCCACTGTAAAAATAGTGTGAGCTCCAACGCATCGGAACTACACATTCAGCAGGTGTATATCTGAGCAGGTGTATATCAGGGCAGGTGTATATCTGGGCAGGTGTATATCTGCAGGTGGGTATGGTCTGGGGTGCCATCTCCTTTGATAGCAGGACCCCTTTGGTAGTCATTCCTGGCACACTGACAGCACAGCGGTATGTAGACAACGTTCTACGACCTGCTGTGTTACCGTTCCTTTTGTGACACCCCGGACTTACTTTTCAACAAGATAATACCCGGCCGCACACGGCACGTGTTGCTATGAATTGTTTTCAAGCTTGCACAAAACTTCCTTGGCCAGCTATGTCTCCTGATCTCTCTGCCATTGAGCACATTTGGGACGTTATGGAAAGGCAATTGCAACCATCTGGGAATGTTGACTATTTACTCCGACAGTTGGCAATAACTTTAGCAGGACACTATCTGTGAACTTTATCAGTCTATGCCATGCCGGGTAGCATCTTGCATCCAGGCCAGAGGTGGACCTATGCGTTATCCACTTCCTCTCTTAGTATGCGGTCAAACTCTAAATCATTAAATTTTTCTGAAATTTTAATCATTTCTTTTTCTATGTATGTATTTCACATCCACCAATTTTTATCACAAACGGACAACTCGCTCTTAGTGCCTCGATTTTTTTGTTACAGAGTGTATATTGACATCAGAATCTCGAATTTAAAATGTTTTGTGAAAACAATACTTTCTCAATGCAACGTATGAGAAAATAAAAATGTTTTCCGTGTTAGGGGGCAACACTGAATGTGTTGTTATACACAGATATGCACAAAATTGTGGCTATCAGGTCTTCTTAACGTTGGTGCTATTGACTATTTCATGCTGGCTTCGGGTTTCTTAATCATAGTTCAGAAAGCTCGATGGGTTCTATTATGTGCAATTTGAGCCTGATTCTCACTTTAGAAACGCCCAAATTGATAAGTTCCATAACTACGAACTGTAATTATTCCTTCAATTCGGTGTGCTCTGAAACATTTAAGTTTCCATCATCTACCAATACCTAACCTAAGGATCTTTAACATCACTGCGTTTTTTAAAAAAACACAAACGACTATATAACGATCGATCGTTAAAAATATATTATATATTTGAAAGGTTAAATGTAATGGAAGATATAATTTCTTTATCAAAGATTTGGCTTACGCTCACATTTCAATAATTGAGGGAGTGTTTAAATTCTCGTGAATTCGCGACGGAATTAAAATTATCCTAAGATGTTATGATGCAAAATTTTGCATACACCAGTATATATATTTAAAAAGCGAAGTCCGATAGAATTAATTGTCAATTAAGTTTATTCTATATTATTTTCGTTGCCATTTCGACCAAACTGAATGAAAAAAGCTTATGTGGGCAACACATGACTTTCCTTATATAATGCAATGAATTTACTACTTTTACAGTAAAAAAATAGGTTTTTCTTATAGTAGATACTTATATTCTTTCCAAGATATTGAATTTTCGACAATTAGTCGTCATTTTCATTGATTTAGCGTCATTTTAATCCATTTGGCGAGATTTTCGTTAATTTGACAACATTTCAAAAAGTCACCAAGTTGGCGACATTCCGCCAAATTCGTCTCCAAAATCTCGCCAAACTTTACTGACGGAGAAATAAGTTATTCTTATAACAGATAAATCACTATTGGCGTTCAAATGCAAAAGTATTACTCGAAGTATCTTTTCTCATGAATGGAACGAGCTAGATCCACGAGAATGATGTCACCCAATTTATCGCATGGTATTACATATGAAAAGCGAACATGTTTCTCAATAGGAAATATATATATTTTTTATTTTATATGACTTTTGATAATTTTTTTTGAAAAATGTAAAATATCTCGAGAACGGTTCATATTAGCGTTCTAAATTTTATGTTAATCGTTTTCTAATGAAAAATTACATAAGAAATGTCTATTTGCGTAACTTTATTAGCGGTTTTGATTCTATGACGATTTTTTCAAAATTTCCCTCGAAAATTTAGGAGGGTTTTGAACATTCGATTACGTTTAAAAACAATAGGCTTCTAGTGTTTACGGATTGTGATTTTTGTACCAAATTTCATTCGAATCGGTCCATACGTTCGTCAGTTATCGTCTCCAGAGATCCACTGACACACGCACACACCCAATTTCACACACACACACACACAGACATCACTTCAAAAATGTTTGATTCGTGATCAGGGATGTTTGAAACGTGCTCTCCCGTCGAAAACTCGAATTCGAATTTTCGACCCCGTCACAATACTTTCCTTATACATTATGTATATAAGGAAAATAAAAACATTTCTGGGGATACTGATTAAGACAAAAAAATTTTTTATTAGTTTTTCGTTCATCTATCGTACTCTTAGGTTATCGGTATGAAATCGATGATGCATTAGAATAAAAAGATTAGCACAAAATATGGTCCAAGTATTAAATGTTATACTACGATGGAAACAGCGTCGAGATTATTAAACCAAATTTCTGTCTTACGTATAGCACAAAATTACTTCAGCGCATTTCGAAATATTCAGAGTTTTCTTACTGCTTCACCAAATTCATTTGATATGAATATTTAAAAATTAATTCAAATTAAATTCAACGTGTCGGAATTATTCTTAATTTGATTAAAATGAATTACTGTTCATGCGCACTTTGAATAGCTAAACCATTTTATTTTTGCATCAATATTTGTTTTTATGTTAATTTTGTGTTACAAATGGAAAACAAAACGTTACGTTTTATGTCATACAGAAGAGTCTACAAACTTGAGCTTGTTGAATGGGAATTTCAATTATTTGACAGGTTTAAATTAAAACTGGTATATAAAAAGAAAACAAATAAAAATGTATTATATGTACATCGAACTCCAGGGATACAAGCATGTTAACAACAATTTATTACCAACCACTTTTCGTTTGCGTCAGCAAGTATTATGTGAAAAATGTTAATTGAAATTACTAAATATTATTAATAACTTTAAAACTAACTCAAATTTATTTAAAACATGTTGAATTGATACAATTCAGGCAAATATATTGAAATTCCAGATTTTCAGTTATGCTGATAAATTCATTTCATTATGTTTGATAAAAATTCAAAATATCTGCAGTTGAAACTAAAACATTCATTTCAACGTTTAATACTATTATGTAAAATTAGCTGTGCCCAAGCAGAGTAATGCTCAGTATCCGTTGTCAATTTGCTACACAATCTCTGGGGGGGGGGGGTGACTCCATTCACATTTTTCAATCTTTATTTCATATCATTTAGTTTGTATGTCAGTCATTATAAAATTGAAGGTATTTCTCCGGATACATGCAACTTAATTATTATACGACCTTCTAATGAAGCATTAATAATATTTTATTAAATTAAATTAACTGCAGGTCAAATTATATATAATGTGTAGTGCATGAAATGCTACAGTTACTATGATAAAATCATGCTCAAAATGATTACGGACGAGCTAAGCGAAATCAACATTTGCCTGAATTTTGTGATCCTTTTTACTCGAAAACTACAATAGGTAGTAAGATGAAATTTTGGATACATACTTGAAATTGCACGGAGATTTGTAGAGTTACAATTTTAATTATTAAAACAAACTGTAACAGGGTTAAATGTCACTTTTAATCGGCGCATGCTCACTACGATTCCTTTAAATAACAAGTACCCAACAACTTTCTAAAATTTAATCAAAGTATGTGCAATTAAATGGTGATTTAAACGTGCTCCTGTATATCAAATACGGCTTTGCGAGTTAAATGTCTATTTTAATTTCATTGTTTTCCCGTATCTTAATTTAACATTCAAATTTTAACAATTTATATAATCGTGTGTATGAGGATTCTCAAAAAATGAAATTAATTTGTTATACTTCCAATTTCATAATTATTTTTTAAATTAAGTTTTAATCTGAAATATTTCACAGCTTGCATACTTCATATGCGTGAGTCCATTAAAACCCCGGCTTTTTGCTAGTCATAATTAAAAACTTAAATTTTTGACGTCATATTTTTCATAGATGAGCAGAAGCCCGAAGAAAATAATCAAAACTCATTGCACAAAATCCAGAACAAAATAATAAATAAGTACTTAATGTATAATTATTTCATAAAGTTTTAAAACCATAGATATAGAATTTTGCCTCCGTATTTAAAATATTTTTTATGGCTAGGCACTTTATCGTCTAATCATTCGCCTATTTTTAACGGCCAGATCGTGAACCATTTTGCTGTCATATGACGTTGTTCCAGCTCAACAGGATGGAACATCTGTGGGCAGCAACACTATGCCCTTAATGGACACCACAACTTCCATGTCCCCAGGTGGGACTCAAACTCATAACTCAGCTGTTGAAAGAGTAGAAGGAAACTCTTACCTTTGACCTCTCAGCCACCGCGAAGTCTGTTTTGAACAATGCAATTTAGAATGAACTCGTTGCCATTCGGCAAACGATAATTAGACTATTTTCAGAGCGAAGTAATTATATGCTTTATATATACAGATATAAATATTTACTAAACATATTAAGTGCATTTTTTCAATGATTATATAATAACCACAATGTTTTTCAAACCGCATTGACTGAACAGTTATGATTTATTGCTCAGAGATATTAATAGAAAATTTAATCCATGATACGGATTAATCATTTGTAGCATTGATGCAATTACTTTTATCAAAGTATTTATTTACATCGATTTTAAGTAGTGGCTTAATTGTTTAAAAGATTAAGTGTAATATTAAACATACGTTCTCGCTTCATGGGTTTAACGAATTGTTTCTGAACCAGCAGAAGATGTCAAAGTTAAAGGATATGAATTTAAAATGTTTTGTTTAAATTAAATGGTAAATTATACATAATACTGATAGGTAGGGCAATTATGTATTTACCAATTATCGCTACAATTTGTATATAATATAATAAACTAGAATATCGATAGCGAGTTTAGAAATTATATACATGGCTCCTGGAAAAGGCATTAAGTGCTCCAATAACTTTGTAAGGAAAAGTCATGAATTTATACATTAGGCTTATTTATACCAAAGTGCCTATTAGCGATCAAATAAAAGTGGTTGCAGAGCTTTTAAGAAAATTAAAAAAACTTAGAACGTATAACTCGGCAGCAAAATGAGGTAGACAACATAAGCCTACCACAAAGTTATAAAGCATTGTACAGTGAATAGGAAATGACGATAAAACTACTACAGGAGACAGTAATTTCACACACTATGGATAGCCGGTCATCCAAATAGTTGCTCTATGGCCTCGGACGAGTCGGGCGGTCTGGCTCTTCAACACACTATGGTTACAGGTGAAGTGTTATCCTATTCAGAAAAGTTGAAATAAACAGAACTTGTATACACACAGTTCAAATGTATTGTCCGTTCAAAATTCCCTCCGTTAGTAACAATTCCCTCCGTTAGTAACAATTCCCCTCATTTAAATTCGAGAAAGAATATTATCCCGTACTTTGATAAGCATTGTGGGCGTCACCGTGTTATACAGTCACCGATGATTCTGCATTTTAACATGCATTTATCGCTTTCAATATACACATTTCGATACTTATTCAGACTAATTAGATGACTATCTTCAACTTTGTAGTTGACATGTTTCTTCCATTTAGTTTTGCTGCAGATATTTTCAGCCTAACTTTTTAAATCATCCACTAGTGGCGCTGAAAACACTTTTAATCAGTCGGGTATGATTGCATTACTTTAAATAGAGCGATGTGTACATTTAGCGACATTTCCTTCCAAAGGCGCTGGGGGTAGTTAATGTTTTACATCGAAGCAAATTGCAAAAATATGAACACATTGTGAAAATGAGCATGTTATTGATTTGAGCACATTGCAAACATATTAGAACATTGTAAAAATTAGCACAGTGTTGATATGAATCCATTGCAAAAGTTTGAGAACATTGCAAAATTGAACACATTGATGATATACGAACACAATGCCAATACATGAGAATATTGTAAAAATGAGCACAGTGCTGATATTAGTACAGTCCGTAGGTATGGAAAAAGGGGCTTGCCGTGCAAAAGGTGGAGTAGAAGATTTTATTTTTTGTATTTGTATGTATTGCTGCCAACATGAAAAAACCAAGTTATCCAACATGGCCGACCTCGGGAGAAATTTTGGCAGCCAAAAAACTATGAAATTTTACGACTTTTTTTGATTTTTTCGAAATATCTCAGAAACGATCTACTTTTGCGATTCTTTCTCAATATAAAATTTAAAGATAATTAAATTTCCTACAATTTTCACAATTACAACTTTTTTATAACACGAATAGTAAGTGTGCTACAGATTTTTGAAAGTTAACATTTTTTTCTCAATTTGATAAAACTCAAAATAAAAATCGGTTTTATTTTACTCTTAATTTCTATTTACTTCTCCTCCAAATGCACAACACTTCTTTTGCTTATATTGTTGATGCGTAAAATATTGGATGCATGAAAAGGTGTCGGAGGATGGGGAGGGAGATGGGAAACGTAGCCAGTTGGGGGTGACCTTGAGGAATGGCGGCTGCTTCACAGCTGAAAGCGAGATAAGCCATATTACTCACAACCTGCACCAATAATGCCTGTCTAATGGGTATTGCTGCAAAATTTAGACAAGCCTTGCATGTGCTCGAATGTAAGGCACCCACAGCAAAATTATGGGTTCAATATTTTCGTATAACAACACTCCTCAAACCGTTCACCGAGGCTGAGCATACAGGCAACTGGAAGCTTCATCTTGACTCCATTCAAAAAGCACTACCATTTTTCCATGCAGCTGGCCATTTCTTATACGCCAAAAGTGCGCATCTCTACCTTCAAGACATGTTGAAACTAGAACAATTAATGGACCCAACTGAATTTCACGACTTCTCCACTAAAGGGAATTTCACCATAAGACGCTCCAATAAATGCTGGTGTGGAATTTCGTCTGACCAGACTATTGAACAGACACTTATGAGGAGTATGAAAGCCTGTGGAGGGGTCACACGTGGGAGAGGATTTTCAGACGGTGTTTTGGCAAAATGGACTTTGGCAATGATATTCATGCAAAATGTTTGTGATGAAATTGAACAATTCTGGGATGTACATTAAGAAAACTTCAGAGCAGCATGTGGACATGCGAAGTTCTCGTATCGACAGAGACAGAAGTGACTCAATTAGACTGCGAGAGTTGCTTTCTCAACATCCCCCCTTTTCAGACATTGATGCCATAATGTCATTAAGCAGTGGTATTGTTGGAGGAGCAGATGTAAACTGTCATTTGGCTCAAGAGGTTGGCATGGAAAGGGTCATGACAATGGTCGCTCATGGGAAATTTTAAAAATGTGACCTTCAAGAGGAAAGTAAGGTTGTAACCCTTGCATCGGTTGTCAGTAGTATTAAAGCAGGAACCCTCAAAGTAATTGCTATTGATGCGCTGACACTTTTCCAAAGATTGTGTCTTTCTAAACAGTCTGATGAAGACTTAAAAATGTTTTTTACTTATGAACTTGCACCCTACCCGATATCACTTTTCTCCGAATAAGGCATACGGAAAGGTACAAAGTCTTCATTATACATGGCTTTCACCCCAGTCGATTGCAAAGAAATTGCAGGAAAGAAACAGTTTGCTGTTATAGATGGAGGATACCTCCTACACAAAGTTACTTGGCCTCAAAATGCTTCCTTTGCTACCATAACTAAACATTATTCTTTATTTCTTAAGAGACATTATAGATCGCGAGTTGTGGTTGTATTCGATGGGTATCCTGCACGTACTGGCACCAAAATATCTGAGCGATTGCGGCGTATGAGGATGCACCATTCCCCTGAAGTAATCTTTGAAGTGAATACGATCAACCAAGTCGCCCAAGAAAATTTTTTGGCACATAATCAAAACAAGAGTCGTCTGATCGAACTTCTGAAAGCCAATTTTGAAGAGTGTGATATTGAAATCAAGCATGCTCAAGAGGACGCTCACTTACTGATCGTCAACACTGCCATTTCGAAGGCAAAAGAACTTGAAAATGTGATCGTAGTTGGGAAGGATATCGATCTGCTATAGTTCTGATGACAGGGTTAGACCAGTCATTCAGCAACTTATTCTTTCTTACGCCTAGGAGAGGGAATGCTGGCAATGTGTTATTTTCAACTATATCATTTAAGTTCGACCCAGGCAATATCCTGTTCATACATGCATTTAGTGTATGTGATTCCACATCAGCCATCTTTAGTCAAGGCAAAATTAAATTGTGCAAGATTGTCAACAAATCGCCTGAAGTGAAGAAAGTCACTGAAACATTCATCGATCCACTCAGCAGTCACGATGACATAGCTGCAGTTGGAGAAGAAATTCTGAAAACATTATACACAGGCGACATCCATTCCGACCAATCCCTGAACACTTTGCGATTTAATCTGTTTGCAAAATCAGTCTCCAACAGAAAAATAAATCTCGCACGACTACCACCTACGTGCGATGCTGCACGCTATCATTCCTACAGGTGCTACTATCAAGTTCAAAGCTGGTTAGGCAATGGCACCAACCCGGAGGAATGGGGTTGGGCGTGCAGCATAGGAGGTCTATTGCCTGTTGACACAAAAAGAAATTCAGCATCTGAGAATCTTCTGAAGAGTGTGTCTTGCGCTTGCAAGAAAGGGTGTAGTGGACCCTGCTCTTGTCGCAAGGCAGGTTTGAAATGCTCCAGCAAGTGCAAGCACTGCAGTGACATGGGGTGTGACAATGTCGTACCAATTTCTTCTTTGGATGATACTGAAGAAGAAGATGACTTACTCCACCAGCTCTTGGAACCACTGCAACACGTGGATGAACAACTTGAGGATGGCAACTTCCTTCCACCTCCGACGGTTGCTGAACCCGAAGAAGAACATATATCCTCAAAACGTCTTCGAAGAAGATAAATATGTATGTTTTCAGTTTTACTTATTAATTTCCTTTCTTTAATTGTTTCAAACCTGTACGAATCTTCTTGTAATTTGTATATAAATGTTAAATTTCTGCAATTTGTGTTTTTGAAGATAATTATGTGTTTTTGTACTTTAAACAAGTTTGGCCATTTGTGGAGATTATTTAAATTTAATTTGGTGCATTGGTATTATTATTCATTATGTTAATGTATTATACCTTGAAAATTAATTGAATTACAATCTGATCTTACAATATGATCTGATCGAGTCGTCTGCGAAATGTGAGGGGGAGAATTGTGACTGCGGGGTCAGGAGGGCAAGGGGTGTTAATGCGTTTTTTTACTAAGTAGAGAAAAAATGTCAGATTTTAAGAAGCTGTAGTGCGCTTACTATTTGTGCTATAAAATAGTTGTAATAGTAAAAATTGTAGGAAATTTAATTATCTTTAAATTTTATTTCGAGAAAGAATCTCAAAAGTCGATCGTTTCTGAGATATTTTGAAAAAAACAAAAAAAGTCATAAAATTTCGTGGTTTTTCGGCCGCCAAAAGTTCTCCCGGGGTCGGCCATGTTGGATAACTTGGTTTTTTCATGTTGGCATCAGTATATACAAATGCAAAAAAAAAATCTTCTACTCCACCTTTTGCAAGGTACAATGTATCTACTGACTGGACTATATGAGCACATTGCAAAAATGAGCCCATTAATGATATGAGTGTATTACAAAAATACTTGAAATATTTTTAATGAATTAAGTATAAGATAAAGCGAATATGGGAACTTTAAGTGTATTTTAATGGATATAAACGTTCTAATTTACTTAAAATAAGTTAGGAAATTATGTTAATGCATACGCTATGGAAACATATAGATTCAGTGGGAAATAAAAAAATTCGAAGTTATGAACCCAGTATGCAAAATTAGAGCTTCTTTAAGACTATCGCAATGCCAATAATCTCATCATAGATGTCTATTATATTTCTTTTTAATTAAATACCTTTATTATATCGAGAGATACAGTACTTTCTGTGGGAAATTGAAGTTTCGTATATCTAAAGAAAAGCTCAAGTAAACTACCACAACATCATTGCAGATTTAATTCCGAATAAAAGTACTTCCAAATTATCCACTAATTTCTCGAAATAAAACCTTGTGATCTATATAGAAAAATTAGTTCTATGCTTTTCAAGAATTTTGCCTTCTTCCATTAATTAATTTTAACCATAAGAGTATACCGCGCAGTTTCAGTATATACCGTTTCATCACTTTTCGAACTAATTATCGAGATCCTAATTGGGAAAATTATATTATGGTATAATATGAATAAAGAGTTTACGTTAATCATACATAAGATAATTGAATATACGTTTAGTATTAAGCAAATCTTATCCATGGTGTTTGTTACCACCATTAATGTATCGGATAAAGATGATTCAAAATAACTTTTATTTTGTCCTTTGATAATTGAATAACAATTATAGTTGCATACATTATATATAATGCATTAAAAGCATATGAATATTTGAACCATTATTCCCGTGAAAATTATTTGTTTTAACCCGGGAGTGCAAGCTTGGTGCTCTGTGTACCCAGCTGTGGCAATTGCAGTCTTTCAGGAACTGATAATTGCTAATTTTTTGTAACTGCTAAAAATATTGAATTGACAATTTGTTTCGTACGATGGAGCTGTCAACTCATAAAGCTAGTAGACAATTTTGCAACAGCATTTCCTGCCTTACGTATGGTCTTAGGCAAGATCTCACCAAACAGATTGTTGTACGCTCCATCATTTCAAGTCTTCGAAAAATAGAGTACTAGTCTGCGACTGGGTTACCAAAATCGCCCGAGCTCTCAATCCGATTTTAAACTTATGACATGTATTTAAGTCAGAGGTGTGGAAACACAAGACCCGAGCAAAAGATCAGCCGAATAAGGTTAACTTGCCTGCATATTGATGCTTAGGCAGTTTTCCGACTTGTATATTGCAAAAGAAGAACCCACGATCAAATGACAAAATTATACAGAAAAAATTGGAGCGGGCCACATTGCATCTAATTACACCAGCAAACTTATTGCAATACAGGAAGCACTGAATATCTATATCTCTCTCTTTCAGATTCCGATAGGGCTAATGGCCTGGTTATCTTTAGTGATTCTAAGGCTGCCATTGAGGTAATCCAACTGGGATGCCCAAGACTTGCTGGTGTAATACATCTCCTCCTTGACAGGACCAAACTACTAGAGAAAAGTTGCACCCTGCGATGGATTCCTGCACATGTTAATATCGGGGGAAATGAGGTTGCTGACAATCTGGCCAAAGAAGCGAGATGCCTAAATAGTGGCCACGGAAATTGCGCCACCTTTAGCGATGCGAATGCAATGGCAAGATCCAAACTTAGGGAATGCTCAATTCGAGAATGTGGCCAAATCTGTGAAATAAATGAAGAAAAATCATCACAAAAACAATTGTAAGGCTTCGTACACGTCACTACGGGTGTATGAAAATCAATGGAAATGGAGTTGGGTTTACAGAGACTGTAGAAACTGTCCCGAAACCGAATTCTCTCCTGAACATGTCTTTACATGTCCTGCCATTTTGGCAGCACTTCAAAACATCGTGGAATTTCCACAGGAGATGCTTTACTCCCATAGCATCATTGCGTGTTATGTTTCGATATATTCCCAGAAATATTCCCAGGCATAAATTAATATACCTACTGCGGTGTTTATACCGAACTCATTGAACGATAGTTCAGTTGGAGTAATTTGTTTATTAAACAGGTTTTCTTACAAACCAAAAAGTGTCTGCTTTTCTTAAACTGCATCATAACTACGTATTAAATGGCTGTGCATTGCCACAGAGACGATATACTCGTATATGATATATTATGTATATTAGTTAAATTCTGGGGTGTAATGACCCCCCTAAAAAAAATATGCCCGTCCAAACTGTTACCCTAAATCTTTCTGGAATGTCGAACGGTCTGGAAGTCAACAGCAATCCCTGAAAAGTAAAAAATTAATGACATTGAAAAGAAAAACGAAATTTTAAATCTAAATAAAATGTATATTTTGAAATAAATATACCGATATATATTTGAAGACGCATTTCTCAAGCGCAGATATAAGGCAGAAGATGGTCAAGAAAATATATAACAATAGTAATTCGTCATAAAAGCAATAAAAGTGACAACAGTAAGTACACGTCAGTTAATAAAAGTCCACGGAAAACAACATCTCTAAGATCAATAGCGCCATGATTTGACAACATTAATGCAAACATATTTACAACAAGCCGTAAAGTCAACATCACTTAGGCAAAAGATGACGCAAGGCTTCGGTAATTTGGCGCCATATCGCCAATTTTTGCGACTTTTTAATGGTGCTAGTTGGATAATTGTTTATTAAAATATTTTAATATATGGACTATATTGCTTATTACTGATGCTATCAATATTGACAATTGTAAAGTTAGATTTGCTGTTGTTGTTACTAATCCCCCGTGGTGAAGGAGCGCCTATGCACCACGTCCACTAGACCCCCCTGATCACATGGCGAAGGGGAGAGAATATGCAGATTCATTTTTATTGAGGCCCCCCACGGGCGGAAGTCTGGCTTTGCCTCGACGACACAACATCCATGCCAGCTGGCGGGATTCGAACCCACAACCCGGCAATCCAGCGGTCAGACGGAAACGCATGACGCCCTTGACTGCTCGACCACCGGATCGGCAAAGTTAGATTTGATCAAAATATAAGTTAATTGGATACTGCGAAAAAGTATTATATGTTGTCCCCAAGAAAAGCGACAAATGTGTAATTTATTGTTAAAAATATTGTGCAGTAGAATCTTGCGCATTTTTTCTTTTCTTTTTATTTTGCTGTGAAATAAATAATTTAATAAAAAGCTGCTTACATCATATTTTTAAGCGTATTTTTTGATAATACGAGCAAAACATGCCAGAAACCGAAAAGAAGTAAAACTGTTATATATAAGACTGAAAAATGAAACCAAATGAATAAATTTTCCAATAGTTATAATTTTAAGTTGAAATTTGGACTATTTATGTTGATTTTATAGTTCAGAATAATTCTGTGAAATTTATAAATTATTCATAAAGATTATCTATTCTTAAAATTCATACCGTGTCTCTTAATTAGAGTATATTTTTGCAGACATTTTCTGTGATGCGTTTGAAAGCTTACATGTAATTTTACATATATTTTAATAGAAGAGAGATTGAGCTGAAACTAATTGCTTCTAAATTATCAAAAAAATGTAGAAGTTACACTTGAGAGATTAATTCACATGCGAGTTCCAGTCGATTAAATGTTGTGATAATTATTTAAACAGAAAAATAAGTGTTAAATGTTATTTGCAGTGTAATTGATTATGTTTCAATTGGTGCAGGTAAATATTGTTTGGTAAATTAATTGTCATCTTTGCTTTGAATAACGTATGCACTGTCCTAAATATTCGAAATTTAGTTTAATAACTGTGACAATTCAAAGGTTGAAGAAATTAATACCACAGAAATGATATAGAGATGACAAGATAATAGATAGATAATATAGAAATGGCATATATAAGCATGGCGAATTGATAAATTAAAATTGTTAAAAAACAAGAAGATCAATCATGGTTACAGCATTGATTATGCAACACTCTCCAACTTCAATGCAATTTTATTTAAACATGTCCAAAATGCAATAAATTCCTCGGTAATATTTTAAAACTTATCACAATACTGGATTAATTTATAATATTTGAAAACTTAAACCTCCATCGAAAAAAATGGACTTCATTCAAATGACGGCATTGAAATATAAATTGCCTCGTTTAAACATCACTAAAATGTGATACATTTCTCAGTAATAATTTTAGAATTATCATAATACTACGATAATTTATTATATTTGAAAACTTCATCGAAAACAACTGAAATTCATTCGAATGACATCATAGAAAAAATAACTCGCCTGCCTCTCTCTATAAAAGCAGCATTTCATTCATAAATAATTTCCCATTCATGTCATTCATCACAATACTATAATGAATTATTTTATTTAAAATATAAGACCATGGAGCTACAAGTAATTAAACTCTATGCTTAAAACTTCATCGAAAAAAATCGTCCTTCTCTTTGTAAAAACAGTGAATATTTCATTCATATCAGCTATGCAGACTCCATGAACTAAAGGATTTTGTGTTAAATAAATACAGCAATTCTTACACAACTCATCTTACATATTTTGCTGTTTACATTTTACATAAGTGAAAAATAGGCTTCGTTCTAGAAATAATCAAATTTGGATGAACATTTAATATAGAAATATAGCAATTATAATACAACTCTGTCTATATATTTTGCTGTTTACATTTTACAAAGGTGAAAAATAGGCTTCGTTGTAGAAATAATAAAATTTGGATGAGCATTTAAACTCAAATATATTGTAATTGCGTTGTTTCAATATGTAGATGCACAGAATTTAAGCAAAAATAAAGTGGTTTTAGGACGGATACAACACTCAATATGAATTAAAAAAAACTTTAAACATCACGATTTTGAGACAAGATGGATGCCATATATCATTTTGAAGTGGGTTACGTGATCTTTCCATATCATGGTCACGTGATCGCTTCGTATAAGAGGTGCTATTAATATTTTAATTTTTATTTTAAAAACTACCAAATATATTTCGCTGAATTTTTTTTTTATATTTTATGGAATAATTTGAATATTAACTAAAATTTTGGAAGCAATTTGTGAATTCTTAATCCGCTTAAAAAATGCTTGAAAAATTAGGTCCCTTAGGGCTCAATGTATTTCATGTTTTCAACCCGGGTTCAATCCAAAACTAATTGGGTGATATTATACATTTATATTCCCATAGTTCCTACAGACTGTCTGAACAACATACTAAAATTTTATTCTGATTAAGTAATTTTTACGGCAGTTATCGTACTAACAGACAGACAGACAAAATGAAAAAAGTCATAAACACTTTTCAACTTTGTTGTAAAATGTTAAAAATTAATTGGATTGTATGTAATCACCTTTACATATGTCATTTACATATTATAATGCTTATTGTTTCTTTAAATTATGTTAATGTACAAATACAATTACTTTATGGGCGCCTTACCGTTTTATTTTTAGTCGCATTTGACCAATCATTTTGTGTTATCTAAAAAAATTTTTAACACTTTACAATAAAGTTGAAAAATGTTTATGACTTTGTTCATTCTGTCTGTCTGTCTGTCTGTCTGTCCGTTAGCACGATAACTGCCGTAAAACGAATTAATCAAAATGAAATTTTAGTATGTTGTTCAGACGGTCTGTAGGACCTATGGGAATATAAATGAAGCGGTTAGTAATTAGTTTTGGATTGAACCCAGGTTGAAAAAATGAAATACATTGATCCATATGGGAACTAATTTTTCAAACATTTTTTATGCGGATTTAAAATTCACAAATTGCTTCGAAAATGTTAGGTGATATTCAAATTATTCCATAAAATATATAAAACCAATTTCAGCAAAATATATTCAGTAGTTTTTTACATTAAAATTAAAATAATAATTACACCTCTTATATGGAGAGATCACGTGACCATGATATGAAATGATCCACTTCAAAATGAAATATGGCATCCATCTTGTCTCAAAATCGTGATTTTTAAAGTTCTTTTTAATTCATATTGAGTGTTGTATCTGTCCTAAAACCGTTTTATTTTTCCTTAAATTCTGTGCAACTATATACTGAAACAACGCAATTACAGTATATTTGAATTTAAATGGTCATCCAAATTTGATTATTTCAACAACTATTTTTAACTTATGTAAAATGTAAGCAGCAAAATATGTAGAATGAGTTGTATAAGAATTGCTGTATTTCTTATACAACTCCTATACAACTCATTCAAAATTATTTAGTTCATGGAGTCTGCATAGCTGATATGAATGAAATATTCATTGATTTTACAAAGAGAAGGACGATTTTTTCGATAAAGTTTTAAGAATAGAGTTTAATTACTCCATGATCTTAATTTTTAAATAAATTATTATAGTATTGTGATGAATGAAATGAATGGGAAAATTTTATGAATGAAATGCTTCATTTATAGAGAGTCAGGAGTGTTATTTTTTCTATGACGTCATTTGATTGAATTTCAGTTGTTTTCGATGAAGTTTTCAAATATAATAAATTATAGTATTATGATAATTTTAAAAATATTACCGAGGAATGTATCACATTTTAGAAATGTTTAAACCACACAAGTTATATTTCAATGCCGTTATTTTAATGAAGTTCATTTTTTTTCGATGAAGGTTTAAGTTTTCAAATATATATTAAATTAATGTAATGTTATGATAAGTTTTAAAATATTACCGAGGAATGTATTACATTTTAGAGATGCTTAAATAAAATTATATTGAAGTTGGATAGTGTTTCATAATCAATGCTTTAAGCATGATTGATCTTTCTTGTTTACTTTTTAAAACAGTGTACTAAAAAAAAATACGCTATATAGTAACCAAAATAAAAAAAAATAATAATTAGACTTAACTACAACAATAATATTTACAATTCTCCGCATAAAATTATATGACGCTCAAGTGAGGATTCATGTTGCAGAGTTACTCTGCAAACCTTCCTTACTTTTGAGGCTTTAAGCTGGATATTAATATTTTTGCTCTCATAAATATATTTTTGTAGAACTTTTATGGAACGGCTTAGTTATCCTAACTCTAAAATGGAATGCGGAGCATATTTTTTTCAGCTGGATTTATCTGACTTATTGTCTAATTATCGGAGCTTACAAAAGTTTGAGAGAAAGCGTTTTATTTAAATGCCTGTTTCCCTTGCAATTGAATGTCTTGTATAATTATTGGACGATATATACACTCAATTGCATATATATATATATATATATATATATATATATATATATATATATATATATATATATATATATATATATATATATATATATATATATATATATTTATATATATATATATATATATATATATATATATATATATATATATATATATATATATATATATTTATATATATATATATATATATATATATATATATATATATATATATATATATATATATATATATATATATATATACGTGGAATATAAGGATATATACATGATGATATATACATGAGAAGTGAGAACGGGAGTGACCTTATGATTTGCATATAATGGTAGGGGTGGTTTGCGACACCCCTTTCCCGCTTAAAGCAACTTTTACGACCCGGGCAACGCTCACGGCTCCAATGTAACTGAATAGTCAATCTCCCACATGTGCAAATATAAAAGCACCCGATCAGACACAGAAGCAAAGATGGAACCAAGAAAGGAAGAGATACATCCATCAAACTAATTGGATATTGGCTCATGTGGGTTTCACAGCACATTTGTTAAAATATGTCACTTAGTCTCTTATTGACATAAGTCATTCAATTGTGGAACATTAGATAAAATTTAACATTAATATCCCTAGCAGTTGGAACCGTAACTTAACCTTGGTATCCTGATAAATGATCATTTATATTTAACCACACGGTACCGCTGCTTTGGGAAACAATATATTAGGATGTAGAATAAAGTGGTATTCTCAACACATTTTATGAAAAAATGTCACTTAGGCACTTATTGAACTGATCCATTCAACTGTGGACCATTAGATATGTTCTAACAGAATACCGGTTGAAAATCAAAGGTCTCGCAATAAACAACCCCTGAATAAAGTACATTTTAATAATTCGCGTTTCATATTTATTCTGCAAATCGAATATTTTTGTGTGCAGAATACCCTAAAGAAGGAAAAATTGGAAAACATAAATTGAGCCCTTCTTCCATTCAAACTATCTACCCGTACACCAAATTAAAGTATGTATCTCATCCTGAAGCATGCTATTTTATCATTTTCCTTTTCGAACGTTTTCTGTTTAGAACACCCTTAAATGTACATTTTTGATAAACTCTGTTAGTCTTGGGTCTCATTTATTCCGAAAATCGAACATACTGGTGTATGGCACCCCTTAATGTTCCAAATATTGGAAATGTAAACTTGCAAACTTTCTTCTTTCAAGTTATCTACACGTACACCAAATTTAAAGTCTATATCCTATCGCAAAGCATATTTTTTGTATCACTTCACCTTTCGACCGTTTTTTGTATAGCACCACCTTAAAGGAACATTTTTGAAAAAACATATTCATCTCGGGTTTTTCATCAAATGATTAGCCCATATACTAAATTTCAAACCTCTATCATATTGTAAAAGAGGCGTTTTTCATTTGTTCGTCAAATCGAATATTTTAGTGAGCGGCACCCCCCTACAATAGAAAATGTTGGAAAACTGAATTACACACATTCTTCTTTTCCAACTATTTACCCGCACACAAAATTTGAAGTCTCAATACCATCGCCAAGCATACTTTTCCTATCATTTCACCTTTCGAATGTTTTTGTGTGGAGTACCCACCCCCTTAAATACACGTTTTTGAAAAACTCCATTCTTATTGGGTTTTCTATCAGATGATTCGCCCAAAAACCAAATATCAAACCTCTATTTTACGTTTTAAAAGGGGCGTTTCTCCTTTATTCCGAAAATCGAACATTTTTGTGTGAAGCATTCCTGAAGTAGAAAATATTGGAAAACTGAAAAGCACATACTTTTCCTTTCGAATTATCTACCAGAACACTAAATTTGAAGACTCTATCCCATCCCGAAGCATAGTTTTTCGTCATTTCACCTTTCGAATGTTTTTTTTTGGAGTACCCTCTTACACGAACATTTTTGAAACATTATTTTGTCTTGGGTGTATTTATCAAATGATTAGCCCATATACAAAATTTCAAGCTTCTATTATATTTTAAAGCAGGCGGTTCTCATTTGTTCCGCAAATCAAACATTTTGGTGTGCGGCATCCCCTAAAGTAGCAAATATTGAAAATCTGAAATTGCACAAATACTCCCTTTCGAACAATTTACCCATACACCAAATTTGAAGTATCTATCTCATCCTAAATTATGCTTTCCTATCATTTCACTTTTCGAACGTTTTGGTGTGGAGCATACCCTGTACAGAACATTTTTGAAATATTCGATTTTTTAGGGGGTTTTATCGAATGATCAACTCATATACCAAATTGCAATTCTCTCTCTACTTGAGAAGTGCTTAATAAAAGCGTGAGAGACAGACAGACAAACGGACACTTGGCAATTAGTATATACTAGCCGAATACCCGTTGAAAATCAACGGTTTCGTAATAAGCAACCCCTCAAATAATGTAAATTTTTGAATAATTCGCGTTTCACATTTTATCGACAAATCGAATATTTTCGCGTGTAGAAACCCTTAAAGAAGAAAATATTGGAAAACTTAAATTGCATACTTCTTCCTTTCGAACTATCTACCCATACAAAAAAGTCCCTATCTCATTCCGAATATTTTATCATTTCCCCATTCGAACATCTTTTTGTGGAGCACAGCAATAAATGGACACTTAGGGAAAACTCTATTTGTCTTGGATTTATTATCAGAGTAGCCGCCTTCGGCGCCCCGCCTGTTTGCTACCCTTGAAAATCCTGACCGTGGGAAACTCGCTGGCACGACCTACCAACTATTCGGATGGCCAAGTAGTGCCACCCAATTTAGACCGGAATCCAGTGGCGGAGGCTTCCACAGGGACCGTGTTCGAAAGTTCGTGTTTTTGAACTGAAAGTGAATTTTGTTTTAAAATCTTTAAAAATATTACAATCTGTCCCTGAGATTTGAGATTGATATATTTTTACTCGCAATTGTCTGCTCTTTCCGGTGCTGTGATTTGTTTTTTTCTACGGAGTCTGGATCGCGGAGAAAAAAGGGGAAAAATGGAAAAAGCGGTCGAAATCGAATAAAACATTAAATTACTAAAAAAATAATTCAAATTTTAAAAATCTGTTTTCATGTGTCCCTTTCCCGTCCCGCTGGGTCTCCTATTGCCAAATTTCGTAGCTCTTCGACTCGCGGTCGCTGAACGTATAGTGTATATGACACACAGACATTGCCTTTTATTATTTAAGATGATTGGCCCATATACCAAATATCAAGCCTCCATCACATTTAAAAGGAAGAGTGTATAACTTATTCGAAAAATTGAACATTTATGTGTGCGGTACACCCTAAAGTAGCAAATATTAGATATCTGAAGTTGCACACTTTCTTCCTATCAAACTATCTATCCGTACACTAAATTTGAAGCTTTTATCGCGAAGTATGCCTTTACTGTCACTTCACCTTTCGAACGTTTTTCTGTGTAGTATCACCTCAAATGAACATTTTTAAAAAACTGCATTTGTCAAATGTATTTATTAAATTATTAGCCCATATACCAAATTTCAAGCCGCTATCACACTGTGAAGGAGACGTTTTCCATTTGTTCGTCAAATCGAATATTTTAGTGTGCCGCACTCACTACAATAGCAAATGCTGGAACACTGAAATGGCACACTTTCTTCCAATGCAACAATCTACATGTACACCAAATTTAAAGTCTCTATCTCATCACGAAGCATGCTTTTTCTATGATTTCACCTCTCGAATGTTTTTGTGTGGAGCATTTTGGAAAATCACCATTATTCTTGAGTTTTTTATCAGATGATTCGCCCATATATGAAATATCAAGCCTCTATCACGTTTTAAAAGGGCATTTCTCCTCTATTACGAAACTCGAACATTTTGGTGTGCGGCACCATCCTAAAGTAGAGAATATTGGAAAACTGAAACCGTACACTTTCGTCCTTCCAAATTATCTACCCATACACCAAATTTGAAATATCTATCTCATCCCGCAGCATGTTTTTAGCATTTCATATTTCGAGCGTTTTTCTCTGGAGCACCCCCTAAAACGAACATTTCTTAGAAACTCTATTCTTCTTGGGTATTTTCATTAAATAATTAGTCTATATACCAAATTTCAAGCCTCTATCAAAATTTAAAGGAGAAATTTCTCATTTATTCGGAAAATCGAACAGTTGGGTTTGCGGCACACCCAAAATAAAAATATATTGGAAAACTGAAATTTCACATAGTCTTCCTTTTAAACTTGAACTATATAGCTGTGTACTACATTTGAAGTATCTATCTTATCCGGAAGCATAGTTTTTCGTCATTTCACCTTTCGAACGTTTTTCTCTGGAGCACCCTCTTAAACGAGAATTTTTGAAAAACTCTTTTGTCTTGGGAGTTTTCATCAAATGATTCGCCCATATACCAAATACCAACCCTCGACCACGTTTTAAAAGGGGCGTTTCTCCTTTTTATCGAAAATCGAACCTTTTTGTGTGCGGCACCACTTTAAGTAGAAAATATTGGAAAAGTGAAATCGTACACTTTCTTACTTCCAAACTATTTATCCGTACACCAAATTTGAAATATCTATCTCATTCCGAAGCAAGTTTTTTTTATCAATTCACTTTTCGGATGTTATCCTCTGGAGCACCCCCTTGAACGAACATTTTTGATAAACTATATTCGCCTTAGGTGTTTCACCTAATGATTAGTCCATATACCAAATTTCAAGCCTCTATTGAAATTTAAAGGAGCCGTTTCTCATTTATTCGAAAAATCGAACCTTTTGGTGTGCGGCATCCCCTTAAGTAGAAAATATTGGAAATCTGAAATTGCACACTTTCTTCCTTTCTAACGGTTTCCCATACATCAAATTTGGAGTCTGTATCTTATCTCAAATTATGCTTTCCTATCATTTCACTTTTGGGACATTTTGGTGTGGAGCACCCCCTCTACAGAACGTTTTTCGAAAAATTCGATTTTTCCAGGGATTCTCAACGATCAAACGATCGGGCCGTGTACCAAATTGATAGTCTCTATATATTCGGGAAGTGCTTAAAATAGCGTGGCAGACAGACAGATAATATTCTTAGTGGTTGGAACCTTGATTAAACCTTGGTATCCTGATAAACGATCATATTTAACCGCACACCATTGCTGTTTTTTCAAACAATATATTAGGCCTCATTATATTAGAAAATGGCGCCCTCAACTGATTTTGTGAAAAAATGTCACTTAAGCAATCTTTGACCCGAGCTATTCAGTTATGGAACAATAGAGATATTTTTACTTTAAAATCCCTAGTAGTTGCAACAGTGATTAAACCTTGGTCTCCTGTTAAACGATAATTTATATTTATTCGCACATCATCCCTGTCTTGTCAGACAATACCTTATAATGAATATCATAAACGAATTAAAGATTAATTTATATTTCAAATAATTCCTTTAATTGGAAATTGGATCATAAGCGTGGGTTTATGTATGATATATCTCAGCAGAACTATGATATCCTCCTGACGCTGTAGTTGTTCTTAATTTTAGAAGCGTTACTCCTTATTAAAATATTAATTCGTTGCAATCTCATATAATGACTTTATTATTCATAAGCTTAAATGTAATGCAAAACATATTTTCTTCGTTAAAGAATTCATATGAGTAATCGTTTAATGAATTATCAAATACAGAAAACGTTCATAGGAGATTCATTTAAATGTTTATTGGAATTTATTGAAGTCTGGTATAATTATTATGCATGAAATGTTATGATACCAGACGATAGCTATTCAGGTGAAGTATTATGTTAATTTGCTTTTCTTGTGGAATATTTTCCATTGCAATGTTTTCTGAAAAACTCGTACTAGCTAAATAACATTAATGTAAATGATAATAATGATAATTAATAATGATAAATATAATAGTAATAACAATAATAATAATAGTAACATTAAAATATTAAAATAATAATAATAATAACAATAATAATATAAGTATTAATAAGAATATTCTTTATTTTTATTTATTTTGCCGCACATTAGATACATCAAAAATTTTAAAGAAATAAACTTTGGCAAATTCCAGCAGACAGAAATTGAAAAAGCCTAGAAAAAATACTTATAATGGCTTTACGAAAGACTTGACGAGGATAAAATTAGATTCAGATAAAAGCTAGAATAAAAAATAACCGTAAATGTATACACAGTATACAACACTGCGATTTACCGTTTTTAAATTAAATTTCTCAATATCCAAATATCACAAAAAGTTACAAGTTATCAAAAAACGATAAAAAGTCACTACATATTTCTTCAATTTAATGTATGTTAAAAGAAGTAATTGTGGGACACATTTAAGAAATAGGAAATACTTATTATTATTTAATGCAACGCGCATTTTGACCCGGTCGTGAATCTAGTATTAGTGGACTTATTATTACTGTACATTGCTTTGTTGTGCCGCTATATAAAACCCTCCAATTATTTAACTTTCGAGCGAGTTCTGTAAAGGAATAATGAATTAATATGTTACTAAATGGATTACACCATTTTAACTCTAACAAACATTTATTAACAACATAAAACACTTATTAAATTCATTACACAATTAATTATTAGTTTTGGCGGGGGGACATGTGAGACCACCTAACTGGCCTAATATATTTTTTAGACCTAGATATCTTTTTGAGGAACACATACCTTCAAGTCTGTCTTGTACTTTGTCACCACCAGCTACTTCTCCGAGCATACCTGTATTACCGGAATGGACTCGAAGTACTTATTCACTGACCCGTAAGATCGACGATCACTTTATACTCATGGCGTGCACACCCGCAAATCAACAAGTCACCATGTCGCACAAGTATCTCTCTAGTCTCTGCGCAAGTACATATGTCATAATTGTAATGTCGAACTTGAACTGTTATTCCACAAGTCGTTATTAAGTCATCGTCTCAAGTCATCTGCCCTAGTGTTGTTACGAAATGCTTGCCTTGTTTAATATTTATTTTCTTCCAAAATTTAACTGTCCGCAAATTCTAATTCACTTTCGATTCTAAAACTTGTTGTTAGAAATTTATTCCAAATTGATAAAGCGCCATTTCTGTATTTCGGCCTTTTGGATATTTCCCGCCAGTTTCGGTAAACCTTGGCGTAGTAATTTGTCACGCGTTTTAGTACATGTACTTCGTATTTGCATTTCATATTCCTTAGCATTGGAACTCTTTTTCTTTGCGTCATGAACGCGTATTAACATTAAAGATGCTTAAGTCTGTTTTCGGTGAATAGATTTAATTGGCGATGTGACGCGGAAGGGGTAAGACGCGCTTTGCCTACGAAGGCAACAGAATGCGAATTCTAATGTTCTAAGATATTTTAAATTAAATTAAATGTAATCAAAATTTGTAGCAAGCAGATCTAATTCGGAGGTGAGATGATTGTGGAAGGATATTTTATTGAAATTTGATTCTAGGAAGTTTTTGTCAACGACTTTGGTTTTCAACGTCAAGTTGCTTGTTCCTGTTATGAAGTAAATTATGCTTGAAATAAATAAATCTATTAAGTTTAAAAGCCAAGATTGTATCGTCTTATTCTTCAAATGCTTTCGTCACCTGCATCCCGAGGTATTCATCAAAAGTGTTTTCTCGTCGACTATTTCCAATTCCGGAATAATCCGTCATCCCGAAGTGTCCGAGTTCTTCTCGTAGTTTTAGATTTAAGAACATACCACACAACGCAAAGAAGTTCAGTCATGCTTCATCACCACCCAGCGACCACTTATTCCGATTATTGCCGGTTGTGATTCCCTTGACCTGCGGTTGTGATTCCCTTGTACAAATGGTACCGAAAGGGTACTATAACAGGTGATGCCGTTACGTTTTACAACAGTGTCCTTCTTCGGTCACAGGCTGTGGCTCTCTTTTTCCATCGAGGGTGTCACTCCCCCTTTGCTTTCATTTGCGGTATTCAGTATGACGCAACAAGCACTTTCTTCATTGGTTAATCATTGAACCAATGTTGCTACTTGGCATCCTCGTAATGGTCCGCTCTGCCCCCTCTGTCTTGACGTTCCTAAATTTATGGTTTGCTGTAAACCTCGGTGCCATCCAGACTACAAGTATTGTTCGATGTTTCAGATCAATAAATAACTGGCATAAACTTGTCTCTCCAAAACACATGTGAGATATATTTCTGGTCTCACAGTACTTATGTTAAAAGTGCAATAAAATATAGTTATAAAAATATAGAGCAACTAAATAAAATAATTTGTAATAGAAATGTGCTGTCCCAGTGGAGACAATTTTAATTATCAAGTTTCAGTTATAAAACGTATTTAACTATGCATTTACAATCAAACAATATGAAGAGTGAAAAAGTCCAATAATTCTATGTGGGACATTTTCACAGCGCACCGACCAGGTAGCTACGAGGTCTAAATTAACGTTGAATCGCGCTCTCTCGGCTGCCGGGAAGTGAGTTCTAGTACCACCTGCTGGTTTAGATGTTGTGGTGTGAATTAAGGGAGTAGTGGGTTCGCCTGCTCTGGTGCTCGGGGGCAACGTCATATGACTCCAAAATGGTTCGCGATCCGGCAAATTAAAATGGAAGAATGATTGGACGATACAGTGCAGCATTATTCCAGACCGTCAACTAACACAGAACTCTTCTTTCACATCATACGCCAAACGTCGTTTTATCGCCAGTTCTGGCACTCTATTCTGGCAAGTCCTGCAAGAACGAAGGGAAAAACGAATTGTTTATAATAAATTATATTGTTTATGGAAACTGATTATTCCATTGCGCATCAGAATGTAATTAGATACATTTGTATCCGATTATTTACATTATTTATTATGTGTTTTCTAGTTTTAAAGCAATACTATAAAAATACATGTACTTAAGAACTTTGTGTACTGCATATAGATTGTTTGAAATCAGTTTAAGAAATGTTCCACACACATATATAATTTACTGTTTGAATAAATCGATTATATGCGAGATTTCGTAATAAATAAGGATCCGTATATCGTTCAATACTTATATAGTATAAGAATCAGTGACGAAAATATTATTTGAAAGGAGGGAATATTTGTCATTTTAAAAATGCAAAAATTGTAATATGTTAGGGAAATTTGCTTGATATTTTTTGGTTTATGGGAGCAATAAATAAATGTTACTTCCCCGACATACATGGTATAATACAGCGTTTTTCAAGATGTATTCGGTTCCGTGACGTGATGGTTTCAAGTAAATTATCTTAAAAATTTAAAAAAAAGTAAAATTTTAATGTATAATTTGAGTAACAAACGATTTTTCTTATTTTTTGGTTCTGCCATCAAATTAAATTTTAAAAGGCTTTTGCGACCAAATAAGTTTGAAAAATACGGGCATACTGTATAGGGAAAGTATTGTAAATGAGTCGAAAACTGGAATTCGAATTTGTGTACGATATAGCTCATTCCAAACATCTCTGATCTCAAATAGAATGTTTTCGAAGTGATATTTGTGTGTATGTGTGCGCATGTATATTAATGTATGTGCATGTATATTAGTGTGTGTGTTCATGTATATTAGTGTGCGCATGTATATTAATGTATGTGCATGTGTATTAGTGTGTGTGTGTGTGTGTGTATGCGTATGAATATCAGTGGGTTTGTTGTAAAGGACCTTGCTACCTCAATCGGGTACCAAACTCTGGATCTTGGAACTGCCCAGCTAATGCTCTACCATTGAGCCACCGTGACGAAATTGCAATATCTTATAGTCAAAGCGAACTCTTCAGTGTGCGAATGTTAGTGTGTTTGTCCTTGAGTTATTGGATGCGATATCTAATGAACGAATGAAACGTTTCGAACGAAATTTTTTATGGTTATTACAATAAATGAATAATGAAAGTCTATTGATTTTAAAAGCAATCGAATATTCGGAAACCGACTCCCAATCTTTGAATGAAATTTGGAAAAAAATCATAAAAAATCAGAACCTTCATTGGAAAATGAAGTACCCTTGGAAAATGAAGTTTAATTTATTTGATGATTCTTGTCTCTTTGGGGAAATTACCATTCTTGATTTAAGATATATTGAGTTTCAAGGTTACAATCGTTTCAAATACAAAATATATTGCTTAGCGGATAGTAGCTATATTTCTAATTGTCGAGTTATATTTGAGCAAAATTAAAATTAATTTGGTTAACCTGTGAAGGACGCAGATTCACTGATAAAGTATTTTTTGCACCTCCACAGTCTTTCTGTTCACCAAAGTATTTTTTGCACCATTTGGTTCTGTCCCGTAGCCAATGCTATAAGAATGGGCGCCTATAAAACGTTTTCCAAATGGCAAACTCAAGAATTATATGTACAGTGTCGACTAGCTTGACACATACATAACATGGTACTATATGACACGGGATCTTGAAAGTCAAGGGGCGAGTAAGTGACCCTTGCACTCCCCTATTGACTCAAACAATAAGTGTGCAAAGTGTTAGTTTCCGATGTCGCGGACACTTCCGTAGGGTCTGAAAGAAACTTTGACACCCCCACCCATTTTGTCCCCACCTCGGGAGAGAAATAAAAAGATACATCTTTGTTAGGTTCCATCCCGTGGTCGATACTATAAGCATGGGCGCCCATAACACTATTTCCAAGAGGTAAACTCAAGCATGATATATACAATAGTGATTTGTTTGATACTTACACTTGCGACCTTGAATGTCCAGGGAAATGGAAGTGCCTCCTTGCCCTCCCTTATGGGTGCCCATTGCAAGGGCTCCCTACTTATACTATTAACCTCAGGACAGAACCTTACGGAGTCGAACCTTACGGAGTCGAAGTTTCGATTTTTCGACCTCACGGAGTCGAAGTTTCGATTTTTCTAGAGGTGGAAAAATTTAGTCTTTCTAGACTCCACAAAACTATTCATGAAGTCTGACGCTTTGCACACTTATAGCCATGAGCGCCCATGGGGATGTTCAAAGTCACAAATATGAGTATCAAGCTAGTCGATATTGTACGTCTGGTCTTTTTGAGTTTGAATCCGTTGAGAAAAGTTCTATGGGCGCCCGTGCCAAGGGCGCCCATAGGGGAGTGCAAGGAGGTACAAGCCCTTCCGTGAACGTTCAAGATCACATATGTAGGTATCAGGCAAGTCAGTATTGTACGTTTCATCCTTGAGTTTGGCTCCGCTGTAATAAGTTCTATGGGCGCCCTTGTCATGGGCGCCCTTGTCATGGGCGTCCATAGGGGAACGCAAGGGGCTATTTGCAGTCACGTGGACGTTCAAGTTCACAAATGTAGGTAACAAGTTAGTCGATATTGTATGTTTTGTCCTCTAATTTGTCTCCGCTGGTATATGGTCTATGAGCGCCCTTGTCATGGGCTCCCTTAGGGGAGCACAAGGGGATACTTGTCCTCCCATGGACTTTCAAGGTTGCAAATGCAGGTGCCAAGCTAGTCGATATTGTACGTCTCATCCATAAGTTTGCCCTCTGGAAAAAGTTCTATAGACGCCCATAGAGGAGCGTGAAGGGACACTTTCCCTTCCGTGGACGTTCTAGGTCAGAAATGTAGGTAACAAGCTAGTAGATATTTACCTCTCATCGACATATTTACCTCTATATTTTTGACACACTATTTCTGTCTCTTTCTCTTTCACCAGTGTTCTAATCACATTAATTACAAAATGATCTACCTAATTCCAATATTTTATAGAATGCATCTACATATAAAATTTCGTGGCTGTACGTAATCTCTCTCTTTCTCTCTCACTCTCTATCTTAAAATCTCTAATAATGTTTTAATCCCATTTATTGCAAAATTCTGCATTATTCTGCATGTTTCTAATTTTCTACAGAATGCATCTACATATAAATTTTCATAGAGATACGTGCATTAGCACCTCACTGATGGAAATGCTTCCAAAAATGTTCAATATGTGTTCATGATGTCTTCAAATGTATTTTTTTGTCTAAATATCGAATTAAAAGTTATTTGGGAAATTCCTCTAGACAATATTATTAGAAAATAATAAACATTCTTTTCAGTCAATATTGGATTAATTTAATTCTAATCTAAGATATAGTGCACTTAAAACGTGTATATATTGCTTAATTGCAAGTTATATATATCTGCTTCTTTCATGTGGTCAATATTGAGTTAATTTAATTTTAATCTAAGAAATAATGTATTTAAAATTTATTTACATTGCGAACTTGTAATTTATATATAGATGTAAAAAGAAAACCAAAATTGCCGCTATTTCTTCTTACGTAGCAAGTACTGCGCTGCTACAACCTTGCAAAAGAGTTAGCTCTTCTCGCGTATTAATGCTGACGAAATAACGGCGTTTGGCGTCACATTTGCAAGAATGGTTTTGAGGTAGCTCACACAATGGAATAATGTTACAATGCCAGATTATAAAAAGCACATTTTCGCCTCGTTATCATATTATATTTCCATACATGTGTTTCTTTGATACCTGAATAAGTTTTATAACTAATTTGCAGCTAAAATTTGTTTCAGATATATGGATATATGTTTTGGGTAAGACTGCATATGAATTCATTTCAATGCCGCATTTTCTCTACATAACTATATTTAAAATAAGGCAAAGTATCGAAGAACACATTGGTAAAAAGATGACATCTCCAGTGCCATCCATAGGTTAGAAGTAATTTTTGATCAAAACTTTGTTAGGTAGATAATCGTTCCTCCTCCAAATAATTCACGGGGGGGGGGGAATCTCTGATTCTGCTTTTTTTTAAATATGTTTACTAAATTTAGAAAAGCAAAAAAAAAATACATATAATTTCTCCTTCTCCTCCCAAAATTAATTAAAAAATGATATGTTTAGTAATTTTCTTCAGGTCTCGATGCCTCCTTTTATTTGATACTCCGCCATGTTTGGTTAAATGCATTTTAATTATTGATTGAACAATTTTCAAATCAACCTCTTTGAAAGTATGTTGTTATTGGACTGCGAATCTACACCTGTATAACATATTTCAAAGTTGTCGATTGGGCGTGTCCGAATGAAAAGTAAGGTATCTAGACGATATAATGATCTCGTTAATAAGGTTTTACGTTGTTAACTACGAAACCTTTATAAAATCTTAAATGTTACATTGGAGAGAAAGCCATTAATTAGTTTGAAATAAAATGAAGCATGTGAAGCATTTGTTTAATTTCTAAAGAAGAATGCCAGTGTTTTCTAGAGAAGAATATAAATATTTGAGATGTGGAAGTAAAAATTATAACTTATAATAATATGCTGAAATAATATTAAACAGTAAACATAAAAATCAAAAATCAAATAAAAATCAAATATACATATAAAAATCAAAATTGGATGTTTTTGAATAGTATAAACGTCTAGATTTGTACTAAGAACGATTTATTTAAGCTTTAGTTAAGTAGCAGATACAAATAAGATGAAAACTTGAAAACCGTATAACCGACGCAAACGGTTGAGCTGATGAGTAATACTCGCATGCTCGTAATTAAGTAAAAATAATATCCTAAGCAGAATCGTAATTAACAGATCCAAACAATCACAAAAATTAAGTAATTGATTAAAATAATTATTAAAAAAATCTGATGTAGGCAACACATGACTTTCCTTATATAATGTAATGAATTTACTACTTTTACAGTAAAAAAAATAGGTTTTTCTTATAGTAGATACATATTCAGATAGTATATTCTTTCCAAGATATTGAATTTTCGACAATTAGTCGTCATTTTCATTCATTTAGCGTCATTTTTATCCATTTGGCGAGATTTTCGTTAATTTGGCAATATTTCAAAAAGTCGCCAAGTTGGCGATATTCCGCCAAATTCGTCGCCAAAATCTCGCCAAGCGTTATGGACGAAGAAATAGGTTATTCTTACAGCAGATAAATGATTATTGGCGTTCAAGTACAAAAGTATTACTTAAAGTATATTTTTTCATGAATGGAACGAGCTAGATCCACGAGAATGATGTCACCCAATTTATCGCATGGTATTATATATGAAAAGTGAATATGACATTTTATATGACTTTTTTTGATAATTTTTTTGAAAAATGTACAATATCTCGAGAACGGTTCATGTTAGCGTTCTGAAATTTATGTCAATCGTTTTTTAATGAAAAATTACATAAGAAATGCTTATTTGCGTAACTTTATTAGAGGTTTTGATTTTTTTTTCGATTTTTTCAAAATTGCATTCGAAAATTTAGGGGGGCTCTGAACATTCGATTGCGTATAAAAAAAATAGACATCCAGTCTTTACAGAATGTGATTTTTGTACCAAATTTTGTTCGAATCGGTCTGTTGGTTCGTCAGTTATCGTCTCCACAGTCTCAATGACACATACACACACAGACATCACTCCAAAAATGTTTGATTCGTGATCGGGGATGCTTGAAACGTGCTCTCTTGTCGAAAACTCGAATTCGAATTTTCGACCCCGTCACAATACTTTCCTTATACATTATGTATATAAGGAAAGTACTTAAGTAAAACACCAAAGAAACAAAGATTAAGCAACAGATGCAAATGATTATCACTGCAAAATTAATATTATCATATTTCGCAATGTTATAATCTCTACAAAAAAAAATAAACTATTCACTTTGAATAAATTATTAGATGATCGGAATACCAATTTTAACCGAATTGTTAAATATTACTTTAATCTGTAAAATTGACTATTAAAATAGTTTATTTTAAGGGAAAGCTCATGTTCTACATTTTATTGAAAGTGTTTTAGTGGGCTTCCTCTGATGTTATTAGGAAAAAGCAAGCATCCAGTATGCTATGTTGGAATCCTTATATAGCCTTTACATAACTTAAGGGCAAATTCGTCACACACAAGAGACTTGGGATATGACAGGGAATATTAAAATATATTAAGATTAGGAAAAATTGTTAAAAATAAATCAAATTGTTAGGAAGTCCCGAATACAACACGCTTAAGTAGTAAGTCTAATGAATGAGTCATAGAAATAAGTCATGCTTAACGAATAAGTCAAATTCGTATAGTGACGAGGATTTTAGTTAGCAACAAGACGCGTTATTATCGATATATATGCGATTTAATGTTATCCTGAGCGCAACAACTTTGTCAACGCTGGGCAAGCAAAAACAGCAGCTGTTGGTTTAAAGTAAAACATAAATCTAAAACCTCAAATTGTATTAGTTTTGTGATCTTCCACGTATAGTGAAGTGTTGACAGTTCAGAACTTCTTATAAAATTATATTTGACTTTTGTTTATCATGGTCTGCATCGATAATAGCCTTTGCCTATTAAAAAGCATTAAAATAGGGAAAATATAATTATTTTTACAAGAAACTTATAAAAACAAGATATATAGAGCATACATATCCAGTCATGTAAAATTGATCCTACATCATATACTTTCTTATTACTGCCGCGAAACAATTGATTATCAACTGCGTTTTATCACAAAATTCCAAATTCTTACCTAATTTTTTAAAAACTTTTGTTTTGAAAATATTCTTATTTAAAAAAATCTGATGTGGGTAACACATGACTTTCCTTTTACAATGTAATGAATTTACTACTTTTACAATAAAAAAATAGGTTTTTCTTATAGTAGATACTAATATTCTCTCCAAGATATTGAATTTTCGAAAATTAGTCGTCATTTTCATTGATTTAGCGTCATTTTTATCCATTTGGCGAGAATTTCGTTAATTTGGCAACATTTCAAAAATTTGTCGCCAAAAATTCCGCCAAATTCGTCGCCAAAATCTCGCCAAGCGTTATGGCTGAAGAAATAAGTTATTCTTATAGCAGACAAATGACTATTGGCGTTCAAATACGAAAGTATTACTCAAAGTATCTTTTTCCATGAATGGAACGAGCTAGGTCCACGAGAATGATGTCACCCAATTTATCGTATGGTATTACATATGAAAAGTGAACACGTTTCTCAATAGGAAATATTTTTTTTATTTTATATGACTTTTTGATAATTTTTTTAAAAAATGTGCAATATCTCGAGAACGGTTTGTGTTAGCGTTCTCAAATTTATGCTAATCGTTTTCTAATGAAAAATTACATAAGAAATGTCTATTTGCGTAACTATATTAGTGGTTTTGATTTTTTCACGATTTTTTAAAAATTTTATTCAAAAATTTAGGGGGGTTCTGGACATTCGATTGCGTATAAAAACAATAAGCTTCCAGTGTTTATGGATTGTGATTTTTGTTCCAAATTTGGTTCGAATCGGTCCATTCGTTCGTTAGTTATCGTTTCCACAGACTCACTGACACACACACACACACACACAGACATCACTTCAAAAGTATTTGATTCGTGATCAGGGATGCTTGAAACGTGCTCTCTCGTCGAAAACTCGAATTCGAATTTTCGACCCCGTCACAATACTTTCCTTATACATTATGTATATAAGGAAAGTAAAAATTAACTATGATAAATTGCTTATTCGAGAACTAACCACATATTTCCAATTACATTCCAAGAATTAAATGTGCACTAGATTTATTATTTGTACAAGACACTTATATAGCGATTTCTATAAAGCATCATATGTATCTTCATGTGGAATTAGTGACACGATTAGTTGATACATGCTCGCTCTGCTTACCTTATGAATCGATTGGCAGCCAGCTATTTACGTTCTGTTTCACTTGTTACTTTACCTTACTTTTCTCTTAAAATTATCTTAAAATTATTCCCACTGCAAGAACTGTTTAGCTCTGAAAGTATTTGGTTTCTTCTACAGCACATGTATTCTCACTTTTATCTTTTCAAAACTCGCATCCCAAATCTGCACGCACGCGCAAAACGAAACTAGAATCCGCGTGTTCCTTGGCGACTTTTTTTATCGCCTGCTTGGCGACTCACACTTTCATCCAACGCGCGCGTGCAGGCCCCGCTTCAAGCACGCTTCAGTCAGTGTCAGAGCTTCCTCACATCGGGGAGTTTTTATCGTGATGTGCACTTCGGGGACTTTCGGGGCGATGTGCCATAACATCAGAATGAATGTGATTCTCGTTGTGGGACTGTTCTGTACAACAAAAGGTTTGTTTTCATTTGTTTTTACTTTTGCTGTTGTTGGAAGTTAATTTTTCACACGCATTAAAATCACTTGTCACATGGCACATTGTTCCAAAAAGGATTGGCAAGGATTGTTGTGCATTGTATTACAGCGCTTGAGAGATTTTATAGATGTATATTTTTAGTTCGATGAAATAATATTATTAAATAGAGAGAAAAAGTTTTGGGGAGTTACCAATTTTATGTATATATGCGGGATAAACAATTTTATTTGAAAAAAATACAACATTGCATCAATACAGTGCATTAGTCCGAAAGAATGTTAACAGTTTGTTCAAATTTTCAAATTTGACACAAGAAAAATATTATATATATATATATATATATATATATATATATATATATATATATATATATATATATATATATATATATATATATATATATATATATATATATATATTTATATGTGTATATATATATATATATATATATATATATATATATATATATATATATATATATATTTATATGTATATATATATATATATATATATATATATGTATATATATATATATATATATATATGTATATATATATATATATATATATATATATATATATATATATATATATATATATATATATATATAATTATTTTATGTATCAATAATAAAATATAAAATCATTTGTTCAATATGCTTCATGAATTGTTCTGTCTGGAGGAAAAGATAATTCAGCAGAGAATAAGGTTTTTAGAGTTTATATTCAGAGAAAAGCTAATTATCTCATCACATGAAGTATTAACAAACCAAAAAATAAATTTACTGAGAAAGTAAATTTAATACGATAAACGAAAGAAAATGATGATATGAAATGCGAACAATGATAAAGACTTTGAAGAAATTTCTTCATTGTTTACGAAGTACATACGTGATAATTTATAGCATGTCATAGCGGGTTCCGTGGGAATCTAAAGTCACCACGGATACCGGCCAGACACGGCAGACCGAGAGTCTAACTCTCACCAAATTTGTAACCCAGGTTCGAAACACATCTCTCGTCAGTTGGAGAATTCCAACTGATGACCTGTGAAGGAAAACCCAACAAGTTCCAAAGAATTTACCTTTACCTTCAAGATTCCTCCAGAAGCTGAAAACACTTAAATTCAGTACAGATTCTACACAAATAAGAACACAGGATTTTAGTTCAAATCCAATATTTATTAATTATTCAAGAAGTGGAGTTGCATATCAAATACAATTACTGATTTAATGATTTAACCACTGGACCTCTCTTTACCAAGAATCATCGGCTCTTTGCCGGAATTTAATATAAATTCAATAAATCAAATAATTTCATATTCCAATTAAGTAAAATAATGGTATGGTCAGAGAGAATGCACACACCCGGGGAACGTTAAAGGCCTACGTAATTACTGTATTTCAAACAATATAAAATCAATTTAGATTATTATGGCTTAGATAAAGCTTCAATATGAAGAAAGAAACTGTAGTTAGAATATGTATATGTATAATGCTGCAGAAGATCCTATGGATGAAAAGTTCTGCAGAGGTCGATGCACAAGTCCAGACGACTGCCCATCGGCAGGTCTAAAGGTACAAGTCTTACCTCAAAAAATTCTTGGAAGGACTCATGGCAGATAGAGCACAGGCATCCACTGATAATTTCCCTCGGGGCAACATTGCCCCGCTCCAACAGGAACGGTTGAACCGCAGTTTCCGGCAAGGTGCCGGATCAGGTCAGCCGAAGGAACAGCTTCATATTTGCTCTCTCTGGTCCCGGTACTCGACCAAGCGAGATGAGGCATCATCTCTACGTTTACACGGCGGACGACGGTCGGCGAGGGCAAGGCATCATCAGATCTTGGCAGTGGCGACGGTAACAGCAGTGGCGATGGTAACAGCAGTGGCAGGTGGCATCTCTCCCGACCCTCACAACACGGTAACTCCGCCTGAGAGCTAAGTCCCGCGTTGACGTGAGTTCGAAGATGTTTTTAGGGAGAGAGCCCCGAGTTACAATTTACGCAGCTTATATACATTCCAGATGGATCCAGAACCCGTCCAATAGAAAATGACATGGGCTCACATCATCTCCTCTCCACCAATCGAAAATTACTTCCAATTCAAAATCATCCACAGTTCCGCCCCACAACGGACGATTCCAAAGGCACGCGTATCTGCCGCGTGACAACAAGGAGACATCTGTCTCCGCCAGCAAGCCAGACTAACAGGCGTCGTTCCCAGAGTGTGTGAGAATTATTATAACGAAATAAAAAATGGCCACAGATCTGCACAGAATCAGATACAATACGATAGTAAAATATATAATGACCTGAGGGTTCCAGGACACAGATTAATTAAATAAAAGTTTAAAAATACAGAAGTTATGCAATTTATAAAGGAGTGACGAATGCCGTCACGACAACTCCCCCTCTCTCCGGAGAAAAAAAATACGACAATGGAGGATTTTTTTCATCCACACCAGCAGAAGCAAGTAGACATCAGGCTCCTTGAAGTCCATGACCTTCAAGAAAAAAATTTCAACAAAATTTTTGAAAAGATGCAGTCGGCCAAAACTACATCAAGGGCTCTTGACACGAACACCATCCCACATGGGCGCATGTCGAAGAACCAGAGCCAAAGTAACCTAAAAGTGACTGCAAATGAGTCCAATCCTAATGAATACAAGCCCTTCACAAAAGTTTTCACATTAAGTGAATTTCCAAAATATCAAATGATTACATTAAAATTTCAATAAAATTCTGATTTTCAATTAAATTCAAAGTTTCCAAATAAATTCAAAATTGCAATTAAATATTTACAAAATTAACCCTCAAGTCAGCACAAAGTTAAAATAATTTTTCCAAATAAAATTTTCAATTAATAAACTATTTTCAATTATCTGCTTTTAAATTTCAAATTATTTCACATTCTTTAAATAATTAAATTCCAGCAATTATATTTACAAGTGGTCAGCAGAGCATTTTTCAATTATAATATTAAGTTTCATTTTCTTTATATTGCAATAAAATTTAATGACCACACAAAGTTTTCTTTTCAATTATATACAGCAGCAAGTATGTGGCTCAAGCATTGTCTAAATAGACACAGCAGACTTTATAAATAACTATTTTTAAAATAACAATATAAATATTAAAACAGATTCAATTAAAGTGACCATACCAAGACAATTAAATTTTATACCAACCTGGTCCAGTGGCGAACAACAGTCCATTGACAATCAAAAGGTGTCCATTTGACACAAAAGTATTTTTTTTTTCTCTTACAAAGAGGAAGCGAGCAGGCAACATTCATGATACAGGTATTCTTACTATAATACCATTTCATAATATTATACAATTTTCAATTCAATGTTTAAATTATTAATTAATTATCATTTTAATTTTCAACAATATTTCCAAAATCATTATTATTATAAATCTTATTTAATATTCAAATCATTCTTTTATCAAATAATGACACTTTTTCCAAATAAGCATTTCATAAATACAACATTATTATTTTACTTTAATTATTCAACCAGATCATGTGGCAGAAAAGGGGGATCAGTGGTCGAAAAAAACACGTCCACACAATTTTAAATTTCAAACTTGAAATTAAATTATTTCTTTTCTTTTACTTAAATGTAGTCAACTGTAAATAATTGTGGACAACTGTGGCAGGCAATTAACAAAGGTGACCGGGTGACAGAACCGAACTCAATATGCCATGATTATTTATTTTTCAATATTCAAAAACATTTTCTCCAAAGTCCTGTGACTCGTAAAAAGAAACACATGAAAATATACACTAGATCAGTATGTCAAGAAATTTTTCTCAACATCAAAAGATTAAATATGTAAATAATATATGCGATTAAATATGTAAATAATTACCAAGAGATTCTTTCTCCTAATAACAGCAAAGGATATATATGAACATATAACATAAATAAAACAAGAGACAAATGTGGCAGTAAGGGGAAGGGAGAAGGCCTTACTCCACAAAACACATTTATATACACTTCTCATTCCAAAGAAAAAAAAAATCATTCTCATAATACCACTCACTGGAATTTGGAACATCCCCGAAGCAACCGACAACCAGCCTCAAGTTGTCGTCCGCAATTTCGATAAAATTTAGCAGAAAGGCAGTGAGCGCACGACCACACTACTACCACACCTACAAGATCAGAATGCGGCCCACACTCAACACTTGCAGGGCAAAAGTTCCGAAAAAAGCCTAAAGCAAGGATGACCAATTCCACATCCTACTACACATGTAAAAAAAAAAAATACAGTTTTTATATTAAATCAATTTATGTACAACACAGCAATATGCAATTTAATTTGGTCTCGCTTTTCGAGAACCAACCGAGTCACGGAGAAAATGCCAAAAATTTCTGTCACCACCGGTTCACACCGAAATAAAATATTTTGTTTCATAAACAACAAGTGCCTCAATTTCATCAGTGCTCTACAGGCACGGGCACGAAAATCAAATTTTGAACTTCAATCCACTCATTTTTTTGTAATAATCATTTCTTATGTATTATTATCTTATTCTTATGAAGTTCACCTAGCTTTGCCACCAAGTAAAATATTTCAAAACAAATTTTTCGCCACTCCCCAATCAACATCAAAACCACAGATCAAAATTTTCAAATTTTCTTAAATCAATTTCTAATTTCTCATTATTATCAATATCTAAATATTACCAAATTCTTAAATTATTCGTAAATAACAAATCATTAAAGTATCAATTTTTCAAAATTTCAACATTTGTAAATAAATAAGTGTCATCTCAAAATTCACTAATTTTCATTTAATTTCACTAAATTATTTTTAAATTCAATATATTTCTCTTAAAAATTAAGTTGCCTGTCAAAGATGTAATCAAGTTATTTGAAGTCAAGGACGAAATTCAATTATTCAAGGAAAAAAATCTTTTTCTCAATGTTATTTCACTTTTGCACCAATTCTCAATGTCAATTTATTAAGTGCAAACAAAAATTTTAAATGTGCAACTCCTAATTAAATGAAATCCAAGGTTTATTTTTATAGTTAATCATTAAGTTTTCAGATTAAAATTCTTAAATTCAAATCAAAATATTTTTAAGTATGGATTTCAGAAAGTAAATATGTAAAGTAAAATTCAAAATCATTATCAAGTAAATTAATTTGTGGAATCCAATTTAAAAATTCAACATTTCTCAAAATAAATTAGAGTTCACTGACTCTTACTAGATTTCCACATAAGGTAAACAAACTTTTAAAATGTTCTTATTTCATTTTAATTCAAATTGTGGAACACATTCTCAATGTTTCATATATTTCCGTAATTAACTTAAGAGTTTCTTTACTCTATTCCGTTCCACATTTCCAGTAAATAAATCATTATATAATCTTAGAATATTTCAATTTGCATTAATTATTTGTGGATTCACTTTCCACACATCAATATTATATTTGTGATTAAATTTAGAGTTCCTCTACTCTAATTCAAATTTCCACAAAACCAGACTCCATTCAATTATTTTATTATATTTTTTTTTCTAAATATTTCATATTACCAACCGGAGTCGCAAAATTATTCTAAGTTTTTAAAATATCTCAATTTCAGTTATTTTGTAATGCAATTATCTTTTATTATTCAAATTCTAATTCAGTTAATATATTTTTAGATGTTAAAAGCGTTCACTTCAATTCAATCACACAAACAAAAAATTTCTACAAACCAAAACCTATCGAAAGTAGGTCAAATGTTTCTCATACGTCAACAGAATTATTTCATTTTCGCTCTGCACCATGCAGGAATGTCTAGAACGGGGGGGAAAGAACATTTCGTTTACACATTCGGCGTCAGCTCATTATCGGCTGAAGTAAACACAGCTCTTTTTAACTCAATCGAAAACCCAGAGCCCAGGAACAGAACTTTCAATTTCTTTATGTAATTAATTTCAGAAACAATATTTTTTTCTCATTCAATACCAAGGGGAAACAAGGGAAATCTGAGGCCGAAAATACATTTCAACTTTAAATTCAATATTAACGATAATAAATAAGTCACTTTTCCAACTTTTCTCACAATATTTTCAAATTAAATCATTTCATTTCTTATTTTTAAAACTTTTCTCCACAATTTCTATTTAATATTTCGACATTATATTTTCAAATTTTCAACATTTCATTTTTCAATACCTCACCTGCGAGCAACTCATTCTGACAGAATTTTCAAACTTTTCAACAAAAACACGCTGGACACAATACGGAATTGAGCAAATATTCTGACCAACGGTTCTTCCCGAAACAAAACATTTTTTTACTTTTTGAGCAAGACTTTTCATTGCTACCGAAATTAACACAGATGAGTGCAAAGGGGGATCAACCCACGTAAACAAGAGTCCTTAATATTAAGTAACATTCCAAACAAACAAAGTCAATTCCAACCCAAGACATTCAACACTCCTCAAAATTGTTTGTGAGGCAATTTCGAGCAACAAACATTGAACACAGAGTGTAAACCGGGTAGCTAATCCGATTACACAACAAAACACAACAGAACATACGAGTGAAAAACGGGTCGACTTCCGTAATCACAACAAAACAAAACAGAACTTAGGAAGGTCAAGACACGAAAATAAATATTTAGCAAAATGTTTGGATGCAAAAATTTTAGCAAGGAGGCAGAAACAAACAGGTGGAGAATCAATCATTTCATTTAATCATCCTGAGGCAAACAAATCAATTTCAATCACTCACAAGCACTCAGGGAAAATAAATATTCAAACATGGCTCTCAGTCCCACACAAACACATTTTTACAAGTTGACTTTTCAAAAATATCATTTTTCATAAGATTATTATTTATTCTCAATATCAAACTGTGGAAACAGATTTTTCATTTTATAAATTCCACAAACAATTCAATTTATTCAAGTCAAAATTTCATCTTTCAAATTCTAAGTCAACATTTTCCAATAAATTTACCCCTTTTTTCAAAAATTTCCTGGCTCATCCCCGAATTATTGAAATGACACAGTACATACATTTCATTTTGATAATACACAATTTTTCACTTTATATATTTTTATGTGCTCATTTAATATTTCATTTGTAAATATCATCATCAAATATGTGTCAATATAATATTTCATATATGTAATCAATTTTTTTCCAATTTCAGTATTCAATTATACATAATACCATATTTTTCACTTACCGTAATAAAATGTACTCTTTTCTTTTTATCATAAACAATTCACAACTCATTTATTTTACTCAATAATTTACGTGATCAAAAAGGACCTTTATTTTATATTATTATTATATTTTTTTCCTTAAAACTCAAATTTACAATTTGGTCCAACAACTCGAGTCTGTCTGTCATACAGAACTCAAAACCTGTAACCAAAACAGAACTCAAAACCTCTTGGCTACACAACAACAAACTTTTTTAACACGGAATTATTTTTATTTTCTCACGTAATTATTTTTATTTTTAAACTCGTCCTATTTATCAAATTTCTATATGTCATAATCGGTATGTTATAAAACACAGGGTGTAAAATCAAATCATTAAACTATTTAATATTTCAGTATTTAATATCTTAGTATTATTTAAAATTCAAATATTTAATTTAAGCATTTATAATCAATTTACAAAATGTTTCGATCAAATCTCAAGAACAACCCTCACTTCCAGTTCAAAATTTCAATCCATTTTTAACCATCTAACATTCCATGAGACTCTGACTCTGCAAACCCCAAATTTTCATTCTTTTTTTTTTTCATTTGGGAAAGGGCTCAATGAGCTCGTCGTAATAAACTTTTTTTTTTCTCATTTGCAGCGAATCTCCTCGCATAAACTCAAACAAAAATTTCAAACCGAAACAGGAAGAATTCTCAAAATTCAAAAGCGAAAGTTCTTTTAAAACAAATATTTACATTTAACTTTCTTATATATCAAATTTAATTTTCAATTTAATTAATATCAAATTCTTAATTCTTAATTTTCACAAATTTTTCAAAGTTTGGAACATTTCTTAAAACATTTTTACTGTCAGCTACTTAACATGTATTCTTACTTTATGTCACTCTATTATACACCCCTCAACAAGTCATAATAAATAAATAGATATGGAATTTCTCATTTTATTTCCGTGCAACTTTTGCACCATTTTTTTTTCAAATCTGGCTATGTATCACTCTGCACATACCAACAACAAAATACTTTATATTTTTCACATCACAATATTTTTCAACACATATTCTACTCAATTTATTCCATATTTCTTTTATTTCTGATATTATTTTCAATAACACGTCACAATCATGTAGTCGTAATCTGGTAGTCATAATTAAGGATTGTCATTTCAATGCAGGTGTACTTTCGATTCAGATTCAAGTTAAACAATTTATATTTCAATTTACACAGATTTTATTTTATTTTATTTTAAATTTCGAATGAAATTTCAGAAGACGGCCTCCATTCTCGGCCCAAATTTTCAATCTCACATTTTAAAACAAAACTAAACACACGGAGTTTCAAAAATTGCCAACCCAATTTTTCTCTCTTTTTTTTTTTTTTCTTATTGGGAAAATTGCTCAACAGAGCTCGAAGATAAAATTACAGCAAATTCTTAAATCTCACACATTAATACTCTCAAAATTCAGATCAAAAACAGAAGAATTCCACAAAATTTCAAATCGAAACCATTTCTCACTTTAGAATTTTATACCATTTAAATTCAATTTTTAAAGTAATTCTTTAATTAAATTTTCACTTTTAACAACTTTATATATTATTATAGTTAGTAATTTTCATTTATCATAAAAATTTTTCAGATTCTAAACAATTTTCCAAAACTGTTCTTAACCATTATCATCGTACACCAAGCATTTTCGTTTTATACCATGCCACTTTTCACTAAAATTTCACACATTTAAACTATTTTTCTATATAAATACTTTTTACAATAATTTCATAAATAACGCATACAAATTTTCAATACAAAAGTGTGCAACTCTCAAAACCAAAACTCAAACCATACCAAGGGTCCAGATTTACCAAAAATTTCAAAACTCCATACAACAAAATTTTAAAAACACAGGTGCTCGAGAGGGAAGGTCAAAGGCACCAATTGTCATAGCGGGTTCCGTGGGAATCTAAAGTCACCACGGATACCGGCCAGACACGGCAGACCGAGAGTCTAACTCTCACCAAATTTGTAACCCAGGTTCGAAACACATCTCTCGTCAGTTGGAGAATTCCAACTGATGACCTGTGAAGGAAAACCCAACAAGTTCCAAAGAATTTACCTTTACCTTCAAGATTCCTCCAGAAGCTGAAAACACTTAAATTCAGTACAGATTCTACACAAATAAGAACACAGGATTTTAGTTCAAATCCAATATTTATTAATTATTCAAGAAGTGGAGTTGCATATCAAATACAATTACTGATTTAATGATTTAACCACTGGACCTCTCTTTACCAAGAATCATCGGCTCTTTGCCGGAATTTAATATAAATTCAATAAATCAAATAATTTCATATTCCAATTAAGTAAAATAATGGTATGGTCAGAGAGAATGCACACACCCGGGGAACGTTAAAGGCCTACGTAATTACTGTATTTCAAACAATATAAAATCAATTTAGATTATTATGGCTTAGATAAAGCTTCAATATGAAGAAAGAAACTGTAGTTAGAATATGTATATGTATAATGCTGCAGAAGATCCTATGGATGAAAAGTTCTGCAGAGGTCGATGCACAAGTCCAGACGACTGCCCATCGGCAGGTCTAAAGGTACAAGTCTTACCTCAAAAAATTCTTGGAAGGACTCATGGCAGATAGAGCACAGGCATCCACTGATAATTTCCCTCGGGGCAACATTGCCCCGCTCCAACAGGAACGGTTGAACCGCAGTTTCCGGCAAGGTGCCGGATCAGGTCAGCCGAAGGAACAGCTTCATATTTGCTCTCTCTGGTCCCGGTACTCGACCAAGCGAGATGAGGCATCATCTCTACGTTTACACGGCGGACGACGGTCGGCGAGGGCAAGGCATCATCAGATCTTGGCAGTGGCGACGGTAACAGCAGTGGCGATGGTAACAGCAGTGGCAGGTGGCATCTCTCCCGACCCTCACAACACGGTAACTCCGCCTGAGAGCTAAGTCCCGCGTTGACGTGAGTTCGAAGATGTTTTTAGGGAGAGAGCCCCGAGTTACAATTTACGCAGCTTATATACATTCCAGATGGATCCAGAACCCGTCCAATAGAAAATGACATGGGCTCACATCATCTCCTCTCCACCAATCGAAAATTACTTCCAATTCAAAATCATCCACAGTTCCGCCCCACAACGGACGATTCCAAAGGCACGCGTATCTGCCGCGTGACAACAAGGAGACATCTGTCTCCGCCAGCAAGCCAGACTAACAGGCGTCGTTCCCAGAGTGTGTGAGAATTATTATAACGAAATAAAAAATGGCCACAGATCTGCACAGAATCAGATACAATACGATAGTAAAATATATAATGACCTGAGGGTTCCAGGACACAGATTAATTAAATAAAAGTTTAAAAATACAGAAGTTATGCAATTTATAAAGGAGTGACGAATGCCGTCACGACATAGCACATTTTAAAGCTGAATATATTAAATTAGTACACGTAATATAATTAATAAATGTCTGATGATTTTTATAATTTACTTAATTTAATAATTTTGTTATAATATCTAATATTTGCGAAGAATCATTACTGAACAATATACAATTTTGCTCACCAAATATTTTTCTGTTTACCAAATTAAAGTCTGTAGAAAAAATGGTTGTATTAAAATTAAATTCAGAAAATAATACGACTTTTCTTAAACGCATATCATTTGTGACAGTTATGATAAATAAATTTGCAACTGTAGTCAACGAAATAAATTACGCTCAGTGTATGATTTTAATAAACCTGTAGTTTAACGAAATTATTAATGATGGCTTTATTGCATATATATTCCATTGTGTGCAATTCATATGTCTGCGACATAATGACTATCTAAGACAAGACGTATTGACGAATTCTAATTTTGTGTGACGTAAAAAAATATTAAAGACGACTTATTCTTCAAAACGTTGGAATTGAATAAGTTTTAGCATTTGCCAAATTACGTTTAACTCTGCTGTTTCAGGATTAGTTATGATGCTGTTTCAGGATTATATTTTACTGCTGTTTCAGGATTATCAATCTATCGGAATAATTCTGTGAAAAAAAGTATTTGAATTAAGCGAAAAATGTTCTTGCGAATTTTTAGACAGTGGTGTCAGTGATTTAGATATTAAAAAAATCTAATTATAAATTACTACTTCATTTTACATAATATTCGTGAAGACTTTTGTTTAGAATATTCGCCATTTTAGTTCGAAAAATAACAGTATATCAAAGAAGCGTCTTATAAAATTGTTTAAAATAACATCCATAATCAATGATTATATTTATTAATAATTTTAAAATTCATAAATCGCAATTATAATTGATTTATAAAACATTTAAATTGATCTATAAATCATTTTAAAGTTAAATAAATACACATGAAATACCGATTCATAATATATTATTTTCTCTGTATTAAAATTTTAATTTCTGGGAACTATCTAAAATTTCTTCTCTTCATTCTTTTAATATTGCAAATCAAAAAGCTTTGTAATTTTTATCGATTTACATAAGAATTAACCAAAACCAAAGAGAGATTCTGATTTTTGACTATATTGCAAAACTTTCCTGAATCATATTCTATGTATTGCATTGATAACAAAAACTAATTGAATATGACGATTTGTTCATAATCTTAAGTTGCTGCAGAAAGATGCAGTACAGCAAGAATACTTGTGGGGATTTTTATGAAGATAGACATATATTAATGGAGATCCAGCCAATCCTTAAATTGACATTTGTATAGATAATAACAAGGGAGAGGTTGGACAACAATCGTGAAATTGTTGTCCAACTCTAACTTTTTAACTCTGTTAGCACATCGTTTATTTTTCCCGTCATTCAGAAATTAGCCAAAATGTTGTCCATGTCACGAATTGGATATTTCAATAGTTGATGGCAACTGAGAGCTTTTTCACCTTTTTTACAAAACAATGCCTATACATATTCTATATATTGCAAAGAAAATATCACTAATAAGATATGATAAATTGTTTTATCTTTTTCAAGTTCTTGGACTAAAAAGGCTTTAGCACAAGTTATGGGGATATTTATGAAAATGCAATTTATCGGATAAAACGAATCTTTTCATCTCAATTTTATCTATAAAAATACAGTATATCAAGTAGATAACTGTATGAATGCAGTATTCATGCAGATAGAAATACATTGAAATCAAGCAATATATATATATATATATATATATATATATATATGGCTAAAATACCGATTTGGTCTTGAAATACTTCTTACAAAATTATAAACGTAAAAAATCCTTTATAAAATTTAAAAAAATAGAACCCGATAAAATAAAGTTTTTCTAAGAGGAAACTTTTCAAATAAGTTTGACAAACCGCCTCAAATAAATAATTCGCGAAACATTCTCTGAATTAAAATCGTTTCTATACTCAAAGGAGGAAGTCGTGAATTCGTCAGACGTTTTCTGTATTGCTCTCTATATTTTTTTACAAAATTATTTTTGTTGAAAAGGAAGTGAAAAACTCATTTTTTTTTTGTAATATTCGAATTCTTTCCAGGAAAATAAATCGCTATAAAAATTAAATGGGGTGTGGCTCAACTCGACTATATAATACCAGAATCAATTTTTAGTTACTTCTTTTTTTCAAATTTTACAAGAAAATTTTGAAAAATCGGTATTGTGGATCCAAATTATTATAATTATAGTGTGCCACAGTTCGCTTTAAAGGGCTTGAAAAATTTTTGAATTGATACCATAGTTCGCAAAGTACCATCCGGGAGGGGGGACTTTCCGTCTGTAAGGTTTAATGATGTTACGAACAAAAATTATATCGCGGTTATTTTTAACAACAATTATTGAAACTATTAAGTTCAGTGGTCATTGAGTCTTAAATAAACCGATTTATGCATGCTTACGTCAAATTTTGTGCTGCCATATTAAAAAGATGTAAAATTTTTAAAGAATTACAAAGTTCTCTCTCAAATTAGAAAAAAACATGAACGATCAATCATGCATAAAGAATTGATTATGAAACACTTTCCAACTTCAATGCAATTTCATTTAAACATCTATAAAATGCGATACATTCCTAGGTATTATTTTTAAAATTATCACAATACTACATTAATTTATTATATTTGGAAACTCAAATCACGATTTTGACACAAGATGGATGCCATATTTTATTAGAAGTGGGTCACGTGATCTCTTCATATAAAGAGTGAAATTATTATTTTAATTTTTATTTAAAAGACTACTGAATATATTTTGCTGAAATTTTTTTTTGTATATTTTATGGGGTAATTTGAATATTTGGTAAAACTTTCGGAACATAAATTCGCCTAAAAAATGCTTGAAAAATTAGGTCCCATAGGGTTCAATGTATTTCGTTTCTTCAATCCGGGTTCAATCCAAAACTAATTGGGTGATAATATTCATTTACATTCCCATAGGTACCACCGACCATCTGAACAACTTACTAAAATTTCATTTTGATAAAGTCATTTTTACGACAGTTATCGTGCTAACAGGCAACCAGAATGAATGAACAAAGTCATAAACACTTGCCAACTATGTTGTAAAGTGTTAAAAACCAGTCTATCTATTTCTAGATTTTTTTTAACAAAACAGGATATAAAATTTCATGAAAGATCCATTAATATTCATGGCCACTATCGTGTTCACCAAAAATCGACCACATACATACATACAGACATCTGTCCAGAAATAGTCAAAACATGTTTAGGCGTTACTTTGGCATCAAAATCTCGAATTCGAAAATTTTCGTGAAAACAGTATTTCCTCTACACTGTATTACATAGTATGATAAACTAATAAACTTCCCTCTTACCTTATGCATGTAACTGTAAACGTATCGTTAGTTACTATAAACTGAGGTAAAAATCCTCTTTATGCAGTTGTCATATAAATTTATTACATCGTGAGGGAATATTAACAATTTAAAATATTCATCAAGATTCACTTGGCTATCTAAATTATTTTAAGAAATTGAATTACTGGCTTCTTTCTAAACAATTAAATAACGCAATATAGAGTATCGCAAAAAAGAAGTGCTCAGATTTCGGAAATAAATGGTAAAAAAAAAAAAAAAATTGAATATATTTGCAATGAATTTGATCTTTTTCGCTCTTTTATAAAAATATTGGAGTTTATAAAAATTTCTTAGATTAGTTTATTTTTTTCTATTTTTAAGGGTATTTGTTTCAAAATACAAAACATAAGAAATATGTGAAAAAAATGTTTAATTAAGTTAGAGAAATACCTTATCATGGATATTCATTTATGGAAGAAAATAATATTTAGCATTGGCTGTTAAAAGCTAGTAAACTTTACGATTATAAGAATTTAGGAACGAAATAATAAACAAGAAATATTAATCATGCGTAAAGCTTTGATTATGAAACACTTTCCAACTAAAATGCAATTCTATTTAAACATCTCCAAAATGCGATACATTCAACGGTGATATTTATTAAACTATCAGAGTACTACAATAATTTATTGTACTTGTAAACTTAAACTTCATCAAAAAAGCAATGTTATAAAATCGTCTGTCTCTCTATGTAAGATCAATGATTATTTCATTCATATCACTTATATTCCAGATTTCAGAGCTACATAATTGTGTGTTAAAAAATTCAGCAATCCTTATACAACTCATCTTACAATCCCTTGATTTGTTTAGATTCTGTATACGTTAAAATTAGGCTTCAATGTAGAAATACTCAAAGTTTAGTGGCCATTTAAAATAATAAAATATTGTAATTGCATAGGCACATAACTTAGATACACAGATAATAATAAAAAATAAAGCGGTTTTAAGATGGATGCAACACTAAATGTAAATGTAAGCCGTTCTTAAAAATCCCGATTTTCACTAAGTGAAACAAAATGTATACCATATTTGATTTTGCAAAGAGTTACGTGATCTTTTCATATAATATGAGTGTAATTATTATTTCGAGTTTGATTTAGAAAACTACTTAACATATATTGATGAAATTTTTTTACACATTTTACGTGATAATTTGAGTATTTCTTAAAATTTTCAAAGTAATTTGGGAATTTTTACTCTGTTTAAAAATTGTTTGAAAAATGAAGTCCCATAGGGTTCAATGTATTTCATTTTTTCAACCCGGCTTCATTTCATTTAGATAAAAGTCATTTTTACGGCAGTCATCGTGCGAACGGACAGACAGACTGATATAATGAACAAAGTCATACCATTTTTAACACTTTACAACTACGTTGAAAAGTGTTAAAATTGGATATAAATTTAGTAATAAAGTGTAAAGTATATTCCCAAATTCCTATTTTTTTTAAACATCTATATATCCTGAAATACGAATTGCACATTATAAATCTGATATTCAGTGTAAACAAATAACCAATTATAATACGAATTGCATATCATTTAAATGATGCATACTAATCTATTAATCTTTCTATCCATAGCATATTTTCAACTACCACTTTCTGTCATTGACTATACCTTGAGAATTATCGTATTTTCCATAAGTAATGCTATAAAAGTCTGCAATATTGAAAAATCATAAAATATTGAATTTTAATCATAATTACAACAAATTCTATCTAGTTTTAGAATATTTTAATGTATCCACACATAGCGGTCGTGTCCTAGCTACATAGTTACAAACAAACGTTTTTAAGTTATCGCACCAACACCTCACATACACATACACAAACTAACGTTTTCCCGAAGTGTTTAAGGGAACGTGCACCACTAAAAGTTTCAAAATGTCGAATACGTTCTTGTACGTTAATGAAGATTTAAAAAGAAATCGCATTAAAAAATTCCCATTGGAACGAAAGTTATGATAAAAAGTATTTTTACACTTCCTGTAGAAACAGCATAACTGTTAACTTTATCTTTGATTTTCTTAAGATGTTGTTTTTATACATTGCGCGCAAGATTTCATCAAAATGATCGAATTGAATAGCCTGAAAATCTCCAAATATGTATAAAAAATTATATGTATAAAATAACGAACTATTATGAAGTGGAATTAATAGAATTACGTATGTCAGTTTTACAAGAAATTTCAAAAAATTGTATCACCTTTCATTTTTTTTTTGCTGCTATTCCAGATATTGGCCATTCCTTTCTGACTAATGAATAAAAAATGCAGCACTTGTCCATAGATACTGTTATCTGTGTATATAGACAGCAAGAACGTAATAAAATTGTAGTATCATTCTGTACAAGTATTATGGTTATTTCCTCAATGGTCCTTTGGAAAACAGTCGTGTACCAAAAGGCATAGTATATAATTACAAATTTTAATAAATAAAAACAAAAATAAATTATGGAGGCAGTACATGACTTTCCCTCCAGACGCGAATTCATTCTTTCTATATTTCTTTAAGAACTCATTAAATTGAGTTTAATTGTACAGAATAACACAAAATTTTCATTTTTAATTCGATTTCTGCTTTTATTTGGTAATCGGACATTTTTCCAAAAGAGGCATAACAAAAAATCTCAAATATCTCGAGAACGGTTAGTCCTAGAGTAATAGAGTTGTTCGTATTCTTTTCCTCGTTAAAAATTACGTATAAAACGAGCATTTAATTGATGCATTTGAACATACGTAGTCTTTTCTTTTAGATATTGGCGATTTTTGCGGGCCATTTCGTAAAAAAGGGCAGTTTGTTCTTTTTCGAATCGTACCAAAATCTAATCAGCACCAGAGTATCTCACAAGTGATTTATCTACCAAACTTTGCGAAATTTGGTCAATTAGTATTTCAGCTTGAGTGGATAAATGAGATTTTTTCGGACCATTTTGCAAAAGAAAAAAGCGGTTTATTTTTTTCCTAATTATAGTAAAAACTAATCAGCACCAGGGTCACGCCCAAGAACCTACCAAATTTTATGAAATTCGGCCCATTAGTTTTGAGTTAGAGTGGATACATACATTGCACAGACACACAGACAGACACACACACAAACGTCACGCTAAAAATGGTTTTTTCGTATGCTAGAGATCTCGAAACGTGTAGATCCTTCGTAAACTCGAGTTGCGATTTTCGGCATGATTCCAATACTTTTCCTATACATTAATTACCATGTATTGCAAGGAAAGTAGTATATATAAAATTCAATTAATTATCAATTGTTTAAATATTAATAACACATGAATGAAAATTAATTATTAAAAAACTAAAAACGCATTATTCTTTAAACCAAATATTTTACAATATTAATAACAATTTTAAATTATGCAATAAAAAGATATATTACATACAGCACAGATAAAACTTAACGTAAAAAATGGAATACTTAAACGAAATACTGAAAATAAATGTTTCATTAGTTTTTTTTTATGCGTTACATAAAAGATGTGTGCGAGGAAGATGAAATTTTCGAAATATATCGTTTAAATCATTTTGATGGCCGAAATTATCGCCTTTGAGGCAGTTAAAATCCCATGATATAAATTTCATGAACCTTACTCAAAGCCCATTCTAATATGGAACTAGACCTCCTAAAAATAATGAACATATCCAGTTGAAGTCAAACCTTTAATAATGCGAAAAAGAAAATTTGTGTTTAATATTAAATATAAGCAATTATATTTATGAGTATCATATTATGTGATTTCAGATGAATTCATTAAAAACTAGAAATGGTGTGAATTCTCCTAGAAATGAACGAATTTCGATATTCACAAACAACAAAACTAAAGCTGTCTTATGATTTGATATGACTAAGAAGCAGTAGGCTTATAGCTGTTATTCATAAAATGTAAATCACATGAAAGTCATGTAAATCACACGAATCTTTTAAGGGGTATCATTTTTTTTTCAAATTTTACAAAGAAAAACTCTATCACCTTCCAATTTTTCGTGCTGCTATTGTAGATATCGGCCATACCTTTCTGACGAGTGAATAAAAAGTGCATAACTTGTCCGTATGTACTATTATCTGTGTACATAAATAGCAAGAACATAATAAAATTCTGCAGTATCATTCTGTATAAGTACACCTTCAATGGCCCTTTAGAAAACAGTTTATTGTCAAACGGCATAGTAAATAATTACAACTTTCAGTAAAAAATAATACAAAAAATTAAATTAATTATAAAATGTTTAAATATTCATTACACAAAACTGACAATAAATTATTTCAAAACTGAATTAGGATGATATTCTAAACCAAAAATTTTGCAATATTATTAAAAATTATTTTGAATTATGCAATAAAAATATACAATACAGTCCAAATAAAACTTAACGTAAAAAATGGAATACTTAAATGCAATACTGAAAATAAATGTTTCATTAGTTTTTTTTATGGGTTGCATAAAAAATATGTGCGAGGAAATGAAGTTTTCCAAATATATCGCTTAAATCATTTTGATGACCGAAATAATCGCCTTTGAGGCAGTTAAAATTCCTTGATATAAATTTCATGAACTACACTCAAAGCTCGTTTTAATATGGAACTAGACCTCCTAAGAATGATGAACATATTTAGTTTTTGAAGTCAAACTTTAAATAATGTGAAAACGCAAATTTGGGTTTATATTAAATATAAGCAATATATTTATGAGTATCATAAGGTGTGATTTCAGAAGAATGTACATTAAAAACTAGAAATGGCTAACAGGTGTGAATTCTCCAAGAAATGAACAAATTTTGATGTTCATGAACAACAAAACAGAAAGTTTTATGATTCGAGATGCTGAAAAGCAGTTGGATTATATTCATTATTGATAAAATTTAACTTACCAAATTTCGTGTAAAAATCTTAATTCTAGATAACAAAGATATATCAATCTTTCGGAGAGGAAAGTAAAATTTCTAATATCTCAAAAACAGCTCATGCTAAGTTCCGAAATAATTTCAATTTATTTATGGTTTATTTTTAAAATATCTATTTATATGTTACTGGTGAATGTATTATATTTTAAATTGGTTTCTTAATTTTACACAAAATGTGCAATATATAGAAAAAGAAAGTTCATGTTAGTGGTATATTAATGATGCTGATCGCATTTATATATATACATTTCTTATCTATAGCTCTTTCTGTAGTTTTTTCCGGCATAATTATATGTTTATAGCATTTTTAGAGGATAGAATAAAATTCGAAACATAATGGGCCGTCCCCTAATTTACTCACCTCTGATGTTCACTGGATGAAATAATCCCATCAAATTCCATTCGATTTGCAACAAATATAGTTTTCACATGCTCACAGACAAATTGATAAAGCAAATGCTATTCATTATACAGCTGCTTTGAGTATATAATTTTAAAAGGAAATTATCATCTTTGCCAGACTAACAGCGTGAAGTGGAAATTGGAAAATTGATAAAAATGATAAATATTGAATTATATATGCATAGCCAACGTCAAAAATGCACCCGCTCCTCTCCAAACATACGTATGCTACATTGTATTTTCTTTTACTTTTGAGTGTTTCAATGTTAACCATTCAGTTTAATTGGTTCAGGTTAATTGGTTGCCATTCAAATTAATGTTGACTATTCAGGTCACAATTTCTTTCTCACAATTATATGTAAAAATCTGATGTGGGCAGCACATGACTTTCCCTGCAGACTCAAATTCATTTTTTCTTTAATTCCTTAATAATTCATTAAATGGAGTTTAATTACGCAAAATAACACTACATTTGCATTTTTAATTCAATTTCTGTTTTTATTTGTTACTTGGACACTTCTCCAAAAGTGGCATAACTAAATGCGAAAAATCTCAAATATCTCGAGAATGGTTAGTCTTAGAGTAATGGAATTGTTATTTTTCTTTTCCTCATCAAAAATTACGTATAAAACTAGTATTTAATTGATATATTTGAACATACGTAGCTTTTAATTTAGATTTTGGCGATTTTTGAGGACCATTTCGTAAAAAATGGCAGTTTTTTCATTTCCGAAAAATACCAAAATCTAATCAGCACCAGAGTAACCCACAAGTAACTTATTCACCAAATTTTGTGAAATTTGGTCAATTCGTATTTTAGCTAGAATATATACATGACATTTTTGAGGGCCATTTCGTAAAAAAAGGCAGGTTGCTCTTTTCCGAATAATGCCAAAATCTAATCAGCACCAGAGTATCCCACAAGTAACTTATCTGCCAAATTTTGTGAAATTTGGTCAATTAGTATTTTAGCGAGAGTGGATTCATAACATTTTTACGAGCCATTTCGCATAGAAAGGCAGGTTCTGTTACTACGAATCGTACCAAAAACTAATCAACACAAGGGTCATATCCAAGTGACTAATCTACAAAATTTTATGAAATTCGGTCTATAAGTTTTTGAGTTAGATTGGATACATTCATTGCACAAACACACAGACAGACACTCAGACACAGACAGATATACAGACATACAGACACACACACAGACGTCACGCTAAACATAGTTTTTTCGTTTTCCAAAGGTCTCGAAACGTGTAGATCCGTCGTAAAATCGAGTTACGATTTTCGGCATGATTCCAATACTTTCCCTATACATTACCATGTATTGCAGGGAAAGTAAAACTTGAAGCATTCGCACTAAAATCTACCAAACTGCAAGTCACAGTTTAAATTTTAGCACATCTTAGTAAATAGAATCAAAGGATGTTTATACAAAAAGGCTGTATACAAAAACAGCTAACTCGGATAATGTGGAACGTCAGACAACCGGGACTTGGATGATCGGCAATCGGATAATCGGTATTCAACTCCATCTCACTATACAATGCTCACATTGATATGTATTATCTTCACAATTGCGTTTTATGCAACTGACATTTATACAAAGTTTTTATTCATTATTTATTTATTTTAATTATTTATATCGTTTTATTGTTTAACATCTTTCCTGCTACAATGGTTGCAAATTTTATATTTAAATGTATCAGTATAATAAATGCAATTTGTTAACACGGTTAAACTAATGAGCAAAGAAATAAAAGCTTTATTTGGATAGATGGAACGGGAAAAATAATTGCCTGTTTAAATTTTTACATATTAGAATAAAATGTGTGCAGTGAAGAGTAAAATTTGAAAATGCACTTCTTAAATCATTTTGATGGCCGGGATAATCGCCTGCCAGTTGAAATTCCGGGCTATAAATTGCAAGACCTCGGTGACTGCTTATTTGAAAATTGCATTAAATGCTCCGAGAAGGAAACACTAAAGCAGATGGTTCAGATTATAGATTCTGTACTGTTATCGAAAATCTTAAATTTCACAGTCGATATTAAAAATAAGTAATCATTTTCGAAACCTATATTTGTTTGTTTTATCGCTAAATATTTCGATGTAAAATGAAAATAAAATTTAAAACAAATTTAAAACATTTTTTTTAATTTTTTAACTGTCGCTCAAGTCATAGTTTTCAATAACTAGGGGACTTCGTCTTGCGGACATTCGTTAAGCTGTGGAGCAACCTTCGCGAGCTCTTTAGATCCGCCTGCTACACAAGTGTGACACGCCCATTAGAGATTCGTCCTTTGTTCGCTTGTGCTCACAAATCCCATATCAGAGGTTTCGACGGAAAACACGCTTCAAGCATCGCTAAACTAGATTTGAACCACTTTGAAGTGATATCTGTGTGTGTATATCAGCGAGTCTGTGGATGCGAGATCTCACGAACAACTGAAGCTTTCTGAACGTAATTTGGTAAAATTATCACGATACTTGGATACCCGAACCTTATTGATTTACACGCGATCAAAATTTTAGTAGACCTCCAAATTTCAAATAAATTAAAAAAAAATAGTAACACAGCACAACACATATTTTGCCCTTTTAATGAAAACTACTTTCTCCTATTTTTTTTTTTGGAGGGGGGGGGGGGGTGATGCAGATCTTACATCTGTCCTCATAGTTTTCCTATCACCCACTATTTATTTTTATATAGCATTCATGTCATACAAAAAATGAATTATGCTATTTTCAAGGATACTTTAAAAAGACATTCGGGCTAATATTTTTTATTTATTTATTTATTTTATCATAAATTATATTGGTTGCTTAAGGAGGCTTAAGGCTCAACGTAAGGAAGGACCAGCAATGATATACAAAGAAACACATTTCCTAGATTGAGCTAGGCGAAAATTAAAGAGGGTGTTTTTATTGGGACGCAAATAAAGGCTGTGCTGGACACAGAATTTGTAACTACACTAAGCAATACAAAAAAAGAATAATGGAATGCATTCAAATCTGTCTGAAATAACTTTCCTTGAAACAAAAAATCAGAAAACTATAAAGGACTTGTAAACGAACTGCCCAAGACCTATAAAAAATGTACTGCAATATGTCGTTAAAATTGCATTTCGTACACTCCCATTTAAACATTTTCCCTCAAAATTTAAAAGCAGTCACTGAGGGACAAGGGTGCCACCAGGACATTATCTCCATGGAAAAGATATACTCTAGAAGGTGGAACACCACAATGTTAGCAGATTACTGCTATAACTTAACTAGAGGCAGTGCACAAGATGAATACAAAATAAAAAGCAAAAAAAAAACATTTTAAAGAGTTGTAAATTTATGTATATATATGTGAGTTAATTGGTATATAAATATGATTTCATACTGCTGTGATTATAATGTAAATGATTTTGTATTATTTTTTTCTATTGAACACCAATATATATCAATTAAACAGTAAAAATGAAAAAATTGCGTTTATTGTTCCATGAAAATTCTGGGTAATAGAGCAATTTCAGATTTGAAATCAGCACCCCAAAATAAGTCAAAATCACCCCATTTCATCTAAAGGGTCAAAATTAGTCAAAACCACCTCATTTCATCTAAAGGGCAGGCTGTTGGGCTGTGTAATCAGGGCATTCAACAATGTTAAATAAACAAACATTTTATATGTTCGTTTATATTCAAAAATTAATGACATAAATTTTAGAACGCTAGCTTGAACCGTTCTCGAAATTTTTCGGGATTTTGAACTGTATGTATCTAAAAATTACATAAAAAGTAACAGTAGTATGTATCATCAAATATGTAACACTCGATGATAAATTTGGTGACCTAGTCGACTAATTTGGCTAAATATCGCCAACTTAGTCACCCATTTAATGTTTTCAGAAATTGACGAAAATCTCACCAAATTGACAGAAATGATGCTAAAGTTATGAAAGACGGCAAACTGAAGAATTATTAATTAACACATTTTATTTAATATCATGGAGTATATTGCTTAACAGAATATGTTAGCAGTACTTCCAAGAGTCAAGTTATATCTGCTCGAAATATAAATTAAATAATAATTTTACAAAAAATAATTTTAATAATAATAATTCCCAATAATTATTGGGATCTTGGCCTTAATTATTTTGCATTCAAAGAAATAAAGTACTTGGATTTTGCAGGGAAAATCATGTATTGCTCACATCAATTTTTTTACATATAAAGATAGATGTATACAGATGTATAGATGTACACCAATGAGAACGATAAACTCATCACTACAACGACAGTAAGGTACACTCCGCGAGTTTTATTATGTTAATTCGGCATGATTTAGTAAAGTCGCTTGTAATCATGTATTTGAAAGAAATATACATACTAAATAGTCGGTAATTTCATGTTACATAATTTAATAAAGATATTTTTCTGTTTATTTTTCTGGTATTAATTTCATAAATTAATTAATTGTTTTCTGGTGTCTAACTATTGAATTAATCCAATTAATCTTCAAAAACAGTCCCTTCTCCTTCATAAATTTCATCAACAGCAGTGTCACTAAGTACAATATGTTGTACTACATTTATAGCAGACATAATAATTAGGTATCTATAACTGTTTCAAGGGCAATATGAGTCCTCATTATGAATTAAAAATATTTGCTTTTATATGTCGATATATAAATTAGTTGTAAGCATCAGTTATACTTTGTCTCTACTCAAAAAACGGTTTCTTCAGAATTGATGATGAGGACTCAAACCGCCCTTTAAACTATTGTCTTTACTTAATAGTTATATATCTGTAATTATAATACCAAATTCGCATTTTATTAGCAGCAGCTAGATACATAATATTAGTAAAAATTGAATGTTTAGTATGCAGATCCAAGTTGTCACAAACTATTGAATAAGCATGTACTCGTAAAAATTGAAATCTTGATTCTATAATATCTATAAATTATTATATTATTATTTGCAATAAATTTCGCAGAAGTTTAGAATTAAAACTTCCAAGATTTCCAAGATTTCAATCTTGGAAAAAAGTTTTAATTCTAAACTTCTACGAAAGTATGACAGGGTTGAAAATTCGAATTCGAGTTTTCGACGGGAGAACACGTTTCAAGCATCCCTGACCACGAATCGAACATTGAGATAATCTCTCTCTCTCGCTCTCTCTGTGTGTGTGTGAGAGAGAGAGTCTGTGGAGACGATAACTGACGAATAAATGGACCGATTCGAATGAAATTTGGTACAAAAATCACAATTCGTGAATACTGGAAGCCTATTGTTTTCATACGCAATCGAATGTTCAGAACTCCTGTAAATTTTCGAGTGAAATTTTGAAAAAAGCATTAGTAAGTAAAAACATTTAATAAAGTTACGCAAATAGACATTTCTTATGTAATTTTTCATTAAAAAACGATTAACACAAATTTTAGAAAGCTAGCATGAACCATTCTCGAGATATTGCATATTTTTAAAAATAAATATAAAAAAATCATGTAAAATGAAAAAAAAAAGTATTACCTATTGAGAAACATGTTCACTTTTTATATGTAATATCATGCGATACATTTGGTGACATCATTTTCGTGGATCTAGCTCGTTCCATTCATGAAAGAAGATACGTTGAGTGATACGTTTGTATTTGAACGCCAATAGTCATTTATCTGCCGCAAGAATAACTCATTTCTCCATTCATAACGCTTGGCGAGATTTTGACGAATTTTGTGGAATGTCGCCAACTTGGCGACTTGTTTAAATGTTGCTAAACTAACGAAAAACTCGCCAAATGGATAAAAATGAGGCTAAATCAAAGAAAATGACGCATCATTGATGAAAATTTAATATCTTGGTTATAATATATCTACTATAATAATAACCTATTCTTTTTACTGTTAATGCAGTAAATGCATTGTATTATATAAGAAAAGTCATGTGTTGCCCACATCAGATGTTTTTTTTTCAAAACGGGGTCGGTCTGGACGTCGAAGCCGACTAGTGCATTCCAACAAGAAATCCATTTTAGAACACGATTAAAATATATGCAGTTGAACACGATTAGATAAAAATATATGAAGTTGCCAGGGACATTTTAAAATTTATCTCCATTAAATCATTTTGATAGCCAAAATAATCGCCTGCTAGTGGAAATGTCCGGCTATAAACTCTAGGATCGCATTCATTGCTTATTCCAATATTGCATTAAATGGCGTAGGAACAACGCACCCAATTGGTGGCGCATCTTACTGAAATATTATGTCCTTTCGTCAATACGGCGTAAACTTAGCATTTAATATAAGCGGACGTAATTATAGTTCTAGAAACCATCGTAAAGTGTTTAGTGGGGGCAATTTTTAAAGTGATTTTATTCAGATGCAAGTTGCATGCTCTATGCGTTTTATGTTGAACTTTCCCTACAGAGATAGTATAATGTATAGGGAAAAATATTGTGGCGGAGTCAAAAATTCATATTTGAGTTTTTAACAGATTTATTTTTGGGCAATTTTAAACGAAAAAATTAGTAGCAGAGAGAAAAGAATGAACGGAAATAAACCAATGCAGTATGTAAACGGTTAGCGGAATGATTAGAAACATCTAATTAGTGCTAAATTTGCGAAAACGGTTTTTAACGACTAATTTTACTTCAGTTACGGTTTTAGTTGGTTTATAAACTAAACAGTTGTATCTTATAGTTGTGCTAACTGTTCATATACCGGCTTGGTTTATTTTTGAATATTCATTGTTTTCTACTATTCTTCCTTTCCTCCGTGGTTTGTGTCGTAATATCCTGTCACTTGAAAAGGGCAATTTTTCTCCTGCCTTCATAGGCGTGTGTTATTTATCGCAGATACCGAACTTGTCTAAGCAAATTAGGAAGCACGTCTTATTTGTTTTGAAGAATAAGGCTGTTAATATATATCCCTACAATACATTGCAATGTATAGGAAAATTATTGGAATTGCATAGAAACTCGCTACCTGAGTTGTCGGCGGATCTACGCGTTTCAAACTCTCCAGGACCCGAAAAATCTTAGCGGGATATCTGTTTTTATACCAGTGTGTGTATCTGTCTATATATGCATGCATTCTATGCATGCCGGCAATGTATGCATGCACTCAATCTGAAGAACAAATTTATCAAATTTTCCAACATTTGGTAGAAAGTCAATTGTAGTTTACCCTGGTGTTGATTATATTTCGGTATGATTCGGTAAAAGAACCTGTCATTTTATTGCATATAAATCTTCAAGAAATACTAAAATCTAAAATAAAAGACCGCAAAAATATATACCCAGCTTGCCTGAAAATCAGTGGACCAAATATCCAAATTTTTCATCTGTGGAATACTTTTGTGCCGATTAAGTTTTGGTACGATTCGGAAAGAAAGCATATGGTTTTTTTAGCAAAATGATCCTCAAAAATTGCCAAAATCTAAAATAAATGACTACGTATGCATGAATGTATCAATTAAATGCTTGTTTTATGCGTAATTTTTGACGACAGGGAACAAGAACCTTATAAATATATGTCTAACTGTTCTCAAGATATTTTAGTTTATTTGTAATTTCTTTCACATAGCCGGTAAAAATACATCCATACACCAAATGAAAAATAAAATTGAAATAAAATTGCAAATTCCTATGTAATTTCAATTCATGACCCGTGTTATTTTGTGCAATTATTCTAATTTTAATGAATTATAAAAGAAAAAATACTACAGACTCAAATGGATTTGAGTCCATAGAGATAGTAATGTGCTGCTCACATCATATATTTTACCTTCGATACCAACTAACACCCCTTTTCGCTGTATGCTGAAGGCATATTATTTTCCTACTTTCTTTATAATCCGTGTCCAAAATCGCAGCTCGAAATCTGTTTTGTTTTTGTTTTTTAATGTTGAGGAGTTTAAGACGTTTTAAAATGCATTAATTTGGCAAATGAAACACAGATACAGTATAAATGCAAATTGGATATAGTATCTGAAAATATCCATGTTATATTCTGAAATTGAACACAATTTGATTCATCATGAAATAAAATAATAGTAAACATATTTTTAACTGTGACGAAAGGCATGTGCTGCCTATATTAGATTTTTAACTTTAATTTTAACCGCTGTTTTGGGCGCATATTGAATGATATTTTTGTTACTCTGTATTCACGGCTATACATGATTATCTTATATATCTATACAGCTTTAAGCTGCATTCTGAAATTTGGTTTCTCCGTTTTGCATTTAGAGATCACTTCATTGTACTATTTAATCAAAAATATGTTATGGTAAAACATGTTTCCCAAACGAGTTTAACAACACTGCCAAATATTTATTTATTACTATTATTATTTTTTTGTTTAATCTGTTGACTGTATTATGCGTGTTATTGTTCTCAAAATAATTATTTTTTCATTAGAAGCAGGCCAATTCATTTTACAAGGTGTATCAGAAAGATTGAACGAATATCTATCTCCGAATATATATCCCCAGGTCTACGATCAACCAATATATCTTTATTGGTTGATTGTAGACCCAGGGTTCCAATTTAAGTCAATTCACTTTACAGTGTGTTTCAGAAATATTGAACGAATAGATATCTCCTTATTAGTTGATTGTAGACCCGGGGTTCCAATTTAAGTCGATTCACTTTACAGGGTGTTTCAGAAAGATTGAACGAGAATATATATACCTTTATTAGTTGATTGTAGACCCAGAGTTCCAATTCAAGTCAATTCACTTTACAAGGTGTTTCAGAATAATTGAACGAACATATACCTTTTTATTAGTTAATTATAGACTCGGGGTTCCAATTTAAGTCAATTCACTTTACAGGGTGTTTCAGAAAGATTGAGCGAATATATATACCTTTATTAGTTGATTGTAGACCCAGAGTTCCAATTGAAGTCAATTCACTTTACAAGGTATTTCAGAAAGATTGAACGAACATATATCCTTTTAATAGATAATTAAAGACTCGGGGTTCCAATTAAAGTCAATTCACTTTACAGGGTGTTTCAGAAAGATTGAACGAATATATATATACTTTTATTAGTTAATTGTAGACCCAGAGTTCCAATTCAAGTCAATTCACTTTACAAGGTGTTTCAGAAAGATTGAACGAACATATATCTTTTTATTAGTTAATTATAGACTCGGGGTTCCAATTTAAGTCAATTCACTTTACATGGTGTTTCAGAAAGATTGAACGAATATATATACCTTTATTAGTTGATTGTAGACCCAGAGTTCCAATTCAAGTCAATTCACTTTACAAGGTGTTTCAGAAAGATTGAACGAACATCTATCATTTTATTAGTTAATTATAGACTCGAGGTTCCAATTTAAGTCAATTCACTTTACAGGGTGTTTCAGAAAGATTGAACGAATATATATACCTTTATTAGTTGATTGTAGATCCAGAGTTCCAATTTAAGTCAATTCACTTTACAAGGTGTTTCAGAAAGATTGAACGAACATATATCTTTTTATTAGTTAATTATAGACTCGGGGTTCTAATTTAAGTCTATTCACTTTACAGGGTGTTTCAGAAAAATTGAACGAATATATATACCTTTATTAGTTGATTGTAGATCCAGAGTTCCAATTTAAATCAATTCACTTTACATGGTGTTTCAGAAAGATTGAACGAACATCTATCTTTTTATTAGTTAATTATAGACTCGGGGTTCCAATTTAAGTCAATTCACTTTACAGGGTGTTTCAGAAAGATTGAACGAATATATATACCTTTATTAGTTGATTGTAGATCCTGAGTTCCAATTTAAGTCAATTCACTTTACAAGGTGTTTCAGAAAGATTGAACGAACATCTATCTTTTTATTAGTTAATTATAGACTCGGGGTTCCAATTTAAGTCAATTCACTTTACAGGGTGTTTCAGAAAGAATGAACGAATATATATACCTTTATTAGTTGATTGTAGATCCAGAGTTCCAATTGAAGTCAATTCACTTTACAAGGTATTTCAGAAAGATTGAACGAACATATATCTTTTTAATAGATAATTAAAGACTCGGGGTTCCAATTTAAGTCAATTCACTTTACAGGGTGTTTCAGAAAGATTGAACGAATATATATATACTTTTATTAGTTGATTGTAGACCCAGAGTTCCAATTCAAGTCAATTCACTTTACAAGGTGTTTCAGAAAGATTGAACGAACATATATATTTTTATTAGTTAATTATAGACTCGGGGTTCCAATTTAAGTCAATTCACTTTACATGGTGTTTCAGAAAGATTGAACGAATATATATACCTTTATTAGTTGATTGTAGACCCAGAGTTCCAATTCAAGTCAATTCACTTTACAAGGTGTTTCAGAAAGATTGAACGAGCATCTATCTTTTTATTAGTTAATTATAGACTCGGGGTTCCAATTTAAGTCAATTCACTTTACAGGGTGTTTCAGAAAGATTGAACGAATAGATATCTCTCTATTCGTTGATCGTAGACCCAGGGTTCACATTTATGTCAATTCACTTTACAAGGTGTTTCAGAAAGATTGGACAAACAGATATCTTTTTATTAGTTGATTAGGACCGGGGTTCCAATTCAAGTCAATTCACTTTACAGGATGTTTCAGAAAGATTGAACGAATATATATACCTTTATTAGTTGATTGTAGATCCAGAGTTCCAATTTAAGTCAATTCACTTTACAAGGTGTTTCAGAAAGATTGAACGAACATCTATCTTTTTATTAGTTAATTATAGACTCGGGGTTCCAATTTAAGTCAATTCACTTTACAGGGTGTTTCAGAAAGATTGAACGAATATATATACCTATATTAGTTGATTGTAGATCCAGAGTTCCAATTCAAGTCAATTCACTTTACAAGGTGTTTCAGAAAGATTGAACGAACATCTATCTTTTTATTAGTTAATTATAGACTCGGGGTTCCAATTTAAGTCAATTCACTTTACAGGGTGTTTCAGAAAGATTGAACGAATATATATACCTATATTAGTTGATTGTAGATCCAGAGTTCCAATTCAAGTCAATTCACTTTACAATGTGTTTCAGAAAGATTGAACGAACATATATCTTTTTATTAGTTAATTATAGACTCGGGGTTCTAATTTAAGTCTATTCACTTTACAGGGTGTTTCAGAAAAATTGAACGAATATATATACCTTTATTAGTTGATTGTAGACCCAGAGTTCCAATTTAAGTCAATTCACTTTACAAGGTGTTTCAGAAAGATTGAACGAACATATATCTTTTATTAGTTGATTGTAGACCCAGAGTTCCAATTCAAGTCAATTCACTTTACAAGGTGTTTCAGAAAGATTGAACGAACATATATATTTTTTATTGTTAATTATAGACTCGGGGTTCCAATTTAAGTCAATTCACTTTACAGGGTGTTTCAGAAAGATTGAACGAATAGATATCTCTCTATTCGTTGATCGTAGACCCAGGGTTCACATTTAAGTCAATTCACTTTACAAGGTGTTTCAGAAAGATTGGACAAACATATATCTTTTTATTAGTTGATTAGGACCGGGGTTCCAATTCAAGTCAATTCACTTTACAGGATGTTTCAGAAAGATTGAACGAATATATATATCTTTATTAGTTAATTGTAGACCCAGAGTTCCAATTTAAGTCAATTCACTTTACAGGGTGTCTCAGAAAAAATGAACTAACAGATATATTTTTATTAGTTAATTATAGACCCGGAGTTCCAATTTAAGTCAATGCACTTTACAAAGTGTTTCAGAAAGATTGAACGAATTGATATACCTTTATTGGTTGATTGTAGACGCGGTATAGTACCCAAAAAATTCAGAGAAATCTCATTTTTTTTTATTATTTAAAAAAATATTCATAGTTTTTTTATTCCAATGACACCAAATTGATCTTGCTACGTTAACTAGAATCGTTTATATTGCAATGTTAAAAATTGAACTACTGAAGTAGTCACCAGTAACTCTTTTCATTTTAATGCCTCTTTTCTCAAAGACGTGATTTTTGACATTTTTATAAATTTAAAATGATATAAGGAAAATCCAATGCACGAGAATGAATGAAATTATGGAACAATTGTTATATATATACTTGTCTTTAATTTGTCTTCAACAATTGCTGAAATACGTGTTTGTTTTTTATTATGATTTTCGAAAACAATATTTGTGGTGTAAAATCGCGGTTTTTTACATTATTCTTTATTAAATTTTTTCTAATTCATATTTACAAAAACTGTGAAGCCAATTTATTTCTTACATATTTTTATGTTAAAAAATGTTCAAATTAAAATTTTAGAAAAATTATTTTTCTACTTATATCAAAAAGAAATCTTTAAAATTTTTAATATCACATTTTGTTCATCTATCTGAATACAGAAAATTACAACGATAACTACAAAATTACAGATTTCAGCAATTTGGGTACCATACTCACTTAAGCCAATTCATTTTACACGGTGTTTCAGAAATATTGAACGGCTAGATATATCATTATTAGTTGATTGTAGACCCGGGGGTTCCAATTTAAGTCAATTCACTTTACAGGGTGTTTTAGAGAGCTTGAAAGAATATATATATCTTTATTGCTTGATCGGAAACTTGGGGTTCCAATTTAAGCAATGCTTCAATTAAGGTATACTATTATCGTATGCAGATGTTGATCAGGTGTCTGTTAGTAAACATGTATAAAATGTAACTTTTTATATGGTACTACAAGAAAAAAATTCCATAGCTTCGGTATGTCAAGAAATATAGACGGTAGATCCAACTCGATGGAGACGAACTTATTTTGCATGAATAATATTTTATAAAATAAAATTCACCTTTTGTAATATCAAATGAAAAACAAAACTCAGTATAAAATCTCATTATATATACACTTATAGAAATTTTAAAGGGATACACATTTTTTTGTTTATTTATAGCTGTCACTTTTCATTTCTATAATATGAACATTCAATGCAAGTTTAAGAAATATAAAATTTTCACACTTCAGCATCACAAGACCTTTACACGAAAACTAATTTTTTTTTTTAAAATAAATGTAGATTCAGAAACTAAATTTAAGAAACATACTTTTATCGCTCACTACGTATATCTAGCTTTTAAAGTTTCGAAGATATTTTGAGTGAAAATATAAAAAAGAAAAAATAAGAATCTTTCGGATAGATCTTTTTAAATTTTGTTCAAAAAATGGCTCTTGATTCAAAATTAAGTTATATACACTAGTCTGTCTTTGAAAGAGCAACACATTTTTGTTTATTATTCAAATCTGGTTCTTTTAGTTTTTGAGATAAAAGCATTACAAACTTGAAAAACGAAAAATTTTCAAGACGATTATTCGAATATTATAGAAGCTTATTTTAATAAGAAATACATATTTAATGATAAATTTTCAAGTACACATTTTGTCGTTTACTATTTATATCTACATTTTATAGATTTTATCACTATATATTTCGAGTAAAAAGGAAAATGAAAACACTGGCTCGGAGAACTCATTTTTTTATTAAATAATATTTTTATATATTGAATAATGTTAACCTTATTTTTGACAAAGCAATGAAAATTATTTACAATAGTTTTTATTAGGCTCAGAGGTATAAGCGTCCAAAATATTTGCATTTTCCGTACTGTTCCGTTTTTCTACCAGAAAAACCCCCAACCATTCATTTCAAAAAAATTCCAGTTTCATTGTCTAAAGTTTGTCCACCCCCAAAGTTCCATTGCCATACGATTAACATTACCCAATACATTATCACTTTAATTTTTCTTGTGATAATCGAGGACTGTCTAAAATATTTCTAAAGACAGACACACATGTAAGTTTTCAAATGAAAATTTTAGTCAAAATAATTTAGTTTTTGTACGATTCCTGAAATTTTTGATTTCAAAGTTTCTTTTGGTTGGGTCAAAGTAGATTAAATCCTATAACGTTACAATTTCCCCCGTCCAATGTTGCATATTGGAAAATAGGATTTTCTATTTCAAAATATATTTAAATGTTTAAAGAACAGTTTATTAATGAGAAATTCCTTTGCAGAAAGAATGTATACAAAGATAAATTTTGCAATTTTTAACTTAAATGCGTAATGTGATCATAACTTTTGTCGCATGAAAGTTGTAAAGTCCACTTCGATTATAAGGTCTTGCAATTTTGTCCCAGTGTCTCAATGGTAGAGCGTCGGAAGGACAGTTCGAAGACCAAGAGTGTTCGATTCCCGGTTGCGGCAGAATTGTTCTTTACGAAGTCTATCTTACTTGAAACAGTTTTTAAATTGGAACTACTTGTCTGTTATGAATCGTTAAAGAAATATTTAGACGTGTAATTTTTCTAAATACACCCTGTAATCATTACTGTGTGTTGAAGACCCAGACCGTCCGACTCGTCCAGAGGACTTAGAGTAACTAGTTGGACGGCCGGGAAGGTCATTACTGTGTGTGTCGAATTTAATTTTTTAAATTATGTTCCCGTGTTTCTTGCATTTATAGATCACTCCTGGTAAACCTGTAATTTCTAAACATGCTTCCCAAAGAAATTTGACAACAATTTAAAATTTAAAATTTTCATTTAATACCATTATCTTCCTTTCAAATCTGTTGAACGTATTACGTGTGCACTAGTTTTCAAAACACATTTTTTCGGCAGTTTAAAATCAATTCAGTATGAATAGAAGTCTCAAATCTTTTCTAACAAGTAATATGTTGAAACTTTTGAGGAAACTCCGTTCAAAAAAATATGCAGAGAAAAATAATGCGCTTTATTAAAAAAAAAATTAAACAAAGGCGTTGTTTCAAATATAAATTGGAAATTTTGGATCGAAAAATGAAATATTTCAGTATAAAAACAGTTTTATTTCAGTAAAATAGGGTATATTTCTGAATTTAAATCCAATGTTCTCCATTTTTCTATTTTGAAAGTTTTCGCGAATTCTGAAAATTTCTGGTAGATAAAAATTAAAAACAAATTTGCATTAAACAACTTTATATTATTCACAACTGTGCGAACGTCAGTGTACGAGTATAATATTTCCTTTGAAAATATGTTTTTGTGGGTCTCGAAACGTACCCTCAGTGGAACTACAATATTTCAATGGATTTTTCAGAACCTGATTAATTAAAAATATTTTCCATTATCAATTCTGGGATTAAATCTTAATAACCTGAATTTTTTATTCTTATTTGTTACACTAAAAACAAGGTCAAAATGGTCATCATAAGAAAGTTTTTCTAACATTTTTTACGAAATCTTAGATTTAAATAAGCTGAAAGTGTTAAATATGTTAGTAACAAATGTAAAGATGTTAGTAAAAATGTAAGATGTTAGTAAAAATGTTAGATGCTAGTAAAAATGTAATCTGAGATTATGGGATACATGAATTTTTTTTTTTTTTGTGATTCGATATAAGTTAAAATTAATTGCATTCTTGTAACAGAGAAATTAAATGCATAACATTTTATCCAAAGTACTAAATTCTGTCGTGAAATTTCAATATCGGAAGGAAAATTTGACATATCACAAACATGTTTGAAGGTAGTCTTTAAACACAAGTGAAATATCTCCTTGTGAAATATCTTCTCTTTCTGCTAACCATACTGGATTCTACCATATTGCAATATGTTAAATTAGCTAACTTCAAGTTCCATTTTATCCGAAACAGCAGATACTATAAGTAAAATGCTTTAACAACTAAATTTTACACATCTTACTTTTACACATCTTAACAATTAAATGTTGCTTCAGAAAATTATCAAATTATGATTTTTCCCTAAAGCTTGTGAGACTTTAACCAAATTTTCGCATTCATGTTTTAAAGTAAATAACTTATATTCAAAATCTTGTGTTGAAATATGCACACACATGGTCCAAAATTATCATAAAAATTTCAAAATGCTCTGCCTAATACGAGTCTGTTGTGTAAAGGGACATAAGCAGTAAACAAACGCATTCTGAGAAAAATGGTCAGGGATTCTCCGGTGGTTAAGGCAAAATAATTACTCTCTGAGGTCTCAAGATCAATCCCAGACGTTAACGAAAACTATCCCCGTTTCTACGCAGAATATGGGCACGATAAATCTGTAGGTCCGAAATTCCTTCTGAGAAGCATTCTGGGAGGAAAAGCAGAGTATGGTTCCTGTGACTGCCACTTCCAATAGATGTCGATCTACAGTGTGTGGCTTAAAAAAATCTGATCCGCCCTCTGTGGTGCATCGGGGCAACGTGTTATAATGGCAAAATTTATCATGTCCCCGCCACTTCTTTCGGTAAATGACTTAATTGTCAATAGCTGGCCTTATAAACAGCATACAGAGAAATATAGTGCTCATTAAGTAACTCTGAAGGAGGCATTTGGCAACAAAGGAGCGTGTTCAACTTCAAGTTAACTAGTGTGAGGGTGGGACAACCCAGTGGTTAGCGCGAGCGGCGATTGCACTCGGACGGCCAGCGTTCGATTCCCGTTTCTGCATAAACTGTCCCTGTCTTCACGCGGAGTGTGGGCGCTTTAAATATGTAAGCCCATATGTCCTTCTGTGAGATTGATGGTAGGGGAATGAGGGTTCGGTTCCTATGTATGCCACCCCTGCAGTTCCGGTCTAAATTAAGTGGCACTCCTTGAGCGTCCAAACAGATACCTTACACTTTCGGGTAAGTCTAATGGTCTAAGTCGAAGCTAGTGTGTTACATTGTTAGAAAGAATACGTGCTGATCCATTTAAATCCACGATAAAAAAATCAATATTTCCTACCAATTTTCAGGTTCCGATCCTTCAAAGTTCAGGATATATATTTTAAATATAATTGTTTTAGATATGATGAAACTTGTTTTCAAATAAAAACAGTTATTACAGTAAAATTTGTAGAAATCGCTGCCAGGGAAACTGCCACCATCCATTAGCTATACTTTTTGAGGTATTTATTAGAAGAAGAAATAGAAACTGCATTAGAGACGCAAAAAAACTTATTATGCACAATCATTTTACGGAAATGTGCGGAAACCGATGAAAGCTAGTCATAATATGCAGGTGTTTTTATATTTAAAGATGATTGGACTCAGACTGCACGGAGCTTTACAGTTTATAGTCACAGAACCTACAGATAGAGGTCGTTCTCAGTGCTTGGAATCACACTTTCCCTGCCAAGATCAGTCATGTATAAAGCATTGATTATGAAACAATTTCCAACTGAAATGCAATTTTAATTAAACATCTCTAAAATGCGAAACTTTCAGCCCTGATATATTTTAATTATCACAGTACTGCCAGAATTTTTAATATTTGAAAACTTCAAACTTCATCGAAGAAAATGAACTTTATTCAAATGACGTCATCGAAATATAAATCGTCTGGCTCTCTAGGTAAAATCAATGAATATTTCATTCATATCACTTTTATCCCAGACTCCAGAGCAAAATAATTTTGAGAGAAAAAAAATGCAGCAATTCTTACACAACTCATCTTTACTTGTTTACATCCTTCATCCATTAAAATTAGGCCTCGTTGCAGAAAAAACTGAACTTTATTCAAATGAGGTCATTGAAATATAAATCGCCTGGTTTAAACATCTCTAAAATACGATATATACAGCGGTAATAGTTTTAAAAATATCACAATACTACAGTAATTTATTATATTTGAAAACATAAAACTTCATAAAAAATTAACTTTACTTAAATGTCGTCATTGAAATATAAATCGCCTGGCTCTCTATGCAAAAGAAGTAAATATTTCATTAATACCCTTTTATTCCATTCCTTTTATTCATCACAATATTACAATAAATTATTTTACTTAAAAAGTCCAAACCATGGAGGTAATGGTAATTTAACTGTATCGAAAGAGCTATCAAAATTTCATCGAAAAAGTCTGCCATAAAATCGTCTGCTTCTCTATGTAAAATCAATGAATGCTTCATTCATATCAGCAATAGAGCTAAATAATTTTGCGTTACAGATATTCAGAAATTCTTATACAACTCATTTCTACATCTTGATGCATTTACATTCCCCAGTAGGGAAAATTAGGATTCGTTGTAGAAATAATCAAAGTCTGACGATCATTAAGACTAAAAAATATTGTAATTGCGTTAGCACAGAATATATATACACAGAAAATACACAAAAATAAAACAGTTTTAGGACGGATACAATACTAAATATAAATTTAAAAGAACTTTAAAAATCTCGACTTTTACACTGGGAAAAAAAAAAGATGGATGCCATATCTTATTTTGAAGTTTGATATGTGATCCCTTCATATAATATGTGTGTAATTATTATTTTCATTTTTATTTTAAAAACTACCGAATATATTTTGTTGAAATTTCTTTCATATATTTTATGGGATTATTTGGATATTTCCGAAAACTTTGGAAGCAATTTGAGAATTTTAACTTCGCTTACAAATTGTTTGAAAAATTAAGTCCCATAGGGTTCAATGTATTTCACATTTTCAACCCAGGTTCAATCCAAATGTAACTGGGTGATATTATTCATTTATATTCCCATATGTCTCACAGGTTTTCTCAACAACATACTGAAATTTCATTTCGTATATTGTTGAGATGGCAATACTGAAATTTCATTTTGAAAGTCATTTTTATGGCAGTTATCGTGCAAACGAACAGACAGACAGACAGAATGAACAAAGTCATACACTTTTCAAGTATGTTGAAACGTGTTAAAAATAAAGAGGCGTATAATAAGCCCGTGGATTAAACTGTGTCAGTTTAAATATAAAAGCTAATATTAAATATAGAAAAAAAAATTAAAATTTACTCTTGTCTGCAAAAGTGTAAGAAACAAATATGATATGGGCAGCATATGGCTTTTGCTACATTGTGCATTGACTTCACCTCTTTCACAAAAAACTAATGATGTACAAGATCCAGAGCAAGAGGTTTTCAACGTTCGAATGCACATTAACAGTTAACGCTTTTTATATGAAAATTGAAAAACTATTTTGAAGTACCAAATTAACTAATATTTCGCTCAAGTCTAAATTCAAATAGAAATATTGCTAGCATCTGCTAAGCAGTATTGTCCATATATTAAACGTTTTTAATCATTAGAAAATAATTAATTGTAATCAAGTTTGGCATCGTTTTCGTTAATTAAGCGCCATTTTTTCTCAATTTGGTGATATTTTCATCAATTTGGCAACATTTCCACAAAGTTGGCGATATTTCGCAAATTTATCGCCAACACAATCTATGCAAGGATGCTATTTATTTTAATTTTTTGTAACTTTTTGATAAATGTATCCAAAAACGTGCTATGTCAGCGTTCTAAAGTAGGTGTCATTCATTTTCTAATAAAAAATACGTACTCAATGCTTATAAATTTACATTTAGAAAAATTATGATTTTGCAATGATTTTCTTCAAAAAAATATTCAAAAAGTGGGTCTTCTGTCGAACATTCGATCCCGTTTAAAATTAATAAGCTTCGGGTACTTACTGATTGTAACAAATGTGCGAGTTTTTTTCGAATCGTTCCATTCGTTTGTAATCTATGGCTTCCACAAACTCATGGACACACACATAGAGAGAAAGAAAGAGAGAGAGGGAGAGAGAGAGAGAGAGAGAAAGATCACTTCACAAACGTCCAATTTGATTCTAAGTGTGCTTGAAACGTGCTCTTCAGTCAAAAACTCTAATCGAATTTTGGACCTCGTCAAAATACCCTATACATTATAATATATAAGTTGTGGAAGAAACAATATATGTATCATAGAACCAACTTAGTTATTTTAACAAATATCTTTATATAGCATAATTCATTTTAACGTGTTTCACAGTACTTATGTACTGCCTTTCTTTTTACGTACTTAGATACATAAATTTTAACAAATGTGCGTTCAAATCTTAAAATTAATAATTTATGTTTAAATCTCCTGTCACTGAGTTTTCGTACCTGAGGTGCCAACGTGAAAGCTATAAATTATTTTCAAAATCTGACAATTCTCAATGACAGTCCAATGTCTGATCTGACAAAGCGATACTTATTGGAGAGTGAATGGATGGATTTAAAATACTTCTACAGCATGCAAACTTCATGTAGTACTGTTGGATCGAAATAATGTAAATTTATGATTGTATCATTTTTATCCAAAAAATAAATTGTTGTCGAACATTTGAAGATATATGTTTACTTTGTACTGCATATTACAAATAATAAGATAAAACAATTGTATGTCGGCAGCACATGTCTTTCAGTACATAACTACTTTAACTACGTAACCACTATCTACTTTCACTGCACACTACTTCTTTTACAGCCGAAAAAATGTGATCCAGACGTCACAACATTTTTAGCATTAGAATAACACCACGACAATTGAAATTGGACACTTTTTTCAATTTACTATTTTAAACAAATGGACTATTCATACGCACATGCAAAATCCACATCAAAATGCGATTGACATTTAAGTAATGTATGTTGCATGAAAAAATCTGATGTGGGCAATATATGACTTTTACTACAGACTCAAATTCACGTTCTCTTAATTTCTCCAATAATTCGATCCATTAAGTTTAATTGCACAAAAAATAACACCCATAGTTATTTTAAATTATACAGAATGTGCAATTTTAATTTATTTTCGTTTTCATTTGGTAACTGAATTTATTTTCAAAAGTAGTGAAGCGAAAATATGAAAAAAACTACAATATCTCAAGAACGGCTAGTCCTAGAGAAATGCTGTTGGTCTTATTATTTTAATCGGCAAAAATTACGTATAAAACCTGCATTTAATTGATACACGTACTACTTGAGCACAAGTTGTCTTTGATATTAGATTTTGACGATTCGCAAAAAAATAAGCAAATTATTTTTTTCCGAAGCATACCAAATTCTAATCAGCACCCGAGAAACACACATGTGATTTATCTACCAAATTTTGGGGAATTTTGTCTATTAGTTTTTGCGGACCATTTCGCAATATATGCCGGTTCTTTTATCCCGAATCGTACTGCAATCTAATCAGCAACAAGGTCACTCACAATGGATTTTCCTACCAATGTTTTTGAAATTCGGTCAATTAATTTCCCAGTTAGAGTAGATACATACATTCCACAGATAGACACACAGGCACACACACAGACGTCACTCTAAAAACAGTTTTCTTGTATTGTAGAGGTCCCAAAACGTGTAGATCCGGCAAAAATTCGAGTTGCGATTTTCGGCGTGATTCCAATACTTTCCCTAAACATTATCATGTATTGCAGGGAAAGCAAAATGACTATTCTTGGGAGTCAAAGTACAAAAGAGTTGATAAAAGAATATTATTTCCTAAACGAAACGAACTAGATTCACGAGAATACATTTTCATATCAATATTGGTTCGTGCTAGAGTTTATTTCATTCGTATTACAATGAAAAGCAACGTCTGAAATGATTACGTTTTCATCCTCATTAAAAATTCTGATTTTTTACGATTTTTTCAAAAATTCATTCGTAATTTGGAGGGCCTTCTGAACTTTTGATAGAATTTAAAATCAATAAGGCTCCAGTATATACTAGCTTTAATAATAGTACAACATTATATTCGAAAGTTTTATTCGTTCAGGAGATATCGCGTAAACAGACTCAGGGGCACACACACTAACATTTATATACACACACTAGCATGCATACATACACTGACATACAAACATACACACTAACATACAAACATACACACTAACATACAAACATACACACTAACATACACACATAGACATGACCTAAAATATTCGTTTTGAATCCAGATTTGATGCTTAAAACATGATCTTCTGTAGAAACATCACATTTGGAATTTCGATCCTGTCACAATACTTTCTCCATACATTATATTAAAAATTATTAACCGCGAAAGTAATATAATTGTTTCATAGAGTTTAATAGATGGGATACCGTCTACCCTGAGATCAATGGTTCTGTTCTCCGCTGTTATATGGTATCCCCATGTATAATGCTATGAACATTAAAAAACGCCACGCAATAATGTTGGTCACATTAATACCCCCAAAATTGTATGCCTAGATATGACTTCATACAAAATTAGTTTCCACTGCCTTTGTAACATCCCTATTATAAATTTAAAGTTCTTTAAAAATACTTTTTTTTGTAGAAAATATCTATTCTTCTGGACAATTTTAAAAATTAAAACTTCAGCAAAAATTCGGCGATAGCAGAAAAAATGAGAGGTATCTACAAAAAGTCCTCTCCAACTACTGACCTACAATTATATCTTGCACTCCAATTTAACAAAGAGGGAATTCCATTGTAAATTTTTTTATAAAAGCCTTTATTTATAAAAGGAATAATATTTAGAATACTAATTTTTAATACGTTTTTTATGTTATTCTAAAGGATATAATTCAATATGGATTTCAGTAATGTTACAACCAGTGCTCTTTTGTTTAAGTAAGTGCTCAAATTCAATGACATTTTATATGAAAAAATATAATGAAAATCCTCTGTAGAAGTTGATTACTTTAACAGTAAAAACTATAAAATTCCAGTACGTTTCATATTTTTATTATTTTGGTATTGTATTTAAACTTATGCTAATTGCTTTAAAGCTTATGTAAGAAATGAAATGGGCCCTTAAAGATTAAAGAGTTACTGTTGCTGCAAGTAAAGAATAGAAAAGGAAAATAGTTAATAATTTAATTTCACTAATGCATTATTATCAATTATTTTTTTTTACGTCATACGACACAGTGAATAATTACGCATCACGAATACTGTGAATAATAAATACGTTTTTTGGCAAGAGTTGATGTGTTTCTGTTTTTAAATTAGAACTTTTGACCATACCCTACACCTTTATGCTTCATATTAACAACCATTAAAACCGTTATATACGAGGTGGTTTCTTTTGGATTTGGTCAGCGGAAATCGGGAAGAAAATAAGCATACCTGAAATCTTAATTACATAATAACAATATTTTAATGAAATGCAAGGAACAATTTTCATTCGTATGACGTTATTCAGTCAGTAAACAAAACATTATGTGAAAAGTTTTTAAAATTAGCAGTTATGGTTAAAGCAGTTATTTACCTTGTTAAGCATTAGTTTCATATTTTATAAATTAGTTTTCAACAGAGCAATGCTTACGTTTGCATTCAGAAATACTAATAATTTTTTAATAAAACTACTGCTTTACAAATAAATAAAAGTAAAACAAAAGTCTTAAGAATTTATGAAAAAACTTCTGAAAATGTAAAATTGGATGATGAATCCATTGAAGATGTAAATAGCTTCACTTACCTTGGTGTACTGGTGAACAAAGAGGGTGGTACAGACGAAGAAATCCAAATAAGAATTGCAGAAACTCAGAATTTTTTAGAAAACTAAATAAAATATGGAGAAATACCAATCTTAATTTAAAAACTAAAATCAACCTTTTTAATTCCTTAGTAAAAAGCGTTTTACTCTATGGCGCCGAAACATGGAAATTAACAAGGGACCAATGCAACAAATTAAATGCCTAGCAGACTAAATGTCTGAGAAAATTTTGGGGAGTATATTTTGGCCTTATGTTATTACTAACACTGAACTCTACAAGAGTACTGGACAGGAATCAAATGAGAGAGAGAGAGATAAAAAGAAAATGTGGATGGAAATGGACTAGAAATGTCTTAAGAATGCCACAGCATAACATCCCTGCTGTGGCACTTACTTGAGTGCCTGAAGGAAAAAGATCTCGGGGTCAAACCAAGCTTACTTGGAGGAGACTGTTGGAGCAGAAGAGATATCTGATGGGATGGGCGAACTGCTCAGAAGCAAGGACTGTGGCACAGGAACATACAGGGTGGCAACGTAAGCTGAATGCCTTATGTGCCACTAGGCACGATGAGTTATGATGATGAATAATTTCTTATATTGTATCCTTAAAAATTTCCTAACAAAGCCCCCTGATAGACCAAACTTCCCATCTTCAAAACACTATCTCCTCAGTGAGTTTTAAACCTAGTATCTCGATTCCTTTGTACGAATGCTAAAGGTACTTAAAGTTTACAATTTAGTTTCAAAAATTAAATAATAAGGGCAAAAAATGATGGCAGATATGGGCCAAACTTGATGCGAGATTCGGGAATTTTTCAAGTGAAATTTTTATGGACGTGAATCAACTCGGGATTGTTAGTTTCAAAAATTAAAATATAAAGGGAATCAGCAAGATTTTGTATGCAGATTTTAAAAAAGGGAAAATATGAGTACATATAAGGGCAAAATATGAGTGCAGATAAGGGCAAAACATGATGACAGGTATGGGCCAAACTTGATGCTAGATATGGGAATTTTTCAAGTGAAATTTTTATGAGCGTGAATCAACTCGGGATTGTTATGGAAGTCCGTCTCATCCACCGGACATGGAAGTGGAAGTATTTACAGGAAGTGACATCATACTGTATGCGAATATGTAACAGGAAGCCATTGTTCTAGTTTGACATATCTGTCGATCTCCATACAGAATTCAATATGTATTTGCATCTTTCTGATTTCACGGACCCTTTAGGCAGTATTATAAAACACTTCTGGTAAAAAATTATGTTATATAAAATAAAGTTAATCTGGTCAGATTAAATTTAAAAATATTTTTGTTAAAATTAACTGTTTTTACCCCAGGAAAAATATTCAAAAACATAAGAATTCGCCTCCTAGTCATTACCGTTATTTAAAGCTTGATAATTGAGAATATTTGGTCTGTTCCTTAAGGAGAGTAGTGGAATACTCAACGACTATAAAGCTTCCAAATTTACCATTCAAATTCAGAACTTAGTTCATCTTTCAGGTTTTTCTTGTCCCTTAGGTTTAGAACCTCGAAAACTAAAGGATGATTTATAATAGTAGCTACTCTCTTAACATATAGGTTTCACTTCTACCGTGTGGTCCTCGGCACACTATTTTTTATTTAATTGAGAGCTGTTATAAGTATTATTTACTCCCTAGGCGCTTATTCAGAGGTTTCCATCGTTTAATCACAGGCAACACCAGATATCCATGCTAGTTGACATATTTATTTAATTAAAAGTTTTTTAAACATAAACAAATTCAAATATTTGTATTATAATAAAATAATAAATTATACAATTTGTCAAGTGCAAAGTACTCCTTGAAATTTGATTTATGCACCCCCAGGGTATATGTACCCCGGTTTAGAAAACACTGATTTAGATTAAATGATATTTATTAATCTGTTATGGAAACTTATATTTAATGAGAAAGATTTGTGAAATATATTGGATACATCATCGTATTCACTTTACAGAAAATGATTCGAAAAGGATATTCAGCCAAATCGAAGATAAGTGATTACCATTTCCACAATGTGATACTAAAGTCAAAGCCTTCACTCCTTAGATTGCACTTTTCTACCGGTACATGTTTCACTGATCTGATGACTAGGGTTGATTTATGTGCTTTAAAAACATGCTGACACTGTTAAAATGTTTGGTGCTTTGCTTCCAAAGAACGTTAACATCAGTTGGGACTGCTATTACATAAAATTTATGCACGCTGAAACTATTTTTGAAAGACATAGTCATTTTACTTTCTTAAATAAGTGTTAACTTTCCCCACTATATAGCGTATATGTAAAGGCATTACAATAGGATAAAAAATCCGGTTTTTGATGTTGATATATTCACACATTTTGAGCACCTCTAATAATGAACCAAACATGATGTATGTCGTTATGATGAATGCGCATTCTCTCTCTCTCTCCCCTCTCACTCTTATTTCCCCCTATTTCCCTCTCCTCCCCCTTCTTTCTTCTTACTCTTTCTCTCTCTCCGTCCCCCTCTCGCTCTCTCTCTTTTATTTCTCCCCTACTTCCCTCTCCCCCCCCTTCTTCCTTCTTACTCCTCCTCTATCTCTCCTTCTCTATCTCTCCTCCTCTCTCTCTCTCCTCCTCTCTCTCTCCTCCTCTCTCTCTCTCCTCCTCTCTCTCTCCTTCTCTCTCACTCCTTCTCTCTCACTCCTTCTCTCTCACTCCTTCTCTCTCCCTCCTTCTCTCTCACTCCTTCTATCTCCCTCCTTCTTTCCCACTCCCACTCTCTCCCTCCTTCTCTCCCTCTCCTTCTCTCTCCCTCCCTCCTTCTCTCTCCCTCCCTCCTTTCTTCTACCCCTCTCTTCAATCCTCCTCTCTCTCTTATGTTTAGTACGATTCATTAAACCGATGAACGTGTAATATCATATAACGCAATGACATACAGTGTATAATTGTCTACAGCAATTTACAGTAAATTTGTATTAGAGTAGAAATAGTAAAAAAATTATGTGCACTTTTAAAACAAACATAGCAACTTTCATAAAAAGTCCATAATAATCAGCGTAAAGTACATTTATCATCATAATTAAGTCAGTATTCTAGAATTACCGCTTTGGGGATTCATTAGACATTTCAGCTTTGATGACATACACAAACATCTAATTTCACACCTCGGGAAACTGCCACACTCTGATTCACACAAATTTTCTCATCTGGTGAATAAAATGAAACACTTAAAATTGAATTTCTTTAAAAAATAAACTTTCCGAGAAGACGCGCTCTTTTCATTGCCCCATTACCCAACAGTTTATTTAGAGAGCAAATAAATATGGACTTATTTTTAATTGTATATTAAAAGAACGATATACCCGCCGCTGACCGGATCCTAAATCAGCGCCCATAAATAATATTGTTTTAACTACTTAAATAATATAGTTATAGTTAATAATGCAGTTTCAATCAAAAACATCACATAATGCAAAATCCGTAGTTTGAGCGCAAAGATCACCGCTCTGCAAAAAGAAATAACATAAACCACCCTCCCAAATAATTCTTCCCATCTTTCTAAAGGCAAGACTTAAATACCGGCGTCGGGTGCGCATGCTTTATCGACAGGTCGAAAAATGTTTGGAACTCCATTGACGAACATTGGAAATCTTACAGATTCGCTCGCTTCAAAAAATGTCTGAAAAATAAATTACGGATGAAATGAAAATAAATTACGAATGAAATGCAAATACATTACGGATGAAATGAAGATAAATTTTTGAATGCAAAGACATATATGGAATTTTAGCCAAACAACAGAATTGTGCTAATCTTACTTTTCCGAATGCGGCGAAATAACTGTAGGATTAAATAAAATATTGAAATTCCGATGTATTTAAAATAATATGAGATAATTGTCCTACGGATACGGTTTAAACCTCGTAGAAAAGAACGTTCTTCGATGTTTTCGATGGCGGAAGATAAAACTCTGTAATAATATTTTTGGTGGCTAAGGTCACTGATGGACTAAGGTCATCGGTCACTAACGTCAACGCTTTAAGTGAAATTCGTGAATATTGCCCGAAATCGTGCTAAAATATTAAATAACTAAAAACTAATTTGAATTTTAAGAAAAATAATGTTACGTACCTGCAATACTAAATTTCATGGTCGTATGACCATATTTCCTGCTACAGACTGCACAGATAGACTTTTCTCTTTATAAAGAAAGATAACTTTTCAAATAGCAATTGTGAAATATCGTAAAATTAGTGTTTAAAAATGCATTTTATAATTCTTGATAGTAAAGAACGCTATACACAATTCAATCTACAGATGCAAAAATAGGAAAATGTAATCTGTATGTCGTAAAAACGAACAGAAGTTTATTCTGGAAATTGGCGTAGTTCTCCAATTCGACCTCCTCAGAAATAGTAACGTAAAATATATTTTTTTTCATTTTTTGTTAAATCATCCAAAAGTCTGGTTCGAAAAAATATTTTCTGGAAGATACATTCTAAACTTCGATTTGAATCAGAAAATCCGCCTGAGTAAAAATGCAAAATTTGATACTGGCGGACTCTAAAAAGGGGATTTTGGTTCTTTTTTATTCTGTAGTGAACAGAAATGTTTCAGTTTATACATGCCAGGTGTGATGCCATCAAATCCGCATTTATGTCGATATTTCAGAAATGAAACATTTAGATTGAAAATATATTAAAATGTTTGAGTAACTATTTACTCCTTTCCTGAAACAAGAAAATAAAGAAAAATGTGTTTTATATCGTATTCAGAACTTAAATAAACGAATTAACTGGTGTGTGGCTATCTACACGAGACTTTATCATACTAGAATTCATTTATAAATAGCTTGGGATTTTTTTTTTCTGGCAAATTTCTTTTCCGGCAAAATATTTTTTTTTAAAATATTTATGGCCGAAATGATAACAATTATACCATTATTTCCTTCAGTTTGAAAAGCTTGAAAAATATTTCTGTTGATACCAAGTTTGTCATAGTTCCCTCCTGGGGAGTAACTTGGGCCTCCCACCTCCCGAGGAGAAGCTAATGATGTCACGAACACAAAAAATGTATCACGCCTTTTTTCTCTAGAGTGATTAACTATTAAATTTAGTAAGTTTTGGGCGGCAAATAACCCGATTTATGCAAGATTATGTTAAATGGTATCTTAGGTTGCCAAGTTAAAAATATAAAATTTCTACAAAACACTAATAGTAATTTCTACAGAAAAAACAGACTAATTTAAAAAAAATATATCTAATTCTATATTTTTCGATAACAAAGCCGAATATAAAGTTTCATGAAAATGTATTAATAATTGAGGAAGACATCGTAAATATGACATAATATAGTCAAAACGTGTTTAAGAGGTTCAATAACACAATTAAATTATATTTGAAATTTATTAGTATGTGATGCGTGGATCTTAGCCACACGTCCGGTCAGAACGCAAGAATCATTAATTCTCCCCATTAAAGTCAACTTCGACATTGGCCGTTTCGAACATACAAACATGTAAATCAATTAATAAAATATCAATGGACAATGAGAACAGCGAATATAATATAAAACAATAACACATTTATTTACAAATGATTAAAATAATAAGAAAATATTCCATTGGTATTCTAACTTAAACATGATTATTCTCAATACCATCTCGGCAAGTTATTCTAACTGACAAAGCCTTAGTGGTATTTTACATCAAATCTCAAGTCAACTTCGACATTGGCCGTTTCGAACATAAAAACATGTAAATCAATTAATAAAATATCAATGGACAATGAGAACAGCAAATATAATATAAAACAATAACACATTTATTTACAAATGATTAAAATAATAAGAAAATATTCCATTGGTATTCTAACTTAAACATGATTATTCTCAATACCATCTCCGCAAGTTATTCTAACTAACAAAACCTTAGTGGTATTTTACATCAAATCTCATTGCAATATATTTTTGTTCCGTTCCACAAGAACGTCTCTCAAAATTACACATATTTAAAACATATAATTAAATTCCATCACGATTAAATGTCATTAAGATTAAAGTTAATTCTTATCCAAACATATACTATCTTAAAATGCAATTAAACTAATTTACATGAGGAATAATTATCTCAAATATGAAGGCTAATCAAATGTCTGGAGAGAGAGAGATAGGATCTGACTACCGAAATGTATGTAAAAGACATGCATGGCGTACCTCGGCACTTCGTTGTATGCCTCGTCATCGGGTCGGAAGATGTCGGGTGCCCTTCATCTCCACAGTGGTTTGAGGACACTTCTCTCCTCGAATTCAAAATATCAAGTGTTGTGTCTCTCCTCAAAATCTGACTCTGTCTCGAACATGTGAAAATTGTTGCCTCCTACAAAACTACGCTCCTGGTTGTAATTGGCCTGACAGTGTAGCCCCTGGTATCTTCATTGAACGGCATAGGGTTACATATCTGTTATTGGATGCTGTCATCTCGGAGGTTTGGTTAAGACCCAAGAATTAATACTTGTCAGCTGGCCTAAAATGTGACCAGTGGCTGTCAAGAGGTCAACTCTTTCCAAGGCGCCCCACTATGAGCCCCTTTGTAATTCAGACGTCTAGTTAACCAAGTCGAAGAAGCGTTGTTTTCATTTCCTTCGCAGGTGTCTTTCTGGGGAAACATATATTTATTGTAAAAGTAGTACAGGGACCATCTTTATAGGTTGCGGTCCTTCCAAAACTTACAATGTTACATATTTACCATGTAACAGTATCCAATAGTTATTTACAAGTATAAAAGTAGTCGCCTGTCAATTTGAGTAATATATAATTTTAAGCAAGCAGTATACTTTTAACATGCAAGAAACATTCTCAAATGTGACCTGAATCTCTAGTAAATTAATTACTTGAGAAAAATACGTAGTGAGAAAATTTGTTCAAAACGTGAAATGTCAAATTATATAAAAAATGTGTCAAATGTTTTAACAATTGCTCTTATATAGAAAATATATTTTCATACTTTGCTAGTCAAAAATGCAGAAAAACGAAAGATGTAAGGAAAGATGTACTTCGCTGTGAATAGAAAACGATCTGTGATATTTTTTTTTAAATTGTCGAAGTTCTGAAAATTGACCTTTATAGAAATCCGGCATTTTCTGCATTTTTCAAAGATTTTTTTTCTTCCTTTGAAGTGATCAAAAAGTCTTGTTCAAGAAAATGTTTTCGAAAGATACATGCTAAACCTCGATTTAAATCAGAATATATGCCTAGATAAAAATGCAAAATTTGATCCTGGAGAAGTTGAACCTGGTTACAGTGAAGATTATGTTCATTTTTTTTTTACATGTTCGAAACTCCGATTTTTCATTTTCTGCATTCTATGTACATTCATTTTCTGTTATAAAATCTATGCGGTGTTCTGTTGACTATCTAAAAAATCACGTTGTAGAAATTTAAATAAATTATTAAAGTAAAGGAATAAACATGTTTCGATTATTTGATTAATTTTTTTAACGGTTTGTTAACAATTTCAAGAATGTTCGAACAATGCGGTGTTGCAAATATTCCAAAATATAAATAATAATTTTATATTTTTAAGTTTATTTATGTATAATTTAAAATAAATATTACATTTAATATTTTGTAAGTACAGTGATTGCATAATGTAAGGAACATTATATACAGTCCACATTATAGCGTGGACGATGTAGCTAATTTGCTCATACTTATTCTATTAAAACGCGCATGATATTTTTGATGTAATTTTATAACAGTCATTATATAATGTAGGGAAATTTATATGCAGTCCACATTGTAGCATCGATGAAATAACTAATTTTCTCATACGTAATTCATTAATACGTACAGGATAGTTCTGATGTTATTTTATCACATATATAATAATTTTATTACGAACTCTGTCCATATCAAAATTAATAACTCTGTCCATATCAAAATTAATTATTTTTTCAAACTTCTTCGCCTTGTATTACAGATTATATTTTTCTGGGTAATTATTTACAAAACTAAGGTACCGTACAGGGTGTTATACAGTTGTATATTGGCTAATTTATGTATTTATCATTATGGATATAGTTTTACATCTACTGATTACTGAATTAATTGATATGTTGATAATCTGATTTGTTTAGTTACAGCAGGTATTAATAGTAATAATAAAATAATATTTCTATCTAGACAATCAGTAATTATTGCCTAACGAACCATTAATAAAGTAATGTTTGATCTTTGTATATAAACCTCAGTAATACCCCATCTAATAAAATAATCACTGATTTATGGGATAAACATTGTATTTTTGTTTTAATGTTTATATATTATTACCAGTTAATTCATGAAATTATATAATTACCTAATTATTTAATTATTAGTATACATACATCTATATATATATATATATATATATATATATATATATATATATATATATAACCCAAAACAGGAAACATATAAAGAAAGGAAGGTACCACAAGATTGATCGTGGGGGGGATTGATCGTGGGGAGATTGTGACCCCCACTCCCCGGTTAAGCCAGCTTTGTGTCACGACAACACTCACGGAGACCGGTACCGTTCCATACAAGTAAATACAATAGTATCAACAGTAGAAAAACCGAAAAAATGACCACATAAGCAAAGAAAGGAAAGCAAAATCACACTATAACGTACCAGAAGATGAGTAGTCAAAGCAGTGCAAAGCATAATCACACCATAACGTACACAGGAGATGAGAAGTCGAAGCAGAACAAAGCAAAATCACGCCATTACGTACCCAGAAGATAAGAAGTCAAAGCAGAACTGTATGAAATCATACAGGTCAACCTATGTGGTCATTTTTCCGGGTTCTTTTTTAATATATATATATATATATTTTATATTTTTGGATATTTAATTTACAGTAATAGTTTAATTATTCATTTTATTTCCAACTAATTTCATTTCTTCTGTGTTTTAAGTATTGAGTACTTTGTTTTTGGCAGTTTATCGGCTCCCGGCATTGTCGGCATGACATAAAGCTGGCTTAACCGGGAAGTGGGAGTCACACAATGCACCCCGGCCTTTTTTAGATACTTTGCTATTCGTCTCTTAAATTTTAATAATTACTTTATATATATATATATATATATATATATATATATATATATATATATATATATATATATATATATATATATTCCATGAGAGCAAGTTTCGTCTACTAATAAGAAGGAAGTAATATGGAATGACATGCGTCGCACCTCAAATGCTCTGGATATCAATATAAATGGAGTTGCATATGAATAATGAGATCATACATAATTCATTTTAAGTACCTTGGAGTGCTCAGTTGTTTTAAGGATCAGTTTGGTGTAATGTCGCCATTTTCTTAAATTATGACTGATATTGGCTGGAAATAATAGAAGCGTGAACTGGGATTTTCAAAAGAAGCGCATATTCGCAAAAGATGTAGAATTTATGAGGTTTTCCTGTGAAAGATATTTATCAGTCTCCGTATGTGTGTATTTTAACCTTTTGCATAGACGCAAATGTCTACATAGGAGGATTTAACTGTGTGGGGTAGGGTATGTCAAATACCTGTCTTTTTGAGAGGTTCTTCGTATGGTATTGACGGTGTCCCACCTGTAAGCAAGAGGTTAAAATATTGGTACCAGAAATATAGAATATGTTTTAAAATGAAAAATTTATTTTTCCTTTTTTTTAATGAAATGGTTTAGAAATCACTATCGAAAAATAAAATATTATTTTTTTTTTAGTGCTATTCAAAAATTCCATTAATCAGCAACGGTAAGATTTTTAAGTAATTTCGATTGCTCCATTAGGTTTTATATTTTTAATCAAATTGTTTTGCAATGTATTTAGAGAAATAGAAATGAAATCGTCATAGAAAAGTAGAGAAATAATTATAAATAATTCAAAATATATTTTTTGCATTCTTTTTTGAATAAGAATTAGCAAATTCTTGAAATGTCGTCCCTAAAAGTAATAACTTATAAAGCATTCGCATGTGTGTCCATAGTAGCGTTTAGCAACCAGGATATATCACTTTCATACCTACATTTATTTCTAGAAAACGATTATATATGAAGCGAACAAAATTCTTAAAATTGTTTTATAAAATGAATAATTGTAATATATACCACATTTTTTTATTTAATTCATTTTTGTTCACCATGCATTTTATGTCACCAGACGATTTTTATTCTCATTTTAACTCCTCAGTTGGAATGTTAAGTGACACTAACTTATTGTGCCATTCGATTATAATAGACAGAGCATGTAAGTCACCCTTATATATTCCATTCTTTAGACGTAATAATACTTTGATTTATGTACAGTAACTGCATTTGGTAAAAACATTTTACGCACATAAGCTCTTTAAAACATTTTGTGTTTAGTATCTTAATATAACCGTAATGCTCGTGACAACGTCTACAACCACGTCACTAATAATTTACATCTGATAATAAATCGCCTTATAGAATGACATGCTTCGCACCTTAAATGAACTAAATATTAATATAAATGAAGTTGTTTAAGAACTATACCGTCATGCATAATTCAGTTTAGAATGTCTGGGTATGTTAGTTGTTCAAAGTATCTTCGATATAATGTCTCACGAATGTTAGCAAAAGAAGAACCTTAGATATATTAAAGAAATAGAAGTTGCTAATTACAAGTATTATAATAATAACTCATTAGTTGTAAATTCTTTAACTCTAGAAATCTGCTGATGCTACTTTTATTAAAATAATTACTCTACATTGAGTTTTAATTGAATTACAATTAATTAATGAAATATTTTAAAATTAAATTAATTTATTTTTTAGAAGATTTTATTAACTTCTTAATTTTAAATATATGGCTTGAAAATGTATAAACTATGAAAATGGCAAAATATAAATATTGCAAAAAATTACATATATTTCACGTATAGGAAGGCAAAATGGAAAATACAAATAAAATATATAATAATAATAATAATAAATACTTGCTTTAATAATGTCGTACATGTTCAAAATAAAGCGTTTTTCTAGGAGAAGAAAAGTTATTTCCAAGTTTTCACAAGCCACACAAGTTGAAGGGGCCAATGGGTCCGCCTGCACTAGTTATAAACGAAAATATATACCATATCAGTTACGTGTAATAAATATCACCAAATATATAATTAAATAAAGAAATAAGCATAATGTTTTGGAAACTAATTTTAAAATCTGACAAATATCTTTGTTACTCTAAAAATACTATGAACAATGGTAAAATGTGACAGCATCAGTTGCAATAGTGAAAATAGAGTTGCAACAGTGTTGCAACAGCATTAATGAAAAAATATATTTTTGGTGTGGATTTCCAGGTGTATTTCAGTCTCTTTATCATTTTGTGTCATCTGTACTATTAATGTAGAAAAGTAAGTAACGTTATCTTGTGACTTCACAGGTTCCATGGGACCCAACCATACAAGTAGCGTGATACATCGCAGTGAATTAGCAACAAAGCAATTAATTATCATATATTGAAATTCTTAATGCAATAGAACATTCTCTACCAACATAAATGATTTATCTTAAAACATGCAAAATTGCGTAAATGATATGTTCTTGTCCGCCGGACCCTTTAAAGCAAATATGATTATAATAAGTCACCATACAAGTAATGTGATACATCGAAGTAGATTAGTAATTAAACAATTAAATATCAGATCTTTCAACTCCTAATGTAATAGAACACTTTCTGTCAAAATAAATTATTTATCTTTAACCATGCAAAATTGCGCAAATGTTATGTTCTTGTCCGTTGGACCCTGTAAAGCAACAATGATAATAATAAGTCACCACACAAGTAACGTGATACATACTAAGGAACAAAGGCAAGCGAAAATTCTCAACTGCAATTGCCCTAGTACACGTCAAAAAGAACTCTTCAAGCACAGCAGAACTGGCATCAGGAGGGCTGTTGGGCTCCTTACTGGGCACTGCACCCTCAAGAGACACCTTAACATTATGGGTGTCATTATTGATTCGCTTTGCAGAGGCTGCAATTACAGCGAAGCAACTGCTGCTCACATTCTCTGTGAATGTGCGGTTTACTCTGCTCACAGATTCGAACACATTGGTCGTTATGTGATTGAACCCTGGGAGCTGAACGACATACCTGTCAAGTGCTTGCTTATTTTCGCATCGGCTACTGGTATCTTTTCTTAGAGATATTTCTCTTTTGGGGTAGTACAATAGACCTCTGGTCGATGTGCTGGGTTCTTCTGGAGGCACTTACCTTCATATCATTTATCATTCAACGTGATACATTGCAGTGAATTAGCAATAAAACAATCAATTATCAGATCTTACAACTCCTAATGCAATAGAACATTATCTATCAAAAGTAATGATTTATCTTAAAACATGCAAAATTGCGTAAATGAATGGTTCTTGTCCCTTGAACCCTGTAAAGCCACCATGAGAACGCATATAAACAAAATTACTTTTGTTACTTCATTAATAGTGTAGATGGCATTAAAAGAGGAAGGAACTGTAAACCACCTGGAAATCCATCCCCAAAACATATTTTTTTCATTAAAAGAGAACCCCGGTTCGAAAGTATCCATAGCATACCAGTTAAGGGGGTAGGGTACCCAAATTCCTGAAATCTGCAATTTTGAAGTTATAGTTGTAATTTTTTGAATTCAGGTAGATTTTAAGTATAGTAAACAAAATGTGATATTCAAAATTTTAAAAAATGAAAACAAAATATTTTCTAAAAACTAAAATTTCAAAAATTGGAAAAGTTTTCTTTTTGATATAAGTAGAAATATAATTTTCCGAAAATTTTATGAACATTTTTTAACATAAATATATGTAAGAAATAAATTGTCTTCACAGTTTTTGTAAATATGAATCAGAAAAATGAAAAAAAAATAATGTAAAAAAACGCGATTTTACACCGCAAATATGCTTTCGAAAATCATAATAAAAAAACACATTTTTCAGCAATTGCCGAAGACAAATTAAAGAAAAATATAAACTATATATAAAATTGTTCCAAATTTAATTCATATCCGTGCAGTAGAATTTGACTTATATCAATTTAAATTTGTAAAAATGCCGAAAATCACGTTTTTGAGAAAAAAGGCTTAATGCCTTTATATGCCATGTTAAACTTTAATAGTTTAACATGGCTGGTGACAACTCAAGGCTGGTGACAACTCATGGCTGGTGACAAGTTCAATTTTTAACATTGCAATATAATCGATTCTATTTAACGTAGCAAGATGAATTTGGTGTCATTAGACTCAGAATATTATGAATTTTTTTTAAACAATAAAAGAAAAATTGAGACTTTTCGGGATATTTTGAGTACCATACGCCCTTAGGTGTTGATAATAATTTTACAAATTAGATATTACATGGTGGAAAAGGAGCATGGAGAGAGTCAACATGATAGCTTAAAAACGAGATGCACATATTGTTAATAAACGTTGGTTTGGATACAGTATTTAAAAAATATAAAAACTAGAACTAGATAACATTTTTAATTCTCATGTTTAGAAATCAAAATTTATTATTTTTTATTTTTTCAACGTTACTTACTACAGAGAAACAATGTTTACTTATTAAAGAATCCGGATTATTAGTAAAACGTATGTGTTAAAAATGATGTTTAATTTTATCATGGATGTAAAATATATTAAAACAGTAACCTAATTAACATAAATTATATAACATAATTAATCTAAATCAGTGTACGATATTCGATTCACATGTTTGGCTTATTTCCAATTTGGGAGGAAGTTTTAAATCAAATGGAATGCAATAGAATCTCACTTCTATGGGAATATTATCATTCACATTTGAATATCTTCTTCATTGATTTAAATACGGTTTTCAAAATATCATATTATAGCATTAACCCAGTAAAAGGAAGCTAACTAGCCTTGTAAAGAAAAAGGAACGAATCTTGATATACGTATTTCTGCCTTCCCAAGGCACAATATACAATCACGCCAATAACAATTTATTTCTGATAATAAATCATCTTATAGAGTGACATGCTTTTCACCTTAAATGTGTTGGATATTAATATAAATGAAGCAGTTTATATATTACGCCGTCATACATAATTCATTTTAAAGCGTCTTAGTGTGTTAGTTGTTTATGATGCGCGGGTGCCAGCATAATGCCCCCTCCTTTCTGAAATCATGACTGATTCTCTGGAAATAATGGCCGCTTGAGCTCGGCTCAAAAGAAGTGACAGATTCGCAACAGATTTAGAATGTATGGCACTTTCGCGAACCATATTTATCGCAATCAGCTGATGTGCCACTTAAGTAGTCACTGTTTTTAGTGGAACAGGAAATGCGTCGAGAAATTTTGAAAAATTGGCTGAATTTATAATTTTCTTTTATTATTAAATTTGATATCGAAGCAGAGATAAAGAAATCGATTATAGATAAAAAAATAATAAAGCAGGGCTTCTAAAATATTATCTACAAGTGAAAAATACTTTGTTAATAAAGCAGTATAGAATGGACTTTTAAAGTTAAATTTTTTTCTGTAGGAAAGCGATTTTTTTTTCAGTATAAGAAACAGAAATGTGTTTTATCAAAAAGGTAGAAAACCATCTGCCAGAGGTTTGAAGGCTCCTAAGTACCCCCAAATACCTCAATAAGTTGAGGACCCCAATAACATAAATGCCGCAATAGCTTAGAACTTCCCCAGTAACTTAAGTACCCCATTAGAAGTACCCCAGTAACTTAAGAAAAGGTCCATGTACCACAGTTAAATAGACCACAAGTATGGTCCACCTACATTCAAGTGATTATGCCCGATTGAAAAAAGTGATTACGGCGACCCTAGAGGACAATTTTAGAATTTAAGATAACGAACTTGATAGCAAAGCACGAGATAAACGAGTATTTCCAATACAAAGTTGTAAACGATTGTCTTAATAGTAGGAATCGACAATGAAAATGTTACGGAAATACCTTTTCTTGGTTATAGAATTCGAGTAGAAAAATGATACAATAAGCAACAAGTGCATGCATAAGAATCTAGTATACAGTCTGTAAAAATACAATCCCTCATTGGATTGCACGTTTGAATTAGAAAAATAATAATACACAATAATTATCTACAATTAGACATTGTGTATGTAGCAACAAGTAATATATGTCAGATATTTATAGTCACGCGTTTTGTGCATTCATAGTATCGACTACTACTAATTAAACAATGATATATAATTTTGTTGTTGACTTTTTGGTCTATCTCTCTTTGTAACCTATTTCGTTATCATAACAGTTAAAATTTTTCGCTGGGGATACTGCAATTACTTTTACTCGATCTAGCCTGGTCACTTCACTATATATGGATCTAACTATACACTCATGTGTCTTGTAAAGAATCATGCGTCCCCAATTGGGAATCGAACCACGGATTTTCATACTCAGGTCCTGACATAGAGCCATTGCAGGGCAGTTGTCCCGAGCTTTGCGTTACAGGGGCCTCAAATTAAACAATTGCAACATTGAAAAATGAATGACTGTCTCCTGAAAAGATATGGTACATGAATAGGTTTGCTCAGGGAAAGGATTCATTTTGTGGATATAACACAGTACTAATTCAAGATTTAGAGTATGTTGGCTTTTTGGCTATGATGGAAATGTTGCCAGAAATCCAAATTCCATGAAAATATGCAGGAGCTTCATTTTTTTATATCTCTATCAAGAATGCAATTATGTTTTTGAAAAAATATGTCTGTTCATTTCATATATGTCGAGGGATGAAGAGGGACCTCAGAAGTACTATATGACTCGGGCCCATATTAGGCTAATTTGGGCCCTGTTCATATTGTCCTGCCAACTCTCTACCGTTGAGCTACTGGGGTGGAATTGCAAGCTCTTATCGTCAGAACGGACTGTGCATTCACTTTACGCAAATCTCTGACTGGTGAGCAACTTAACAATCTGACTTACAACCTCCTGCAACTTTTGAAAAAGGTTATCCCCCCTAATACTACTTTTTATCGCAGGTTAATATCCTGAGTGATCATTGGTCTCTCAATTTGAAATTGGACCCGATATGCCAGAGTCCAGTGATTCCGTACTAATCGTACTATGCGTCATTTTTAGATTCCCAAAATCACTGCACTAACCGGGAGGATAAATTTGTTCGGGTTGTAGAGAACCTTGTGGTCCCAATCGGGAATCGAATCATTACTTTGCGTAAAGGTCAGCCGACGCTCTAGAGTTGAGCTACTGGGAAGGAATTGCAAATTCGTATGATATTCCCTTACAGAGTTAGTGCATTGCTTAAGGAATAACCTAGGAACCATTTATTATTTCCTTATATACAATAATGTATAAGGAAAGTATTGTGACGGGGTCGAAAATTCGAATTCGAGTTTTCGACCTGAGAGCACGTTTCAAGCATCCCTGATCACGAATCGAACATTTTTAAAGTGATGTCTGTGTGTGTATGTGTGTGTGTGTGTGTGTGTGTGTGTGTGTGTGTGTGTGTGTGTGTGTGTAAGTATGTGTGTTTGCGTGTGTGTGTCAGTGAACCTGTGGAGACGATAACTGACGAAACAAATGGACCGATTCGAACGAAATTTGGTACCATAATTAGAATTGGTAAGCAGTGGAAGTCTATTGTTTTTATACGCAATCGAATGTTCAGCCCCCCCCCCCCCCCCCTAAATTTTCGATTGAAAAATTTAAAAATTATCAAAAAATCAAAACTTCGCAAATAGACATTTACGCAAATAGACACGTCACGTTACGCAATAGACACGTCAAGTTACGCAAATAGACGTTTCGTATGTAATTTTCATTAGAAAACGAATCACATAAATTTTAGAATGCTAACATGAACCGTTTTTGAGATATTGCACATTTTTCAAAAAAATTATCAAAAAATCATATAAAATGAAAATAAAAATATTTCCTATTGAGACACATGTTCACCTTTCATATGTAATACTATGCGATAAATTGGGTGACATCATTCTTCTGGATCTAGCTCGTTCCATCCATGAAATAATATACTTTGAGTAATACTTTTGTACTTGAACGCCAATAGTCATTTATCTGCTGTAAGAATAACTTACTTCTTCATCCATAACGCTTGGCGAGATTTTGTCGACGAATTAGGTGGAATGTCGCCAATTTGGTGACTTTTTAATGTTGCTAAATTAATGATAAACTCGCCAAATGGATTAGAAAAATGATGCTAAATCATTGAAAATGACGACTCATTGACGAAAATTCAATATCTTGGAAAGAATATAAATATCTACTATAAAAATAATCAATTTTTTTTTACTGTAAAAGTAGTAAATTTATTGCATTCTATAAGGAAAGTCATGTGCTGCCCACATCAGATTTAAAAAAAAAATTAACTATAAAACAATACCAATGTTTGATTTATTAACACCAATAACCTAACTACAGATAAGTCATAAGATTGACTACCATGTGTGTATGTGTGTGCGCAATATTTGTAATCATTCTATATCAAAAACCATCTGTTTAGCGTTCATAATATCTGTAAATCAGGTGTCTTATGCATTACTTTGAAATAGATGCATATTACTAGATTTTAGTTAAAATTATTAAAAACTAAATAAAATTGGCCCTCTGTTTGGAAAGTCTCTCAAAAATTGAAATATGCTTAGCGGTATAAAATAAATGCTGCTTTTATACGCAATTTTGGATAACAAAACAAATGAAAGCACACTCATTACTCCCACATAAACTGCTCTTTCATCCCATTTGGCGGTCATTTAAAATGCAGGAAATTGACAAATAAAAATAAACTAGTTGATGTTCCAGAACTAGCGGTCACTTTATTAAGCTGCTTCTTTTTTAATGGAGATATTTTTCATCAGGCATTTTTAACAGACACAGCTAACGCTAGATATGCCTGTTGAGAGGGCAGCATACAACTCGCGTTTCATACATATAATAAAAAAACTATAATTCTTCTCTTTGCAAAGATGATACGCCCACTGCAGTCAAATCACGTATCGGGTTCACAAAATAGAACGACATTTAGTTCAAATAAATCATGAAATTAAAATAAATATCTAAATATGTTAATTCTTATCCGATCCATATGCTTTTTTATATATGTTACTTGCATAAATGTGCAATGCCTACATATCATTTTGAAGTATTTATCTGTTTAATTAATGATTTTTTTTTATTCGTAGTTCATCAATTACATGCATTTCCACCCTTCGAGTTTGATGCTGTCTGTCTGTCATCGGTGACGATAATGGCTTATTTTCTTGTAGTGGCAACTTTGAGATAAAAATGGTAAAAACTTGTTACTGCGGGGGGGGGGGGGGATTTTCATTGAAACAATTGAAAATCTATTATTATTTTCTTTTTAATTTTAAAAAGTTTTGATCACCTTCTAAGAGTTTTACCTCTGTAAAAAAACCCTCAAATTTATGTGTAGAGATTTCGCGGTTATATTTACGGGATACTCATACATACAAATTGTACGGCACGTCAAGAACTTCTGAGAAACATTCTATTTTGTATACAAATAACTTATTATATCATGTCTATATTTTAAATTCGAGAAAAATATATATTTCTGATTTTCTAAAAGCAGTTTTATGTACTACATTTCCCGGAGAATTTGTGTAATATAGTAAAGTAGAATTTACAAAATTCTAGTTGTTGGACAATAGGATTTCATCAAGTTCTCATGCTTCTGTAAGATCTCACTTCTATATTGAGCAAAATAGTGTAGTAAAGAGCACACAGTTTTCTTTGATTTCTTTTAGAATTGTTTAAATTTTAATATCAGGAAAGGAAAGGCATTTTTATGCAATTGCAGATGTGTGAATAGTGATAATGGTGGGATGCTTTTCAATGATATATCCTTATGGAAAAGTGTGCTTAATTTATGAAACATGTTAAAAAACGTTTACTTATGCAATTTATGAAAAAATGTCTGAAGAGATGAACCAATTCGAGACATGAGATTAAATTCATCACCAATATATAAGTTACAGTGTGAGCATTGTAACCGCTTGTCCATGTGCTGGCCGTTTTTATATCCTTCAAGTTTTCATGTTCGAAAAAAATCATTTGGATGGTGTTTCACTTTGTTGCAAGAGTACTCCGATTCAAGATGGAAAAATTATTTTTACCCTGATGTGTATTTTATATAAAGCTTACAAACCGCAGCTACAAAGTTATCAAATCACTTTGTTACTATATGATAACTGCATTTCGCCGTTATCATTGCTCATTGGGAAGAAGTCGGAGGTTTTAGCCTTTGTAGAAGTTGAAAAAAACTGAGATCTAAACCTTTTACGAGCAGCGTTCTCATTGATCCAATGGGGAATATTGATAGCAATTGTGATTATGTGTAATCCGCTAAATGACACATTTTTGATGAAAAATATATCATTAATAAATTTATATCCGAAAATAGATGCTGCAAAATGTAAAAAAACTACATTCAAATTCATAACCTTTACCACGGATTAATGGTAATAATCGTCGTCCAACAAAAAAAACAAGTGATAGGGAAGCCAAGGCTCAAAATATTCAGCTATTGGAGATAACATGCATTTTAGGCATCCAATTCGAATAACTTTTTGAAACAATAGACGTCATTCTTCCGAAGTTCTGTCATTGCATGAATCACATTTTAGTGTGAAATGCCTCTTTCGGTTACCTTTACAGCTAAAGTTCTGCTCCTTACAAAAACCACGACAAAATGCGCACTAACTTGAATGAGAACATAGTTTTAAAACTTTGTACAGAAAAAAAATTATCATTGTCATTGCCGACGAACAGCAATAACAAAGACCGTTCAAGTTTGGTAATATTACGGCTAAAGTTTCAGTTTTTTGCTGAAATAAACTCGCATTTTAGGTCTGAATTGTTCTTTCAATTATCTTTTTCTTGTTGTTGTTGTTGTTGTTGAGACCCAGACCGTCCGACCTACCAGAAAGCGTAAGGTAACTGTTTGGGCGGCCGGGAAATCTTTTACTTGTAATATAACTCTGGATTTTGAAATTCATACCTTTCCTGTTAGGACTGAAGAACATTTCAAATAATATCGTAACAATAAAATTCTGGAATTCCTAACTGCATTGAATTCTTGCACCCCATTTGTCCTGATCTAGGAGGCTCTTTCTTTACACAGTTATTGGTTGTGATTAGAGTCATTCGTAAGTGCATGGTTTATCTTTATATTGAAGTTTCATACTGCATATTTTTCATGTCAATATTAAAAATAGGCATTGCTACAAATTAAAACATCTGATGTGGGCAGCATATGATTGTTTCTACATAATGCAAGTACTTCACTGCGAAACAACATTCGAGGCACAATGATTTTAACTTTGAAAAGTACACTGAAAAGTACACTTTTACTATCGCGTATTTTGTAGAGGTAATGTACAATTGGCCTAAGTACAAATGTAAAAGACAACTAATTTATCTCTCGACATATAAAAGCAGCTCCTTTTGCCTCATAATGAGGACTCATACCGCCCTTGATACAGTTAAAGACACATATTTATTATGCTATAAAAGTAGAACAAGAAATTGTAGTTGCTGACACTATTATTGATGAAATATATGGAAGATAAGAAGAAAATGTGAATATTAATTGTATTAATTCAATAGATAGACGCCAGAAAACAATTAATTATTTCCTGAAAAGTATACTAGAATTAAAAACAAAAAAAATCTGATGTGGGCAGCATATGACTTTCCTCATATAATGCTATGAATTTACTACTTTTACAGTAAAAAAAATAGATTATTGTTATAGTAGATACTTATATGATTTCCAAGATATTGAATTTTCATCAATTAGTCGTCATTTTCCTAGATTTAGTGTCATTTTTATCCATTTGGCGATATTTTCGATAATTTGGCAAAATTAAAAAACCCGCCAAGTTGGCGATATTCCGCCAAATTCATCGCCAAAAGCTCGCCAAGGGTTATGAACGGAGAAATAATTTATTCTTATAGCAGATGAATGACTATTGACGTTCAAATACAAAATTATTTACTCAAAGTATCTTTTCTCATGAATAGAACGAGTTAGATCCACGAGAATGATGTCACCCAATTTGTGACAGGACACACACACACACTCCCATAACTTCAAAAACGTTCGATTTGAGTTCAGAGATGCTTGAAAACTCGAAGTCGAATTTTCGTCCCATCACGGTGATTTCCCTGGGGAAAGTATAAAGGTTAAAATATCTTTTTACACACATACATATTGCCTTTTAATATTGGGGACAGAAATTACTGAACGTTTTTTCTAACGGATTCTTAGTGATATAGATTTTTTTATTTCTTCATTACATGTTATTAATCAAGCAATTTCCTGGTCCCTAATCAATTTTCTTGAAATAAATTTCACGATTCGTTAAATTAAATTTTCCTTGGGAGACTCAATTAATATTTTATCCAATACAGAAATGATCTTAACCCAGTAATTTTCCATTAATTAAATCATGAGATCGATATTTTAATTAGAGGTATAAAAAGGTTTTACTCGATTAAATTTCATAATGAAAATAAAGGTGTTCTCTTGGGCAAAAAAACAGTACTGCTCTTATATCGAGTATATATCATGGCAGTACTTGTAATTCACAGTAATGTTTCTAAAACATTTTCGCAAAAGTGCATTTTATTGTTGAATTTTTTATGCATCCACTTAGGATTAATTTTTTTTTCATACGAGAAAGTTTTGTTTATCTAAATATTTTCTAAACCGAAATTTTGACTGACAAGCACGGTAAAGATCTTGTAATCACATTTTACATATTCCACTCCGGCGACAAGAAGTTGTAGTCTTTTCCCATTATGTCAACGTTTAAAGCATCGGCAGGCCAATTCTAAGAACAGCTAAAGAACTGGGATAGTGAGATCTTTATAATGGCGCCTGAACCAATTAATTGTGCAGATGATATGCAATGATAATAGGGACGGAAAAAGATCCAGTTATGAATGTTCAAAGGAACATGACAATTGAGATGCCATTTTCAACACCATGAGCAACAAATGGTGTAGAATGTATAAAATAAGTTGTTGAGAAAGATAGCTTCTCGTTAAGATCTGCAGATAGATTCCAATCTGATTTCAGATGATAGAGATTATAGGAACCTCTCCCAAGAAATAAACTTAAAATCTGGTCCCAGTAGCACAAAGGTTAAATCATAGTTTGGTCACTTTGAAGATTCGCATCTCAATCCTAAACTTGTAGAGTGAAACATTTCCAATTCCAAACATTTTTAGAAATATACCCATATGTGTGTATATGTCTATTTGTGACATACAAGGTTACTCACAAATGAATACAGCATTCACCGTGTATGTGTAGATTTATTATGTAAATGAACTATGAACTAGTACTGTTTTGTAATTTATTTAAGTTGAACATGAATGTTTCGGAATTCAAGATTTCGAAGCATAATTCCTGATAAGGAATAACAATGGCGGTTACATAATAAATGTGGATTGATGGGTTCAACTGCTCTCTGTCTATAAATAATTTGTTGTAAACTCACCTGTCTGCAGAATGGATCAAATTCATAGGCTTAAAAGGCTGATTTTTAATTTGAAAATATTTTTATCTAAGAATTTGCACTCAATTTTTTAAATTAACACATATTTTTATATAATACACATTCGCATAACAGTTATTTTTTTTACAATACACATACATATGATAGTTAGTTTTATATATTACACATCCATATTTTTGAAATAATATCAAATATACTACAGAACGGGTCAAATTCCACAGGCGTAAAAGGCTGATTTTTAATTTGAAAATATTTTTTTCTAAGAATTTGCACTCAAATTTTTAAATGCTAATTTTTAATAAATTACTTCTAGCAGAAGATAAAAATAATTTTTTGTGTAATAATACTAGTTGGGGTAAAAATGGACCTCATCAAACTTAAACATTGATGTATGAGGAAGATAAGAGAAGTTTGACATTCCAAAAATCTTGACCCACATCCTTTAACGTGCAATATATGACAGTTATTTTTATATAATATACATCCATATTTAGAAAATATACTTGTCGAACATACTATATCAAAACATATAAAATACACTATAAAAATACAGTTATATTTAATTTACGGTTGTTAAGAAGTTAAATCAATACTCCCAAACATAATCACAAATTACTGTTTTCTACTTCAGCAATTCATTCCTGAAACTCATATTTAACCCTTACAAAATTAGCGTCCCATGGACAGTCTGCATTCGGTCAGAAATAGCACACAAAAATACCCAAGCCAATATTATCCCTTAATATATAATAGAGAATAAATCACAAACAAGCCACATTTGCCTGAAAGATTTCCGAGATTCAGACATCGGATATATTCAGGGTTATTAAAACTGCATTATATTGATCCTCTTCCTACAGAGTTGCCGAAGGTAAATCCTAGTCGGAGTGAGGGAAAATATAATAAATCTGCCCCGTTCTTGACTCGCAATTATTCAAAACTTGCTGGTTGACAACGGTTACAAAGTCAGTGATAGCTTAAGCATACCCAGCAAATACAAAGTCGATGAATGAAGCTGATATTATTTGACGGATTAGTAACTTTACCGGATGATGAGACAACATATTGTTTTCAAAATTCACTGCTTACATAATATATTGATATATCTTTCAAAAGGCTAGTTCAATTTGCAATGTCCTAAAGTTGTTTACAATATATGCAATTCAAAGTCAGATATAGTATCATTATCGTTATTTGTGGCTTTATCTCTAAAACTATGAAAACTTTATAAGCATAATATAAACCTATCTGCAGACAATATTCAAAGAATGACATTTTTGATTTTTTTCATTTCAGTTTTTTTATCGTCTGCCATATATTACTACTATATATTTGTATGTATTTTTTGTCATAGCAAAATCGTTATTAGTTATTTTTTACTGAGTGGCAATTGTGGTTATTTGTTACTACTAACAGTTTGATGTAGAATATTATATTCATAAAATAGTGAGTTTTTTATATTTTTAGATTATTGTAATAACGATAATCTTTATTCAGTAAGCATGTTAGCATTCATATGGTATTACAGTTGCAAAATTTTATTTATTTGAATTAATTGAAGAGTCATATTTTCGTAAATTTAGTGTGATGTACATGTACAACGACTATTTTATTTTACCTCGTACGTCTTATATTGTTTACAAATAACGAGTATAAAGGTAGTTTGAAATAAATAGATTTATTATTTTTCCTTCCACATATTATTGCTTTCATAAAACTGTATTTCTTCCCCTCAAAACGTTGAAAGATATTGCTTTCACTTAAATATGTCGATTTCGAGATTTTTATGAAACTGCGATATAACACCTCGTGGAACACATTTTGAGCACGTTTGGAATGATTCCTGTCTCTATCGCACTCTCTTTCTTTGTGTGTTTTTGTATATGTGTGTTGTTGACGCCATAACTCAAGAACAGATGCAAACACAATACAGCACATTTTGCGTGGATACATTATGTAAAAATAGAACTAAATACAAGTTTTATTAATTTGAATTATAAGAACAGGTATTATTCAGCATTTAAGATTTTGATGCTCTTATTTTCTATGGAAAACTCTGATAATTTCCGGAACAATGATGGTAATATAGAATATTCGGGAAAATTATTGATACTACATATTATTAAAAAAGGAGATAATATTTACAGCAGCTGTCTGTGGATGGTAATAAATGATTGAAAAATTAATCAAACAGCTGAATAATTTCTTTCTATAAAAAGTCCAATAACTATATGGGAACAAATAAAACGAAATAATAAACACAGTTACAAAATTATACCAATAGTTAGTTGATTTTCCATTTGCTTTTATTAGTTTTAAAATGCTGGATTAAGTTATGTAGAAACATAGATTCAATATTGTTCCAGCCCTCCACGAACTTCGATTTTTATTGTGCTGCACTGGAAGATAAAGCAGCACATGTTATGATTACCATATACTTTAGGAACTCAAACACTACAATTTTTCAAAGCAATTTAAATCTGGATTTAGAGTCGGCTATATCAAAATCGTAATTTTTTTTTTATTTGAACCAAGTTGCTGTGCAGATCACTTTGGCATAGACGCTTAAGTATGTTAGAAAATACAGTCTTTACCACATAGATATACGTCTTTAGCAATAGGCATAAGATTATGTCTAATGATCGCTAAAACATAATAAGATTTTCACGTGCAAGTAAAAAACAAATACTTCTCTACTCTATATAATAATTGAATGCATATTCTCTTTTGAATCTTTTACTGAATAATGAATTATAATATTCTCTACTGAAACCAGTGAAAAATATATCTGATTCTACATTAACACGCATACAATTATATATATTCCTACGTTTTATATACACCATAGTTGCAATTTTCGTAACATATATAATGCCAATAATATTTCAACCTATCAGATACATCCGAAATAAAATTTTTGTCATTAAATATCCCCTCAATAAATTGGCTTCTCTATAATATGTCGATCAAGCTCATTTCAAATTCTACTGCTTGTATTCAATACTCTATTAGCGATTTTTGAATCAATTTCACGTATTTTACATTAGCTTATGTCATTGGTCTCGTCTAAAATGTGCTTTAAAAAACAATCATATTGATTTGATGCTCAAATCTTTGACAATGTCTTGACGCGTCGTTCTGTACTTTTGGCTATCTTAGCTTTTGGTTATCTTGGTCATTTTCAAGAGATACTCTGTATTATTAATTAAAAGGTTACATATTAAATTTTTACGCACATATCTTCGTTTCCTCATACTAATATTATCTCTTCTGGCGATATTTTTTCCACACGGCGCAACTGCCATTACGCGTTCGAGAAATATCATTAAGTGCATGTTTTATCTCCGCTAATTTGAATAATCGAAGACTATTCATATCCTAACGTAGCTTTATGCAAACTATTGGGACCATTGTTTGAAATAATGAGACAATTCATGAGTCATTTTGAACGGTTTAATTTTGTGATTCTCGCAGTTATTTTAAGCATAGTTTCAGGTGTTTTTATTTCCATATGTTTAGTTGCATGCATTTATATTATGTAAAAAATTTATTTTGGTTTTATCAGTTGCTATAAAATTTTGGAGCATGGTGTATTGCCACTTGCATCAACGGTACTTGCACTTCATAAAAAAACTCAGCCATTGCCTTGCATCTTGATTTTGATTTAATATTTTCAGAAATTCGGCCTTTTATCTAGTAGATATTAATCTGCAGATATTGAAATTTTTAGATAATTATGGATAAGATCCACGACGCAGAATGTTTCTAACGTTGAAAAATACATTGGCATTTAGCTCTCCTTTGGATTAAAATATACACAAATATTTTGAAGAACAAAATTAACTTATTTCCTGCAAATATAACGTGGCAATTAGAAAGATTGCTAATATATATGATAAGAAATATAATCCATTATATTAAAGTATGTTGATTACTTAATCATCAATTTGGTGTCATTTTTGTAACTTTACCATCATTGTTGCCAATTTAGGGATATATTCGTCAATTTGCTCCACATTTAAAAATTTGCCAAATTGGCGATATTTCGCCAAATTACATATTCAGTATCGTCGTTAAATTAATAGTCATCATCGTTTTAAATTACATAGTCAGCATCGCCGTCAGTATCGTAGTTATAATAATTATTTATTGCTAAGTGTTACATTTTTATGAAAGTTACTACTGTTCATTTTTAGGTAGTTTAGTACTCGTAGTTTAGGTACTCGTTTGAAAAACGTGCAAATAATTCAAATTTTCGACCCAATCACAATAATTTTTCTATACATTATACTATTTATGCAGAAAAAGTAACTAGTGTCATTGAGGTAAAATATTAATCTGCGCAGTACATGACATACAATTTTTTAGAATTTGTTATTGTAGGGCGTTTCATACTCTGCAGTGATACCTTAAGGTAAACATTTAGTCACTGTCCAACTGCTATTTTCTTTCAGAAAATTGACTTCAACATGCCATATCACCCGTGAATTGCACTGTTAAAAGACCTATATTCTGACTTGTTCGTTGAGGTTTTCGTTTTCGTTGATGTTACGAAAGTTTCGATAGACACTGCGCAAAAACTCCCCCTAGATATTATGGTAAGAAGAAACACGCGGTTTTTTACTTTCTTTAAATACATAATGCATAAGGAAAGTATTGTGACGGGGTCAAAAATTCGAATTTGAGTTTTCGAAAGCTCGTTTCAAGCATACCTGATCACGAATCAAACATTTTTGAGGTGATGTCTGTGTGTATGGGTGGGTATGTGTGTCAGTGAGTCTGTGGAGACGATATCTCACAAACGAATGGAGCGATTCGAAGGATATTTGGTACAAAAATCAAAATCCGTGAATACTGGAAGCCTATTGTTTTTAAACGCAATCGAATGTTCAGAACCCCCCGAAATTTCCGAGTGAAATTTTGAAAAAATCATCAAAAGATCAAAACCTTTAATAAAGTTACGCAAATAGATATTTCTTATGTAATTTTTAAAAAATGGACATACCTTTAGTAGCGAAATGGCCCGCAAAAATCGTCAAATTCTAAAATAAAAGGCTATGCATTCAAATGTATCGATTAAATGCTTATTTAATACGTAATTTTTGATAAAGATAAATATAAGACCTATTCTATGACTCTAGGATTAACCGTTTTCAATATATTATCTGTTTCCTTTTTAGCATTTTTACCACGTTGTCTATTTGAAAATATGTCCAATCGTCAAGTGAAATATAGAATTGTATAAAACTGCAAATTAAGCGTAAATTGAAATAATTAAAATAATTAATTAGAAAGAAAGATAAAACGAATGTCTGTATGTAAAGAACTCCTGACTGTATCAGCATTTTTAACTTAAAATGACGAAAACATATTGGATTTAATACAAACATTTTAAAGGCCCCATGCCCACCAATTTTAATTTTATTTTTTCCGTCGGTTTCACATTATATTTATTAAACAGAGCAATATGAACACATTTTTTTATTTCACGAATCCAATTTCTGTCTATTTAAATGTTAAAGACCCAGACCATACGACCAGCCCGAAAGCTTATGTTATCTAATTGTGTGGCCGGGTCTATTTAATGTGTATATTTAATGTGTCTATTTAATGTGTATATTTAATGTGTCTATTTAAATGTGTATATATTCTTTAATTGTCAGTAGAATTTCGCGAAATATTTACCTATATCAAAGCTCTACTAAATCTTTATGTTACTTTAGAGATTTTAGAATGCATGCACAATTTGGTCAAAATGTATATAGAAAATATCTATATAGAATCCAAAATTGAGTCAGTCAGATTTTGTCCCATGGATTGTAATATAAATGTGCGAGTTTTTAGACTTCCAGGTCACAGGAAGACTTCTGGAAGTTCTAGAGAAACTTGACTGGAAAACAGACATTTTTCCGCCCCAGGGAAAGGAGAATCATAAACCTGACTCTTTAGAGATTTTTATCAATAGTTGGTACTAAAATGTGTAAAATTTCAGTTTTCTAAGTCAACTGAGAGATTTTTAATTGGTCTGGGAAGAGGTATAGTACAGTGCAAAATTTCATTCTTTTAAGTCACCAGGGGTATTTAGGTGGATTTGAAGAGGCACAAAACTATTCGGCAATTATTATATAAATAGGTGTACTTGCGGATAGTCTGAAATGATTGAAAAAAACATTTTTTCACTCCCGGGATGAAAATAAAAAAAATCTAGCTTCGTTATGTTCTCTCCCATGGTCGATAAATGTGCAAATATTTAGTCTAGTAGGTCATCCGTGGGACTCAAAAGGGTCTGAAACGACACAAACAAGTTAAACAATTATGATATAGATTTATATTTTCTATAGCCACGGAATCTTTATTTTTTTACAAATTTTATAACCCTAGACAATACCACTATACCTGAGTACTCTATTTTGCACAAACTAATACTGAACCTCAATTTATTTGACATTATGTTTAAATAAGTAAACTCCGTTCCGTCAGTAAATGAAAGTTAGTAAATGAAAATATATCTCGGTAAATATTATCTCCCTAAAATGTAATAGAGACTTGGAATTCAAACAAACAGCATTAACTGCGAAAGATTTTTCGGATACAGACGTCTTCTATTTTCTAAGTTATTAAAATTACATTATACTGATCCCCCTTCTCTCTCTAGACTCGCCGAGGGAAAAGAATTGTCAGAGTGGGGAGAAAATATGACAAATCTACTCCATGCTTGACATGCGATTATTTAAAACTTGTTGCTTGACAACAGTTTTCTGCGTCAATAATAGCTTAAGCAAGAAGTGAGTAAATGCAAAGTCGATGTCTAACTACCATTTTGTTTCTAAATAAAATTATTTAACATCCGAAATAATCAAATCATGCTTTTTATAAGATTTTAGTAACAAGCGCCTTCGAATGCGCTTTGATGCGCATTAAAAATTTGTAGTACGAATTTGGAGCAAATAGTTTTTTATGTCACATGTTTAATCAAAATGTACAAAATTATTTTTATTGTCTACTAAGTTATACGGTGCAGCATCTTAACAGCTAAATACCATTTTTAAAATAAATTCAGTATTAATTTTGCTTTTTAAACATCATTTTGATAACACTGCCCTCGTAGCAGAAATTAAAAATTATATTTCAAATTTTCGTTGCTGTAGTATTTGTTGTCACATTAAAATTGCTTTATGTAACCTCACATGTGATATATCAATATGCTGTACGGGTTGCTGATACAAAATTTTAGATTTTATTTCAATCAAACAATCGTAATGAAGAAGCATCTCGCATGAATCATGTAAGCCTTAAGTGCAATTTCATGCGCTAGGTACATATTTCAATAAACTAGTTGTGTTTTAATGAGCTAGGTATGTGCTTCAATGAGCTAGGGATGTGTTTCGATGATATAAGCATATGTCTCAAAGAGATATATTTATATATTTAATAATATTGGTATGTGCTACAATAATCTAGGTATGTGTTACAATAATCTAGGTGTGCGTTACAATAATATAGGTATGTGTTACAATAACCTCGGTATGTGCTACAATAATCTAGATATGTATTACAATAATTTTAGTATGTATTTCCAGTGGACTAGGCATGTGTTTGAGATTGAAATGTCTTTCAATATATGAATAAATGTATGATTTCCGACAGTTCATATATTTTTTATGCGTGCATCTATTTCTACAGTACCATCTAATGGGAAATATGTTTTTAAACATTTTGCTTTTCTTGCTGTTTTGCAACTAACAGAAAGGCTTAAATTAATAGCACGTCTAACAAATATTTTTAAATGAATGTATAATATATGCTTGCCTGTATATTAATTGTGTAATATTAAAAATTAACTGGGTATGTGGCTCAATTCGGTTTCTGATATCATAATCCATTTTTGAGTAGCATGTAGAAATTTTCTTTTTTTCAAATTTCACAAAAAAAATTTAAAAATTGGTATACAAATATACCGTGTTACCCTGCACTTTAAAGGGCTTAACAAAATATCTGTATTAATATCATGCTTGTGTATTGTCTTATTCTGCCATGTTAAGAAAAATAAATTCTACTTAGTTCTAGATTTTTTGATAACAAAGTCGGATATAAAGTGTCGTGAAAAACCAATAATATTTAAAATCGCTAAAGTGTACACAAGAAATCGATCACAGACGTCAAACAGACAGACAGACGGACATTCCTACAAAAATAGTCATAACGTGTTCAGGAGGTCTTAAAACATATATTGGCCTCAAAATCTCGATATTAAATATTCAGTTGTTAAAATTTTCAAAATATTCGAAATATTCAGTTGTTAAAATTTTTGTCAGAGAATTTAGTTTTCTGGAAATATATGAGCTGTATTATATCAAATTGTATAGAAGGCCATTTTAAAATGTAATTTTTTATTCGTTAGAAAAAGAAGATATTAATTGCCGCTTAAAACGCTGTATTTTTATAGAAAATATTCTATCGCTTTAATAGTGCCATTTAAATTCTACTCTATAATATAAGAAAATATAGATTATATTCCATATCGTTATAAATATTGTTTACCTAAGTTATTTTTCCGATAATTCATTTTACATAATTTTATTTCACCTCTTTGCTTCTAAATTCTCTGCAAATATAATTCATATTTTCTATATCTGGCGATGTTTTCTTACTTCAAGCACTAACGTCATTTGAATTTCAAAACTAGGCGATTGGTAATGCTCTCGAAGCTAAGTTATTGGTTTGAGGTGAAAAATTTTCTTCTCAAATCAATGTTTTATACCTTGGAGGATTTTTGATTTTGCAGATGAAAAATAAAAATTATTGATATTTTAAGGCATTACAGTTTTCAAACGGAAACCACATATTTGTTTATGGAGTTTATCTTTAATAGTTCAGAAATGGTTGTCTGGAGATTATATTTTTTATTTTAATGGAAATATTAAAAAATATATGTCTAGTTTATTGTTCAAAGACCACTTCATCTTCATCAATTTCCCATAGTTCTTTATTGCTTATCAACAATTGATCTCAGTGTTTTTGATGAATTAACCTTCCTGTTCTTCATCAATAAATGGAAAATATGTGCAATAAAATCTGAGACAAATGAAAACTAATCATGAAATAGTTTCATGTATATAATAACAGCATCTGCAATTCGAATAATTTGCAGCAAAATATGTCCATACATTTGTGTTCACTAAAAAAATTCCGTGAAACATATATTCTTCAATATCTAATATAGATATAGATTAGGTGATAACTGATCATCAGCATCAAATTCCAGGAGAAGGGCACTATGGATTTTCACGTCCACTTATTTTTCATGTCCAGTTCAAAAATGTCCTGAACTCTTGAAATATTTGTCTTTCAAGTTTGACTGTAGATAAAGCTTAGATGATGCTTATTATGAATTCAGCATCAAATCCTAGAGGAGTTAGTAAGGTTCACTAAATTTCCACTTCCAGTTCTGCAGATATTATTTACAATATTTTCAGTCATATTATAAATCATATATATACATATTATAAGTCGAAATAATAAGTGGTTTCTTATCAGTCATTTTAGTAACAGCTATTAGCTGTTATATATCTGTTTAATTATGTCGTAAGAAGAAAAATAAATTTATGTAAATTAATCGTATAATTTAATTTTAATATCTGTATGGAATATATAAAATGCGTTTACGGATTTTTCTTAATATTTGGTATGTTAGTTATAGTAGCACAAACGTTGCACCGATAAGTTGTTTATTTGAGGATGATCTAAATATCTGTAACACATTTGCACGATAAAAATTTGATTATTGGATGAAATGGGAATTTCAGTGTAGGACAGAATGTTTGATGTAATTCGGTGTCTTTATGAAATTATTATGAAATCCCGTTTCAATCAAAGTCAGTGGTGTATTTTGAAAAGAAAAACACATTTAGAGAAAGCTCAAGGTATGTGTGAGTGAGGAAAATCTTTAGAGTATTGTTATCTTAAAGATATTTAACTGGTATTTTTTATATAAGGTGAATGTTAGAGGAATCTGTTTCCCTCGTGAAAATACCCTTGGTCAATGTTACTACTGCTTTATTATTGCTTCTATTTTTGATCAAATATTCCGATGGCCTATGTCATTAAGAGCAGTTTTTTAGTTATTCTTAAAAAAACTATATACTGTTGTCTTGTAGATAACATTTTACGCGAAATTTAGTGACATTTATTTTAATGTTGTTTATTCCACTCATATGCTCCAAACCACGAATATTAACGTCATCAATATTTGGGCAAAATATTTTATATGACTAATATACTGAATTGATGCTATATAAAACACTTTAATGCATGTAAAAGAAGAACTATTGTTATATATGCAACATATGTGGATATGCCACGCCAAGAAATCTGATTTCGCCGTGCATGCTTTTGTAAATGAAAATACGCACTATTTTTGCGATATGCAGCAAATTGATAAAAATCATTTTTAATACAATTATATAGAATATCAAAGAACTCGGGATTCTCTGATTACACCTAGATGGACAGCTATTTACACTACTGCTATCATGTAAAAAGTATTTTAACAACCATTCACTATGCGACTAAAAACCCCAATTTGATACATGTAAACGGATTTACCGAAATTCCGCTAACTTAGTCAATAGTCACCATTTTATCTGACTTTAAGTTTTTCTCACAAATTGGATTACTTAGTAGAGCACGTATTGAGATTTATCTTCTTAGAATTCTGCTTCGCACAAAGCTGTTCGTAGTATCCAAATGCCACAATTGACACTTAATCTTTAGCTTAACAATTATATATCTATTTAATTATGTCGTAACAAGAACTTAAGTAAATTTATGTAAATTAATCCTATCACTTAATTTTAATATCTGTATGGAATATATAAAATGTGTTTGCGGAGTTTTCAGAATCTTTGGTATGGTTAGTTATGGTAGCTTTAGCTAAAGATTGCAGAAATACAAATAATGCAGTAAGAATGAAGAAACAGTTACATTTATTAAGTGTAATTAGTTTAAGCCACATAAGTTGGAAAATAATGCTTTGATGCCAGTAAATAAGTTTCTAAAGAACATCGAATTATTATGAAAAGAAATTACCTTAGTATCTCTTGGTTTCATAGAGAGATATAAAGGCAGAAAGACTGGAAGCACATTGAATATTTCAAGTTCTATACCGATATACTATATTGATCATATTGTTAATATTGCATATTTTTTAACTCAAATATATCTACTTGGGAGTTTGTAGCTTATCTGCCATATTTTGACACACAAACGCTGCCACAACTGCCGCCGTGTTCATGCGGAGTACGATCACGTTAAACATGTGAGTCTGTAAGTCCTTCCGAGAGGTTGGTGGTAAGGGAAAGAGGGTACGGTCCCTGTGGATTCCTCATCCACTGGGTTCCGGTCTAAATTGGGTGGCACTTCTCGGCCGTCCAAACGGTTACCTTACACCTTTCAGGTTGGTCGGACGGTCTGAGTCTTAACAACAACACAATGATTGTGAGAAATAAGAAACAAGATCTTATTAAACAGAGTGATTTATGGACATCAAAGGATGACTCGCATTGGAAATCCTTAAGAAAATCTTTGGGTTTTAATAGTTGAAACTTTGGGGTATAAACACGATGCGACAAAAGTATTGTTTTTTCTTATCTTCTGAGATCATTTTTGTCGTACATAGTTTTAGCCCGGTATGCCAGTTTAAAATGTGCGTATTGGTATCAACTTTAATAATGCGCAGTGGGAAAAACCAAAATAAGCACTGAAATAGTATTTTCCAATAATGATCTTTATTTGAAAATATGCAAATATCTTAATTCTGAAAATAAAGCGAACTGTAACATACTAAATGTACTATAAAAGTATTTCTAAACCTGATAAATAAATTTTTATAGAATATGGACTGTCAAGTTGATCCATTTTAGCTAAAAGTATGTTAAGTTAGACTGTGACGATTAGGCAATTAGAACTCGAAATTTTCAAAAAAAAAAAAAAAAAATTCTCGTGATGTGATATATTTTCCTTTCAAAATAATTATGAAAAATAATTTCCTGTATATTAAAATATAGAACATAAATTATTAATTTTTAAAAGAAAGAATTCAAGAGGGATTTAAATTCGCAGAGGAAAACACGTCTGGAAAATAAATATGCAGAGAAGATTTTGTCTTCCTTTTTGTTTCCTTGTTCATTTTTTATTGCTATGTCATGTTCTGTCTAAATATCACGTGTCCTTTACAAGAAGTACTTTCTTAATAAACCTTAATTTTATTCATAATCCTTTATGTTTTTATATATTACGTTATCCTTTAAAATGAACATTATCCTAATGTGCATACGTTTATGCTTGTACTCTTACACAAACAAAACATAAATATTCTGTTATGTATACGCGTAGAAAGGTATAAAAGAAGAATGCTAAATTACTCTGTAGCGTTTATTATTTCGTCGGAGGTGTTATTACGTACTAAAATTACTGCGAAAAAGGAGATGGATATTAATCGTAGTTATACTTAGTACACTGTAATAAAAAACAACACGTTTTTATGAAATAAGGCTAGAAAATTGACATTCTATATATAGTTACAAGAATGATCAATCATGCTTAAAGCATTGATTATGAAACACTTTCCAACTTCACTGCAATTTTATTTAAACATCTCTAAAATGCAATACATTCCTTCGTAATATTTTAAAACTTATCACAATACTACATTAATTTATAATATTTGAAAACTTAAACCTTCATCGAAAAAAATGAACTTCATTCAAATGACGGCATTGAAATATAAATTGACTGGTTTAAACATCTCTAAAATGCGATACATTCCTTGGTAATAATTTTACAATTACCATTATACTACGATATTTTATTATACTTGAAAACTTCTTCGAAAACAACTGAAATTCATTCAAATGACGTCACAGAAAAAATAACACGCCTGGCTCTCTCTATAAAAGTAGCATTTCATTCATAAATAATTTCCCACTAATTTCATTCATCACAATACTATAATAATTTATTTTATTCAAAAATTAAGACCATGGAGCTACAAATAATTAAACTCTATACTTAAAACTTCATCGAAATAAATCGTCCTTCTCTTTGTAAAATCAACGAATATTTGATTCATATCAGCTATGCAGACTCCATGAACTAATTGATTTTGTGTTAAATTAATGCAGCAATTCTAATACAACTCATTCTACATATTTTGCTGTTTACATTTTACATAGGTGAAAAATAAGCTTCGTTGTAGAAATAATCAAATTTGGATGAGCATTTAAACTCAAATATATTGTGATTGCGTTGTTTCAGTATGCAGATGCACAGAATTTAAGCAAAAATAAAATGGTTTGAGGACGGATACAGCACTCAATATGAAATATAAGGAACTTTAAAAATCACGATTTTGGGACAAAATGGATGCCATATTTTAGTTTGAAGAGGGTCACGTGATTTCTTCATATAATGGTCACGTGATTGCTTCATATAAAAGGTGTAATTATTATTTTAATTTTTATTTAAAAAACTACTGAATATATTTTGTTGATTTTTCCTTATATATTTTATGGGATAATTTGAATATTTCCTAAAACTTTCGAAGCAATATGTGAATTTTAAATCCGCTTATAAAATGTTTGAAAAATTAGGTCCCATAGGGTTCAATGTATTTCATTTTTTCAACACGAGTTCAATCCAAAACTAATTGGGTGGTAATCTTCATTTATATTCCCCTAGGTCCCACAGACGGTCTGAACAACATACTAAAATTTCATTTCGATAAAGTCATTTTTTACGGCAGTTATCGTGCTAACGGACAGACAGACAGATAGACTTTGCTGTAAAGTGTTAATAAAAATTGCCCCAGAAGGAATCACAGTCATCGCACTTCTAAGAGATTGACCAACAGCTATAAATTAAGAACAGTGCCTCTAGTGGCTATTTAAAGTAGTAGAGATAGTTTCTTGTAAATGAAGATACAAGAAAAAGTTCTATTATAAAATTTGCAAAGCTTCGTCCAATTAGTACAAATCGACATAAAATAAGTTAGGAAAGATATTTAGTTCGGACAAATATGGCTATGGTGGACATTCTTATCATATTCGGGAATCTGAAATAATAAAAGAAGCATCAAAATTACTGCCTTCTTCCTAGAAATATCTATGTAGACCATATAAGTAAGTTATTCGAGTCAAAGTGAATTGGGAAATACATTGTTTTGAAGCATAATCGTCTGTTCTGTGATTTTATGGAACATTTAGTCGCTGTTTTATTGCACTTGACAGTTGTTTTCTAATCTTGCAAGGTACTTATTTAAATATCGGCTGTATATATTTCATGTTTACAGTTATTCCTGCTTTTAAATAAAGGCGTTAGTTATCCAGAATGTCTGACTTATATCCGAAAAGCACACCTACGATTTGAGAGGTTACAGTAATTTATAGTATTCTTCTCTGATGATTTTAGGAAAGTATTCAAAAACATATAAGCTCCATGTATGACATAGAATTATTGCTAATGCAGAATGCCGATCAAGACAAATTAATAAGGAAAGTGAAATAAAAGGGTTTGCTTTTTCAGTAATATACTTAATGACTTTAATGTATTTTCCTTAACGAGTTAATCTGAGCAAATCTGGGTTGGCTTAAGTCATGTAGGACAAATATCAAAACGTTAACAATTTAACTGCATCGGCAACACATGCTCGCTTGATAATTTTTTATCGCTCTTAGATTAAGTTTTATTTTCTATTTATGTATTTATTTATTCATTTTTGTAGACGATATGAATATATTTATTTCTACCTAGCTATATTGCAAAGACAAGATCTATCCCCCGTAAACAAAACGGAAAATATCAAGGACATCACATCAAGTGCTCTACGCAGGATGATAGCTTTATCGTTATCTTTAGTATTTTGTCGATTGCGCTAATCTGTATAACATATATTCACACATTTTCTGAAGATAGTTTACAATAAAATTGAGACCTCCGGAAGAGATTTATTATCTACAATTCAGTTTTATTCTGAAAGACGTTTCAATCCCGGAATCACGCTTTTATCTCGATACCAAGTTTGAAGTAGCGAACAGTTTTATTAAACCAGTTTTGCACTTGTTAGAACTGTTGAACATTGAAAGGAAACTTGATGGCTGTAAGGAAATTTGATATGCACTGTAATTTTGTGAACCTCGGGTTTTATGACCCTAAACCTAATCGCTACTGCCTCGTGCAATGTGAGATAAACCTTTGCTGACTAACCTTTAAAGCTGGTTTACATGGTGTAACTAAATTAGTTGTTCACAACAGAGTTGCATAGGATTGTAACACATAGTGCAGTTATTGACTGTTCGCTGGTGAAAGTACTGTAGTGATCTACCGATGCTTTACAAATGAACTGGAATTTAAAGGTGTAGCATGGCTGATGTTACTCAAAGATGTATTTTACGGACTAAATATCACTGCCGCCATCTTTTTCATAATTATCTAAAATGAATTTTATCTATATTCATACATAGAAATAGCTCTAAAAATGTGGCATCATGTAAAGTATCTCAAGGTTACAAGAGTATATAAAGTGACGAACTTCTATTTTTGCATAAAATGTACTACATAACCACCAGATAAATTACCATATAAGAATATACAAATAATATTAAATACGAATATAATCATATATGTAAAACTACATTCGTAAATGGTATCAGTTTAACTTACCAGCAAATTTCCAATCTCTGATTATTTACGAAAGCCAGGCAATCCCACTCTTTAAATTTTAAAACGTATTTAAATATTCATGAGTTTCTGCAATGCAGTAACGGATTAATTAAATTTGGCTTAAGCCATATTTTCATTTTCCTCCTAAACAAAATTTCACAATTTATTCAACGCATTAATACATGTTGCTCGCCTTCCCCATATTTTATTAAAGACTAGCTTTACTTTTCAATTATATTTGGCTTCTTTTTCGTCAATTTGATGGTGTGGTAGGTTATTCGATTTAAAAAAAAAGATGTTGCTATCCATTTGAATATACATCAATTTGAATACTTAACTTTTCTTATTTAGCTTAACTTTTTTCTTAAATATCTAATCTTTTGCACTTTTAAAAAGTAGGTAAATTTAAAAATTATATATTATTTTTTAATTTCTTTCAAATATCATATGTTATCACGAGGGTGTCCGATTCATCGGTGTGACAAACCTATTACCAACTTCAAAAAAAAAAAATTGAAGAATTTTCATGAAAAGTGTTAAAAGGGATAACTTAAAAAGAAAAGTAGTTAAAAATATGTGGTGGCCCACATTCAATGGAACCAAAATTGTTTTGCCTAGATAATGTACTACCCGGAGGCCGGTGTAGTGCTATACAATTTATACCGGAACTCGGTGAAGGCTACATCCACAGGGAGAATAACTTTCTTTCTCTGCCACCAACTTCTCGGAAGGGCCCACTTTTATATATATTGTACTCCGCGTTTCATATTTACTGTACTCCGCGTAATGAACTGTACTCAGCGTAATGAACTGTATGTCCTGTACTCTGCGTAGACACCGTGATATTTTGGGATGGGCCAGGAATTGAACTCTGTTCCTCCGAGTGCAATCCCCGCGTCATAACCACTGAGCTGACTCGTTCTGTAGATATTGTTCTGTAAAATAATACTCGAATACTGTTCAAATTATATATCCTGCTAGGACTCTTAAAGGGCTACAGATTTCTGATATACTGTTTATAGCTAGCAAAAATATCGAAATTAAAACAAGCTTTGAAAATTATTCAAAATATTAAAATATCGAAATGATAGCCACTGTATTTCTGAAACTATGAATCCTACTCAAAATCCAATTATAAATTCTTTTAGGTCTTTTAAAAGCTACAGATTATATTTTTATTGTAAGTAGTTTTTAGTTTTGCCTTTCGTTTAGTTTTTGAGTTATATTCTGTACAAACTTTCTAAACCGATTTTTTTTCTTAAATTCTTCAACTTGATAAGACGTTTACTCAAAAACTGAAATATAATTGTAAAAACAAATTATTAACATATGAGATAGATTTCCTGTCGAATATATTGGTTGTTTACAATTTATATGTATCTATCATAGTTCAGAAATGTCTCTGGGTAAAGTTAAGCACTGTGAGGACAAATTTCTCTCATACAAAATCATGCTATTGCTTCTTCTTCTGAGAAAAATAAATAGTTCAAAATGTTAAATCTATTTTTGCATATTCACAAATGGTATTATTTGTATATTCAAAAATTATTTTTATTTTAAACAATTAGGTTTGGAAATATAATCGTCCAAAGTGTTTACAGGTTTCGTAACGCTGTCCGCATGTCTTTATGTGGTTGATTTCTTTTGTCGATTCGAAATTTCATAAAAACGTCGAAATATTATAGTGTTTTTCATGCCGTCGTAGGACACAATTTAACATAATCGTGCAGAAAATGGTTCATATATGACTCATTGATCACGATTGTTTATTGTTTTATTCATTACTATGGAAAATAGCCACGATGCATTTGTATGTTCGTGACGTCATTAGCTCTCGGGCGGGAGAGCTAATGACGTTAGAGAGCGGGAGGGTGGGGGTGGGGGTCAACCTACCTCCTATCCCATTACATTGTCATTACATTGTACTACCCCAATACATTGGGGGTACATTGCCAAGTACGGCATCAATCGAAACCTTTCAAACCCTTTAAAGTGAAGGGCACCACTCTAAAATTGTAATCCTTTTGACTATCGATACCGGCTTTTCAAATATTTTTTGTAGAGTTTGGAAAATAAATATTTAAAAATGGATTTTGGTACGGAAATGCTGAGTTGCACAAAAACCCCAGTTATTTCCGGCCGTCCAAATAGCTGCTCACGTCCTCGGATGAGTCGGACGGTCTGGGTCTTCAACACCCCCAGTTATTTGGGACGCAGTAGTCCAGTGGTCAGCGCGCGGGAATTGCACTCGGTAGTCCCGGGTTCGATTCCGTCCGTTGCCAAACTTGCCGCCGTGTTCCTGCGGAGTACGATCACGTCAAACATGCGGGTCCGTGAGTCCTTTCGAGAGGTTGATGTTAGGGGAAGGAGGTTACGGTCCCTGTGGATGCCTCCCCCACTGGGTTCCGGTCTAAATTGGATGGCTCTTCCCTGCCGTCCAGACTGTTACCTTCCGCCTTTCTGATAGGTCGACGGTCTGGATCTCAACAACATCCCAGTTATTTATTTTTGTATTGATGTATTGATACTGTGCAGTTGGCAGCAGCTTGACCTAATTCAAGAGTATGCTGTGATGTGTATTCGATGGCAAATGCTTTTTATTAAATAATGTAAAAATTGCATATGGCGGAATTTGTGTTATTGTTGGTTGAAGTCTATTAAAAGGTTGTCAATGTTGTAACAGCAACAACATAAAATACTCTTGCGCAATTAATTTACTGATCTGTGGCTGAACTCAACTTTCCCATACCGTAATTTCTTTTTTCTTTCAAATTTTACATGAAACAATATGAAAAATTGGTACCGTGGATCAAAAAATTACAACTATAGCGTATTATCCTTCACTTTAAAGAGCTAGATAAAATATTTCAATGGATACCAAGCTTGACAATGTAGCCCCCTGGGAGTAATTTATCCCCCTCAAGGGGAAATAATAGTATCAGGAACAAGAAAAAGTTGTATCGCGGCTTTGTTTCGCAACAATGATTGCAACTATTAAGTAGCGTGATCACTTAATGATAATTAAAAACGTTTATGCATGATTATGTTGCATTTTGTTAACACGTCAAAAATGTATAATTTCGAAGTTGTCCCTCGAATTTTCAAAAATTCTACCTTCGTGAAAATCCATTAATATTTGTGGCTGCTATAGTGTATACGATAAATAGGCCACAGACATACAACCAGAAGGACATTACTCCAAAAATATCCAAAACGTGTTCAGGAGGTCTTGAAACATATTATATTAGCATCAAAATCTCGAATTCGAAAATTTTCGTAAAACATTGTTTTCTCTATAATATGTTACATAGTATGAGAAAGTAAAAATAAATATATCACGCAAATATACAGGGGATGCCATTATTTACATGTATGATTTATATTTTATCGTCCAATATTAGCCTATAACTCCGAGGCATAGTGCTTACAAAAGAGCTAGCAGAAATGCATAGATGCAATCATAAATAATGTTGATTATTGCTTTATAATTTTAGATGCATTTTGTGATTTCATACATACTTCGACTTGGGAAGCTGAATTTGTATAACAAAGAACGAGTTCTAAATCATCGTAACATGAATGAAATGGCGATATTTCGATATTATTCACAGATTCTGCAAATATCTCGTTTTGCGGGAAAGATAAATGTGATATATTTCTCCCATGCATTTATTTTTGTGGGATCATAATTCTCTTTTATGGATACAACATTGGTAGAAAACAATACCAGTGAAAGTTACCCAAGTTTTTCAATTCTACAAAAGAAATCGATTAAATGTTAGAGGTAAATGTTATTGGAAGTTATGAATGTTTGTGTACCTTTTACTGATTAATGATATTTTTAAACTGCTTTAATTTTATATAAGTAGAAATAAACAAAGTTACTGTTTTAAAAATACTCTCACTTTCCACTTGCAGAGAACTAGAGGGAAGAATTGCTTTAGTGATTGTGACTTTTCTACTTTTGCCATACAATTAAAATATTACAATGTAATACAGAGCGACATGCATAAGTTTTGTAACGTTCCCTTTACAATATTACCCGTCGATGTTCTGTTCTCGTTCCCGCGAATCCTGCTTAAGGTAATTAATTGTTTCCCCGTGCTACTCGGCGTTTACATGTCGTAAGGCTAGCTAAGTTTGATCTTTATGACTGAATCACTGTGTTGTCATCGCTAACTGAGAATATTTACTAATAGATTTATTGAAAGAAAGCATCTTTGCTACAGCTTTGAAATAGTTGTGTCGTAGTTTGGGGTGGGTTTACTTCACAATAGCTCTTAAAATCTTTATGAATTCCATTCATGTGTTGCTTGCAGTTTGTGATACTAGATACAGCGGCTGTCGGTTTGCGGATATTAATACAGATAGCTACTGTTAAAATTGAGTCTGGATCGTAGTATGTTAGTTGATAACTTTGAAGGCAAACAATTGTACTTGGCTAAAGTTCGTCATAATTATGGGGTCCATGCTCTGTATCCCTGTGTTTCGGTACACGAAGTCGTAATCTTGGTAACTATTCGTTGACCAGTGATGCATTTCCAGTATCTTGCCCCTTTGACTTAACAGTCGGGCCAAACTACAGATGTACTGCGGTGTCCGATCTCTCAGCTATAATGACTGCCTCTACTGTATTGTGCTAGCTAGCTGATGGATTTACTCAATCAAATGTAAGCAATCCTTAAATTGTGTAGAGTGACACAAAAATTACTCTGCAATGCTTTTTTTATTATTTTTAAATAATTTTTATTATTTCCTACAACAGATGTTAAAAGTGTCTCCTACGTACATCAACATGTATCTGGACACGCTCTTCACTCATACTTTCGGGTATCCTGTCTTGAATATCGATAATAATTTCTGCAGAAGTTGTGGGCCTATCGGATCGTTCAGCATTTTGCACACTTCCAGTTTGTCGGAACTTGTTTATCAGATTTCTCACCCCATTACGATGAGGAACTCGTGTGTCCCAGAAATTGTTTCCCGAACTTTTCATGAATGTACTTAGTGTATTTACTGCTGTTCAGAAACACTTGTTCATCAAGAAACGTTTTCTCTTCAGTTATTAAAACCATTGCCGTTAGCCGAGAAACTGAGCAATGTTTTCACTGAGGAATTACTGTTAAGATTGACAACTATGCATCGCTACTTGCCGATGAGTCACGACTCGTAACAAATAACGGAACATATTCAGTCATCTTTTGATGTATGTGAAAGTCATTGTCGACATGTGTTACAGGAAGTACTAAAAATTGTTTAAAAATTCCAAAAAAATACTTTGCTACACAGTAACATTTGGGGCACACGGTATATACATTGTTCATTTTAAAGCAAACTTCTTGTGATATCATCTTGGTTAGAGGCAGTTATATTGTTTGAAATATACCTGTTAAACTGACTGTGCTGCATTAAGATAAATTGATGTTTTAAAGTTATCTTTTGATAGTTCCAGTCACGGGCGTGACAGGTTTAACGTTAATTATAGCAGCATTCCTAAGATAGCATTTAATGCAAAGCTAATTAAAGTGTTTTACTCTTTGCAGAGAGATTATGTAAGATGCAAAACACTGTGTAATATACAGTTTGTAACGCACTATATTTTATACCAGTAAACACTTCCTTATCATATATTTCTATTCAACAACCTTACTAACAGATTATTTACATTCTTAAAAGTTTCTGAAAAAGCCTACTCAAACTTTAAAAACTCATTTAATTATTTCAAACTTCATCAACACAATATAAAACTCACACTTTATTATAAAAGCATAAATTCTGTTTGAAAATTCTCGAAAGATATAACTTTAGCATTTCCCTCCACAAAGTTACTTAAAATCACGATCACATACTTATATTTGTTCCCAGTAAAGTTACATCGACTGCATTTTAAAATCACTTTCTCAAGACTCAAACTTTCTATCGTATTTACGTTTCCACATGTGCTAAATCCTACTGTGTGTTGTTCTACTGTTTCATGCCTTTGTAAACCATAGCACTACAGTATTATTTGGATGTTATAAAAAAGTAGAACACTTATAATTGCAGTTTACAGCTATAGATATGCTATGCTTTCTTCTGTGTAATTACATCTTGCAGTGTAATATAGAACAAGTGCAGAGATTCACTTGATTAATATCAGTATTAATAACATATTTAAAGTGCACTAATTAAAATGTTTTATTTCTTGCAGACGGTGTAATGAAATTACATATTATACAGTATGTAACACAGAATAATTTATACCAGTAGCAATTTCTTAATAATAGAATTATATTCAGCAACCTTACTGACATCTAACATACATTCACCACAGAAGCTTGCTCGCAAATTTTAACTTATTTATGAATGGAAACTTCATCAAGGCAATATAAAACGAAATGTTATTATAAATACATAAAATCAGCCAACCCACCTCAAAAATTATTGAATCATCTAACTTTACCCCAGTCAATTACTTAAACTCATGAATACCAGAAGCTTTGTTTCTTGCACAGTTTCATCTCAACAGCATTTCAAAGTCACTGTTTTGAAACTCAAACTTTCTATCTCAATTACGCTTTAACATATGTTAAAACATAACCCTTCAAGTATTTCGGCCATTTCAGACGATAACTATATTGTATTATTAAATACTGGAAAATACTCGATAATGGAAGATATTTAATAATACAGTACTGATATCGTCTGTAAAGGCTCGGAATAGAAGAAGAGGCGGGATTTAACTTATGTCAAAGCGTAATTGCTATAGAAAACTTTATTCAGACACCGACATAGGAATGCTGTTGAGATGAAATTTTGATTGCATGGAATAAACACGTTATTATCAAATATTTTCAGAATTGCAGATTGAATCAAATTGACCAAAACTTGGCACATAGTTCCCAGTTTTCAAATAACTGTGTGCTAAATTTTATGACCGTACGACGCTTAAATTTTTCACTACACACCGTACGCACACACACACACATACACATAGACGCACATATTGTATTGTGCAAGGTATATAAGGTACATGACGTCTTTAAAATCATATATATATTTATATATATTTTAAATTAAAGACAATTATTTTATTAACCATATGGATTCAGGTGAAAGTTTGCTTGGAATATAATTTTTAGATATTTATGATGGTGATAAGAGGGAAACCTGAGAGTTAAGACTATAATATTTTTAATCGTTAAACAACCGTTTTGTTTCAAAACTGCGCAAAATCATGATAAAACATAAAATAACTGTAAAATCAATTTGCATTTTTTAACTATTTTAACCTTGTTCTAAACTATCTAGGAACCAAATTTTACAGCTGAACAAAGCTTAGATTTCCCGCTACAATTAACACGCACAATTAACATACATATAGGGATAAGAAGACGGCTGTTATAAAAAATAGTTTAACCCCTATGATTGCAGTATATAGGTATAAATATGCTCTTTAAAGGCTTTTCAGAGTATAAAACCATATTAAAATTTAGTGTATAAAACAGAACAAGAACCTCACAGGATTAATAACGTTATTCGTAAGATGCCATTTAATGGAAAGCTAACTGAAATATTTTATTTCTTGCTGACGGTTTATGTAAATGTATATATAGCGCGTAATGCAGAATACTAAAATATGAATTTAATACTAGAAGACATTCTTAATTATATATTTCTATTCAGCAGCCTTGATAATATCTTATATTCTTATTAACACACATATATTTTTAAAATATCCACAAAATCTTGCTCAAACTTTAATAACTTATTTATGAATTAATCCACATAATATAAAACGAAATTTTAATTATAAATGCATAAATTCTGCCAAACTACTTTCAAAAGTCTTGAAACATATAACTTTAAACATTTTACCCCCACTTAGTTACTTAAAATCATGAATACCCGAATCTTTGTTCCATGCAAGCAAACTTTCATCTCAACAGAATTTCGAAGTCGGTGTCTTGAGAATCAAACTTTCTATAGCAATTACGCTTTGACATATGTTAAATCCCGCCTCTTCTACTATTCCGAGCCTTTGTAGACGATAACACCACTGTATTATTAAATGCCTTCCATTATCGAATATTTTCCAGAATTGCAGAAATCAAGATTAAAGCTAAGCTTCTCCTCTCCTGCATAATTTCTGCATTTTAACTTGGGAGAAGTCTAATGGTAGTCGTCTACATGTTTGATCTTTCATTAAAGATATACGTTTATTTTCTCGAAATAAACAATGTATTTTGCATAATTTGCTTCGGGGATGGAGAGCTTTTAAAATCCAAGGACTGTCGTCATGAAGCGGTAATTCACGCCTCTCCATTAGATTGGAGAGCGATTTTTGAATGTAATTGTGCATAACCTCCCTTGGTGCGGAACAGCTTCGTTTCAAAAATAATTCGCTTAGGGTATGGTTTGGATGATCGGAGGTTATATCCCAAGGGTTGTGTTCATTCACAGCACTTATTAAACACTTAATGGAGCTATGTATTCTTAGAGATGAATAATTCTACCGATATGGAAAGAACATTTAAAATGGATGGCTTGAAACATTTCGTGGAGGAAAAAAAATTGCATCTCTTTCAAAGTGAAGTTTTCGTTAAACGTTTAAATTATTTGTGCAGATTGTTGAAAAGTAATATAATTGGGAATTTTAAAGATTTTTAAATATGATCAGTTGTTGAAGAAACAAATAATTGTATGCAAATACGTTTATTTTGGAAGAGTTTGAACAATATTTATTAGAAAAACAACCATTTAACAAGGGACTCGATAAAATACACATAAAAAATTGGCATTTCATAAAACTAGTACATAAGAATAATAACCCGAATCAAAACGTATAATGCAGCAAAATGATGATAAATAAGCATACGTATGTTTGAAAAGTCATTGGATTTAATAATTGGGTTTATTCATTGGATTTAATAATTGGCTCAAATCCAACGATTTCCGAAACTTACGGTTGCTTACTTTTATTGCTTACGCTGCATTTTACAGTGTGATTCAGTTTATTATTGACTGGGCATAAAATCTAACTTTTAATCGTAACGTAACAAGATCACAACGTAAAATACTGCTCAAGTGCAATTTAAGATGCAGGCGATCGCTTCGAGAATAATTTGACTTCCTTATTTCAATAAAACAAGCCATGCAGTATACCTTAATACAAGCTTATTTGCAAAAATATCGAATTTGAATTTTTGGGGTAAAACAGTACTTTATAGAATATTATGATAAAGTAAGAATACAAAGAAATTCTGGCATGATTATGGGAAACATTTTCTAAGTAATATAAAATAGCTTATGTATTTGTCCAGTATGGATGAATATTGATAATCATCTATATAAATAAAATTGAAAATCCTTTACCTATTTGCCTTATCACGGCAAATAGGTAAAGGATTTGCCGTGATAACGCAAACCGAACGACTGAGCCGAATTTAATGAAATTTTGATGGATAGACTTGGTATGACTCCAATAAAAATTTAGTCGTACATCTATAATTATGTCTGTCAATCTTCTGACCTATAGGCCGCGTCTTTTTTACTATTTTCTCATGTTAAAGATGACCTAATCGTTATATGAGCCTATAACCAATCGGGATCATTTCATTAGCTGAGATCCCCAAACTAATGTGACCTAATCATTTTTCAAGTATTTCTATAATGCGTTTTATTCAAAATCAGATAAACTGACTTGATTGTTGTTTATGCCTCTATCGCGAAAATGAGTATCTGTCTCGAAAATAAGTATCTCGAAAATGCCTCTATCTCGAATCGGACAGATAACAGAAGTAATGACAGATATACAGCACTTTGGGGATAGACCAAAATATATTCTGATTTTTCCACGGTCAACTATGTGTTGCTTGATAGAAACAGAGCTTCATTTTTGCCTCTTGTAAGAAAACTAGAAACTTTATCTATAAAGGAGCTGTTATTTAATTGCAAAATTGTTATTATATAATTTACACATTTCCTTTTGTGAGAATCATTATATGATTAAATAAAACTAACTATTAATCGTTTATTGTCAATTGTGGATAATGTCTCTTTACATCATGCTGCACAAAGAAAACGTATACAGCTAACATTGATGAAATATTGTGACATTGCAACATTTTAATTCTGGAAACTTCAGGAAAATGCACAAGTTATTGATTACAGGAGTAAAGTTTAAACCTATTTCACTCTTGCGCAAATAAAACATATATTTTAAACCATTATCCTATTTCTATATCTATTACAATAAAAACACCATCCCAGTCAGAAAAAAACATCAATAATCAATAAAAGATGCATTATCATTCATAACTTCCAGTAACATTTACCTTGAACATTTTTATCGATTTCTTTTGCAGAATTGAAAAACTTGGGTAACTTTCACTGGTATTGTTTTCTACCAATGCTGTATCCATAAAAGAGAGTTATGACTCCCACAAAAATAAATGCATGGGAGAAATATATCACATTTATCTTTCCAGCAGAACGATACATTTGTAGCATATATGAATAATTTTGAGATGTCGTCAATTTCTTCATACTACCATGATTTGGAACGAGTCTTTTGCTGTACAATCACGATTAACACAGTTAAAATGAAGCACGAATAAAATATGAAATTGCATCATAAGTTAACAGTGCTCAATGTGTAATTTTTATATTTATAATGTTTAATTACAACATTACAAAAGAAAATCTGACAATCAATTTGGTGAATTGATTTAATTTTGATTACCGTGTGTTCATACCATAGATATGTAATTCTGTATGTGATTTTGATATACAATATAACGATATATATTGATATATTCATTGCGTATCGTCACTTCAGTACATATTCATCGCGTATATACATTTCCAGAAAGAAACAAATATAATGTAAAATACAATACAAAATAAGTAATAAACACTGTACAAAATTACAAACCAAAATTAAATCTGGAAATATACAATATAAAAGCATACAATGCAAATTTAATAATAAAAATATAAAATGCAAACTATACAGTACAAATTTAAACCGAAAAATATATTCAATGCAAAACCATACAATACAAACTTAAACCCAGTAAACAATCCCCTGTACACGCTTATTAGATATATGCGGGTAATAAGTTTCAACATTCACAAATTCCATATCTTGAAAAATAACATAGTTGATACACAATCCAGGATACTTTGTAACCTGCAGTACTGTAAATAGTAAATTAAAAAATCTTTAAAATATCGCACACAATTTTACTTTTAATATGTAATTTGAGAGCTAAATATGTAATTTAATATGTAATTTGAGAGCTAATAGTATTCTAAATACAAACTTTTCTGATCAGTTGATGTAATTGGCGTCCTGAAGAGTTAAATTGTAGTGACATATGATAAAGCCTGGCTAGCTGCATATTTCCATTAATTTTGATTGCAAACGTATCAATTGATTCATAATTTTCGGCAAACGATTAATAGCATTAAATGTACCTGGAAGTATATTATACCTTCTTAAATGTCAGCCTCCTTCTTTTCAAAAGCCCACTGTACAGTAATATACGTTTATGTATCGGATATATAAAACCGCAATGAGTAAGTTACAATAAAACGTCTTTAATTACAATTCTCCTTTTAGTATATGGTTATAATTACAGCCAATGTAAGTGATGTGTATCATACATGCTCAAGAATTCATTATTAGGTGTTTAACACATAACGGAATAAAACAGCGGTGCACATTTAAATAACAATTGGGGTTACTTTTATAATATAAATAAATATTTAGATTGAATTAATATTATTAATTAACAATGATCGTAAATAATATAGTCCGTACATTACTATCGTGGCCGCAATAACCCATCATTACCTCTTTGCACAAGTTCCTAAAATATAATCATTAATTAAAGCATTACGCATTAAATTCCACATTTTTTACTTTAAAAATAAAATTGTATTTATTTACACATATTATTATTAAGATTACAATTACATTTATTTTAATAAACTCTTAAGAAGGAGAAAATGCAAGTCTGAGGTCATCATATCTTTATATTTTTTTTAAACCATATAACGTCAAGGAATAGGACTCGATCATAATTTGAGGACTTCTTGTAAAACTAAATTTATTTAAAAACACCTTGTAAAACTAAATATTTTCGGCCGCTGATTTGTGTGAAAAATGCTCGAAATTCTGCTTCAACAACTACTTAAGTAAAATATAAAAAAAAATCTATTCCAAGTAAACTATTTGTAAAACTAAACTTATTTATTTAAACTTATTAAATTACTTATATTGTAAGACATTTAGTGTAGACTTTTAGTGTAGACATTTAGTATAGACATTTAGTGTAGACATTTAGTGTAGACATTTGTCATCATTTCTGGAGCCATATTCCAGGCTTGGCGATTATATTTCCACGTCGAGCTATAGATAGAGCTCCTATAGCGATTCTAAAGATACTTTATTTAAAACGCAATAGGATTTGTAGCTCAGTTAAAGTCAGTTTGGATTGCCGCAGAACTACATAATACAAGGTTGGAACAGACGCCCTGTTTTAAGTAATTCAGCTCGGAAGACTTTCCCAAATTACGGAGATTATGTAACCATATGACACTTTTTAGGCATGCTTTTTTGATTTAATAATCATGAAAATGTAAAATTGCTTCTTTATATATTCTTATTTGATTACGTTATATAGACTATAGTTTACCTAGTTACCGACACTAACGTATGAATGGTCGTTATAATCCCATCTCACCCCAACACATATTCATTGAAAATTACATTAATACCTCACAAGGTTCAGATTGTAAAGCAAATTGCATAGCTATTAGACATACCTATTTGGTCAAACCTTCCCATTTCCTGATATCCTGGATAAACCTGTGGTTACATGTGCCCGATGAAGAATACATATTTTGATCTCCCTTCAACAGCTAAATAACACTTTTAATTTTTTTAAAACAGTTTATAACAATGCATTTGTAGTTTAAGGCATTTGATTTCTATAATAGATATAAGGCATTTGATTTCATATCTATCTAAATACATATTTTTAAACTTTCATTGCAATTTTAACATTTCTTGTGTCCCTCTTAAAAAATTACCAAGTAAATATAAAACTAAACATGTTCTACTGTTTAAATTTAATTATTATATTATTTTAAAAATGAATTTTTACAATTCTGAGTAACACAAGATATAACAATTCCAATATTCCTAAAATAGAAAAAAGGGCTGGTGTGCAATTGGGAGACATGGATGAACAATGATACGCAGGTGAATACACTTTAAGAATTGCTGATCCAGATCTATATTGTAATATTCCGATCAATAACATTCTTTATAATTTAAAATATCATAATAACAGAATCCCATTTCCCAGATAAAGTTATTTAAATTCTCTACACTAACAATAAATGTACATGGAAGGGGTATATCAAAAGGGAAAGCGGATTTACTTCCGGAAAAATCTCAGTAATCGATTGGATGAACTTTAAAGTGATTACGACATTTTTCCCTAACTCGAATATTATGGAGAAGCAACAAATTGCGGAAAACGCAAAGTCTTTATAATGTGAATGAAATAAAATCAGCTTTTAATAAAAGATGACTTGCGCGAACGATATTTATTATTTGTTGAGAAATTTTATGAATTTCTATTTGAACAGAAATCGAAAATTATGGTTTAATCTTAAATTCATTAATTTGCTTGCTGAATAATGGGCTGTTTTAAATATTTGAGTAAGTTTTAAAATGCAAAAGGCGAGATTGTTTGTTTTTCATTCATAGTAGAGATTTTAGATTGAATTTGGGAGGTAAATGGAAACGTTTAAAAATGTTGCGTTACGATAAATGATGATAAATTATTTCATTTGTGTGTATCCTCCAGAGTATACTTCAAAGATAACAGCTTGAAACATCGTCCTAGTTACTCAACTGTAGAGTGTCGACTGGCCAGTTCGAAGCTCCACAATTCGAATTCCGGTTGGGGCAAAAAAGCTCTTTACAATGGCGTCCGAACAAATCAACTTTGTAGGTTAGTACAAAGATGTCGGAGGTGTGAAATTGAACTTAGTACGACTAGCACGGATTCAGTGGACTCTTGTATGTAGAGCGTCAATTTTAAAGCGAAAAGATAACGACCACGAAGGATACTAACCTCTGTATAAAAAGTTGTATCAAGAGGCTAACCTGAGGTAAAAATAGCAGGAGGTGGTTAGTCAGATTCTCAGTTGCCCGCCATCTGACATTAGAGGGTGGAGAATGCAGAGTCCACTTCAAAGATAATAGCTTATAATATCGTCCCAGTAGCTGAACAATCGGCTGGCCAGTTCGGAGATCTAATATTTGATTCTCGGTTGGGGCAGCAAGGCTCTTTATAATCCATATTTTCATATTTTGTTGCAACAAACACTCATAAGGCAATATAAAATACCTTGAAGTAGAGACGCTTAATGATCGTCTGCCAATTTAGCCCGGAATCAAAATCGGACAGTGCCAGATTCTTTGTTCGTGTTCGTGCTACAACTGATAAAACGCACGAAAAATAAATATCAATCTTCAACCTCCGACCTCTAGTCGCATTTTGTCACAGCGAGTGATCCCATCGACACTCGCCAGGTGTTACTGCCACTATACTACTCAAACATTTTAGTTTAAAGTGCAACCGCGATGATAAAGTCTGAGTTTGAATTTAACCCTTGTGACTGATGTATTATGACTGACTATATTTTTAATGAAAACATGCGTATTAAACTGTTGCTGTAAGAGTGGTATTTTCTGTTTAGTTTTTTTTTTTTGCTTTGTTACGTGATTGAAAACATGAAAATATTCACGTCTTGTTGTTTTTGTTGTTTCCTTACGTGAAGGTTTTTGAAAAAGCTAGGTTAGGAGATAAGATTGGCCTTGTCTGTTGTCAAGGTGTCAAGCGTGATCTGGTCTGTTGTAAAATGTCAAGAGTGACATTGTCTGTTGACATCAACGGGAATATAAATAATGCTCCTCAATATCCCTCTGAAAATTTGAATAACGAAAGTTGATTAATAGATTGATACTGATGGAATGAATACTTTGAAATTGGTATTTTGCTGAATACAGCAACAATCGACCTCCAGTTCAATAGATTTGACATAAATAAAGCAATGGTGGGACTTTGCAACAAAAATCATAATTCAAGCTTAAAACAAAAAAAAATAATTGGATTCTTGAAAGAAATGTAATGTAATTATGACATTTCCTTATAAACTTCTTTACTTTTTTAACTTTTCTGTTAGTCTGCTATATATAATTTTTCAATATTAGCTCATGAGTCTGTTAATTTGTTTAAATATTTTATAATGCCCGTTTTACATTTCAAAAAACAAGAAAGATCAATCATACTTAAAGCATTGATTATGAAATACTTTCCAACTTTAATGCAATTTTACTTAAACAAGTCTAAAATGCAATACATTCCTCGGTAATATTTTAAAACTTATCACAATACTACATTAATTTATTATATTTGAAAACTTAAACCTTCATCGAAAAAAAGGAACTTCATTCAAATGACGGCATTGAAATATAAATTGCCTGGTTTAAACATCTCTCAAATGCGATACATTCCTCGGTAATATTTTTAAAACTATCATAACACTACGATAATTTATTATATTTGAAAACTTCATCGAAAACAACTGACATCCATTCAAATGACGCCATAGAAAAAATTTCATGCCTGGCTCTCGGTATAAAAGCAGCATTTCATTCATAAACAATTTCCCATTCATCACAATCCTATAATAATTTATTTTATTTAAAAATTAAGACCATGGAGCTACAAGTAATTAAACTCTATGCTTAAAACTTCATCGAAAAAAATCGTCCTCTTTCTAAAATCAGTGAATATTTCATTCATATCATCTATGCAGACTCCATGAGCTAAATACTTTTGCGTTAAAGAAATACAGCAATTCTTATGCAACTCATCTTACATATTTTTCTATTTACAATATACATAAGTGAAAAATAGTCTTCGTTGTAGAAATAATCAAATTTGGATGATCATTTAAACTCAAATATATTGCAATTGCGTTGTTTCAGTATGTAGATGCACAACATTTAAGCAAAAATAAAGTGATTTTAGGACGGATACAACACTCAATATGAATTAAAAAAAACTTAAAACATCACGATTTTGAGACAAGATGGATGCCATATATCATTTTGAAGTGGGTCATGTGATCTTTTCATATTATGTTCACGTGATCGCTTCATGTAAGAGGTAAAATTATAATTTTAATTTTCATTTAAAAAACTACTGAATATATTTCGCTGAATTTTGTTTATATATTTATGGAACAATTTAAATATTACCTAGAATTTTCGATGCAATTTGTGAGTTTTAAATCCGCTTAAAAATGTTTGAAAAATTAGGTCCCATACGGCGGCTCAATGTATTTCATTTTTTCAAACCGGGATCAATCCAAGACTAATTGGGTGATATTATTCTTCTATATTCCCATAGGTCCTACAGACCGTCTGAACAACATACTAAAATTTCATTTATTAAGTCATTTTTACGGCAGTCATCATGCTAACGGACACACAGACAGATTGAACAAAGTCATAAACACTTTTCAACTTTGTTGTAAAGTGTTAATAAGAGTATTTAACGGAGAAGAAAGACAATTGATTTAACAAAATTAATCATTCTGTTTAGCAGGGTTTACTCTTAAACGGCTTACACTCGGTGCCAAGTCGGTTAAGGGGTATATATATATGTATATATGGTATATATACTCCTTATATAGTCGGTAAAGTGTATATAAATATTGCGACAAGTTTGGTAACGTAAGTTAAACTTTTCCAGGAGTTTGAAATTTTAACCATATTTGGATTTCAATCAAATGTGTTTAGATAATAGCGTGGGTAACAAATTAAGAGATTACCAATACATGCCATATAACTTTTGCTATTTGTGAATTCCAGGCGGATCAAACATATTGAACAAATATTCTGATCAAAAATATAAAAGGCCTCTAAAGTGTCGAATTTTCTTAGAAAATATAAAATAATCTATCAAATAACATATTGAATAAATATGTACTTAATACAAAACTTTATATAATTGAACGTATTGCATTATACTGACATTTCTAGCATGGAAATATTTCAAGATAATACATGTGTTAAAACTGATTTATTTGTTTATTTTATGAAACTCTACGCCACAAATAGTATCAAGTTGTTTTTAACTTAAGTTCTAATATTTTAATGAAAATAAAAGGTGTAATTATATATTTTGTTCTTTTACTTTGAACTGCTTTTCAAAATACAATACAATTCTTTTATAAATACTTTTCTTTAATTTTTTTTAGAAATGTGTGCGACATTTTAAATTAATCTTTATTTTTATGAATATTGAATAACTAGTGTATTACTGTTATTGTAGTCTATGTAAACTTGTTAACGAAGTTGTTTACACCTGCACTAATGTGTAATAACGTAGTGGTGTAGACGTATTTTTGGATTTTATTGTACAACAATAAATTATTATTGTATATTTTAGTCCTGGCACGCCGTTCGTTTACCAGAGATATTATAATACAATTCTGAAAAATCACCTTATGTTAAAAATAATGTTAAAATACCTTATGTTAAAGTAATGATTCATTGTGGAAAAAAACAGAAAAGAGAAAAGTGGATTTTTGCAAAGGAAAATTTCATAATCGATTAGACAAATTTTTCATTGATTATGGCATTTCCCCCTAACTCGAATATCATGTCAAAGCAGCAAATTGCAGAAAAAAGGGAGTGTGAATAACAGAAATAAAATCGCACTTTATTAAATGAACATGGGCATCATGTATTTGCTAAAGTGTTCATGATATATCATTCTGGCGATAAGGCTTGAGTTGAAATTGATTCATAAATGACTATCTACTAAATGTACAAGTTCTTGTAATAATTATTTAATATTTAAATCTCGAATAACTAGACTTGTATTTTTTGCAAGAAATTAAAAGAAAAAATTAAGAGTTTTAAAATAATTCTGTCTTACTAAATTGGTAAATACATTTATCATGTTATTTGCATTTCAGTATTACTAGGAAAATCATTAAGCTCCAAATATTCTGGGAATTAACTTACCAAAGGGTACCGGTTAGAGCTATCTGTTGTAAAGTGGCTATGTCCCATCGAATAAAGGCGATTGCAATGAAGAGAATTGAAGAAATTTGGATCAGAAGAAAGATGGAAGAAGAAATTGAAGAATTTGATAGGGAACTCGACAAGAAAGTAATACAGAAGAAAAATGTCATTTACAAATATGACGGAACATTGCCTTATCAATAAAAATAAGCATTTGAACAATCGAAACGTGTATGTGGAAGGCAATAAATGCCTGATATAACACTTCACTCAATAAGTCTCCGTTCTGACACATATTTGGCAACACTGTTGATAGACCCATATGATTTCTGGATAGTACCAATTTTCAAACGACACGTGCAAAAATTTCATGACATTCTGACAATTAGTTTATAGGTTACAGTGGTTTTAGTGACCCAAATTTTGTAATTTTCAAAACAATGGATAAAAAAGAATTTCGTGTGTTGATTAAAAATTGTTTCTGATGGGGAAAAATACTGTTGAAGCCAAACAGTGGCTTGATAAGCGTTATGGACACTCTGCACCAGGGAAATAAACTATTATTGACTGGTATGCTGAATTTAAACTCCGTACAAACACCGATGATGCTGAACGCTCTGGTCGCCTAAAATCGGCAGTTGATCCGGAAAACATAAAAAAAGTCCTCAAAATAGTTTTGAAAGACCGTAAAGTGAAGTTGCGTGAGATAGCTGACACCTTAAAGATATCAGAAACTAGTGTTTTTGCAATTTTACACGAAAATTTGAGCATGCGTAAGTTGCTTTCGAAGTGGGTACCGCGTTTGCTCACATCAGACCAAAAACACCAACGCGTCGAAGATTCAGAGCGCTGTTTGGAGCTGTTCAAGCGAGATAAAAAGGATTCCTTGCGTCGGTACGTGACAATGGATGAAACATGGACCCAGTACTACACACCTGACGCGAAAATATCGTTAGCTGAGTGGACAGCAGCCGGTGAAAGTCGTCGAAAGCGACCCAAAACCCAAAAGTAAGCTGGGAAGGTTATGGCATCCGTATTTTGGGACGCGCATGGTATTTTGCTCATCGACTATCATGAGAAAGGTAAATCTATCTATAGCGAATATTACATGCCATTATTGGATCGATTGAGTGTAGAAATCAAGAAAATACGGCCTCGCATTCAAAAGAAAAAAGTGCTGTTCCACCAAGACAATGCCCCGTTGAAGACCCAGACTACACGACCAGCCAGAAGGCTTCTGGTAGCTTATTGTGTGGCCGGAAGACAATGCCCCGTTGTTATTGTTGAGACCCAGACCGTCCGACCTACCAGAAAGGTGTAAGGTAACTGTTTGGACGGCCGGGAAGTGCCACCCAATTTAGACAGGAACCCAGTGGGGGAGGCATCCACAGGGGCCGTACCCTCCTTCCCCTACCACCAACCTCTCGGAAGGACTTACGAACCCACATGTTTAACGTGATAGTACTCCACGTGAACATGGCGGCAGTTTTGGCAGTGTCTGGAATCGAACCCGGGCCTACCGAGTGCAACTCCAGCGCGCTAACCAATGGGCTACCGCGCCCTAGACAATGCCCCGTGTCAGAAGTCGATAAAAACGATGGTTAAATTATATGAATTACGCTTCGAATTGCTTCTTCACCTACCGTACTCTCCAGATCTATCCCCCAGCTACTACTGGCTTTTTACAGACATCAAAAACATGCTCCAGGGAAAGAAATTTGGCTCAAATGAAGAACTGATTGCCGTATTTGAGGCCTATTTTGAGAGCAAAAACAAGTCGTTCTACAAAAAAGGCATCGAAAAGTTAGAGGAGCGTTGGAATGAATGTATCACTCTTGAAGGAGAGTATATTGACGATTAAAGTCGAATTTCTAGAAAAAAATTGTTTCTCTTAGTTACACCAGAGACGTACTGAGTGGGCCATGTACTTCATCGATTGTTAGGTGTTGTAACATGATGATATTTATTGCGATTCCCAATAATCTTTCTCAATTTCGAATGTTTATTGCTACTGGCTCAGGACATTTTCAACGAAATCTACAATCAGATCCCTGTTCATGTAAATATTATTTATTGTATTATTCCTGAATACGATAACAATTCGCATATAAACACATTGTATTAAATACATTTCTTTGTAACTAAGTAATTGTCGATTTCTATGATATAAAAAATGCTGCACAACTTTGTAACTAGTATTTTTCTTCTATCGCAATCTGGTGCCGAGTTTATGGTTTTGATTTATCCAATTCTCTGTTTTGGGCACTGCATTTATTTTTCATTCCATGTGGCATTGTCTCTTTACCTTAACTAATGCCTGTATTTTATACGTGTGAAATCTGTAGCTGAAAATCTAAGCATCGTACTGGCATGAAATGTGGTTTATAGGCAATTCAGGACCTGTACCTGGGCGTTATGTTTTTAAATTCGAATTATTTTTTAATTAAGACTTTTTTTAAAGGCTAAAATCACTATTATCCGCCATTTTGTCAAATTTAAGCTATTCCTTCTTTTCTGCGGCAGATTCGCAGACGATCGAGCAGTTTAGCAGACATTTAGTCTTCAAGGAAAAATTCAAGATGAAAATAAATTTTCCTTCTGATAAAGTCATTTTTACAGCAGTTATCGTGCGAACGGACAGACAGACAGACATAATGAACATAGGCATAAAACATTTTTGAACTATGCTGTAAAGTGTTACAGATAGCACTACTGAACGTATCGCATTTTAGAGATGTTTAAATGCAATAGTATTTCAGTTGGAAAGTGTTTCATAATCAAAGCTTTATGCATAATTGATCTTTGTTGTTTATTTTTTTACGATGGTTGTGAAAAATGTAGAATGTCTGCTGGAGCGACTTAGCCTCTTTCCTGTTTTCACGAGAGCTTAAAAATGGCTTTCGGTTTCTATTAAAACTGTGTTCGGGATAATTGTTTGTTTGTGGTGATGGGAAGTATCACGCTAGTTCCATCCGTCGGGGTACATGGATTACTAAAAATGTTCATACATTCATACATATTTATATGAATAAAAGTTAATTATTTTGTAATTTTTTTAGATTAATTAAATCAATTTATCTCTGTTTGATAAAGCTCAGATAAAGCCATTTAATTCAACTTCGGGGAACGTCGGGTATAGTTCACATTAACTCTGAAAAGTAAACAAAATAAAAACATTTCAGATAAAGCCATTTAATTCTACATACTTTAAGAATAAAGGCATACCTTCAAAGTTACAAAAGATGCAAAGTTGACCTATACCGGCCAAAATATCGATCAATTAAACGAATTTTCAAGTGACTACGATATTTTTATTTAACTCGAATACCACGTCACAGCATCAAATTGTGAACAAAATATTTTTAATCGGTTAAACTAATGTCAATCTTTAATAAAATGTGTAGAGACGCGAACAGCATAAATTAGTTTGTTGAATAAATCGCTAAAATCCATTTCGGCAGAAACTGAAAATGCGGTTTAAGCTGAAGCTTATAAAAATATGCAATAGAATGATAAGAATTCATACATATTTAACCAAGCTTTAAAATTCACAAATGGCGAATTATTTGTTTTTCACATGCAATTAGGATTTGGAATAATTTTGGGAGGTAAATTTATAAACGTTCAAATATGTAGCTGCATTTCAATGAATTAGCTGCTTATTAGAATTAATATACATATATATTGAATTATTATATTATGCGTAAGTGCAGTATTACTCAGTTAAGTCATTCTTCTATTTTCTATTTTGAAGTGAAACATCTTAGGCAGCGTAGTATGGAAAAAATAAATATTGTGAAATAAATGTGAAAAAAATATTGTGAGACAATGAAGTGCGGCCATATTATCATGAATACCTAACAGGAAATATTTGTCAAAATTTGCAAGTCCCCGCCGCATGGCCCCGTGAACATGGCAACAAATTTGTTAGGTTGGAAATATATATGGTGAAATATCAGCTATTTGACGAGTCGTAGAAAATTCTCGATTTTTGTAGATTGATCAAAAACATCACAAGTTGTGTGATTTTTCCAAAACTTTCCATAGAGCGTGTATGAGTTAGTCACGGTTCAGTTTGGTTTTAACGTGATACGAGTACAAGTGAGTTGTAAATACGTTGGTATCTGAATAAATCGTGAAGATAATGCGACGAGTAGGAAAAAAATTAAGACACAGAACAAGAGATTATGAACCAACATTATGGATCAGGATTCAAAGTATAAAACAGAAGTTAAATAAACGAAACTATGTAACAGAAAGGCCCCTATATTTCTATATTTGCACTGTCGTACTCAGCAATGAACCAAATATGTAAGTATATATATATATATATATATATATATATATATATATATATATATATATATATATATATATGTATATATATATAACTCGCCGATAGAACTTACCAAAACAAACAACTTTCACAATACAATGTGGGGTCGGAAAGCAACCGGCGAGCCGCAAGGGGGCGTTTTCTCTGGAGTGGATGAAACGCCGTGTCAAAATGGAGAACGCAGTAAATCCGTATGCAACACGTTCCAAATACCACCAGCAAAGGTTCTCCGTGTATGTTTGGACAAGGATTATCCACGACTAATTAATTGTCCCGTATCTACTACCAGACCGCCTAGATGGACAGAAGTATCTCACCTTACCACCTTCCTCCAGCAGGTTCTGTCGGATTTACTACGTGTTGTACCAGAAAATCATCGAGTGATTATGTGGTTCCAGCACGACGGAGCGCCAGCACATTACACCAGGTTTGGACGGAACTACCTGGACATTGCCTTTCCGAACAGGTGGATCGGCCGTGATGATTTCGTCGCATGTCCTCTCAGATCTCCCGATGTATCCTGCTTGGATTTTTTCCTCTGAAGACAGCTAAAAAGTGCCGTTTACGAGACGCCCATATAGTCACCAGAGGACCTTGTCGGCCGAATTCGCTTCGCAGCTGCAGACGTTCGTAAAATGCTAGGAATCTTCCAAAATGTACGGGATTCACTCCGTCGCCGCTGTGACGTCTGTCTCGCAGTTGGTGGTCGTTCACTTGAGCATTTGTTCTAAACATTTTATCAATAAATTTCCATTATTCGTCTTCACAGTATTCGTCTTCACCTCAGTCCATTTTGACGCGACGTTTCATACACTCCCAGAGAAAGCTCCCTCTCGCGACTCATCGGTTGCTTTCCGACCCCACATTGTATTGTGAAAGTTGTTTGTTTTGGGGAGTTCTATAACCCCTTACAGTGCTGACCATCAGTTAATATGCACCCTGTATTTATATATACTCTAACATTTTATTATCTTATTAAAATACCAATTATCCAACTCAAAGCTGTGTAACGCATTGAAAGCTACATTTACGTATCTCAATCTTTGATCTTTATATATAATTATGAAGCAGTTCCCATTTTACTACATTCTCAAATTAAGTAATACCTGGCTTTCATAACATCCTACTATATTCATGTATCCTACTAACTTTTAATGAATTTGAGTCTCGCGAAAGAGACTGTAAAATCCAAGACAAAATTGAATAATAATGATTATTTCTAGGCAAAGATTGTAATAGCAATGATACATTAGAAGATATTGCAATATTTTCAATACAGATAGTCCATGATAGGCTAAAATTTAAACTTACACGCTCTTAGTTGAGAAACTTAGTTTAAATGTAGTTTTGTCGAGAGAAGAGCATAGCTATGATTCAAAGTTTGAAATCATGGAATTCCTTTGATCTCAGTGAATGGATTGAGATCACTATATGTTGAGGGTTCGCAGCATTAGCTCGTAAAGATATAACAAAGAGTTAACAAATATTAAAGTGGAGGCTACAATACAAAATAATTCATATAAAGCCGAAAATGATGTTCGGAATAGTTTTTATTATTTTTAAATATTGATATTGATGTTCATTTAACATTCCTGTGTCCAGTACTTAAGTAATTTAATTACCGATGTGGTCATACTTAAGTTCATCTCCATGACCGATACTTCATGGAAGTATTTATGCTTTGCGAATTTGGAAAGAAAGCACCATGGTGTGATATGGTGATAGTGATAAGTATAGTGATAGTGATTGTGATTTGCACCAATTTTTCTTGATAGATATACTTTTAGCAGTGACTTAAGTAAACTTTGCATTTTAACCGATGTAGCCCAATGGAAATGTAGCTATAGTGATTTAATCACAAATCAACTTTTCAGAGAAATGCTTCAGTTAAGTCCTTATATACCAGAGAAATACTGTAGTCGACGTGTGGATGGGTAAATGGGGGGGGGGGGTCAAATCCTCAGTAATCAAATAACGTTCATTAAGCTACAAAAGTTAAGGTGTAAATGTTAATGTACTCCTAAAAGCATATATATCAAAAAAAGTGATACAAATCACAATCAATATCACCATATTGATCACTATCACCATATCACATCATGACGCTTTCCTTCCAAACTCGCAAAGCATAATGACTTCAATGAATTTATTCTCCATGACCGACACTTCATTGAAGTATTTTTGCTTTGCGAGTTTGGAAGGAAATCATCATACTGCGATATGGTGATAATGATCAGTATGTTAATAGGGATTTTGATATATACCACTTTTCTTGATAGATGTACTTTTAGCAGTAAATAAGTAAACTTTGTACGTTAAATGATGTAGCCCAATGAAAATGTAGCGATACTGATGTAATCAAAAGTCAGTTTTTCAGAAAAATACTTCAGATAAGTCCTTAGATACCAGAAAGTACTGTAGTTGACATGTGAATGTGTGAATGGGTAAATGGGTGGATGTCAAATCGTTAGTGATCAAATAATGATCACCAAACTGTTCTAGGCTACATAAGTTAATGTTAAAATGTTACTTAATGCACTAGTAAAAGCATATATATCAAGAAAAGTGGTGCAAGTTACAATCACTGTCATAATCACTGTCACACTAGATCAACGCGATGAAAGAAAATTGGATAATCCTATAAAATATTCCCCTCCTAATATATACTTTTTAAGATGACAGATACTAACATGGTATATATTTTATATTGCTCTATGAGAGCAAATATTGCGAAAGATTCTCACATTGCAAAATAAATACATGTAGATACCATAAAAATTAAACATTCTAAGTACGTAAATTATGCTATTTGCTAATTAACAAATTCTCCTCTCACAAAGTATTTGCTTAGTTACGTTTTAAATGTTAGTTAATTACACTTTTTATCGTTCACTCGGTCTCTTGAGTTTAATCTTTAATAGGTGCAATTGAGTAAGAGAACATTTGTTATTTTCTGTTTTAAGACCATTAACCTTTGATCTCTGACAAACTCTCAGAGGAATCCTGGCTGGATGCTTTAGAAGTATTTGAAAATGCTTAGCTAATGGAACTGGCAAGTTGTTATACAGAATTTGTTTGATAATAGAAATAGGATTTTAACTTAATATATGTGCAAATGCAAATTTACAAATGAAACTGGACAGACATGGCTCATAAGGTATTGCAAGATTATCGAAATGGGTTCGAGTCTGATCTTTAAAACCTTCCGAAATTATCCTCGTGTATACGCAGAGTATGGGCTCGATAAATCTGAAGGTCCGAAACATAATTGTAGATGATGCATCAGTGAAAGTACTTATTTTTCTTCGACCCAAATCGCCTGACCTACCCGAAGATGTAAGGATATGTTTGGACAGTCAGGAAGTGCCACTCAATTTAGACCGGAACCCCAGTGTGGGCGACATCCACAGAGAGTGTACCCTCCGTCCCCTATCACCAACGTCTGCGTGGAATGCCCGCACGCAATACACTGGGCTATCCCACCCATTCAGAAGAAGTACTGTACGGTCCTTATGGCCGCCACTCCTATGGAGTTCGTATGTCAATTGAATGGTATTCGGTAAAATTCAGACTTCTGCTTTGGAACGGCTGGGATCATAGGACTCACAGAAGTTGCAATATTTCTCCCTTTATCATGAACTATTAACTTTTGAGCTTGTACTGGCCAACTTCCAGATCAGTGAGATTAATAGCAACATCAACACAAATATATATTACATGTGACAGCATGCACAAAAACAAGTAATTGGTTTACATTGTAAAATGTAGTAAGGGGACGATCAATTTGAAAATATTTGGATAACATTTTTCAGTGCGAAAAATCATATATTTGAACACTATAGCCATGCTGTACTAGCGAAATGGCTAAACCGTAGAATCCAGTAGGGCGATGCACCAGAAATTAGTAAATCTTCAATCAATATTCATTCTGGATTGCTTAGTTTTATTCTGGCTCTATTACTAAAAATTGTTTTTCAAGTTCCTATTTGTATTTCTTTAAATATTTACATATCCATAACAATTTCAACACTATGGGTGATGATTTGTCATATTTCTTAGAGTTATGTCTTAGAGTTGTTCTCGTCTGACTATTTTTATTCTTTGTCAAAATATTTTTTCCGCACCACACTTCTTGTTCATATTTTCTTTATTTTATCTATTTATTTCAGATTTTATATCTTTCGGCACATTAGATGGCACTACCATGCTATGCTCTGTTGTTTAGTGATTTTAATTGTGACCTATGATCAAGCTGGTATTTGGCGTTCCGTTCATGGATTGTTGGCACTGAAGATGTAAATGTGAATGATGTAAAAGCTTTCACAAAATGACCGTCTACTAACTATGTTTAATTTGTTCAGCATTTTACATCATTTACACGCAGTTTCCAAAAAAAATATACGCATGACTGTATTATTTTGGAAAGAGAAGAGAAACCATCAAATTCAAATATTAAATATATTAGATGGATATAAAAAAAATGACTGAAAAGAAAAATATGTTGGTTATAGTTACATAGATCATGTGCAGATGCAAAATGTACCCAAGGCATTATAGTATTTTTTTATCTGTATAAACTTCAATTTGGTTTTTAAATTTTAAATTTTCCAAACAATATATCCATATAAACTACTAAGTTCGATTTCTTTTCTAAATTGTTCTTTCAATTTATCTTGGTATGCTTAATTTGTTTTAAATTGGATAACAGTACATGTATTTCCGTTATATGACAAGAGTAATTAAAACAGAATTCGACATTATTTTCATGTGAATTTAACATACGTTTGGTTATCATAAGCTGAGTATTTTCAAATATATTACAAAATGCGCATGCGCCCATTTCATAGAGAAAAATGCGCATGCGCTTACTGATATTGAGATATGTAAGAAAATCGAAAGGTGCTATCTTCTATGTAGGCATTTATATTTATATAATATCTAATTTCAATTACTACACTTGTTTTGGATAAATAGTAGTTATATAAATTCGATATACCAGCCAAGGATCATATTTTTTTTTTCTACAATTGGCGATTTATAAACAGTCTGAACTTTTGGCTAGCATTTATTTTCGAAACAAAAAAATATTATTTAGCTATGTAAGAGGGAAATAGTGACATTAATCAGTTAAAAACAGTAAGTGAATCAGCGAGTAAAATAATGAGCTAAAAACAGTGAGGTAGATATCGAGGCAAATAGGTAATGATATAAACTCTCGCGTATACAAAAATAGGAATAAATCGATTAAAATGTTATTTATATAATAAATACATTTACATATATGAGGGAAATTTGAGATAAAGAATAAATATTTGGGTAAATGAATGAATATGAAGGAAATTTGGTTAAATATATAACTTTGTATGTTTATAGACAAATAAAGATATAGATATATATTACAATAAATAAACACAGCAGAAAGCATATAAATGGAGAAAAAAACCTTAAATATTATCAATGAAATATTTAGAAGACAAATTGCCATGTGAAATTTAAACAGCATATTAGATTACAAATCAGCTGAATCGAAAACATGTGTCAATAAATATTCAATAAATAAAACATATTTTAAATATGTAAGTAGATGATAATTTATGTATATATTTAAAAAAATGTTAATTTTAATGTAGTCAATTCTCAATAAAAATATCCATTGCTTAAAATTACATTTTAAATGTTATTTAATTATTTTTTTATCTCTAACTCACTCCCTTGGGTTTGGAGTTAATAGCCATGATTGAGTAAAGGAAAATTTGTTATTTTCCGGTTTAAAACATTAACCTTTGATCTCGAAGATGAATTCTGTAGGGAATCCATGCTGGGGTTTCTAAGTGTTTTATAAGATCTGAGCTAATGGGAACTACAAATGGTTTTTGTTTTTGTAGTAGTTGTTTGAGCTTTAAAATGGCTTACCGAGGAAATTTTTGAGAAAACATATATTTATTGTTAGTTTTTAAGGATAAATATTCTTCTCAAAATTGTCTTTGAAAAATACAGTGATAGCCGTATATTTGAAATGTTAATTTATTGAAAAATAAAGGGATAAAAATAGTTCATTTGTAAAACTGTATGTAAAAGGAAACATATAAGGTAAAGAAATACATAGAAACATTGGTAATAATCAAAAACGTAATGGTTGATTGATGTATACAAAAGTTAATGAAAAGTCAATTTAATTATTTTTTTATACAATAAGTTCTTTATTTACGCTTATACGTTTATCGATTTATTTAGTCAATAGTTTCTTGCAGACTATACTTTCAGTTAGAAAATCATCAGAAAAGACAGTAGCAATATGTCGTGGCACTTGGTGCAAAGGAGTGGTATTAGGAGGAAAATAAGAATTTAATTGCTTATACACCATTCCGTCCTATCGAAATATGTTCAATTATGAAAATTGCGCCTCGAAATTATTAGTACAATAAAACTAACCTAATCTTCCTAACTTAAAAGAACTGGATGAGAAGGATGATAATTTGCAAAATTTTGAACATTTAAGGCTTGCATAAAATTTGGTTTTCCATCGAGCAATTTCAGTCAATTAGGAATGAACTTCAAATTGCAATATTTGCAGTGCCACATTTTGAATTTCTACGATTAAGAATTACCTGTAAAGACCAACATTTCAATGCATGTATTAGTTCTGATTAAACGGCAGTCGATGCGATTTGCCGGGTATTATATCTCGATGCGATTAGCCGGGTACTAAATCTCGATCCGATTAGCCGGGTACTAAATCGCGATGCTATTAGTCGGGTACTAAATATCGATGCTATTAGCCGGGTACTAAATATCGATGCGATTTACCCGAGGATAATATATAATACGAAATATTTAATAGTTTCTTTAAATTTAGTTACCACAGCTTATCATAATTACTTTAGTTACCATATTTACAACAATGCAACTAAAAGCTATATGCTAATTCATTTATAAAATGTAATAAATATCGGCTGCTGTAACTGCGTTGCTTACAAATTGCAATTAAAAATAGTAATGAGGGACATCAAGGCAGACACACAAAAGGACAGAAGGGCGCCTGAATTTTAAGACGAGATTTGCCGAGGTTACATGTCATAATTTTATAAAATTCGGTACAGCATTTCTCAAGTAATAGTCATACAAGCAAACAAATACACAAACATATATTCAATTTGTTTTATTTTGATCTCTACATATTGAAAACTAAATCGAATACATAACCGATCTCTAAATTCGTGTGGGATGCCAAAGCTTTATAACTAAAGAAGTTAATGAGTTTTATTGTTTAACAATATTTTATATTTGCTTATGCATCACTGTTTTGGTTTGCTTTTATAGCTGGAATTGATTCGAAATCATTTGCAAATTTTGAGCCACCTATAATCTATGATTTGAAAGATTAATAATCTCCGAGTTTATGGTCGTGCAAAAAGAAGAGGACATTCGAAAGATTTATGAATTCTATATTGCGCATCCAGGATAAATTAAAATATCAGGTTATTATCGTTTTTAAAAATGTATAGTTAACTATTTACCACAGTTTCAAAAAAAAAAATTGTCTCAAAAACTTTTTTTAATAAAGAGCGTTAAAGGTTATTATTAAATTTTAATTTATCAGAAAACACGTGATAAAAATGTTAAATAAAAACAAGCATATTAGTTTTTTAAGTAAGGGGTTTTAACAATAATTTTTAAATTTTATTTTATCAGAAAATATATACATTAATATATTTCAGAATATTATAAGAATTTTAAAACAGGCAAAAGTTCATTTATACTTATTGTTAAAAGTGTAAAATATAGATTTTCAAGCATACATAAATTGATTGAACAATACTCAAATAATCAGATAAATAAATTTCTATAGTATATGGTATAGAGACGGGAAATGTATTTTAACAATCAGATAAAAGTATGGACGTATTGTACAACGTGCAACTCTTTATGAAACATATGAATAAATAGTGATCAAAATTTCAGATAAATAGATAACCCTTATCAGAGAGATTGAATTATAAAACCATGCCAATCAGCAGCAACCCAAGAAAAAGTTATATTATGTTTCAAGGTTTATAAATAAATGCAAATAAAAGATCTTATAAATAAAACATTATTTAAATACGCACAATGTTGATTCTAATTAGTAAAAATCCAACTTGGAAATTCAGCGTTTAATTGTAGTTAATTAATCTTTTTATTGCTAACTTTCTCCCTTGGGTGTAGGCTTTAAAAGAAGTAATTGAGTAAAGGAATTCTTGTTATTTTTCGTTTTAAAACCATTAACCTTTGATCTCAAAGATAAATTCTCAAAGGAATCGTGGCTGGGGGGGGGGGGGGAATTTCGAAGTATTCGAATATTTTTAGTTAATGGAACATACAAGTGGTATGGTAAGTACTTGACTAGAATAACTTCTCGCGGAAATTTAAAATACATCATTTATTTGATGACGCTTTTGAAGAACACACACACACACAAATATACTCCTAAAAATCGTCTTTGCAAAGAAAATGTGCGAGATTGCTAAATTTAAAAGATATATTTGTTGGAGAATTAATTGGTAAAAATCGTCTATCTGGTGAATAGGAAGTAAGCTATCAAAATTATACAATTTTGATAGAGTAATAGAATGTAATTTATTGCGTACGAATTGGACCACAAACGACGAAGTTAATGACGATGAAACAATTGAGTGCAACTTGCAGCCACTCCAGGGGACGTGCGTGGGTGTCAGTGGTGAAGCAGGCGTATAACGCATATATCGTAGCACACATGTCACAAATATAAAATGCATATATTTTACACTTTTCTGCCATAATTGTTTTATGACATGGCTTAAAATTTATCAATAGTTAGAAGAAACAGACTTCGAAAAATGTATTTTCTTATTTTTTTTTTATTTCCATATAACCATAGTAGTTGCCACGAAACAATGTAGAATTGTTTTCAAGATAGTTTTGATCGCAAAAACATATCTTGCAAAAAATATCTAGTCTTTAAAATCAGGGCCATATTTAACCAGAGAAAAAGCAGACAAATGCTGGGGGGCCATCTTCCAAGCTCAATGTATATATCTGAAAAGGTTTATAGGTGGCTAAAATTTGTTTTTTCTTAATCACTTTAGTAAGGGTTAAAGCGACCTTGATTTAAACCTTACTGAAGTGACTAGCCCATATTAAAATTTTAGAATCCATAGAACGAGCCACCAATCACTTAGCACATGCATTATAGCGAACTCAAATGAACTATTGAAATTGGACATCGCCAAATTCGTCTCAAGCCTCGAAGTGCCATGACTAAAGTCGAGATAAAAAAGGCAGTGTTGTTTGAAGTTCGTAGCTGCTGCGCTACCTGAGGATAAAGCTGAAAATGGGTGAAACTTCACAGAGAAAAAAAAACTTAACCAATAGGCAGTTATTGTAAATATGGGAATTTCAATATCTTTCTCTCTACCCTAAAATGTAGGTACTTTTCTCTCTACCCTAAAATGCAAGTCCAAAAATGCTCAATTACAATTAACAATTATATTCTAAACTGACGCAAAATATAAGCAAGATTCAGATGTGGATCGTGTAATGGAAGGGAATGCATATGTTTGCATTATGTATATTTTGATTTTCTATATTGTGTTTGAAGTTTGTTAAAATATTAACAATCCTAAATAGATATATTTTGATTTAATCGCAATATGTATTTATGAATCAGATATAATTGTTAAAGCAGTGAATTTTGTGTCTATTAGCGTATGCATACACAATTAAAGACATAACAATCGAGTCAAACGATTGAGTTGAATAATTATACTCGCAAAAGTCAAAATAAAATAAAGCGATAAAGTCCACCTACGTTTACAATCCGAAAGGAGAAAATTTTTACATTTTTTCTTGCTGATTATCGTACGTCCTTTCCTGTGACATTTTTGTTTTCGAACGATCTTATTAAAAAATCCAAACTAGACATGCTTTTGTAAAAAATGCATCGATTTCTAAAATTTGGCGCCGATAAGTAATGCGTTAAATATGTATAGCTCGAACAAACGACGCAACTAGTTAAGTTTCAGGAAGATAATCCCACACTTTGCAGGTCTAAGATGAAGATGAAGTAAATTATACGATATTTAAATTCCTAGATTTTTTAATGCTGTAGATACTTCAATTGATTTAATACAATTTAAACTGTTTTTTGTCTTTTAATTACCCTTTGTGTTGCCAACTGTTGTCTCGTTTAGGCTGCAGTAGCTGCTATAGAACCTAGGATCCGTAGGGTCACAATCCACTCATGGTGGCAGAAACACAACATGCAAAGCATGTCAGCTGCTGGAAAGGCGTCGACGGTTATTCTTTCGAAACAAACCTGAGAGTCCTCTGAGCGTTCACCATATAACGTGACATGTAGTTTATGCATGATGGGGCCTCTTCACTTTTCCACCGCCGCCTAACACTTTCTAAACACGGCGTATCCTCAGCGGTGGGTTGGGAGTAGTGGACCTGTGGTTTGAATTCCACGCTTCCCGGACCTGAATCCACTGGACTTCTTCTTCTGGGGACACATGAAAGAGTTAGTGTGGGAGACGTCTATGGACTGTGTCAAAGATCTCGTCGCGCGAATCTCTGTTGCTGCGGACAAGATCAGCACCACAAGAGTGGTCTTTGAAAGCGTGCGGGAATACTTCTTTCGCCAGTGTCGGCTGTGAACGCCACTTTGAATAGTTCATTTAAGTAATTACCTGGTGCGAATGGCATCGTGCCATACATCTGTTACATGAGTCTCATTTTTTCTCTAATAAAGGATCAACATGTACGAGTCACGTTTCTTTTTTCTGAACTATGAGTGGATTGTAACCGTAGATTCTATGACAAATGTTGTTCATCTTGCTCTGTACTATCACTCCTATTTCTTCGTTGTAGGACACCTTGTATACGTTGTCATATGCAAGTTTCTATATACGAGTTTATTAGTAAAGAAATGGAAACATTTTTTAAGTTCCCATTTCCTAGATTTTTCTATTTTTTTTTTCGTTTCACTTCTATTTTGTCCCACTAGGTGTCTCTATTATATGGGTTCTGTCTTTTAACTATTTTCAGTTTCACTCTATTAGTGTACGTACATTTAATTGTTCTGTTTGAAGATTATTGCACTGAAGAAATAAATCCTTTGATTTTCGAAACATACATAAACTTATTGCGTTGTGATTCAGTTAAGTATCCCTAACAGCATTTTTTTTCACAGTGACGTAAGATTTACGTCACACTGTGACTTTGGGACGTCACAGGACGTCGCAGTACATCACGGCAATGTCATATTGAAGTCACAACAAAGTCAATTTGGTCATTTTCGTGGTCGCATGTGACGTCGCATATTAACTTGTTTGTGACGTCATATTATAATTGCTATTGTAATGTCGTCACATTGTTACGTGTTAATTAAATTATGGAAACGTCATGGAATATAGTCAGAATGAAGTTACTAATACGTAACGTCGCATAGAAGTCACAAATATGATGCCACATTGTGACCCAGGTGCCACCTGACTACAACGTCACTGTCACACATGTGACGGTATTTGCTGTGAGGGGGTTGTGCATAAAGTCAAGTTTTCTATCAACTTCAGAAAACATATAGATAATTGCTCGGAAAATACACAGATATAAAGCTTGTACATTTGTAAGATAACTGCAATCAAAAACCTATTAATAAAACCATACTGCTCAGAAAAAGAAACTGATGAGAAATAAAGTTGTGCAATGCACACATGAAATGGATTCAAATTAAGATCTTATAAATTAAAGATTCATTAATTACTTACGTTGTTAATTCTCATTAGCAAATATTCCTTAAGAACTCCATTGTTTAACTAGATTTTAAATGTTTGTTAATTACACATTTTGTCTCTAACTAGCTCTCTTGGGTTTAGGGTTTAATAGATGCAATTGAACAAAAGAACATTTTTATTTCTTGTTTAAACCCATTAACCTTTGATCTGAAGCATAAATTCTCCGAGGAATTGTGGATGGAAGGGTATTCGAGAATTGTGAGCTAATGGAAACGACAAGTGGTTTTGTATAGTGAGTTGTTTCGCCGTCATAATGTCTAGCTAAGATTTGAGTCGATACTTTTGTTTTAATACGACAAATCTAGAAGTTCAAAGATTATTTGCGATATTTTTTCGGGCAATTCATGCCATTAAAGGCATACTTTTAATTTCTATCAAATACATTCTTTGATCATATATATTATCTGATCATATATGTTCTTCTTAAATTTATGGGGGAAATTGCTGAAAATTATATATATATATATATATATATATATATATATATATATATATATAGAAAAATAGAAATATACAAAGTGAAAAAAACATGTAAAAAGGAAGGAAGGCTCGGCAAAAAGCTTACATTATGGCGGTAAGGGGTTGTGACCTTACTCCCCAGTTCAACGAGCTCGTCAAAATCGCCGCTTTGTATATATATATATATATATATATATATATATATATATATATATATATATATATATATATATATATATATATATATATATATATATATATGTGTGTATATATATATATATACACACATATATATATATATATATATATATATATATATATATATATATATATATCATACCAGAAAAGTAGACAAGTAAATGGAAGCAATATACCAAAGAATGACCGGGGGGTTGTGACCCCCACTCCGCGGTTAAGCAAGCTTTTCGTCTAGATAACACTCCCGGTAGCGGATATATTGCACAAGAAATGAATACCGAAGTATCAAAATTTAAAAAGATGTAAAAAGAGGTACCAGAACATGAAAACGTGAAATAACCCACAACACATGCAATCCAGAATCTGCATTAAAGTGTCTTAATTCTACAATTTAAATGGCAATAAGAATTAAAAAGCAAAAATTATAAACACATAATCAGATACTGTACCATGGCCTCAATACTTCATTATGCAAGACGAATACGCACCAATCTATCCACACGTCTATATTTATCATATAAGAAAGTATACACGGCATTAACCTGTGTAAGGAAGGCACGGACACCCAGTCGTGATCAACTCTTTACCGGTTCTATATCTAAATATATACGGTAGCTTTCAGTTACGGTTAAACCATAAAATCTGCATATGATGTTGCTCAGAAAACGCTTCAGAAATCCTTGTGCAATTGAACCATGGAGGAAGTTCTGATTTGGCAGAAACGTCGCTTCGCTCATAGTAAAGGTACAGCAGTGAGCATGGTCCCTTTTAACTTGTTTGCACATGCCAATTTTAGTTACCGTCATGGCTTGGTGTACCTTAGATGATTTCGGTGTGTGGAGTCCTTATTTCTTTGAAGAGGGCGGTGTTACAGTGACAGTAACGTCTGAGCGCTTTTGTGAATTGCTTGAGATTTTTCTCCGTTTAAAAGTCCAAAAGTTAACGGTTTATTCAACGATCATAATCCGGAAGATGTATGGTTTCAGCAAGATTGAGCCACGTCCCATACCTCTAGAAGGTCACTTGGAATTCTCAGAAATAAGTTTCCGGGCCACCTTGATTCTACGGGGTGATATCGGTTGACCACCGCGTTCGCCGGATTTGGCCTCATATGATTTTTTAATGTGGGGCTATGTCAAATGAAAAGTGTACCAACACCGACCAACAAATTTGCAAACACTCAAGGCAGCAATTACGCAAAAAATCACGGCGATTCCGCGGGACCTGGTCCGCAGATCACTGCAAAATTTCCGAAAAAAACTTAAAAACTGCATCGACATTGACGGTCGTCATTTAACTGATGTACTCTTCAAAACTTAATGGATAACAATGGCATAGTGTGTACTTCTCAAGTATAAAAGATTTCTTTCTCTATCTTGCTTTGTATTTTTTTTATTGACGTTCCAAATCGGTACGCTCTTTTTGCCCCACCCTGTATATATATATCGGGAATTTCAAAAGTCCGTATAAATTTTAAAAATTCATTAAAAATCGAAAAATCATCGCATTGAGGTACGGTTTGTACCATAAGTATTGCCAGGATGGGTGTTTTTTCTTGATGTGAAAAAATTTTGTAGTTTAAAAAATCACATATAGGTGACGCTTACTCAAATACATCTTCCAGAAGTAAGCAAATGAGGTTCTCATGAAAGAGCAGTAGTATTCTGTAGATTCTTCACTTGATTCAGTAGTAAACGGTGCAAAGAAGAATTTTTTGCGAGAGTGTTAACTTCGATCGAGAAAGCTTTGTTAGTGAAGTTGTATTACGTGAGCAGAGAATCAGCATCAGAAATGAAAATTCCGATTTAGGAAATATCTAAAGAAAGGCAAAGGTCCTATCACCTGTTCAATGTTACTTAGGCTTGTCACACGATTTGACACATACCGTAAGTTATTTTCTTTGTTTTTCCAATTCGTTCAGCGCCACCTATAGGTGATTTTTTAAACTACAAATTTTGTTCACACCAAAAGACACCCCCCCCCCTTGTCCTAACAATACTTATGGTACAAAGCGTACCTCAATGCGATGATTTTTCAATTTTTAATGAATTTTTAAAATTTATACGGACTTTTGAAAGACCCTGTATATATATATATATATATATATATGGGTGCTAGAAAAGGCCTAGCTCATCGTGCAAAACTAAGTTTCTGTTTTGCAACTTTTCATCTTAAACTTTTTCAACTTTTCTGTTTTGCAACTGTTTTGCAACTTTTCTTCTTTCTTGCATTTACACCATGTATGTTTATGCAGGGAACAAGGGGATTAGTACCTGAAGTATCTGCATTGCATATATGTTTTATATCAAACGACTTTCAGCTTAATATGTAGTTGCAAAAAAATATTTCACCTGTCTTCACCACATGTAATTCTTATTCCATTCCTTAACATATATATGGAACAGGTAAAAGGGTATATTATACCATTTTAGTACCTGTATTTGTTATAATGTTTACTTATTATATTTTTAAAATATTCAACGGCTTGTGTTGTATAGTATTTTTGATGTCACATATACATTTCAGTCCATCTTCCTTTCACTTATGCTTTACAGAACATTTCCTATTAATGATCCAGCTCAGGTACATATAATACAAGTAAAATGAATTCTTCAATTATATATATATATATATATATATATATATTAGATATTTATATATATATATATATATATATATATATGTTTAGATATTTACGACTTTGTACAACAAAGCGCAGACTTGTGGGCACCACTTTAGAGCAGTCTTGGCCCGGAGGAGCATGACCTTAATAAATTCACTGCATACAAATTGCAGGTGTGGTTGATTCAAAGATTTCCTAGGGACCAAGACTTAAACTAAGTTTCATTGGAAAATTAAGTAGCCATTGATGCTATGATACTATATCGCATTGAGGAGCAATCAATGAGAAAACGGAGGGCGTATCTGGACCTCAGACAAAATGATGTTTCAAAGACGAGATAATTCAATATAGTATATGCAGGCAATGATTGTCCAAGATAAATGAGAGAGAGTCATAATTATATAAAATTGCTGTCATAAGAGATAGCAGTCCATACCATCACATCAGGGGTAATGGCTGTGTGCTTGTGTAAAACAAAGGCTGATTCGGACCGCTGGTCCTGGCGCCCCCACACACGTACACACCGTGAGATGGTGGAAGGTACCACGGGTGGTATGGAAGAGGCTGTAGCACGTTGGATGGCGGACAATGATACGGTTAGGCCTATTCGGGCCTGTCGCACATCCGATCTTGCCTAGAATTCGTGCACCTTGGCCTTCCAGAACCTTAATTCCGCCGATGAGTTCTTTGCAGCAACCATTTCAGCCAGCACCTGTGCACAGTAGTGTCCGTTAGGTGCAGGTGGCGGCCTATTGCTCGGTATGACCAGCCAGCTTCACGCAACCCGATTATACGACTACATTCGAACTCATCTAATTCCTTAGAAGGTCTTCGGCAACGTCGCGACGGCATTATTGGTTGTGTTTCTACGGAACTGCAACACTGATAACGAGCAGACCGTCGACATTTTAACCTGCTTTATAGGATGCTAGTTGCGCAGTAGAAACGCGAGCTTTGACCGAAGTTAACACTCATTGGCCTTGCAAATTTAATCATTTGCATACTTGGAACAAAGGACTTTGCAAGCGAAAGTTCGAAATGACCGGATTATTTTGCTTCGGTTTTTTTTTTTGTTTGCAAAATAGTGTATAATCTGTAATGAAATTTGCTTAATTCATACAATGACATTTGTCATTATGGTTATTTATTTAAATGCTTGGATAAGAGTCATTAAAAATTTTCAAGTATCCATTGCAATTAATAATCAACTTATAATGATTAATCAAATACTTACATTTTAAGCTATTTACATAATTAAAATGTAAATATAATTATTGCAAGCGAATAATTGTAGTGGCCAGCAATTAATTTTCCATGCGTCTTAGAAAAATAATCAACATATATTTCTTATACCCCCAACAATTATCACTTTCACTGCAATACATATTATGCAGGTAGAGGGAAATTATGTTGATAGGTAAAAAAATAATTGACACTCGAATTTCGATGCATTACACATGTTTATCCTTTTTGATTAATAACTAATCATTTCTCCAATTTTATTTTTATTTCTGTCAGTCTGGCAATATCATTCAAACTGTACAATTTGAATGGAAGTTTTGACGATCATGTCAATTGGTAAGCTCGATATGATTATTAATTTTAGAGGATATTGAACCAAGGAAACGCCCACATTCCTTTTAGATTTTTTAGAAAATCATTATAAAGTAATTGTTTAAACGCTTTATGATATAAATATTCCATACACAATTTTTCAATCTAATTGATATTTACATGAAGTTAATTAATGTATTAAATATTTCAATTGTATAATTAAAAGAACAGTATGTTTAATATTACAAAAAATCTGATGTGGGCAGTACATGACTTTCCTTATATGATGCAATGAATTTACTACTTTTACTGTAAAATAAAAATAGATTATTTTTATAGTAGTTATTTATATTCTTTCCAAAAGAGTGAATTTTCGTAAATGAGTCGTCATTTTCCATGTCGTAATCATCAATGAGTCGTCATTGATTTAGCGTCATTTTTATCCATTTTGCGAGATTTTCGTTAATTTAGCAACATTAAAAAAAATCGTCAAGTTGGCGACATTCCACCAAATTCGCCGCTGAAATCGCGCCAAGCGTTATGGATGAAAAAATAAGTTATTCTTGCAGCAGAAAAATGACTATTGGCGTTCAAATACAAAAGTATTATTCAAAGTATCTTTCTTCATGAATGCAACGAGCTAAATCCACGAGAATGATGTCACCAAATTTATCGCATGGTATTACATATGAAAAGTGAATATGTTTCTCAATAGGATTTTTTTTATTTTACATGACTTTTTGATTTTTTTTAAAATGGGCAATATCTCGAGAACGGTTCATGTTAGCGTTCTAAAAATTGTGGCAATCGTTTTCTAATGAAAAATTACATAAGAAATGTCTATTTGCGTAACTTTATTAGCGGTTTTGATTTTTTGATGATTTTTTCAAAATTTCACTCGAAAATTTAGGGGACTTCAAAACATTCGATTGCGTATAAAAAGCAGTAGGCTTCCAGTGTTTACTGATTGTGATTTTTGTACCAAATTGCGTTCGAATCCGTCCATTTGTTCGTCAGTTATCGTCTCCAATGTCTCACTGACACACACACACACACACACACACACACAGACATCACTTAAAAAATGTTCGATTCGTGATCAGGGATGCTTGAAACGTGCTCTCCCGTCGAAAACTGGAATTCGAATTTTCGACTCCGTCACAATACTTTCCTTATAAATTATGTATATAAGGAAAGTAATATAGAAGGAAAACTCCGTAGTATTACTTGACATGTCATATCAGGGAATATTTTGTAAGGACTGTGTGATATATCGCATTGGAAAATGCTTTGTATGTATTACTTAAAATATCAAATCTGTGAATTATTTATAAAAATTTCGTAAAATACTATCAAGTCGGGGAATGTAAATATTGATATTGGCTTTGTAAGTATTACTTTATATCAAAATGCTGATGCTTTGTAAGTATTGATTGAAATACAAATCGGTGAATGCTTTTCAAGTGCTTTTTGAAATTTCGAAAAGAAGACTGTATGTAATTATGGATTGAAATATCAAAATAAAGATGCTTTGTAAGTATTGATTGAAATATCAAATCGATGATTGCGTTGCGAGTACGTTTTACGAAAAGTATGATTGCTTAAGAGTTAGCATGAATCTTTCTTATTCGGAATTTTACTTTTCTACAAGGAGCTAGAAATTATTGAAAGACTACCAATTTTGTTATATTTAGATCTGATTACATTTTGTTATATACTTACAATAATATGCATTAATAATACTCTTTTTGATGTTCTACGAGGTCAAATTATGAGAATATAATGTCTTCTTACCACGTATTAATTTGTAAATCTTATATATCCAAGTCAAGTGATAAACAATTCAAATTTTTTTGTTTAAAGATAATTTATTACTTTCCTTATATACATAATGTATAGGGTAAGTATTGTGAGAGTCGAAAATTCGAATTCGAGTTTTCGACGGGAGAGCATGTTTAAAGCATCCCTGATCACGAATCAAACATTTTTGAAACATGTCTGTGTGTGTGTGTGTGTGTGTGAAAGTATGTGTGTGTCAGTGAGTCTGTGGAGACGATATCTCCCGAACGAATGGAGCAATTCGAATGAAATTTGGTACAAAAATCACAGTCCGTGAATACTGGAAGCCTTCGAATGTCCAGAATCCCTTTAATTTTTCGAGTGAAATTTTGAAAGAATCATAAAAAAGTTAAAACCTTTAATAAGGTTACTCAATTAGACATTTCTTATGTAATTTTTTCTTGGAAAACGATTAGCATAAACTTTAGAAAGTTAGCATGAACCGTTCTCGAGATATTGAATATTTTTCAAGTAAATTTAATAAACAATCCCATAAATTAAAGAAAATATATATTAACTGTTGAGAAACATGTTTACTTTTCATATGTATTATCATGCGATAAATTTGGTGACATAATTCTCGTGGATCTAGCTCTTTCCATTTATCAGAAAAGATACTTTCAGTAATACTTTTGTGTTTGAATACCAATAGTCATTTATCTGCTATAAGAATAACTTATTTCTCCGTCCATTACGCTTGGCGAGATTTTGGCGATGAATTTGGCGGAATGTCGCCAACTTGGCGACTTTTTTAAATGTTGCCAAATTAACGGAAATCTCGCTAAATGGATAAAAATGAAGCTAAACGAATGAAAATGACGATCAATTGGCAAAATCTCAATATCTTGGAACGACTATAAGTATCCACTATAAGAATAACCTATTTTTTGCTGCAAAAGTAGTAAATGCATCGCATTATATAAGGAAAGTCATGTGCTGCCCACATCAGATTTTTTTGCATTTATAAAGGACGTTATATTTCTCAAAACATCGTTCTAAATTTACTGAAAATAATTATTCTGTTTTGTAAGCGGAGAAAACAAAATTATATCTGCTTGGAATATCTACATTTAATGAAAATAACTCGGAATTTCGTTCAGCAATTTTATTAGCAATTTTGATACTGCTATACAAATCCCATACTTCGAAGAAGTCCATCTAAAGAAAAATATTCCCCCTTCTAAGAGTCAAGACTTTTGCATAAAAACAATACATTTATGAGACATCTGGAACATATATCTTAGTTAACTGAATACTTTCCAGTACCATGCATTTTCATTTAGATTTTGATATATATTTATATATGCGAATATCTTTTACAGATATTCTGATATGAAATAAGGATATTTTTCTTTTAAATGGGAATAATTCTAAAATCATGTATGCATATATCTTAAGAGTCTAAGGCAGTAATTTTCAAACTTTCTATGAAACATTGAAATGGTTCGTAAAATCTCACGGAACACTTATTTGCTAGCCACAAATAATAGGTTCAACAGAAGTAAGTTCCAAAACAAACGTATAAACCAGTAAAGTTCATGAATAACTAACTCACATGCATTACTCTAAATAACTAACATAAATAACCAACTCACAAGTATTACTCTAGACTTTATTGCCATTTTTGCTGTCTGGTACTATGTAATATATCATTGAAAAACTATTGTTGTCACGAAAATTTTCGAATTCCAGATTTTGATGACAATATATGTTTCAAGAAGTCCTCATCACGTTTAAACTATTTTGGAGTGATGTTTGTCTGTCTGTCCGTCTGTCTGTCCCTCCGTCTTTCTGTCTGTCTGTCTGTTTGATGTCTGTGGTCGATTTCTTGTGTAGATGATATCAGGCACAAATATTAATGAATTTTCACGAATCTTTTTATACGGCTTTGTAATCAAAAATCTAGAAATAGATAGAATTTTTTTAATTCTAACAAAAATTCGACATTTATTCGAAATTTTATATTTTTTTACATGGCAGCATAGGACAACATTTGACATAATCATTCGAAAAGGGTTCATTTGTGGGTCAAGCTTTACGAGACTTCATTCCTATCACTGTTGTGAAAAATAGCCGCGATGCAATTGTTTCGTTAGTGACGTCATTAGCCCCCTTGAGCGGCAAATTTCTCCCCCGCGGGGCTATATTGTCAAGTATGGTATCGATCGAAAATTTTTTACAATATAATTACAGTGGAGGGTAACACGCTATAGTTGTAATTAGTTCGACCTACGGTAAAATTTTTACAATTTTTTTCTTGTAAAATTTAAAAAAAAATTAATTCTGATATAAGAATGTCGAGTTGAGCCATACACCAGTTAATTATTTATTAATAATCAGTAATAAAAATACCGGTCAACACTTGACTACATCTAGCTTACTAGTTACACATGAACATTCTGTTTTTATTTTGTAATGGTTTTTGTGTTAACATTAACTTCATCATGAATTATTAATAAAAAACAAGCAAATATTTTATATATGTTAATCTTCTAAAATATTTCATTGTTTTATCTATAGATCGCTTTGGAACAGTAATAATTTTAATTTATTATACTCAATTACAAATAAAAAATGCACTTCCCGACCGTCCAAACAGTTACTTTACACCTTTCTGGTATGTCGGACGGTCTGGGTTTCAACAACAACAACAAATAAAAGAGGCGGCAAGTTATTCTTGTCTTCTCAAACATTTTGTAAATTATTATGGAACCCCGGACAAAGGATCATTGATTTCTAAGGTTTCGCAGGAACCCCGGTTATGAATCACTGGTCTAAGGTACTACATGAGATGGAAGAGATTATGTAGGCGTCACCTGAGCGTTTATGAGAGATTCGGGATGGTATTTTCAGTTCTAGTCTATAGTGGTTTTTAAGCAACATAAAGAAAAGGCGTAAGAAAATCATTTGTGGTTGATCCAAGTGCCGTGACCATGGTAGACTCTGCAGCTAACGAAAAACCCATATAAAATTAAATGGAATGTTACTCAACTCGACTTTCTCATATCAATTTTTTTTTCCAATTTTACAAGAAAAAATTTAAAAAATCGGTATCGTGCGTCCAAATCGTCACAACTACAGCGTGTTATCATTCCCTTTAAAGAGTTTGATAAAATATTTCGATTGATACCATGCTTTACGTACCTCTCGTGGGATAACTTGCCCTCCAAGTGGCGGCAAATGACGTCACAAACAAAAATAAAGTGTATTACGGCTATTTTTCAGAATAATTATTGAGAATTTTAAGTCTTGTGATCATTGAACCATAAATAATCCCTTTTATGCATAACTATACCAGATATTATCATTTACTGCCATGTTAAAAAAATAAAAAATTTCGAATAAATTTCGAGGTTTTCGTTCGAATTAAAAAAGTTCTATCTAGTTATAGGTTTTTATATAACAAATCCGGATATAAAGTTTCGTGAAAAATCACTAATATTTGTGGCTGATATCTTGTACGCAACGCCCATCTAAACGCCCGCGGACATCAGATAGACATCACTCTAAAAATAGCTAAAACTTGTTCAGCAGGTTTTAAAACATGTACTAGCATCAAGATCGCGAAATCGAAAAATGTCACGAAAACAATTCTTTTATAATACTATGTATGAGAATGTAAAAAAAAAATCTGTTTGTACGTTTTTAGGAAATTTCTGGCAAATACATTTTTCGGATCATTGAGTTTCGAAATACAACGACTGACTTTTCAGCACTTACCTTTATCAATAACCAAATCTCAAGAAAATATTTCAGTGTACAGTATATTTCTTAATTTCATAAGCCATCTTCAAAGTACAATTATTAATTTGGCATCCTTTACATTTTTATAACCACTTTCCTGCATTTACTTCTCGATCACGTCGTATTTAGCTACTTTTGAGGTGCACTTTCCTAATTCATTCACTTTAAGATTCTCTTCCGTCTTCTAAATGAATGTCACAGAGGGGAGTGTTTCAGACTATCATCTTTTGTCTGTCAGCTAATAGCTTGTGATGAAGGAAAAATAGGCTCTTAAAGAAATCTCTTAGCGAGGTCTTTGTTTCATCTCAGTTACGAATTACACTTGATTTGTTCTTTTTGATAACATATATTTTAAACCAGGAATTTCTATGATCTTAAAGAAAAATTGATGCTATATGTATAATCAGCATGAAAATAAAAAGCATTGGTTTTAGTGACATATATTTAAGATCAGATTATTCTGGAGTTTTACGGGGAAATTGATAACATATGCATAATCAGTATCAGAATACAAAATACTACTTTTGATGACATAAAAGGACATGATGGTCTTATAAACGGATTCATACTATGATAGTATATGCATAATAATCATTAAAATACAAAAAATATCGAATATATTGTGAGATTTTTTACAGATTATTTACTTAAAATATCTCTTTCAAGTAGTTAATAGAACTGCCGTACAACTTTAAGAGAATTTACTCCAGTAAAGTAGTTACAACTTTCATTTTCCGCATATATTGTACTATGATCATTGTTTTGAGAATTATCGTTTTTCTCCATAAGAAATAATTCTATAAATATTTTAAATATCGAATAATTAGTGTTCTAATCATTTGGATCCCAATATTATCTTTCTAGTTATATATATTTTACGTAATGTAGCTATACATAAAAATTCGAAGCAAGATGATAGTTGGATTTTGAGCTAGAGTGTCTAAATTTCACGGACACACGGAGACGAATATATTTACAAAAGCGTTTAAAATGTGTTTATGATGTTTTAAAACGTGATTTAAGATAAAAATTATTAAGCTGAATTTGACGGTAAAATAGCATTTCCTCATTTCAAATACATGATAAAGTTGTACTTTTGTTAATTCAAATTATAACTGTTCTCTTATTCGTATAATAGGGAAGATCAAGTATTGTGAAATTAGCATAAATTACCGAAATTATTTTGTTCCAGAATATTGTGTTTAATAAAATTGAATTCGGCAAGTAGGGGCTTTGTGTATTTTACTCTATATTTATTTCATAAAATCTATATACAGACATGAATCTCACTCCTATAGGTTAGAAATTATTTTACACATCAACAAATAAATGTTTTCTCTGCATGACTACTCAATTGACTAATAATAATAATTATCTATTGTAAGAAATTGCAGATTTGGCAGAGTTGTAATCAAATATGCAATAAATGAAAACAGTAGCTAATTCGATACTGTATCTTATTTTTGTAGTAGTTTCTGATCTGAAATTGTAATCGACCGGCTAATACTCACAAACACACCAAATTATTTTTCAGTGACAAGTAGTCTCCTACAAGAAGGATGATAAACAAGAAAAATATTCCTATATTTGTATATTCACATTGTTCTTTCTTACAACCTAACCCTCCAAAGGGACAACATTTTGTTCTATAATTGGACTTATTATGATGAGCCTTGTGATGAATCTTTAAAATATGTGCGTTAAGAAGGAATTTACTCCAAGAAGCTTTTCCAAGTTGTGCTTGTTGATTTTGGAGAAGTTCCTTATTATAAGCTTTCAAAAATATATCGTGAATCATTTAGAAGTCAAAGCATTTTGCAACTGCATTTTGGACACTTTATCCCACTACATGGCTTATAATACTGTTTCATCTCTAAACGCGCCATGCCAAATTGATGCGTGGGATGATGATTGAAAGAAAAATATTTCGTTACATCATCTTTCAAATTTTATAATGCTAATATTTCGTCAATCAATCAAATTTTATAATGATAATGTTGAAGTTGTGATAAACTATATAGCTAAATATTGGAATTACCAGTATTTAAGCCCTTCAAAGATAGGAAAATTAACACTCTCTAAAATTATGTTGCAATTTTAATTTAATGACTTTTAATTCTTTAAAATTGTAACTTCGTATGAAAATGTCGTATTTGAACCTTCGTGTCGAAAACATCGTAATTAAAAATTGACTCAGTTTCTGTCCTTTGTCATTACTACAAGTATGCAGAGTTTCCGTCTGCTACGCCGGGAGGCTTCTATGGGGACATGGAAAATAGTTTACCCTGCATTTTGTCTTCTTCCAGGGAAGAAATTTAAAATTCCGCTTTGTTAGCTTCTGCCCCAAGATGTATACTATAAGTTTTCACAGATTCAATCTCATAGGACCTAGGTCCTCGGCGTGTATTTCTAGAGAATCTAAAAAGACCTTTCAATTCCCCCATCTCCAATGTCCTGCACCCCGGAGGTTGGCTTCGTTAGAATCTGTCTTAAGACGTAAAACGTAATTCCTTTATGTCACTGGAAGGGGGAAGGGGAAGTTTGGAAGTACTCAAAAGACAAGAACATGTTATTATTATATAGATAATTATTATATAGATTTTAGAATTCGTTCCACGTTGTAAATACTTCTGTGTAGAAATGGTTTGGGGCATATTTTTCACATCTCCATATTCAGACCATTTAATCGACACATAGCACGTATCACTACACTATTTTATTAGTTACTATGTTCTGTTACAAATACATATCCTGTATCAAACTAGTTCCTACGAGGGATCTATTTTCTTTTGCATTTCCACATTTAAAATATATGCAATTCGACTTGTTTTTATGATACGGTTATAAAACTAAAATATTTTCAAGCTGCATATGACAAATCATATCTATTCTACATCATATGCTTTCTTCTTTGAAAGTCCTGCATATCGATTCAACATTTTTTTTTATATTTTGCAGTCATATATTTTTTTTATTCTCCATAATTTATTTCCCTGTATAATATTCTCAGGTGTCAGTTAGATGAATGTTCTACTGGGGATATCATTTTTGTCAGTGGACTAATAGATTACAATGAGAAAAAATGCTCCCCCCTCCTCATACGAAGATCGTTCTTCGATATTCTAACTGGGTAATAAATTGTCCTTTTGTCTATTAGTTTGTATGGGATATGGGGATAATTGAAAAGCATCTTATATATGAGTGCTTAGTAACGACAGATTGTATACAAGAAGTAAGCCTTCAACCATTATTCGCAGCTAATATTGTTCTAATATTGGCATATGAATATTTTGGAAATACTATATCAATAATATCAGTTTACTAATAATACACCCAACTCATTTTCACATGTTTTTTACACGAATGTGAAGTTACACAGTTCAGAAAAGTATTTCTTTTTTAAAAAAATTTATTTGATCTAACACGATTTCAGAGTCATTGTCTTATATACGTGACCTTGAGCGGTCTAGTATAAATTGCAGTCTTTGGTATCAATGTATAAAAAATTCACGTTTTTACCACCCTTCAAAAATTAGACAGCACTGCGCACTGTTATAATGTTATCGAATAAGGGGATTTCCCAATAACTACTGGGGAATCCCCTTATTCAAAGGGATATCCCCTTATTCGATAACTCTCACCTACCCATTTCGTATGACATTTACATAACATATTACATCATTGTTTAAGTTTATTAGCTCACAATATTTACTCAATTGTTTCTGTTATCAGCAATACATAGTGCTGTCAATTGTGTATATTTGAACATTTCTGATCTTAAGAAGTGACAAAAGGTATTTTTATCTAGGTAAAATTTTTACCCTAGATAACATTTAACAAAATGTCGAAAATTTCAAAGATTCGTAAAAGGTAAGCCATTTCTTTAGAAATTTTTACACGGTTTCCAAACTAAATATAGTTCTTTATTTCATCTTTCACGGTTTTCGGATAACATGGAACGTATCCCCAATTTTGCTATCTTAAAACTTATATTTTTTACATGGGTTTTTTTACACGACTTTCTGAGGAATCTACCGTGTAAAACAAGAGTTGGGTATCGATATTTATTAGTGTTGCGATTGGATCCGGTGGCAAAACCTACTATCATTTAGTTGCTGTCTATTTAATATTGGTGGCTGTCTATTTAATATCGGTGGCTGTCTATTTAATATTGGTGGTTGTCTGTTTACTATTTGTGGCTGTATTTTTACTATGACAGTGGTCTCCAATCCCTGTTGATCGTGTACCCATATCCCATGTGGTAAATACCAGCATATGTGATATTTTTGACTGGCTAGACTGAGGGATTGGCGGTTTAAACTTGGAAAATGTTTTGTACTATAACTGGAATTTATATTGGAATTCACACTTTGACTAATGCTTATGAGTTGAATGAATCACTCCATTAGCAATGGCACCTCCTTTAATGCTTATGAGTGGTTACTTTATAAATTAATTTGGCTCCCTGAATATTGAATTCCTCTCTCATCTGCAAATTCTTGTCTTTTCCTGGTTAGGGAGCAGCGCATGTTACTCCCTCCACGTGTCTGCCCCTTTTTAGGACGGAGAGGCTGTGGCTCTGTATCCATGGACGCACCTCCTTTGACTAATGATTACGGGTGGTTAGTTTATAAATTAATTTGGCTTACAAAGTATTGGATTCTTCTCTGCTGTGCAAATTCTTGGTTTTACCTGATTAGGTATGTTACTCCCTCGAGGTGGCTACCTTGTTTGGAATGGGTGGGCCATGGCTCTGCTTCCTAGATGCACATCTTTTGATTAATACTTATAAGATGTTAGTTTATGAATTAACTTATTCATAAAGTATTGGATTATTCTGTCCTCTGCAAGTTGTGCTTGGCTGTTCGTGGTTTCTGATCGGTAATGATTTCGAAATATGTGCTCAAATCCATCAGGGGCTGGAGTCTTGACTTGGTCGGTAGTTTTCGTATCGTGCCTGGTAAATGTTTACATTAGCCATGTTCCCATCGCCATTGAGCCATTGGACCAGGGATTTGAACTTGAGGCCCCCTTAATAGAGTCATAAAGCCCCTAGTTTGACGAGGGGAATTCCCTCTCCTAACCTTGATAATTCGTCCATGCACTCTAACTCAAAAAGCATTTGACGAAATATCTTAAAATTTGGTAAGCCTTTATGCTTTACCATGGCTTTGATTAGATATTGATATGATTAAAAAAAGTTGAAACCCCTTATGTTCAGAAATTAACCTCAAATATTCAAATTCTGAAAGAAAAATATGCTTAACTGTATCATATAAACGCTTATTTTATAAGTAATTTTTTATGTCAGAGAGATTGATGCCATCCTACATACTTTAGAATAGTTGCTTATCTAAGTTAGTATAATTGTGATCTTTAATGTACTGAATGTTAATGTAATTAGATAAAAATTCGTGGGAATGTCAATTTATATCTGCTGTTTAAGGTGGAGTTGCATTTATAGCCGCCATCTTTAAAGGCGGAGCTGTGCGACATCAACTTCTGTCGTCCTCTGATTGGACCCAAAACTGATAAATTTTACTTGTTGTGGACAAAAATTGCCATAATTCTTGGGCAATTCTTCTAACCATGAAATGCATGGTGTTGCTGAAAGATTACCAGAAGGAATTGCTCCGTGTAATAACACTTTCAGTCTCGAGTTACTCTCGAATAAACAGTTTTTGAAATGTTTCCGTATTTTCAAAATAGTGGGCATATGACGAAGTTTTAAATTAGACTAGGTCACTAAAGGACAACGAAGTATATTTTAAAACGCCAAATTGGATATAATTTCATATGTGTCCATTTTATGTGTTATTTTGTTTAATTAACTTCAATGCCCTATACACTATATAAGGAAATATTAGTATGATCCTGTAGTGAAAGTCATGTGCTGCCCACACCAAATTTTACTTTCCAGACAATTTATAATGTAAATATTTTCCTATACTGTAAGGGTGTGAAAAAAAGTGCATGTGACAACAACTAAATATAAAGCACTGCGTTTATTTTACCAACATTCTTCCAAACTACACGTACCTAATACAGTGCTCTTGCTCTACATTGCACACATTTCTTTGAAATTAATCAAACTTTCCTTTTCCTGTTTTTCGGGCGTTCGCTTCATTTAACAATCATTAAAGGCAGCCACTGATTGAACCATTTAGAATGGAGGGTGGGTAGAAAATTCCATGGGCAGGTGGTGTTCCAAAGATCAAAAACCTCCAAGATTCGAAAAGCACCGTTAATCATATTCGAATCACGCCATTTGATGATCCTTTGGATATATTTAAAATTGACTCATATTTCACATTGTTGCCAGATGTCTGTTGGATCAATACTTGTATTCCAAAGTTGTGTTGATGGATTAAGGATTTTTTTTTTGATAAAGATAGAATTATTTTTTGGGGATTTTGATAATCTTTAAACGTAAGTTTTTAATTTTTTTTTATTTCAGCTTTACATTTTATATTTTATATTGTAGTTATAATATTTATTTTTCGTCAAGGAGAAAACAAGGAAAATAAAGTAGTGGGTATTATATCTTTTGAAAAAGGAAAACAGCTTAAATATAAAAAAATCGAATATATGAAAGAAGGGTTGGCACTTTCATATTTTCTGCATAAATGGCTAATTTGCAGATAATTTTTCAACATTTTAATGTAATTTTTACTGTATAAATTAATAAATAAAAATGGACATCCAAAACGTACTTAATTTTAACTCTTGAAATACTTACTGACTTGGAAAACGGTAGAGTATGTAATGCAGAGTGCTTTTATATATGAGCTTTGCGAGACGGTAGCTAGTGAGAAAAACTTTCCATTTGATTTTCCTACATATTAAAATATACAAAATGCTTATTGATATTAAATATATATTTATATTGCATAATATAAATTACAATTAATATTAATTAAATAATTGATGGTTTACGAGTTATAATTATGAATTGGATGAAACTCAAGTTAAGGATTTTAGTTCTGGGCCTCAATGATAGATGTCATTGTCAATTTCTTGAAATTGACGTAAACAGTATTAACTTCACGACAAAAAATTTCGCTCACTTAACCAGCAGCTGGAAGAAATGGATTGCTGGGAGGCTTGACATTATATTACAAGGCAATATCTTCAACACAATTCTTGAAACTTATTCTGAATCAAAATACCCTCTTATAAGAAGGGCAATTTGCCGAATACTTCCTGAATATGGTAGAATCAATTTATGTTAAGATTCGTTCACCTGTGAACTCCTGTAGATGATTCCTGTGCATTCCTGTAGATAAAATTTACCAAACCATAATGGCGTGCACAATTTAGGAGCGAAAATCTTGCACGAAAACTTTCTATACAAGCTTTATGGGTGATTTGGAAAACCCAAATACGATTTTTTTGTTTATTACGCAGACTTCACCCTTTGGTGCTAAGGGCGCACTGTTGGATGGTGGCGCGAGCAATTGGGTTTTCGCCGCATCATTCGTAATACGGAATTCGTACTTGTAATATGAAGCATTTCACGAATTCTGAGATGTCTGACATGCACCCAGTGTATAGGACAGTTAATGGAAACGAAACATCTGGTGTAAGATTTTATTGTGTATGATAACCTAACAGACGTATGCCGAATCACCAATCATGTGCGTGATTGTACCAGTAACTGTGTGAAAATGTCATGACTACTAGCAAGACTGTAAATCTGTGAAACTACTCACAAAAAATAAACTTTCACACTTTATGCCTTTTATTTATGTACAGACAGAGAAGATTGAGATCTCCGGACATATATTCTTTGGCGAAAAAAGTTTGTAAGTAAGTTTGTGAGTTGTAATATTTGAACGTTTTAGTAAGAAAAACTAGAGCAACATATTTAAGAACAAATAAGACAATAAATCGGTGTTAAATACGTTTTACTAGTTTCAATATTCTTTCACACAAAGTGGATTTTACTCATTGCTTTGCTTTAAGATTCCAGTCTTCCAGTTTGAACAGATAGTTTCAAATCACGCTGTATATTTTCACGCGTTAGGAAGTCGATTGGTGACCAGCAGCTTAATGCGTTTGTGTTCAAATCTACAAGAGCCAGGCTTATATCTCAGGTTTAAATACTGGATAGGAAAGGAAAACCTATATTATGCGTGAATTTTCTGTGTGATTGGGAATTTATTTTATTTAAATCGTAGATTCAGAAAGTTTTAATGGGGGTCCGTAACCTTGGAGGGAGGTGTACGGTAGCAACCAGTTTTTATTAAAAATGGTTCTCATCTCGTCTGCTGTTGAGAGAAAGATGTTGAGCATATCTTAAAATATATCGTTAAAACCTGATATGGACACTGTTCATAGCTCATTGAAATATTGTTCTTCGTTTATACGGCTGTCTTAACTTGTGTATAAGAGTTAAGGTTTATACTCTGCGATAATGTCTTCGATCAATACGGATGCATCAGTTTCTAAATGGCTCTAAACTTACTAAAATTAGGATTTTTAAAATATCACACCTAGGTATCTCACAACTTATTCAAGTGAATTTTTGTACGAATTTATTTGCTGACTCTCACTTGGATACACTCAATTCAGAACTCACATACTGTCAGCTATAATCTTTTATAACTATAGAATTTTGAAAATATACTATTTACAACCACGTTAATCACACATTTTTATATAAATAAGATAAACATAGCATATACTTTGAAGTGCATAGTTAGAGTAAAAATGTATAGTAAGAATGATATTTGTCTTTGAACTAGTTAAAATTTTTAGTTTTGGAACTTTGTTTTCCTTTATAAAATTATAGAAACTTAAACATAAATTTTTCATAAACTTCTATATAGACTACTAGACTTCGACTTAACTACAACATAAGCTTCGTATATACTTTACTTGACATAGACTCTACATATACTTTAATATTAATTTAAATTACCAGCAACATCAACACGCAGAATAACTAAATTATGGATGAAAGGAAACATTTTTTTCAGCGTTTGCCTTTGAGTGAACGACACACAACAAATACACAAAAAAATCTGATGTGGACAGCACATGAATTTCCTTATATAATGCAAAGAATTTACTACTTTTACAGATAAAAAAATGTTATTCTTAGAGTAGAAACTTATATTCTTTCCAATATATCGAATTTTCTTCAATTAGTCTTCATTTCCATTGATAAAGCGTTATTTTTATCCATTTGGCGAGATTTTCATTAATTTGACAACCTTCAAAAGTCGCCAAGTTGGCGACATTCGGCCAACTTCGTCGCCAAAATTTCGCCAAGCGCTATGGATATAAAAATCAGTTATTCTTACACCAGATGAATGACTATTGACGTTCAAATACAAAAATATTATTCAAAGTATCTTTTCTCATGAATGGAACGAGTTAGATCCACGAGAATGATATCACCAAATTTACCGCATGATATTACATATGAAAAGCGAACATGTTTCTTAAGAGTTAATATTTATTTTTATTTAAATTGATTTTTTGATAAATTTATTTGTAAAATGTGCAATATCGAGAACGGTTAATGCTAGCGGCATACAGTTTGTGTCAAACGTTTTATAAGGAAAAATTACATGGAAAATGTCTAAAACAACTTGATTAAAGGTTTTGATTTTTTGATGATTTTTTTTTTTAAATTTCACTCGAAAATTTAAGGGGGGTTCTGAACATATATTGTGTTTAAAAACAATAGGCATCCAGGATTCACGGATTTTGATTTTTGTACCAAATTTCATTCGAATCGCTCCATTCGTTCGTGAGATACTGACACACACACACGTAAACACACACACACACACACACGTAAGTACACACACACACACGGCTACACAAACAGCTACCGTTAGTTTTTGGGTTGGTCGTGTGGTCTGGGCTTTCTACACACACACATACTTTTACACATACACACACACAGACTCACCTCAAAAATATTCGATTCGTAATCAGGGATGCTTGAAACGTGCTCTCCCGTCGAAAACTCGAATTTAATTCAAATTTTCGCCTGTCACAATACTTTCCTTGTACATTATGTATATAAGGAAAGTAATAACCAATTTATTGATTAAAAAAATAAATAAATAAAAAATAACTTTTTCAATTTTCTTTTTATTTAGATTGAGGGATTCAAAACATCAACACTCATTACAGCCAAATCATTAAAGAAAGAATCATAAACAAATACAGACAAACATTGAAACACTGTTGTAAATATAAATGTAAATTTAAAATAAATATAATGACATATATTTGTCCATGATCATTTATTATAGCGGTTAAACGGTTAATGATATAATTTGCTTAGAATAGTATTTTAATTTTTTTTTTGATTTCTATAAATATTAAACGTATTTTGAATACACAGGTAATTCATATATTTAAAGGTTAAAAAATGCATGATAAATAAAATAAAATGATTCATGTCCTAAAGTACTCTAAACGACAAATAATTTGATCTCAACGCTTTGTTGTGTAATGAATATTTATTTGCAGTTGCTATTTATTCTATACCTATCAATAGACTTTCATAATTTCAAAATTAGACTTTTCAAAAGAAGAAATGTGTTTCCCCAATATTTACTTTCTGCAAATATGGAACAAAAATAATTTATGACGTATCACTCTTTCGCATAAACTCCTATTTCGAATATAAGAAGTACGTTGCAAATTGAAAAGCTGGCACTTCTTTCACTTATTCTAATCGTGTGAATTGAAATAAAATGAGAAGGAGAATCAATCTTTTTAAAGTGAATTTTTCCTTGAAATGCAAAAATAATGCCTTGATTCAGATCATTCTGAGGAATAAACTAAAGAATAAGCAAAAAACTTTTTCAAAAATAAACATTTTTCTCTTTTCTTTTGACCTTAAAATAAGAGAGATTTAGGTAGAATTTAAATGGGCACATATGTCTATTTTATTCTTAATTATCAGTACTCTGTTTTCATAATACAAATTCTGAATATTAAAATAATAAAAAATTATATTTTTAAAGAAATTGGGAATAAGTGTTTCTCTGAAAGTTAATTAAAAATATTACTTGAAATAGATAAAAGAAATAATTACATTAATGATTCATTATTTTTATTATCTTTTGAATATACTTCACCAACAATTTACATCATCGGCAAGAGTGAGGATAGAATTCACAAGTTTTATTTGGAAGATACAAGTCTTTCTTATGAACATCTTATGCCAGTAAATTGTCATTATATGCATTCTAGATATGTAGAATAAAAATTATTCATAAACTCCCATTTTGTATAATAAGTACGTTACAAATTGAAAAGCTTAATTAACAATTGTTTTTTATTTTGAAGAAATAGAGAAATAATGTTTCTTTGACGATAGTTAATTCAAATTATTACTTGAAATGAACAAAAACACTATCAATATATGCAATTATAATTTATTACTTTCATTATCATTTGATTATACATCATCAAAAATTTACATCATCAGCAAGAGTGAGGATAGAACTCACAGGTTGTCACTTGCTTGATCATATCTTATGCCTGTGCATTAGCATTTAAATATGCTCTTCATTTCTTGATTTGAATTACTTCCAACATATTGTTAAAACTGACAACCATCAATGCAGTATTGTAAATTTAAATTGAAAATTATTATTAATCCATTTGTCCATGATTCTGTGTAGCAGTAGCAAAGAGGGTGAAGATATATTTATAGAAATATTTTATTTAAATATATATATTGTTCGTTTTTTAATTTTAATTATCTATTTATATTTTTTATGTATATTAGGTTTATTTCAATTATACGTGTAATCTATATATTTTTAAATTTATAAAAAAATGAATGATAAACAAAAATCATTTCATATGAAATCATGTGATCAATACAGCAATAATTTGCACTCAATGCTCTCAACGAATTGTTTCGTATTATATATTTTTACGATGTACTATTTATTTAAGCCCTATCAATAGAATTTTATAATTTTAAAATCAGTCTTTTTCAAAGTAGAAATGAATTTCCGCAATATCTACTTACGGCAAATAGGGAATGAAAAGAATTTATGGCGTATCTCTCTCTCTCTCTCTCTCTCTCTTTCTTTGTTCGTAAAGTCCCATTTCAAACAAAAAGTACGCTATGAATTGAATAGCGGATTTTTCTCTTTCATATTTTCTAACAGTGCGAATTGAATTAAATGAGAAGAGGGAATCAATCTTTTCAACCTGAAATTTTCACTTGAAATGCAAAATATAATACTTTTATTCAGATCATTCTGAGGACTGAAATAAAGAATCAACCCAAATGTAATTCTGAAAAAAGTAAACATTTCTATCATTTTCTTCCAGTTTAAAGTAACGAGCGATTTTATATTATGGTAAATTTAGAATTTGTATAGTAAATTTAGATTGGTAAATTTGTTTACTTTACTCTAAATTAACTTTAATTTATCTTGTCTATATTAAGTACTAAAGTGACGAAAATTTTATTTTCAAAGAAAAAGGGAGACATGTTTGAAAATTCATTAAAATAGTGGGAAAATTCAATAATTGCAATAATGAGTTTTGATGTGAAGCATCTTAGAACTCGGGGGAATGCGTAAATTATGAAATACATGTTGCGTGGTTGAGACGGAAATATGTAAGGGAAGTAACACCATACTGTTACGAATACCTAACAAGAAATCATTGTTATTATTTGTATATCCAGAATGATTGACAACAACGAATATGGCGAATTATCGCCAACATTAGGACGTTTGGTGAAATCTGAAATTCTAAAAATTCTCGAAATAGCGAAATCTGAAAATTCTCGAATTTTGTAGATTGGTCAAAATTTTCTCGAGTTTCGTGCTTTATCCAGAAATTTTCTAAAGGGAATATAAATCGATCATCGTTTAGTTTGATTTCTGAGGTTATACGAGTAAAACGATCTGCCGAAGTTAGTGCAGAGCCTTATATGTAATTTTCTTCTAACTACATATGACCTGTGTAGTAAGCTGATAAGCTGTGTTATGAAACAAACATGGTAAAAAATTTAAAAATAAATAAATTATATATCTGCGGTATTTGTGCATCGACATCTGCGCTATACGGTAATATACACATGCTCGCCCATTGGAATGACCGCAAACATTAAATTCAAACGTTTCACAAGCTTCATCATTTGAAAAATAAATTCTACATTCGATCAAAATTGCATGATTTTAAAGAAAATTAAATTAATAAAAAAAAAATTAAAAAAAATAAGAAATATTTCCTTGTAGTATATTGTTACTCCAAGTATATTGTACCTTGTACCATCATCACACACAACACACATCATCCTCTTCCCATTTGATATATGACAAAGGAGTGATGTTGCTCATCAATCTATAATGAGTGCTAAAGTTATTATATATTTATCTGTATTATCAGTTGATTAGCATCAATATTTTTTTGCATAATCAGCAAGAATGAAAGCAGAACTTGCACATTTTAGTTAGAAGATGTAAATATTTCACCTGAAGCTGAATATCTTATGTATGTTGTCGCGAACGTTTTGGTATACTCGACAGAGAAGACAAAGTTTTGAAATCAAACACATTTATTAAACATGAAATAACAAGGCAGTTGATCAAAAACAGTGGAGTACAAGCATTTCTCGCAATAACTCAGAGTTACACTCGGTAGGGTGACCATTAAGAGCACCCCTGGAGGAAGAGGAACCAAGAGAATACACATATTTTCTGATACATAAAATAAACACAATATTCCTCATATTATACTTGACATTTATATATCACATTTGTATACTTTGAACATATACGACATTTTCATATAACATCATCAATGATTCGATACTCACGAGGATTTGACAATTAACACTCTATTCGTTAGGTGGAAGACTAAATATATATAAAACTTTACCTCGTCTCTTTTAAATATAACATTTACAATTCTGTACCATGGGAAAGGATATCAGGATGGACTCTCGGCATAAACTCATCGAGATTCTTGCGCAGAACAAAATCCATAATGGTCGGGAAACTTGACTACACAACATCATGCTGGCGGAATTCGACATCTTGGTTGGTTACGGAGATTGGTTGATTCGTACCTTAGGACACAAGGAGGAGTCAGGCAAATACAAATCGCTGTAAAATGAGCTTTCCCTCTAGCCCTATTAGCGATTCAAGCCGACCAGTGAAAGAACCATTTTCTCTTTTCACAAGACTCATTATTCCATTACTACCAGGCTGATTCATTTAAAAACACGAGTGACTCATCTCTGAACCGAGCCAAACGACTCTACGCACAACTTGTCGAACTATGTTACATATTTTAATCACATCCTTCCACTTTCAAAATTAATCCACCTTTTCTTAAAATTCGCGATCATACGCGAATCAAACACACACGTCTACATTTCTCCACGACTCCTTCCACACTGCTTCCAAAATCCTTTTTCAAACGCGCGCGTGCGCAAAACCTGCAAGTTCCCAACTAGCGACTGAGAAGCGAAAATACAAAACTATTACTATTTTTCTGGAACATAAACACTTTTGCGATTTTAGAGTTCACTTCCCTTAAAAGTCAATGTAATTGAAAACATGTAGAAAAGACATTTACATTTCGAAATTGACACTTTCAATCACACAGAAATAAAACAATACTTTAATATACAATTTTAACACAGAGGTGTGAAAGCCTTATCACAATGTGCATGGCAATTCAAAAATTACCTTTAGTTCTTGATTGGAAAAACTTTAAGGACATTCATAGTATTATAACTAGAAGTATACTAATTTTTCGTTCAGAATATTTTACAGGATAAAATAATATGTCTGGGTGTCATTCTGCCTGCAGTTTTTTGGCGGGACATCTAAGCGAAGTACGGACCTGAAATTTGGTGCACAGATAAGAGATCTGCACGGACCTAATATCTATAATTTAGCAAGGCCCGAATTTGATCCGATTCAAGCTCGATAATTTTTCAAAATAATTCACCTGAGCCCCATCCGTCCCACAGACACTAAAAGCCCGACCCGACAATGCCCGGTCCGGCCCGATTTTTAAAAATACATTGAAGCCTGGTTAAAGCTAACACACTGTTGCCTCGTATCATGGTCATAATTTGTCACTTAAGGAATTAACGCAAGTTATATTACATACATAAACACAATAACATACACACACACACATAGATATCACCTCAGAAATGTTCGATTCGAGCTCAGAGATTTCTAAACCGTGCTCTTCCGTCGAAAACTCACATTGGAATTTTCAACCTGTCAAACTGCTTATCCTATACATTATACTATGTATGTAGAGAAAGCAATATCAGTTTTACGTCATCTCAATTTTCATAGGATTCAATATACTTAATATCAAAATACCAGAAGCCCATCTTATTCCACACAAACAGTCATGAGTTAATTGTTCTTGTGCATTCGATCGCATTGTTTACTCAAGCCTCATCTGTAAATTTTAATCTTCGAATATAAATATTTTCTAAAACAGATATATATATATATATATATTTCCTAAAAATTCACTTTCATCCGTTAAGAAAAGAAATCCATTCATGACGTACATTCTTCATTCATATAACTAAAAATTCCGAATAAAAATACGTTTCGAATTAAATAACCGATTTTTCTTTCGCTCTTCCTAATCCCACGAATTGAATTAAATGAGAGGGGAGATTACGCTTTTTAAATATATTTTTTCCCACCAAACTTTAAAAAATGGTTTTATTCAGATCGCTCTAATGACTCAAAGAAAGAAGTATCGATCAAAAAATGACTGTGGAAGAGTTAACTTTTTCCACTTTTTATCGGTTTTAAAGTAGATAAGTGATAACTTCCAGATTCAGCGGGAATTTAAGCGAATTGACTAGAGTACTTAATTCTTCATTTACCAAGTTTTATTATTTTTCCTGCATACATTGTATGATGCATAAAGAAAGCATTGCCTCAATGTTGGATGCTTAAAATCGAATTTTCATATTTTCTGAGTATTCTAAAACTCAGATGTGTTTTAGCTGATGTCTGTGTATACAGAGTCCAATCAGATTTTTATTATGACCATTTATATAATATTCTGATTATGCACTGTTATCACATACACTGCAATCAGTCGCGGTAGGAAGAACTGAATAAGTCGCGGAAATTTGATCCAATGAACTGTGATAAAATATAGTGCATTGACGTTAAAGTTCCAGTAGGATTCTTAGTAGTATCCATTCATCTAATTTGTCAATCAATGTGGTCTCATATATTTTAATTTTTTAAGAGCTAAAGAATTGGGTTGACAAGTGAGTATCTAGGGGTTTTCGTCTTGTATTTCAAATCACTCTTGGACAATTCTGGCGATATGGTGAAGGGCATTGTCTTTCCATTAGACACCATCGCATTCCAGGTGACACAGTCAATATGTACGAGTGTACCCAATCGGCGACGATCGATAGGTAAGCATTTGCTTTCAAGGTGCCCTCAGCAGTATCTATGTCCCAAGTCATGCCATGAAACATTCCCTAGACTATATCGCTGCTCCCACTAGTATGCCTTTTGCAAACAGTAGTGTCAAAATCACGGCTTATTGGCTACTGGAGACGATTTCAGAAATTCTCGACTAAGGGATGTTTGTAGAGATCTTTCCAAATATATTATTCCGTCCGTTCAAGATTGGGCCTTGACAAAGGTTTAAGTCATCTTGGTCCGTTGGACACGCTAACTGTTGAGGCACAAGTGAGGGAAAGTGTTAAGGGACAGGTCAGCTGCTGAGACACAGGAGAGGAGATAACCCAAGTGTTTAGGGACATACCGATTGTTGCGGCACAGTGGAGTTGACAGGCCAAGTGTTAAGAGACAGACCAGTTGCTGAAGCACAGGGGAGTTGACAATCCAAGTGTTAAGGGACAGGTCAACTTTAAACGTTTCATAGAAATAGAAGCTTGAAATGCATTAGAACATTTAGGTTCGTGTCGGTAGTCATCCTGTGGTTATAATTGAATATAAACGCAAAATATAGAAAACTATTTTTAGTTAATTTTACCATGGCGAAAAGCAAAAGCTAAATTATTGCTTTGCATAATTACGTATATACATCAGATTTACTGCTGTATCTAATGAAGTTTTTATATTACAGACTGATATTTATTTTTTTATTTTTATCTGTGAAAACGAGGATGAAGTTCGGGCCGGGCTTACATATTTTGAATGGATCTAACTCGGTATTTAGATTGTAAAATGTCTTTTATGAAATATCTTCTGGGTTTAGCCATTTTTGCTATCAGCCCAAGGCAGATAAAAGTCTAAAATGTTGTCTTAGGCAGACTTATATTTCCAAATTCTCTCAGGTAAAGAGTGTGGTTCCATTCTGGGTTAGATAGTAAATGAAAGTCAGCACAAGCAAGATAACATATTTTGTTTCGAAATGCGTCTTTAGTAAAAAACACAAGTAGCTTCGATAGTAAAAGAGCATAAAACAATTTAATAAAGTATGAAAAATTTTGGATGAAAAATGGATTTCTAATATACTTACTGTATGTTTACTTTTTATGTTACGAGTGTAATATTTATACGTTTACCTGAAAACATTATTTTTCAGTCTGTAAAAAATTTCAAGTATTCATAACGTTTATTTATTTACAAACTTTGTTTTCTTATGCAAACTAGAGGCTTCACCCCAGCTAACTCTGCTCGCCAACACCAAGGAGTTCTTCACGATTTTTAAGAATATTTTTTTCGTAATTACTTTGTTTAATTATAATAAGAATTACCAATAAAAGAATTACTAATTGCTAATTTCAAGAATAATTACAAATCAATCATAATTAATCATAACTACAATAGTTACGAAATGAGCAATTTAAAAAAATCAATATTTAGGTATGTTATTATCCTCGGCCATATTTGTGACATTTCTGTGAGCAACCAATCACAGAGCAGTTGAAAATTAGCTCGACTCATTAATATTATTGACCACACTTTTAATACTAAATTAATAATTATTTATTTAATTAAGGCTTTAATAAAAATTATAATTCTGTCTTGCACATCGACGTGTTTATAATAGTCAATATGTAAAATTTCAGAACTATGTTTTGCCATCGATTTGTAATGCAGTGTTCAAAAATCGTAGAATTTTTTTAATACAGAGAGGTACACTTTATGAACAAGATTAACGACATTTTTTTTTCACTTGTTCTGATCGCAAGAATTGAATTAAGTGAGAAAATCGATTAATCTTTTCAAATCTATTTTTTTTCTGAAAGAAAAATAAAGTTTAATTCCAACAGATCTAATGACTGGAATAAAGATATATCAACCATAAAATTATTTGACAGAGGTTTGTTTTTTCTCAGTTTAAAGTAGAAAGTGATAAAATTTAAGATATAGTTCAAACAAAAAATGACTTGGCTAAACTATTTAAATGAATTTTTGACCAAAATATTTAAATAAACTTCTAAACATTTATTAAACAACTAATCTTATTTAATTAAACAAACTATTTAAATAAACTACTTTTAATAAAATTCACTAGAACAATACGATTTGAAATACTATATTAGTTTGGTGAGTAAATTTTTTCTAACAAAGCTTTACATTGCTTTGGATTTTTAGTGTTAAACCTCAATACTGATGTCACATTTTTCTATGATAATAAATATGTAAATGTAATATTCAGTTTTAAACCAGAAGCATAGATAATCATCTCAGCAGTTCAGTGGATAAAATCTTGTAGCGCCTGGCCAAATGATAACATCTTCTGGCAAGCTGAGATTGATCATACAACTACCCGCTGATGTAAAATATACTTAAAAAGGTTCACCTCAAAACAAATCTGTAGGTTAGAGACAGTCGACGGCAGAAGTCTGATTAATAGAATTTGAGATTTCTCAGGATCTGATGTTTATTGCAGTTATTTTAATTGACTTAAATTTAAGATGATTAAGGTGCTAGTCTGGCAAATAATACCAAGGAGCGAAAAATAAAAGTTTCGCTTCCATTTGAAATATGAAGGATATAAATATTGGGTTTGAATATATACAAAAACAATAATCGCAGTAGCACAATGCATACTTGTATACTGAGGTACTATATCTCAGTAACACTTAGGATTACATAGTAGTAGCACCGAGGTGGTCATTGGTACATCGCAGTTGCACAATGTATACTAAGGATTTGCTTGAGATCGATGGTGGAATTCTGTAACACAAGACTTATTGGTAATTTCGTTATTTAAAATTCCCTTGATTGCTATCTTCAAAATTTCTTCTGTAAATAAGTTTCAGGTAGCACAGGCTGTTTTCTTTGCAAATATATGCAGATAACATTTCCAAACTCGAACTTCAAAGTTTATTTTATTGCAACCTCATACATCATTTTTATCGACAGCTTTTAAATATGCAGAATTTTTCCTAATAAAACCTTCTTTTCCTACGCATGAGTTATTTGACTATCCTATTTTCAAAATACAACATATTTAAATTACTACCATAAAACTATAATTTTTAAACTTACAGAAGAACTATGTACATACAGAAAAATAGTACTTTCTTTTTTAAGGTTACTTTGCTCTGTCTTTTTAATACACGAAATTGAGATCCTTGTCTAACTCCATGACCTATAAATAACAGACATCATTTTTTTTCTTCTGTTGAACCCCTACCAAATAGATTTGTTCAGGAAATCTATGATACAAATCTTCAAAGAAGCTTCAAGATATCGCCGGGGAAAAAAACGTGTAGTCAACATTGCTGATTGTTGTTCATTTTGCTGTAAGGCTTAGCTTCTTTTCTAACAATTCCCTTTTTCATCTTTGCCACAAAGATAGGGTAATTTCTTTCTACGTTTCTAAAGTTGAAGTTTAGAAGAAGGGAGATTTTTAGTTTCGTTTCTTCGGTGCATGCTGAAGTATTTATAAAATCTGTCCTTTATAGGATTTCTTTATAAGGTATTTATAGTAATTTAATTTGTTGGGATTTAAATGTTAAGTATATCGAAGTATTCGCCTAGTTTCTTACGCTTCTTTACAGCCGATTCCGAAAGTTACAAATAAAAAGGACATTTCTGTCATTTCAGAAGTGAATGATGAGGGAACATATATGTTTAGTTTTTCATGCAGCTATATACGGGATGAGGAATTTTCCAGATTTATTTTTAATTCTAGAATAACGATACTCATATTTTGATGGATCTATAAGGTTTAGGTATTTCTGAAGAGGAATAAAACATTTCATCAATGCTGCCTGTATGCCAGCCGATGTACACTTATAATTAAAAATGATGAAGAAATCTATTTTTGGTTTTCAATGCAATTGCATACTGGATGCAATATTTCCGAGAATGTTTTTATAATTCTGGAATACCGATATCATTACTTTGATGGATCTATATGTTTTAAGTATCTCTGAATATGGATAAATCATTTTTCAATGCGCCTGTGTGCTTGTTGGTGTACATTTCTGATTAGGAATCTGTTGCCGCGATATCTTTTAAATTAATTGAGCAAATCGAATGATATTTAGTACGGTAATTTCAACTAATAAGCGTCGGAGATCTATTGATCTTTAGGATAATAGGATCAAAGATCCAATGTATTTTTAATATTCATTTTCAAAAATAAAATAAAATTATAGAAAAATCCCATATTTAAGATTTATAACATCATTTAAGCCTCATCACGAAATATCTTGCACATTTCTGATTTAAAATGGGAAATGTCACAAAAAACTAAAAATATATTTTCCATTATCAAGTGAGTATATACTTTATAATTTCTTGCGATCTTATATAAATGGTCGCTATTGTTACCACGAACTTATTAAGAGCCGTTTACTATCCCACGTGAAGCACAATAACTCTCAAATAAATCGAACTATCGAATGCAAAGTATAAATATTATTTAACTGAATAAATATCAGAGGTATTTTATTTTTCGGGGGAATCTGACTGGCCTTTTCTAGACACAATATATTTTTTACCAAGTGGAACAGAAATAAATACAGATTTTAAGGTAGATGCAATTATTTCTTGTATTAGGTATTTATATTAATTTTAATCTTAATCATCGCAATAGAAGATAATACACAAAAGGGTTTAAAAATTGTGAATCCTCACAGCAGAATTAAAGGAAAGTTTGACATGTTATCCAGCACAGTAATAATTGTTAGATATGCACTAGGTTTATCCCCATATTTATCTTGTGTAAAACAATAACGTAGTAACCAATAAGATGAAAACGGTCACTCAAATACGTTCGAAGTTGAAAGTAACTTTTCACTGGCTATGCGTTATCGATTTACGCATGACTTTTTGGTATAAACCCAGCAGTAAAAGATGCACATGTCATGTATATGCATCTTCTTATTCTCACTTATCCTATGTGTTCTGAAAAACGTTAAAAAATATAATTTTTTTTTGCACATAAAATTATAGAAAAATACCTTGTTTTTTGGAAAATCGTCACTGTGTTGATAGAAAATCCCATTTAAAGATGCCTTGGCAATTTGATTGCTTGGGCATTAGTATGCCTCTGGGGAGTTTTAGACATAATTGTAAGACGGTTCACATATTGATTTAATATTTATATAGTTGCACTGCGTAGCCCTAACTAGACCTAAAATATTTTTGTAATTCGAAAGAATAAAATAAATATTATTCTACATTTTAAGTTTCTATATATCTAGAATAATATTATTTCTCACAGAAACGATTGTACACTGGTATCCCTACGAATGAAATACTTTTCTACATGCATATGAAAACATTTTCATGAATGTAGCCAAATGGGTAAGTAAAATTTTTGTCTCCATGCTAATGGACTTGAATGAAGCTGACCCACCATCTGTCCTGCCGTGATGCGTTAATTACGTTTTGCCATCATGACTAAATTTCTGTCTCCATCCTTATTCGTTGAGCAAGACTCCCTCCTAACAATATTCTTAAACATATTACATTGATTTGAAAGGCTTCCCAGGAACTGAATATAAAGCTATGTAAGGTTGCAAATGCTGATTGGGAAAATTGAAACAACGTATATAAGCACAAATAACACAATGATACGCGTGTGATTATATTCGTTGCTGCAATTTTTCTTATCATTTGCACAAATTATATTTTACATATTGATATCAGTGAATTATCAAGCCATCAGTCAGTCATCAAGCCCTCAGTCACTTTTCAAGCCATCAGTCATTCTCAAACAAGTCAATTTTCAGCTTCTTCAAGCTTCCTAATAATTATCTTCACGACATCATTTAGATGCTGTCTTTGATCAGTTACAAAACATTCAAATTTTCCTTCTCGTAAATTTGCTTATCTTTCTTCCAACGCAATTTGCTTATATTTCTTATAACGCAATTTGCTGATATTTCTTCATACCAAATTTTATTTTTATCATTTTACCATATAACCCCATGTGGGCAATTCGAAAATCTGCATATTTATCTGATTACATACTGACTGCCTTCTACTCGTCAGTTATGCATATCGTCATAATTAGTTGACGTCGTTGAATTTTGGGGCACAAGTGTAGTTTAGTCAAGACAAAAAGGTTTGAAATGAATGAATGTTCTTGCAGAAGATATCAAACTAGTCTGTATTAACACAAATCAACAAAGTACGTTCAGCTTGACAATTCAACTGACCTGTTAGCAATGCATATATTTCTTGAAGAATTAAAAGCATTTTTATATTAACAACTAGAAAGAAAAAGCTGATACATATTTTTTGTTCTTATATATATTGCGTGCGATGCAAATTGAGGTAAAATATGTAAAATGTGTCCATCAGGAAGTCAATTGGAGTCCTATAATTTAAAAGCAATTATTCGCATTTGCATTTTATGTAGCAGATTTGCAATGAGCATATATATATATATATATATATATATATATATATATATATATATATATACATGTGAATTATTCCTCAGCACGTTTGACTAGAATATGTTACTATGGGACCTATAACGTACACGTATCGCTGTTTCGTGCGAATTGAACAAAAGGACTGTTATATATAAATCATGGTAAAAGTGAAGGTCGTGAACTTTCGCGTGCAACTTTTTACAGTATGCGATGTTGATCAGTTTCATGTGCCCCATAGAATGTAGAAGCGGTGATTTCATTGTGAGAGCAGGGAAATATATTATAAAAAAAGATTATGTCTTATGGGATCAAGCAGAGTTCAAATAATTAGTTTTTAAATGATTGGTAGACACTTCAACCTCTGGAGACCTGTCGTAAAAAGTTTCAGCGCCATCTGTTTGTTTGTCAAATTTTTATTTTCTGTTATGAATAAAATATTCAGGAAACATCGAGTCAATAATAAAACGATTAATATAATAAACGATAATAAAAATAAAATTTTATAATTATAACGATAGAAAACGATATGATAAGTAAGAGACTATTAACGATATGGCAATAAAAAAACGTTTATAAATTAAGCAAAAACAACCTAATATCTATAATAAAATAAACAAGAACAACACATAAATTACAATAAAATAAAACTATTAACGTAATAATGATACAACTATTAACTCTAATAAATGATAATATATTAGATTTAGTCAACATAGCGATAGTAAACGAAATGGGTAAAAGTGGGTTGTTATTGTTGAGACCCAGACCGTCAGACCTACAAGAAAAGTGTAAGGTAATCTTTTGAAATGGGGGGGGGGGGTTGTTGTTGTTGAGACCCAGACCGTCCGACCTACCAGAAAGGTGTAAGGTAACTGTATGGACGGCCGGGAAGTGCCACCCAATTTAGACCGGAACCCAGTGGGGGAGGCATCCACAGGGACCGTACCCTCCTTCCCCTACCACCAACCTCTCGGAAGGACTTACGGACCCACATGTTTAACGTGATCGTACTCCGCATGAACACGGCGGCATTTTGTGGTAGCGTGCAAATCTAGCGCGCAAACCATTTGGATACCGCACCCGAGATGGCCAACAGCACGCGGTGTTCCGAGGTGGTCACCCACCAAGTACTAACCGCGCCCGATGCTGCTTGACTTCGGTGATCTAACGAGAACCGGTGTTTTCAGCACGGTACGGCCGTTGGCCCATGGGGGGGGTGTAACAGTTTATAAATCGATAAAATAATACAGCGCTAATAAATTAAGCAAAACCAACACAACGATAATTAAGCAAACAATAGTAAGAAAATAATAAAATAAACTGTAATAAAATAAAACTAAAACAATGAATGAATTTGCATGAAACAATAATAAAATAAATGATAATATAAGACCACTGATTCAATAATAAAACGAATAATGCAATAAACTATAATAAAAAATAAAGCATTATCATTATAACGATAGAAAACGATATGATAATTAACAGAACATTAACGATATTGTTATAGAATAATGTTTATAAAGTCCATTGAGTCAATAATAAAACGACAGTTCGTTTCAGGGGAAGGGTAATGAATCAAAACCACGCACGTTTTTTCAAATATATACATAGAAATACATTTTTAGGCATTTTCGTAAACCTACATAATATATACTGGGGGCGTATTGTGGCTAGGACAAAATTTTAAATAAAAGTATTTGACAGATTTGAATTCTCAGGTATATCTGTAATCAAATCAAACTTTTTGCGTTTCCTATGTTCATACTCGTATGAGTGGGCGTGCTTCTGTTGACACGATGTTTTTGAAAGCATTGGTGCAACTAGAATGCAGTTTTGTACGATTATTGTACAACATTTCTTGCTGTACAAAATATCTTGATATTTCTCTAGACCATACATTCAGAAGCCCTCCTTCCAATCATTAGATATGTTTCTATAAAATACAATAAAAATCAGGACAGTCAAATATTCTAAACATATAATTACTTTTTTTTATATATTTTTTAAATAAATTATACACATTTAAATTACTTCTGTCCATAAAAGCATTTCAACAATTCAAATTGATGTAGCAGAAATTGGAATGGATATGCATTATACAGTTATTTTCAAAGTAGATGATAAATACTTTATATTTATATAAAAAATTGTATGCGTAAGTTTATTTAAAAACATAATGCTTATATAAATATAACGCCAATATTATATCTACACCGGCCTTTCGAATTATGTAGAATTGTAAATAAATTAATTGGTGTGTGGTTCACCGTGACGTTATCATACCAGAATTCATTTTAATATAGCTTTTTTTTCCCCCTCAAATTTTGCAAGAAAAACTTAATTCAAAAATCTGTAACATTGTTGGTTCAAATGATCATAATTATAGCATGCTACCCTTAATTTAAAAGGACTTGAGAAAAAACATTTTGATTGATATCAAGTTTTACAATGTACCCTCTGGGGGGGAGTAACTTGTTGCCAAGGGGGGAGGGGGACTGATGACGTCACAAACGCAAAAATTGTATTGCGGCTACATTTCATTACTATGATTGAAAATGTTAAGTTTCGTGATTATTGAACCTCAAATAACCTCATTTATGCATAATTTTTTCAAATATCGTCCGATACTGCTATGTTAAGAAAACATAAAATAAAACCCATAAATATTTGTGGAAGCTATCGTGTACACAAAAAATCTGATGTAGGCAACACATGATTTTCCTGATATAACTTAATGAATTTACCACTTTTACAGTAAAATAAATAGGTTTTTCTTATAGTAGATACTAATATTCCTTCCAAGATATTGAATTTTCGACAATTAGTCGTCATTTCATTGATTTAGCGTCATTTTTATCCATTTGGCGAGATTTTCGTTAATTTGTCAACATTTCAAAAAAGTCGCCAAGTTGGCGACATTCCGCCAAATTCGTCGCCAAAATCTCGCCAAGCGTTATGCACTAAGAAAAAAGTTATTCTTACAGCAGATAAATGACTATTGGCGTTCTAATACAAAAGTATTATTCAAATTATATTTTTTCATGAATGGAACGAGCTAGATCCACGAGAATGATGCCACTCAATTTATCGCATGGTATTACATATGAAAAGTGAACATGTTTCTCAATAGGAATTTTTTTTTTATGTGACTTTTTCATATTTTTTTTGAAAAATGTACAATATCTCGAGAACGGTTCATGTTAGCGTTTTAAACTTTATGCCAATCGTTTTCTACTGAAAAATTACATAAGAAATGTCTATTTGCGTAACTTTATTAGCGGTTTTGATTTTTTAACGATTTTTTCAAAATTTCATTCGAAAATTTAGGGGGGTTCTGAACATTCGATCACGTATGAAAACAATAGGCTTCCAGTGTTTACGGATTGTGATTTTTGTACCAAATTTGGTTCGAATCGGTCCATTCGTTCGTCAGTTATCGTCTCCACAGACTCACTGACACACACACACACGCACACATACTTTCACACACACACACACACACACACACACACATACACACACACAGACATCACTTCAAAAATGTTTGATTCGTGATCAGGGATGCTTGAAACGTGCTCTCCCGTCGAAAACTCGAATTCGAATTTTCGACCCCGTCACAATACTTTCCTTATACATTATGTATATAAGGAAAGTAAAAATTGACCACATACAGATAGATATACAGAAGGTCATTACTCTAAAAAATGTCACAACGTGATCAGGAAATCCTAAAACCTATATTCATTAAAATTTCAAAATCTAATATTTGCAATACTTTCTCTATGCTATAATCATTCTGTGGTATGAAAAAATAAAACTAAGAATTGATAAATGCTAAAAAATTATCAATTATTTTATAAGAAACATTTTCATTCATATTAAATTGCTATTTCCTTATCTACAACATTACATTTCTATGTCCAGAAAACCACAGATTGAAATGCTTGTAGCAGTATTGTTTAGCTAGCTTTAAAGTTCCCCAATTATTTTGACAATGGAGAATACAAAGCTTAATTTTACAGTTAATGGGACAGCTGTGAATGACAGCGGATGTAAACAAATTGCGTTATCAAACTTCGTTCAATCTGTGGAATCTCGAACAAACAACTTTTCGTAAGATAATTTTTCTCGGACAGAGAAATTTGAATATACTCTGAAGTTCCTAGGAATCCATTGTGTGATGTTTTAGATTTATTAAGGGAGTAATGCTTGAAATTAATACATTTAAAAGGATATATCGTTGGTTAAAGTTAATTATGCTCAATTTTCTGTTGAAGACTATTCAAGTGTTTGAAATTATCCAGTTAAAATAAACTCATATTTTCTTACTCGACAAGATAGATTAATTTATAATTTAGTAAACAAGAAAACTTTTCTATAATAAATATGTATGAGATAAAATTATCTTCATGTTTACATTCACATCTACATTAACATAATCGTAATTTTTATATTCGAATCTATATACACGTAATCATTATATTGTTATTTATACTCTCTCATATAATTATAATATTTATATTTATACCTATATTCATGTAATCATTATGTTATTATTTTTATTCATCATGTTTATATTCATAGCTATATATACGTAATCATTATTATTATTTATACTCATATAATAATGATGATAACCATGTTTATATTCATATATGTATTCACATAGTCATCATGTTCATATTCATATGTATATTTTCATATAATAGACATGTTTATATGCATATAAGGTAGTAGAAGGCTCTGTTCCCTGCTCGGTTTTGCTCACTAACTTCCTAAATGCACATTATGTCCTGTGAAATAAAATCAAATTCAGCAACTTTGTAACCAATAATATAAACGGAAATAAAAGCATATAACGTTTCAGACTTACACGCATTTGTTCAATTATATTGATTTACTGTTGTCTGTTTTGCTATTTTATTGAATAATATTTTTTAATACAATTGAATAATATATATAGTTTTTAATATAATTAAATAATATCTAATAAATTAACATTGCATTAGATTGAAGTTGAGTTATTCCGTATTAGATCCCCTTATAAAAATAATCAATTAAACATAAACAATTTAAAATAAACTGTATTTAATTAAATCACTGTTAATATGTAACCATAACGTAAATTACTAAAACTTCAATTTTTCATGCGGAAATGTCTATTCAATCACTTAAAATTTTTGCATGTCGTTGATAACGAAAGTCTCAACGATAACTTCAGTCTTAGAGTTTTGAATAATAAATTAAAACCATTCAAATATTATTTATTTTGAAATGGTAATAATGAAAGCTATTTCAACAATCAGAGAGGTTCTTTGTTTCTTTTGATCAAGACCGTTCGACCGTCCAAAATGTGTAAGATATGTTTTTGGACGGTTGGGAAAGTGGTGTCCAATTTAGACAGCAACCCAGTGAAGGATACATCCACAGGGACCTTACCCATCTTCTTCCCTTGTCACAAACGTCTCGGGAGGACTTTCTAACCCACATATTTAACGTTTCCGTTCTCTACATATACATAGTTTGTGCAGAGCCAATAAAAGGAACTCGGATCCTCAAAATGCAAAGGTCCTCCAAATGGCGTGTTCTAACTACCGGGATATGTCAACCGGGATATTCAACCGGGATATTCAACCCTTAATAATGAGAGGCTAGAATCTGGATAAATTTCGAAATTGTAAAACATTTCCATTTTGCAAAATTTCTACTATGTCTGTAACTACTTCTACTATGCTGCAAAGATTCCAGACCCTGCTAATGCTATTCTATCCAAGAAGCGAAATCGCAGATGAAATATTCTTTCTTTAAATGTGTCATTAAATATATCTTAAACTGATACTGAAATCGAAAAACTGTTTATTTCACCATATTCCTCTGATATTTCTCTGTAAATATGCCCACTTTCTCTCTTATGAATATTGTAGTTTTTTTATGTGAGACAGGGAAACTAGAACCCGAAATTTGCCAAATACCAATGGCGACTTCAGTTAGTATTTTTAAACCTAGATATATTTGAAAGCAGATATATTAAATTAAGAAAAATGCATTTAAGCATACCTGTTATACATGTTTTTCTTCTTAAATAAGAAAGTTTTAAATGAAATGATTATTAAATAACTAAATGAAGCGTAATTCACATTCCTTTGAATGAAATACTCTTAAAAAGCATCGTCTTATCAATATTTAAAAACATTGTAATATATAATATATAAGCTATTGAATAGAAAATATTTAACAGAAATTGTCTTGAAAAGGATATGCTGAAAAAATATCGAGAAATATATATATAGAAATTCCTATCATGCATTTGTTAAATAATACCCCATTTAGATATTTAAATGTGACTATTAGCTTTCAAATGCTATCTATAAAGCACCTAAAATTATTTAAATGCAACGGCAAACTATGGTTCAAGTCTCGGCATATATTACTTAACACGTGCAGTTTATTTTGCATATTTGATTGATAAATATTATTAAAAAGTTAGTTTATAAAATGATATTAATAAAACTTTAGTTGCAACAATTGAAAAAATCTGATGTGGGCAGCACATAACTTTCCCTGCAGACTTATATTCAAGTTCTCTTTATTTTAATTACATTTAATTCACTCTTAAATCAATTTTCGTTCTAATTTGGTAACTGGACTTATTTTCAAAGGTGGTGCAGAAAAAATACGAAAAAACTAAAATAACTCGAGAACGGCTAGTCCTAGCGTAATGGGATTTGCCTAATTCTTTTCGTCGTTAAACATTACGTATAAAACAATAATTTAATAGGTATATTTGAGCATACTTAATTTTTTATTATAGATTTTGACGATTTTTTCGGGTCATTTTGCAAAAATAGGTAGGTTATTTTTTTCTGAATCATACCAAAATGTAATCAGCACCAGGGTAACATACAAGTGACGTATCAACCAATTTTTGTAAAATTCAGTCCATTCGTTTTTCAGCTAGAGCAGATACATGCTTTTTCGGGCCATTTCGCAAAAAAAGACGGGCGCATTTATCCCGAATCGGACTCAAAATTAATCAGCACCGAATTCGCCCATAAGTGAACAAAACCAAATTTTATGAAATTCGATCAATTAGTTTTTTAATTAGAGTGGATATAAAATCTGCACAGACAGGCAGACAGACAGACACACACACACTCACACACACACAGACGTCACGCTAAAAATAGTTTTTTCGTATTCTAGCGGTCTCGAAACGCGTAGATCAGTCGAAACCTCGAGTTGCGATTTTTGGCATGATTCCAATACTTTCCCTATACATTACAATATATTGCAGGGAAAGTAAAAATAAAAAATGGTAAACATTGTGTATATAACAGATTCTCGTCTTCTTTTACCTTTATAGTAAACGCAAAATATGTATGTGTGTCGTGTGTCTATAAATGTTATGCTTTCCCAAGAAGATAAAGCATTAATGTTTAGTACAGAAACTGTGTTTCCTAAGATTCACCAAGAAAATTGTAATTTCAAAATATTTACAATTTAAGAGGATTACAGCATGGCAGGATGGTCAACATGCACTTAGCAGAGATACCGGCAATTCTGTTATTTCATGGATTGGGGAAAAAGAGTTTTAAGTCATATATGGAAAGATAAATGTATAAATAATAGAAGATTTATCAGAGAAAATACAAATGATTGAAAGTTGATGCAAAGTTTATTAAATAGTTTGATAATTTTAATGGGAAATTTCGCTTTTTCAAAGCGTTTGAAATGTACAGTAACAGTTTGGTGCACATCGAGATGAGATGCATATTTGAAATTATGGTGCAAAGAAATTTAACAGAGAAATGAGAAACTTGAGTATATTTAGTGTTTCGCAAAGTCACACACCAAAAATGTTTAATTTGAGTCAAGTCAAAACGATCACTTTTGAGCCAGTAAGTAGCTCTCAATCAGTTAGACAGATAGATAGTTCACGATTTATGTTTATAAATGTGAAACAAAAAAATTAAAATTCTTTGTAAGCATCTTTGTTTGTATAGAAGTTGCAAATGACTTTCAGAAGATCTAGAGTTAAGAAAATGTGTGCATTGATAGATGAGGTATGGAAATCAACCAGAAAAATCATAATTACGTAATTGTAGCCCTTGATAGTTGCTTTCCGATTGACTTAATTACCACAATATCATTTATCTAAGAATTCATGTAATAAAATCAAATTACTTAACTAATCACCCTTTCACCAATTTAGGGTGTTATAGTTATTTCTGCCTGTAAGTACGGGAAATACGAGCATCAATGAGTGAAAAAACAAGGTACGTACATTATTGAGGAAGACACGATCAGTTGAGCACTTTATTATTTGTACGCAACATACTCAAGTACGCAACATACTTTGAAGTTACTTCTACTGCAATTTATTTAACTATTTAACCGGTCATAAAGACAGACAATCGTCGGAAGCAATTTTTTTAATCCCATGGTTTGATTTGTCTTTTTTTTTTTTAATTTGTGAATTCTTATGTTTTAAATAAATCGACTCAAGACACTTCATTACTGTAAATCATCCCTTTGTTCACCAAGTCTGGATGGTATGTATCTGAAGTTTCAAGGCCTATTTCCTATACTCTAGAAGGTCTTAACATTTTGCATATGTTCGTACGTTTTGTAATTTCAGGAATTCCTCCACCTTTTGACAAACTACGTAAAAAAGTGTGAAAATAATATGTTCAGAAACTTCGAATTTATTGAACCCGGAGCAGTATAATATAATATGATAAAATGTATTTAATGCACGTAATATGACGGAAGCTTAAAACTAGAAATCGTAGTCTAAGTAAAGTTGGAAAATAGTTTAAATAAGAAAAGATATGGCTTAAGTTTGAATGTTCGCTGTGTCCAGGCTAGAGTAGTCTCCCGAGGCTACTTTAGTGATTTGCTGGATGTTTTCTTCTCAACATTTGCGTCTCAGCTATTTTTACTGTATAGAAATCAGTAACATTTTTTGGAATTGTTTGTATACCTAGTAGAAACGAAAGTCTTAATTTCTAAAAGTCTAAGGTTCTTTGCAACCTGAAATGCAACAACATACTAAAAATTTGTATTTTCACTCATCAATATTTTAATTGTCTAGTGTGTTTGTGCTTAGTTATATCCTCCAGGAAACTGCATTTCTGTGCACGTATAGTATTCCATACAGGGTGGAACCTAATGGAACAGAATACACTTTTCGCCACGGTGGCTGAAAAAATGAGTATTTTTTATAAATATATTTGTGGTTACTCAAGAAGCACTCTGGAAAAAATCATTCAGAAAACCGAAAAGTTGAATATTTGCACATTTATAATATCGTTCTTGAGACTATACTTAATGGAGTCAATTTTTTTGTATTCCCTGGGGTTGAAAACAATGAAGGGTTAATAAGTCTTTTCAGATACCTTAGACACCCCAAAAGACCCAGAAGTCCGAAATATTCCATACTTGTTATATCAACCACGATTAGAGGCAATTTTGGATTAGAATGGCTTTTTTGACGCTAAGCTTCATACATAACAAAGTAAAACTGTTTAGAAAAGTTGCACATTATTTTTTTAAGAGCATTAATTTCCCTATCTTTGCCTAGCTTACAAACAATTAATAAGTGTATGAATAAATGTAAATGAAAAAAGTACACATACATATTTTATAATGTAAGTACTGTTATATAACACAATATACTACTTACTCGCATTGGGCTGGAGAACAACAGAACAGCTGTGAATATTCCAATAAATAAACTATTTTAATTATCTCTAGAAGGATCTCTATTTAGTCTTTAACTTTAATCACAAATCCTAGCAGCATGACAATATTTATTATACAGACCGAGATGCTGCGCCAAATACATAGTAATGCAAACAATAGATCTACTAGCTAAAACAATAAAAAGTGTGTGACATAAAAAATTAAAATGTATACATAAGAACATGACGATATAAAAGACAAAACCATATGATATACGGACAAATGATGACATATTAAGACAGGTAAAATATAAATTATGAAAAAATTATATATCCAACAAAAAAGCTAGGGTGAGGACTTTCTCCTATCAGTCCGTTAAAGTAAAATCATAAGTCATGAAGTGTTTGAAACAATGATGACTCAAATTAGTGCCTTCGGTTAAAAGTGTTTTACACTCACTGATTCTTGAAGCCAGTTACAAGAAATGTCAGGATTACCTACAAGCAAATACTAGTGGTAAAACGTGTGCGACCATTTCGCAAGCGAGTTAAGATAACATCAATTTTCCTACACTGAAAATTATAACAAACGGAACCAGAACGTTTGAATCCACACATGTGAATACAATTTTCTATAACAAGAACACACATTTATTTTGGAGAATTAAATTAAATATGATAATAAAATGTTTTAATAACAATGTTATTTAGAATACTACATAAATTTACACTTAACTGTGAATTTTAAGTTTATTTATAATATATGTTCTGTACGAAGAAAGGCGATGTGTGTGTGTGTGTGTGTTACTACCCTATAATAAAACTAAGCATAAAGTTTTTCGACATAGAACACTTTCTCCATCCTTGCATCAGTGTAAAGGAGTCTTCGAAACCACTAACAACAAAAGTTTAGATATAATGCTTCGTGTGTGTAATATGACGGAAGACTAAGACTATAAATCGCGGTCTAAGTAATGGTGGACAAAGGTTATAAATAAGGAAAGAAGAGAATTAAGGTTCGATATGGGGCTGGACGGAGCAGAGTAGTCCCTATGGGCCTCTTCAGTGATTACAGGGATTTTGTCTTCTCGAAATTGTTTCTTGGAGTATTTTTAAAGCTTTCATATCTGGATTTTTATCTCTCAGGTTGTTTTTCATTCTTTACATAGAGGATTTGCAATTAGAGAAGTATAATTGGCAGAACAAAGGGATATTTTGTACACAATGTGCAGCACATTGTTGCCCCAACCGGGATTCGAATCCTAGACCTCCGAACTGACCAGTCGACGCTCTACCATTGAGCAACAGATATATTGCAAGTTCTTATTTTTGAAGTGAGCTCTGCATTATCCACCCTCTGTCAGGTTGGAATGCAACTGATAATCTGACTGCCACGCCCTGTTATTTTTACCTAGACTCCTGATAGTACTATGTTTACTCCGGTTAGTATCCTGAATGGTCGTTATTCTCTCGATTTGAAAACGGCGCTCCATATCCCAGAGTTCACTGAAGCCGTGCTAGTCGTACTGGAGTCAATTTCAGACTTCCGACATCTTTACACTAACAAAGAATCTTACTACCTCAACCGGGAATCGAATCCTGGATCTCCAAACTGGCCAGCCGACGTCCTATCGTTGAGCTACTGTGACGATATTGTAAGCTCTTATCTTTGAAGTGGACACTGTAACAATATGAAAATGAAGTTATTTTAATAATTTGCGCAAAGAATGCAATGCTAAGGTGTAGGACATCTCAATTGATAGCTCGCGGGGACTGGAAAACCTGAGTTTGATTCCTAATTCTGTCCAAACTGTCCCATGTTCACGCGAAGTATAGGTACGTCATATATGTACCAACTTTCCGAAAGAACTTATGTGGAACATAAGTCCTTTCGGAAAGTTGGTGGTAGGGAAATAGGCGTACTGTCCCTGTGTATGACTCTCCCACTGTGCCCCGGTTTAATTGGGTGGCACATTCTAGTCATTCAAACATATACCTTACACATTTGGCTAGGTTGTCGGACGGTCTGGGTCGAAGAAAACGGATGCAATGCTTCTTGAACAATTCAGCAGTGTTTGCTAAGCGAAAGATAAAGTACAGCTGTGTACAGTTGTACTTTCCGTCAGTACATGATATTTCTTTCGATCTTGTTTAAAAGGTTCCCAACACTTTTAAAATAATTTTAGTAACATAATTTTTAAATATCTGCTTATATAAATTTTGACTTCGATACAGATATAATAAATAGTCTTTAACCTAAATTTTACAAAAAAAAAAGTCCAAACACCGGACATTATACTCCAGAGTACTTTATCATTTCAGTGAACTCAACCGTTAATAGATATAATGCACATAGATGACTTTAAATTCTGAGTTTTCCGTTTTCACTTTATCTCAAATTATAATACTTATTTTATTTAACTCAGTGCGCAAACCTTTGATAGATATTCGTGGCTAACTGTTATGAGCAATTATGAATCTAAAAGTTGAGATATATTTTTAAATGCAAGCTTAAACTTATATTCATATATTTTAGAGATATACGTTATTAAAACTGAGATCTGGCTAAGATATTTACTTCAGATAAAATTAAATATGTTGCTTATTGAATCATGAGTAGATATTTTTGTACATTAAATTAATAGAACGATATTTTCGAATTAATAGAACGATATTTTAGAAATATAGAAATTCATATTTTATCATATATTGCATAGTCCAAAGAACATTTTATCTGATTTCAATTCAGAAACTTTATACTGCACAAGAACATAAAATTCCACGAGTTGAAAAAAAAATCTACAAACTTATAAAACGTCTGCCAAATTGCCGATTCTGTTTTTCAATTTGTGGTTTGCTCTGCTAGCAGACCGTTCAACCGTTCTATTCGAGATTGCACCAAGCAGACTTCTTGACTTCCTCTCGCCATTCCAAGAATAAACGATTTGGCAAATTGACCATCCCCTGGCTATGTATGAGTGCATAGATTTTATGCATGATTCCTTCGAGACATTCAAAATATGGTCCAAGGAGGAAAAATTCTTGAGATTGAAAATGGTTCGAAAGACTCCAATGTGTGCGAATCGTGAATAATAACTGAGGAAGAATACGAAAGTACATATCGATGAAGATGCAGATTTTATCAATATTTCTGAAAGGGTGGGCTTATGCGTGAAGTAGTGAATGTGAATATTTTTGGTAAAGTTTAGATATGGCCATACTATCAAGAGGGGTATATTTGGCGGATTAATTTAGTTAGTGATTTTTAACAGTGGATCTATTTCTAACCTATAACAGGATGTTGCATAAAAGCAAAAATTGCTCTACCGATCGTTCACCACCATCAATATCCTATGGTTTTGCAGTATTTGCTAAAAGCAAAAAGTGCTCTACCGGTCATTCATCCCCATCTTTATCCTATGGTTTTGCAGTATTTGCTAAAAGCAAAAAGTGTTCTACCGGTCATTCATCACAATCTTTATCCTATGGTTTTGCAGTATTTGCTAAAATCAAAAAGTGCTCTACCGGTCATTCATCACCATGTTTATCCTGTGGTTTTGCGGTATTTACCGCTCTTCAGTACGATGCAAGTGAGGATATGATGAATAAGCACAAAACTCCTTAAAACAAAAGTTTTAGATTTTAATTTAATTTTTTTTTATTTTTCTTAAAATTGCGCGCATTAATATTTTACATATTATGCCATTGGTTTTTATGGGGTCTCAGACGTTATAAAGTCTCATAAGCAGAGCTTCATATTTCCCATGCTTCACATTTTATTTTGTGTCTTTTTCTCTTATACATTAATAATAACTAAAAATGTTATGGCTAATAAGTGAATACATGCAGTATATATGATAATATTTTCAATAAGGTGAATCTGATAATAATATTTTTCACAATTGTATAGTTTTCATGAATTTATTAAAATTTCATTTTTGTATATGTTGTTTACGTGCATGGTTGCTACAAAACTGCTGCTCCCAGAAACAAAAATATTGCCGATTATGATGCCAAATTATCCAATAAAGAAGTTACCCCTCAATTAAAAACATTTAATTAAAATTCCTAAAAATTAAATTCTCATTTTAATTAAAATTTAATTAAAAACATTATTAAACGTTTTTAATATTTTTGAACTACATTTAGCAATATTTTTTCTGGAAGCAATAGTTTTGTTGCAATCATACGCGCATGTAACATATATATCAAAATAAAATTATAGTTATACGTTTAAATGCAATAAATTCATGAAAGTTATACGTTTTTAAAAATATTATTATCAAATTCACCAAACTGAAAAAATTATCATATATTCTGCAGATATTCACTTATTAGCCATAAAATTTTTATGTATTATTAATGTATAGCAGTAAAGACACAAAATAAAATGTGACCCAAGAGGATTCATTTTTGTCATGGCATTTTAAGACTCCAAAGAACCATTGAAAATGTTGATTATTGGAGAAATATTTCTCAAAGAATGTTTAACACAATTATATGTAATAATTTTTCGACTTTAGAAAAAAAAATTCTCAAAAATGTGGAGTATTTTTTCCTTGTGCAAAATTCCGAAAATATGAAGACGTTGGTTTTTATCTATTTATATAATCATGCTAAGCTTAATTTGATTTACTCAACTTTATCGAGAGATATAGCTATCTCTGTTATAAAAGTAAACTTCGGAAAGATAGCTCGTGATTATTGGCTAGCACTTAATTAATAATCTATTTGATTTTGGTTAAAATTACTTGCAATATTTTGATTCATTTGATTAAAATTAAAATATGTATTTAAGATCTTTTTTTTCCAAATTTGGTTTCAAAAGTGCAATATCTCGATAACGACAAATATTATCACTTACCAAATGATGTCATCTATAGTAAGAGTTCAAGCCGACGCTCATAATCAGAACAGCAGGCCTAACTTATAAAACGATCAGATCTTATTTAGTGACAATGATCGTATTTAGTGACAAGGGCAATATCTCAATAACGGCAAATGTTATCACTTACCAAATGATGTGATTTATAGGAAGATTTCAAGCCGAAGCTCACAGTCAGAACCGCAGGCATAATTTATAAAATTATTAGATCATATTTAGTGACAATGAGAACTCTTAGGCACAGAAAAATCCGATATTATGATTAAAAAGTGCAATATCTCGAAAACGACAAATATTATCACTTACCAAATGATGTCATCTATAGTAATATTTCAAGCCGACGCTCATAATCAGAACAACAGGCATAACTTATAAAACGATCAGATCTTATTCAGTGACAATGATCGTATTTAGTGACAAGTGCAATATCTCAATAACGGCAAATTTTATCACTTACCAAATGATGTCATTTATAGGAAGATTTCAAGCCGACGCTCACAGTCCGAACCGCAGGCACAACTTATAAAATAATTAGATCGTATTTAGTGACAATGAGAACTCTTAGACACAGAAAAAAACCGATATTATGATTAAAAAGTGCAATATCTCGATAATGACAAATATTATCACTTACCAAATAATGTCATCTATAGTAATATTTCAAGCCGACGCTCATAATCAGAACAGCAGGCATAACTTATAAAACGATCAGATCTTATTTAGTGACAATGATCGGATTTAGTGACAAGTGCAATATGTCAATAACGGCAAATGTTATCACTTACCAAATGATGTCATTTATAGGAAGATTTCAAGCCGACGCTCACAGTCAGAACCGCAGGCATAATTTATAAAATGATTAGATCATATTTAGTGACAATGAGAACTCTTAGGCACAGAAAAATCCGATATTATGATTAAAAAGTGCAATATCTCGAAAACGACAAATATTATCACTTACCAAATGATGTCATCTATAGTAATATTTTAAGCCGACGCTCATAATTAGAACAGCAGGCATAACTTATAAAACAATCTTAGTGACATATTTAGTGACAATGATCGTATTTAGTGACAAGTGCAATATGTCAATAACGGCAAATGTTATCACTTACCAAATGATGCCATTTATAGGAAGATTTCAAGCCGACGCTGACAATCAGAATCGCAGGCATAACCTATAAGATGATTAGATCATATTTAGTGACAATGAGAACTCTTAGACACAGAAATATCCGATATTATGATTTTTATCCTACCGCATTACCCCTTTACATACATTACACGCTAACGAGAAAGAGTCAAAATTCCGCACAACCACACACATACACACTCATACACATCACACTCATTAAATTCATGCGTTCGAAAAATTCTCTACTATTTGCCGGTCTGGAATAACCCTGACTGCAAATGGGCCGTGTTCTCCTGTATGATCGCATAAATTACATGCGTGGTAGTGTATGCGGCAAAAAAAATAGAGCAAACTCAGGGTTTTGCATCATAGACCATGTGACTCGGAGAGGCCATGGAAGTCAGTTGGGCCGTTTTATGTTTCGCATGGCGTAAAAAGCGACATGAAACGATAATGGGGAGGCGATTTTATGTACAGCCAGGATGGTGTCTGGAATTGGGTCTGTAGGAAAGAGCGGGGTTCTTTAACATAATATTTATGATATTTGGCTTGGATGGAGAGATAAAATGTATGATTCTCAAACGTGTAAAGACGTAAAACATGTGCAAGTTTATATAAACCTTTATATATGCCGCTGGTATGTGCATGTTTGAACGCTTTTCAATGTACATGTAGATGCGCGTTAAATACGAATATGCTTGTTTATATGTTGAAAATGATAAAAAGAGAAATAGATATGTTAAAAATGGAAATTTAGTCAATTTTGTTGGGAGAAATTTGTAAATATCAATTTGGAAAATTTGGCGCAGGGATGTGTGTAAAATGTGCATAATTAAATATTGTGGGTACTGTTAGGTATTTGGCTGGATGAAGAGATAAAATGTATGATTCTTAAAGGTGTAGAAACGTGAGGCATGTGCAAGTTTATATAAACTTTTATATATGCCGCATATGCGGCGCATGAGTTTTTATATAAGCTTTTATATCGTCACATATGCGGATTTTTTAATGATCCTTTTGCATTAAAAATAAAAATTTTCTGATTGACCAAATTTGTCGAAGGGGGTCGTATAAAAATTTAAAAAGTATAACTTTTTAAAAATCAATGGAAGGACTATTTCATTAACGTAGTCTTATTTCCTACCTTACTTTCAACATTTTTGCAATTTACATTACCCACTTATCGCCAACAGGTAAATAATTAAAGCACGTTTCAATCTGTTTGGGGCACCCTGTATACTTCTTTGAATAGTGAAGAAAAACGTTGAAAATGTTGAGATAATGCAATTCATTCCTATGATATTCCTTTCCTATTCGTTCCTAGGAAATTCAGTTTTCTGCTGACATTGAAACGAACAGACTGTTATTCGCAGTATTCAGTCTACATTTTTATGTTTATTTTTAAAATAAAATATCTACCTATAAAAATAAATTTTACGATAACAACTGTCAACCCAAATACAGTTGCGAACTCTAGACAACAAAGACAGAAAGAGAGAGAAATCAAAAGGGTGTGATTTATTGACAAACTTCCGATTTATAGAAATCTCACTTACGGAACCCGCCAAAGTTGAGCGTTCCCAAAGATTGGACTGCATTCACATTCCAGTTCCCAGCATCAGGTTTTGGATCAGTTTTGCGCTTTTAAGCACTCTTCAACGCTAACACTTCTCCGTCTTATCATGGTATTACGAAATATGATGCCAGCAGCGAGATAAGGCATAATTTGTATGTATTTATAGAGGTTCTTAAAATTGCTGCACATAAGAAAAGTCCTTGCTGAAATTACAGATACGATGTGAAAATTGCGAAACCCCTGTGCGGATGTTGGTGATTTAGGCAGCAATGGGCATTATTTCTTTTATTTAATGTTTTGAAACAGAGTTTTCCCTCCTTATATCTGTTCTTCCTCCTCGGCTACTCCCTCTAATCTTCTCGGTTGCATGGTAGCCTCTTGATATCTTCTGGTAGAGGAGCAAGCGAGGGTAGCCTGATTGCTTTATGGGCAACGCGGTTTTATGGACTTGTCCTATCATGTTCTAAGTGGTTCTATTATGAAGAGATTTAGCAACATCAGCAGCAACACCGACTGTATTCCTTTCGATTTATTTTATAAGAAATTGGATGCGAGTGTTCAAGCAAGCATTCGAATTTTAATTTATGTACCATTTTGCAGTTTAAGCGCTGTTCTTAAACGTTAGTTATTAATTCGTATTGTATATTGTATATATGTTGTTAATTCCTCTGAACTGTGTATATAAATGATTTCATTTTTTTTTTGCAGGTAAGGGAATTTTCTGCTTCATCCATAACTGAATACCTATCAAATACAGGTAATGCTATTCATCTCACCATGAAATGTTTTCATTCTAAAAGCATCAATATATTTCAAAATTTCAATTTATGTGTTTTGCATTTATTCCTTATGCATTGTTTTACTGAAAGTTCATTAGATTAATCCCGAAATTCACTTTTTTTAACATCGGATTATATACTCTTTCTTATCGGCTGATTATAAAAGGAATTTAAATATTCCATATTTCCCAGAGCAATTGCAAATGATTTTAAATAGTAGTAGAAACATTCTATAGAGTATTATCACAGTATGGTTTTATACAGTAGTATCATTCAAAAAACAAACATTATCAATATATGACTAATATCACACTATTGTTTCAAAATTGACACAGGTAAAAAAAAATCAATTTTTCATAAAATAAAGAAACTATTTCCAGATGTTAGTATAACTTTCATATTTCTAATTTATCTTATTTATTAACAGGATAGCTCATTAATTAGAAACCACTGGTCAAAAAATATTTTACAACCGCCTATACTTGGCAATTTTAGTCAATGTCATTTCTTTCTGAAATCATTGGTTAATTTATTATTTTATAAATATATTTTTATATTTTTTATAAAATAATAAATTAACCAATAAATTTGTTGAGACCCAGACCGTCCGACCTATCAGAAAGGTGTAAGATAACTGTTTGGACGGCCGGGAAGTGCCACCCAATTTTGACCGGAACTCAGTGGGGGAGGCATCCACAGGGGTCGTACCCTCCTTCCCAACCACCAACCTCTCGGAAGGACTTACGGACTAACATGTTTATCGTGATTGTATTCCGTATGAACACAGCGGCAGTTGTGGCAGCTTGTGAATCCAGCGCGTAAACCACCGGGCTACCGCGCCCGAAATGTGCCAGAAGAACGCGGTGATCCCAGGTGGTCACCCACCCAAGTACTAACCGCGCCCGATGCTGCTTGACTTCGGTGATCTAACGAGAACCGGTGTTTACAGCACGGTAGGGCCGTTGGCTCGGGTTTGTCTGTGTGGACATATTCACCAATCGTTTGAATGACCTAATCTAATATAAATATCTTGAAAGTTTCAGGTTTATACCATTAACCCATCACGGTGTTTCAATTCTCATAGTATAATAATGATATTTAAATATATTACTTAGTACGGTCATATTATAATTTCTTTTTTTTTATTCATTTAAGATAATATTGAAATATCTCCAAGGAACTTTAACTTTAGAAGGTACTGTTTAAAACACGTTTAACTCTATTGCTGTACAGATAAGGATGTTAAAAATGCCTACTTTTGTGTGTTTCGTATGAAAGAGTAAAAATACGAAAAGTGTAAAAAATAAATTTATATACAAAACTTTCATCATCACTACCAGTTCGCGATAGCGGTGAATTACTAGACCAAACATTTGACACAAAATATTCGAAATCATCACGCAAAAAATATTAGTCCCACTACAAGAGTAAACACGTATAATTACGTAATTCTACGAATTTCAGATATTTATCATGATATCATGATACTTCTTACGCCACAATAATCGACAATCGTCATTTTCTCTATATGATGAATAAAGAGATAAAATATTCCTTTGTGGTGCCCCTATGTTGCGATACGATAAAAATATTACGTCAAATATTGAACCTGGAATTTTTGTGTAGATGGAAAACCCCGTATTTACATAATATATTTTGTTTCATAGCCCGAGGTCTGTTAGACAATAAGAGAGTATAAAGAGCGCTGAAATTTATAGGAATGTATATAAAATATATCTGGATTATCTCATCCAGTTAAATATAATCCAATGGTTTTACCTAATAGTTCAGTTAAGTTTCACTTAGTAATCTATTTTTAATACAATGAGTGATATTATTATATTTTCTACTCTTCTATACCTTATACTAATCCACGCATGGATCAAATAAAAACCTGGCAAAATAAAATCAGTCACACAGTTAGTTGGAAAATTGAAATTATCACAATACATATTTTTTTGCTGATCTCTATTTTAAAATTTCGCCAATCTAGATCCAAAAGTATTTTGAATTTGTCCACGATAAATTCATTTATTGAGCGAATGTCCAATATGCATTTTGTTGCACAGAATGATAAAAAACAGCAGCCCTGTAAAATTGAAGTATTTTTGTTAAATTAGAAAAATATGTTTAGAATTGTAGCTTTTTAATTGAACTCAGATGGGTTTTTTCGGCGTCATGTTATTTTCTTCATACTCGGGATAGCTTGAACAATCATGTAAAGAATATTTAGAATGAATTTCATATTAGAGGGAATTTCGAACTATTATTAGTCCTTCCGAGATGGGTCAAGGTTATAGGGCTCTCTCTGTGGTTGTTGCCCTCACTAGTCGACGGTCTGAACTGAATGGATCTCTCGATATTCCAAATAGTCGCCTTATACCTTCGATTTAGCTAAACGGTCTGGGTCGAAAAGAAAACTACTATGAGTAGGGTTGGGATATTCCATTGTTTAACCCGGGAGGACCGCGCGCTATAGCCCCTTATATTATCTTTGGTGTCGTCCAAAACTATCTCCCTCTCTACGGGAAGCATAACCACGGTGAATCTGCAAGTCCGAACATCCGCCCTAGAGGTGATGGGTGAAGAGAAGAATGGTAAGGTCCATCTAGTTGTCAGCTCAAACCTGTTTAAATGAGTTCCGGTCTAAATTAAATGGCATTTTCTTGGCCGTATTGATACATTATACCTTCGTGTAGATCGAGTGATCTAAGTTGAAAGACAGAAAAAATAACTACTATGATGTATGTATACGGCGTTTGCCACGCGCATCCAGGATTTTTTCTTTAAACTGTGGATTTGAAGCTCAATACGATATCCACTTGACCATAGGTACAATTAAGTCCAAATTTCATCAAACCCGACACATGCTTTGACGAAATTAACTAGCAGATGGATTCTCCTGGAGTTCAAATACAGGAGACAGTTCTCCTGGAGTTCAAAATATCCATCTTTCTCAAGAGCTCTCCCTCTGTATCTCTCTCTTCTTTTTTGCTGGTCGATCTCGAGCTCGTCCCTTCGGTACTCATCGCATTTGGCCAAAAATAGGCGTAACAGTTCATAGGAAGCCATTGATATCTTTTGAAGTAAGTAGTATCGTTTGAAGAACGAATTCGCATTAAACTCATGGCCGCATGGTAAAAACTGCTACTGCCGCCAGCGCTACCATACACATTTAACGGCTCTGTATACTAATTGTATACTATACTGTTGTGAGACAATCTTGCTCACTCATCGACTATTCCCTGCGGCTAAGCAGATAAGTAGATATACTACTAACTGCAGAATTGGCGGCAAGCGGAAATTAGTTGCGAGTTCGATCTGCTTTTATGTGCAGTATGTTTAAACCTGAAAACATATTTCTGCAACGCTAAAACGTGTCGCATACTCACAGTCTGAAATCGGTTTAAGAAGTTTATCACAAAGATCTGTATTATTTATAAAAACTGCAATTTTTTTTTCTAGAAAAAGAATGCCAAAGTCATCACAGTAAAATTCATTTAAATTATCGTGAAATTATCCACGGTAATTATATTCAGAAGAGTAATTAATACGATATATTTAAAAATAATTGTTTTTCCTTAATTCAATGCTTTTTAAAGCTATATCCAAGTAGTTTAAACCTCATAATTATGGGCCTTCCTAAATTTTAATTTAAATCATCTGCCTCGATGTTAAACAGTATATGTATCGATGTTAAAGAGTATCGATGTTAAACAGTACATACTTCTTATTATCCGAACGACAATGTTATGAAAAGGAATGGAGTAAATCAAATATTTACATATATAAAATGCAGTTTTTGACATCTCACTATCGCAGCACGATTTTGATAAATTAATAAAGCAGACATTGGACACAAAATACTGGAAATCAACATGCACATTATTTTTCTTGCTGTAAAAGTAAACACTTATAATTATGTAATACTCTGTCCCTCGGATATTTATCCTGACACCTCAACGTCACAATAATTGATAATCGCTGGTGACGCTATTTGCTGAATAAAGAAATAAAATATTCTTCTTGTTCCACCCCTATGCTGAGATGCAATAAAAATGTTACTGCAAATATTGAACGTGAATATTCTGTATACATGGGAAGGTCTGTATTTACAGAGTATATCTCATTTCATAGCCTGGGGTTTGTTGTAAAAGGAGAGAGTATAAAATAAAGAAAATATTTATGGTTTGAATATGAAATATATCTGGTTCATTTTATCTAGTTACGTTGTAGTACCGAGAAAGTATTGATTTATTTTTGATATATCTTTGGTTTTTTTCTATACTGTGCTACGATCTAAGTAGCACAGAAGTGATAACTTATGATAATCGAAACACTCACTCACAGACTGCCACAATATTCACGTTTTTCTTATCCCTAATGTAATTGCCCCCTTTATATTTGATCATATTTGAGACTGGGCATAATGTTTCTCTTGTTTATGAACAATAGCGGTTTCGTGCTAAAAAAATGTAGCAAACTTAGAACATCACTGCTTGTATATAATTAGAATTGATGCACGTCAACTTTAATAAACTATTAAATTAAAGACAACCAACATAGGTTCAATGAGTCATTTAATAAAACTCGTTTCCTCGACGTACAAAATTTATGAAGCCAAAGCGTTTTCTAGCATCACCATGTCCTTTATCAGTAGCGAATTCGCCATTGTGAATAACCGATGACAATATACGTATTTAAATACGTATTCAAGTATGTATTTATGTGCAGCCACGCAAGTTTATATGAATATAACTTCAATGTAAAATATTCTCAGATATATAGCATACGTTTAACTTATATACTCAAAAGTAAGTTAGTAATATAATTTGATATTCTGACGTAAAGTAAGAGTATCCAGATAAAATTGGACCGGAAAGTAAAAATTCTATATATAGTTAGTGAGTCATTTATAGTGGTTTATGACCCTGTAAATGAAATAAATGGGTTTGAAAAATCTCATAAACATATTGAACTTTGCTAAAGTTTTAATTTACAACATAATATCCACGCAAAATTATTTCAGCACCATCGGACTGAAGACACAGCCGATTTTTTATTGTATTGAACATAATTTTTATCAAACTCTTAATCATCTTTTTCTGGTTCCAAAACGTATGTTACGTTGTTTAGAGTACTCAACTGATTATTGCTTTGAACTCATTCTTTGTAGCTTCCAACTCATTCTTTGTAGTCTCCATATCATTCTTTGCAGTCTCCAATTCATACTTTGTAATCCCGAACTAGCTCGGGTGGGCATCGTGTTCTTTTTATATTCATTACCAATTCATTTTGTATTCATTACGTGGTTAGAATATAATAAAGTATTACTTATTTTTCATACTTCATCATAGTACCTTATTTAATTCATTAGATCCACACGTCATTAATTACAAGATACAACTTGATGATATAAATCTTAAATGAAATAATTATTTAAAATTATGACAAAAATTCTACATAAACCATTTAACTGCGATTATCCCATCATTTCTAATATCGTAGACAAAGCTCATTATCCTCTTTCTATATATTTGCGTCATAATATTTAGTGACTGAAAATAACTGATGTGCCTATCCATATTCTAACCACTGGTATCTCAGATGATGCTCTATCAATCAAATTATCGAAATTATAGTCATTCCATCTGTAGTTGCAGTGTAACATATTATCTAGAATACGTTTGACGTATTTTGGATGTAACCAGGCTTTAATGTTTGAAAGTCCTTTAAATTTACTGATATAATTTTCGAGAACATAGGAAGTAAAAAAATAAATAAATAAAAAACTGCAGATTCTCTACAAATGTCAGTTGAATGATGTGATGTCTATATAAACTTTGGTTATTATTTCCTGCCTGAAGTTGTTAATATAAAATAAACATAAATTATAATGAAACTGAAGGGGGAGACCAGAAGTTATTGTTACAAAACGTATCCTTTTGAATGGTAGGTGTAGAAGCAGGGTACAAGAACGAGTCCAAGTTTCAGGATAACTTACGTTTATCCACAAGCACAAAGTTAACAGGAACAGTATACCTTTACAGAACTTTAAAGTTATTTTTAAGCCCTGTCTTGCTGTAAGACATTCAAAAGAACGCAGAATCTACTGACAGTTTATCTCCATAATGTGTCTAAGACGGTCACTAGCTTCTTCTTCGAAATTTCTTTTCTGGACTTCATCTACTGAAGATGTCTTTTGTAAATCATACGGGAGAGCACGTTTCAAGCATCCCTGATCACGAATCAAACATTTTTGAGGTAATGTCTGTGTGGTGTGTGTGTGTGTGTGTGTGTGTGTGTGTGTGTGTGTGAAAGTGTGTGCGTGTGTGTGAAAGTGTGTGCGTGTATGTGAAAGTGTGTGCGTGTGTGTGTGCGTGTGTATGAAAGCGTGTGTGTGTGTGAAAGTATATGTGTGAAAGTATATGTGTGAAAGTGTGTGTGTGTGTGTTTGTGTGTGTCTGTGAGTCTGTGCAGACAATGTCTCCGGAACGAATTGAGAGATTCGAAGGAAATTTGGAACAAAACTCAGAATTCGTGAATACTGGAAGCTTGTTGTTTTTTACCTAATCGAATGCTCAGATGCACAATTTTCAGACGCACAATCGCATGTATAATTTTGGATTTTTTTTTTAAATATTCTCTAATACTCAGAGTAAATTCTCAGAAAAGCTGTTAATAACATCCACTAAATTTTTCAAAAATATGCCATATTTCTTTTATTGAAACACTTGATAAGGATATCTTATGTTCATATTATGATAAAACAATGCCTTTAGTTGTGACAAATATTCGTCTTTGACAGCTTGCTTTTTACTCACGTATGCTATTTTACCATCTCTTTAAATGTACATCACGCCGGAAGTTCACAGAGATCATCATTCACGAAAATTTCCATCTTTCAATTACCACATTTCAACAGAAACAAAATGGCAGATCATGAATAAACCTCGCATAGTGACGAGTTCATGAAGAACAAAAAACCTAAAGAAAAATCATGCACCTATGTAATTACTTTGTTGAGTGTAAGTTAATGTCACTTCACATTTTGGAAAATATCTGAGTTGATGTCATTAAATATTAATGGAGCTTGGCAGAATATGGCTACGCCCTAATGCTTGATGTTTGCATTTTTTGAGTCGCATAGCTTGAAAAATTTGGGTTGCAATCAATTGTTAGCTCCCTCAAAAGTTCATTATGCAAATGCGTAACCCTTAAGATTGTTGAATATACATTAACTGTGTTTTTAACCCCGATATAATTTAAAAATATTTTAATGCTACTGTCATTTAGTGGTGTTTTAATGAGTTATTTGAAAGCTGTCTCTTTCATGGGAAAACTCTATTACCCTATTTTTTATGTGAAGATGATTTCAATCGAAAGAAGATTAGTTGAAATATTCATATTGGTATTTATAGTTAATGATTTATTATCCATAATTTAAATTGTACTTAAATAATAAGAACATAGTGAAGTAACTATATTACTTGTTTTGATGCAAAACATCCTTCATTTTGCGTATTTTGAATTTTGAAAAGTTTGACGTATGTTGTGTGTGAGGATGGTACAAGTTACCTAGAGAAAAATTTCGATATTTTCTAGTTTATTTTTTTATTTTTCAATATTTATTATTTTTTAAAGTTATTAATTTTGATAGATTAATGACATGAATTTTATTTTGTCGTAATCGGACACCAAACTATAAAGTTATCGTCCATGAAACGCTTGGATGTAACATATCCAGTCAATAAAATAATCGAGCATGTGGTTGATGCAAGCGATAAGCGAATATAGTTGCATCATATTTGTCACATTTATTTCATGATTTACACTTTACCACGCGTCCTAAAATATTTCACATCAAAAACAAAAAAATTTATATTGAAAAATAAAACATATATATTGCCATTTCTTAAATGTATAACAATATTCAAACAGATACATCTCCCAGTCATGAATAAGTGAACAAAATTGTGTGTCCACCACATAAATTTCCGTACAGATTAATAAAATATTTTACTATTCAGAATTAACACTAATACAAATAAGAACTCTATTTGCTTCATTCCGCTGAAAACCATTGTAGCGACCTCCTAAAATAACACCACGAAATTTCGTGTAAATTGTTGCAACTTGTTTCCGAATAACGCTTTATATATAGAAAGACAAAATTTATAAAATCTCTAAAATGTCCCACGGGATAGCTTTTAAACACTGGCAGTCTTTTCTAGCTAAAAGTACGCATAATTGATTCATTTACTCGTGGATAGCTTGCATACTTATTTATTACTTTCCTTATATACATAATGTATAAGGAAAGTATTGTGACGGGGTCGAAAATTCGAATTCGAGTTTTCGACGGGAGAGCGTGTTTCAAGTATCCCTGATCACGAATCGAACATTTTTGAGATGATGTCTGTGTGTGTGTGTGTGTGTGTGTGTGTGTCAGTGAGTCTGTGGTAACGATATCTCACGAACAAATATAGCGATTCGAATGAAATTTGGAACAAAAATCACAATCCGTGAATACTGGAAGCCTATTGTTTTTAAACGCAATCGAATGTTCAGAACCCTCCTGAATTTTCGAATGAAGTACTGAAAAAATAATCAAAAAATCAAAACCTTTTGTAAAATTACGCAAATAGACATTTCTTATGTAATTTTTCCTTAGAAAACGATTAACATAAACTTTAGAACGCTAGCGTGACCCGTTCTCGAAATATTGCATATTTTTAAATACATTTATCGAAAAATCTCATAAATTAAGAAAATATATATATTAACTGGCGATAAACATGTTCACTTTTCATATGTAATACCATGCGATAAATTTGGTGACATCAATCTCATGGATCTAGCTGGTTCCATTAATGAGAAAATATACTTTGAGTAATACTTTGGTATTTGAACGCCAAGAATTTATCTGCTATAAGAATAACTTATTTCTCCGTCCAGAACGCTTGTCCAGACTTTGTCCTACGCTCCGTCCAGACTTTGGCCCCGAATATGGCGGAATGTCGCGAACTTGGTGACTTTTTTAAATGTTGTCAAATTAACACAAATCTGGATAAAAATGACACTAAATTCATGAAAATAACGACTAATTGACGAAAGTTCAATATCATGGAAAGAATATCTACTATAAGAAAAACCTATTTTTCTATTGTAATAGTAGTAAATTCGTTGCAATACATGAGGAAAGTCATGTGTTGCCCACATCAGATTTTTTTTTTCATTTGTGAACAAATCAAACTTCATCTCGATAATTTTTCAAGCTTTACTTTCAGCATTCATTGCTATTAGTTCTAAAGTTATGTGTCTATTAGTTCTAAATGAACAGTCACATTAAATATTGACATTCCAAGCACAACCACATAATTCAGTACACATATAATTGAGAACTGGCGACGAAACAACTCGACAGGAATTTCTTTAAATGCAAATTAGTTTATGAGTTTTACAATATTGAGGCGGATTTTGAGCGATTCCTACACCAATAGGTTACTTGGTAATCACAGATATCATCGAAAAATTTTAATCTTAACACGATCAGAAAGGTCAAAGTACGTCATTTTCGATTTTCTTTAAACTGAATCCGTAAAATAATAGTCCGAGGTTTCATAATGTTGCAAAAGATCTCTACAATTGCACTTTGACCATATAATCCATTTTAAATTTATTTTCGAAACTTATCACAATTCGAACTAACAAATCGGCAAGTGACAAAATGCAATACTTGAAACTATCTATGAAATAAAAATTTAAACTATCTAAGAAAAAAACAACGCTTTGATGATTTATGTTATCTTCGAACACGGCAAGCACTTCAATTCCACTTTTTTTTCTTATATTTGTGTCTTATGGAATCATCCGCGAAAGACATGTCCAGGTGATCTAATGAATTGGCAGCAGCAAAATGCAATACTTAACTCTCTATAAAACAAAAATTAAGTTTCTAGTTTCATTTCGAAATTAAATTAAAAAAAGTAATGAACTGATAATTTATGTTATCATCGAACGAAGGAAGCATTTCAATTTCCCTTCAATTCTACTAGTTTCCCTTATATTTGTGTCTTATAGAATCATCCGCGAAGAACATGTTCAGACGATCTAATAAATTAATCAGCAATAAAATGCAATACTTAACTCTCTAAAAAATAAACATGTAGTTTCTAACATCATTTGGTAATTAAATGAAAAAAATAACGCGTTGATGATTTATGTTATCTTTGAACACTTGAAGCACTTCAATTCCACTATTTTTCCTTATATTTGTGTCTTATGGAATCATCCGCGAAAGACATGTTCAGATGATCTAATAAATTGGTCAGCAACTAAATACAATACTTAATACTCTATGAAACAAAAATGTAGTTTATAACTTCATTTGGTAATTATATGAAAAACAAAATAATACACTGGTGATTTATGTTATCATCGAACAAAGGAAGAACTACAATTCCCTTTGAATTCCACTATTTTCTCGTATATTTGTGTCTTGTGGAATCATCCGCGAAGGACATGTTCAGCTGATCTAATAAATTGGTCATCGACAAAATGCAATACTTAACACTCTATAAAATTAAAATTGAGTTTATAACTTCATTGGGCAAGTATATGAAAAAAAAATAATGCACTTGTGATTTATGTTATCATCGAACAAAGGATAATCACTTCAAATCCATTATCTTTCCTTACATTTGGGTCTTATGAAAACATCTACAAAGGCCATTTTCAGATGATCTCATTCGGCGCTGGCACAGTTGTGAACAACATACTTTGAAAGAGCGGAAATTGTGACCGGACTTCGTGCCTATTAGAAGGGCCATATTTGAAGAAACTGGCATTCGCTTTAAACGGACGCACACATGTTGTAAGGCGTTTATTAGTGTCCTAATTATGTAACAGCCTAGCTTTAAATGCAGTAGCTTGGACTACACTGATACTGCTTTAAATCTCGGGGAACGCCATGTAAACTGATTCTAGTTATTAAGTCTATTTTTTCAGTCATATCGACTCATAATTGAACACTTTATTTGTATTTTATTTTACAATATCGAAACTGTCACAGCAACATCGAAATATGTTGAACGTAAGTCTGTACACTTTAAAATGGGCACATAATTGATAGGTTGGAAATAGAAATTCATCTGCCCTATAAATTGGAGATTTTTTTGTTACATGTGAAAGAGAATAGAACAAAAAAAAAAAACCTTTTGATTGAAACTTATATCTCTAGTCTCTAGGATTAGATTTGATCCAATTATTTGAACATCAACAGTTTCTTTATGATTATAAAGGCTACTTTAACCATAACTTACATTTTAAAGTAGATTAAGGATTATAACAGGCACACATTCATACATACAGTCCTCTAACCAGAATCAGAATTCGAATAAAGCTTTTACGGGTCTGAAGCTAGAAATAGGCCACGTAGAAACATCAGAGGGCCTCTCAACGCGTGGAAAAACCCATATTTATAAAATGGCAATGTCTTTGATTTTAGAAAATAAATTGTCACCGACTTGATTTTCTTTTGCCGCTCTAATTCAAAAGTGTTCTTCATTTTTCGATTCGAATTTCTTTGAAAGTTTTCATATCAAAAAATACATTCCAATTATCTGGTTAATACTTTACCAATGGCACCCTATTTCTCTGAGATATAGTATGACCATCTTTAACTTTTATTTTTCCTTCTGTTTTACACGCCTGTTTTGCCTCCGGGCGCGGTAGCCCATTGGTTAGCGCGCTGGAGTTGCACTCGGTTGGCCCGGGTTCGATTCCAGCCACTGCCAAAACTGCCGCCGTGTTCATGCGGAGTACGATCACGTTAAACATGTGGGTCCGAAAGTCCTTCCGAGAGGTTGGTGGTAGGGGAAGGAGGGTACGGTCCCTGTGGATGCCTCCCCCACTGGGTTCCGGTCTAAATTGGGTGGCACTTCCCTACCGTCCAAACAGTTACCTTACACCTTTCTGGTAGGTCGGACGGTCTGGGTTTCAACAACAACAACGCCTGTTTTGCCTCCGGCCGTCCAAACAGTTACCTTACACCTTTCTGGTAGGTCGGACGGTCTGGGTCTCAACAACAACACCTGTTTTGCCCCCGACCGCCCACTTTGCTGCTCTATGTCTAAGGATGAGCCGGACGGTCTGGGCTTTCGACACCTGTTTTGCATTTTCCCGGTCGCCCACTTTGCTGCTCTATGTCCTAGGATGAGACGAACGGTCTGGGCTTTCGATACCTGTTTTACCGGACGCTGTAGGTCAGTGGTTAGGGAATTTCACTCGGTAAGCCGAGGGTGTGATTCCCTCTGCTGCCAAAACTGCTGCCGTGTTCACACGGAGTACGATAACGTTAAACATGTGGGTCCGTAAGTCCTTCCGAGAGTTTGGTGGTAGGAGAAGGAGGGTACGGTCCCTGTGGATGCCTCCCCCACTGGGTTCCGGTCTAAATTGGGTGGCACTTCCCTACCGTCCAAACAGTTACCTTACACCTTTCTGGTAGGTCGGACGGTCTGGGTTTCAACAACAACAACGCCTGTTTTGCCTCCGGCCGTCCAAACAGTTACCTTACACCTTTCTGGTAGGTCGGACGGTCTGGGTCTCAACAACAACACCTGTTTTGCCCCCGACCGCCCACTTTGCTGCTCTATGTCTAAGGATGAGCCGGACGGTCTGGGCTTTCGACACCTGTTTTGCATTTTCCCGGTCGCCCACTTTGCTGCTCTATGTCCTAGGATGAGACGAACGGTCTGGGCTTTCGATACCTGTTTTACCGGACGCTGTAGGTCAGTGGTTAGGGAATTTCACTCGGTAAGCCGAGGGTGTGATTCCCTCTGCTGCCAAAACTGCTGCCGTGTTCACACGGAGTACGATAACGTTAAACATGTGGGTCCGTAAGTCCTTCCGAGAGTTTGGTGGTAGGAGTAGGAGGGTACGGTCCCTGTATATGCCTCACCCACTGGTTCCGGTCTAAATTGTGTGGCTCTTCCCGGCCGTCCAAACGATTACCTTACACCTTTCTGGTAGGTGGGACGGTCTGAGTCTCAACAACAACAACACCTGTTTCGCCATTTTCTTGCACGTTGAGTTCATATATACTGAGTGTTATGCATTGTTTCATTATTTTTTCTCAAGTTCACATTTTCTTGATTTTCTAGCTTTATTTTTCTTTTCTCACACTAGGTAGAACTGTTATAAAGGATTCTATCGTCCAGAAATGCAATGTTTGACATAAATGGCATTCGGATCCCGGCTCGTTGCATTAAAGAAAGAAATACGATGATTTCCGTAGCATACATATGCTTACTTATATTAATTATTGTTCCAATTTAAGCTGTGTATCCAGTATATGTCCTCTTTTCAAGGATTTAATCTCTATAAAAGTTTTACGTTTCCTAAAAACAAGAAATCTGATGTGGGCAGCACATGACTTTCTCTGCAGACTTATATTAACGTTCTCTTTATTTTAATTAAATTTATTTCACTTTTAATTCAATTTTCGTTCTCATTCGGTAACCGGACTTATTTTCAAAGGTGGCGTAGAGAAAATACGGAAAACTAAAATATCTCGAGAACGGCTAGTCCTAGTGTAATGAGGTTGGTCTTATTATTTTCGTCGTTAAAAATTACGTATTAAACGAGCATTTAATGGATATATTTGAGTATACCTAGTTCTTTAGTTTAGATTTTGACGATTTTTGCAGGTCATTTTGCAAAAAAAGGCAGGTTATTTTTTTCCGAATCGTACCAAAATCTAATTGGCACCAAAGTAACCCACAAGTGTCTTATCTACCAAATTTTGTGAAATTCGGTCCAGTATTTCTTTAGTTAGAGTGTATACAAGCTTTTGCGGGCCATTTTGCAAAATAAGGCGGGTTCTTTTATTCCAAATCGTGCCTAAAACTAATCAGCACCAGACTCGCTCACAAGTGACTTACCTACCAACTTTTGTGAAATTCGGTTCATTAATTTCTTAGTTAGAGTGGATACAATATCTGCACAGACAGACAGACACACAGACACACAGACAGACAGATACACATACACACAGACACACACACAGACGTCACGCTAAAAATGGTTTTTTCGTATTCTAGAGGTCTCGAAACGTGTAGATCCGTCGAAAACTCGAGTTGTGATTTTCGGCATGATTCCAATACTTTCCCTATACATTACCATGTATTGCAGGGAAAGTAAAAATGGGCATTACTTAACGCTCCCTTATCAAAGAACTAGCGAAAATTTTTTACAGTATAGAAAGAGGCAGCTGTTAAACACAAAAAGAGTTTTGTCACATCTGTTTGGCATAAAAGGGACGCCTCTGTTTATCGGTATATAAAACCTGGCTTATGCAAAATGCACTCTTTCTTAAAAATTGTAATTGAAATTTATCCGGATCAGTTACTTTTGACTCAGTTCACTAATCGACAAAGCACTCATTTTCGGGAGCTTCATGTTTTCTACTTAATTTTCTGCCCAAAAATTCATCCGAAGTTCCTCCCGGTAATTTCCGAGCTTAGTGCAAATTGATGTCGCTTCTCATTTTGAAAATTAGCGGGTACGTGTAAAGAGATTCTTCCTCAATTGTTAATGGACCCCGTCACTAAGTGCAGCCTCTTTTTGCATCATTAGAGAATTGGTGTTCCGAGCGCGTTCAAAAACAGCATTTGTGTGGTGAGAATGGCAAAGTTTATGTTTTTCACAGAAGCGAATCTCTTAATCGTCCTCGGCCGGAATGGTGTCGTGCGGAAAATTTTCATAACTATTCAATTTTTTAGTGTGAAATTATGCGGTGTTGACTTTTTGGAAAAATTACATGCGTTCAGTGGAAGCGGGATTCTGGAAGCAATTAAATATGCCTATTTAGACTAGAGACACCTTGCCATTTTTATGCTTAGATGGTTTTAAAGTTCCATTTTCAAGAAGTTTTATGTTGCATTTTTAAAGAGTTTCATTCATATAATTTTAAAACCTGCCCTAACAGCATTTTTTTTTCACAGTGACGTAAGTCACACTGTGACTTTGGGACGTCACAGAACGTCGCAGTACGTCTCGGCAATGTCATATTGAGGTCACAGCGAAGTTATTTTGGTCATTTTCATGGTCGTTTGTGATGTCGCATATTAAATTGTTTGTGACATCACATTGTAATTACCATTGTAATGTTGTCACATTGTTACGTGTTAATTAAATTGTGGAAACGTCACAAAATATAGTCACAATGAAGTTACAAAGTTACTAATACGTAACGTCGAATAGAAGTCACAAATATGATGTCACATTGAGACCTAGGTGTCACGTGACTTCAACGTCACTGTCGCACATGTGACGATCTTTGCTGTGACGGTGTTCGTATCATTCTAGACCCTTAAAAAAACCCATTAACCCAGCAGACTGAAAATTGTGGGTTTGAAAAATATTGCTAAAACTTCCGGAAGCCCCGTCTGACCTAAAAGGCTGAATTGTAGCACATTTATAGTATCAATCATGGGACACTAGGAAAGAGAACTTAACTGGGCCAAAATTTCAAATTTCAAGTATGGGCAGAGAAAACAGCGGGGAGAGGGAGGTTCAAAAAAGCTTTCAAAAACTTACCAAAATCCTTATGATAGCAGCAAATGCTGGAATTTTAGCACACGCATAACATAGACAAAGAAACAGAACCACCAGGACTAGACTTTCGGTGGTGCTCTGCTGAGGTGTAGAAAATGGGTGTTTCTTTATTGTATTTTTAAATCCCCTAGAAACCCCACTGTGATCTAGAAGACAGAGTACTGGCAAACTTATTGTGTCGTCCCTGGGACAGAAGCGGATAAAATGGCGATTTCAGCAAAGTATTTTCCGATCTTCGAGAACAGATGACTTAGAAAACTGAATCTTCGTAACCTTCACAGTACTTTCGTAGCTTCTTTATAAACTACGTTTCGAGTCTTCTTATTGAGGTCAGAAATAAAGAGATATCATTCATGGTTGGGCCTTGAGATTAAAGTGTTTATATTTTATTTTAATTTAAGAAGCTTATATACTTTTAGAGGTAATGGCACAAAGATCAGTTAAAATGATCGGATTTTGAATTGCATTTATTGTAGATATGATCAAAATCGATTTGGTGACGTTAGTTTGGAGACTCATATAACGATTGAGTTAGTTTGTTTGGAGACTTATATAACGATTTTGTCACGTTTAAGTAAAATTGAGGAAACAGTCAAAAGGACATAAAGACAGACGAATGCTTAAATTTTAAATGGAACCATGCCAAAGAGATAAATTAGAGTTTCATGAAATTCGATACAGCCATTCTTATGTAATAAGGATACAAACAAAAGGTGGCTTTACCATTTTAATTGGTTTCCTTTATAATTTATAGGTAAAGTATTGTGACGGAGACGAAAGTTCGATGTTTCGACAGAAGAACACCTTTCTAGCATCCCTAAACTGAACGTTTTTTAGATGTGCGTATGTTTATGTTTCAATGTGCGTATGTTTATGTATATGTGCGTGTGTGTTCGTTAGTCTGTAGATGCGAACATAATCGTTTCGAACGTTTCGAACATAATCTAGAAAGATTAATACAATCCGTGAACAATGGAACCCTATTTATTTTAAATACGATCGAACGTTCGAAATTCCTCTACATTTTCGAACGACTTTTTGAGAAAAATAAAATAAAAATCAAGACATTGAATAATGTTGAATAAATAATAATTTTATTCGTATGTTTGAATTTTAAAACTAATGACACAAACTTTAGAATGCTAGCTTGAAATGTTCTCAAGATATTGCACGTTTTCCGAATAACTGTATCTAAAATATTACATAATAATGAACAGTAGAATCATCAAATATTTAACATTTGAAAATATAGTTTCCAACTTTGGCAACTGCTGTGATGAAATACCTTGAACTTTGCTATTTTTAATGTAGTGCCGGATTGACGAAAATGTCGCTAAATGGGCAAAAATGACTCCACAGTTACGAAAATTATGCCAGATTGATGAATAATAATTAATTTATCAGCATATGTTAGGAATAATTCCAATTATCAAGTTATATTTGCGCGAATTATAAGTTAATTTGGTACTTCGAAATAATTTTGCATGTTGTTGTCTAGAAAATTGTCAAATGTTAGTGCACTTTTCAACGTTAAATAAATTAAGCTGTGGATCTTCTCCATTATTACTGTCCATTGAAAGACGTAAAGGATTTGCATTATGTAAGTAAGTATTGCATAAAGTATTTGCAACTTCTCTACATTTGTCTGTAACACTTGCTGATGTATCTGGAGAACTTGGCGAATAATCTAGCAAATATCGCCAACTTGGCAATAATTCGCCCCAAATTGACAATAATTTCGTCAAAATTGCAAAAATGACCCTAAATTAAAGAAAATGACTCCTAATTGATGAATTAATTATTAAAATATTTTAATATATGGACTATATCGCTTATTGTGGTTGCTATCATTATTGATAATTGTAAATTTAGAGTTGTGTGAAATATGAGTTAATCGGTTACTTTGAAATAGTATTATATGTTGTCATTCGGAAAATCGCTAAATGTTCATCATTGAATGCACAGTACTGTGGATCTTGTACATTGTTTTTTAACTGTAAAATGAGTAAATCAATTTCATTATGTAAGGAAAGTTATATGCTGCCCACATCAGACTTTTTGTATAGGAGTCGAAAGAAGCATATTCATAAGCGTTCGTAAAAGTAAACATCTGAATAGCGTAATTATTCACACAATTCTCTAAAAGTTTTTCTTCAACTGTAATTTATGTTACGAATATCCCGTGCCCCAACTGCAATGTGAACCCCCGGATCTAAGCCTGGCAAATCGGCGCTATATCTATTAATCTATTGGAACGAATGTGGTTACTTCTATATTTCAAATAGTCTGAAAAAATGTTTTCAAATATAATGAAAATGAATAAATCTCACTATAGTTGTTAGTCTAAAGTTCCACCCTATTACAATATTTTGCCTTTACATAAGCTATCGTTAAAATAAACATATGAATAGCGTAATAAATAGAGTAATAAATAGCGTAATTATTCAGGCTATTCTCTAAAAGATTTTCTTCAACTGTATTTTATGTTACGATTAACCCATGCCGGAATTGCAATGTGAACACCCACATATAGGCCTGGCAAATCAGCGCTATAGCTATTAATCTATAGGGACGAATGTAGTTACTTCTATATTTCAAATAGTCTGAAAAGATGTTTTCAAATATAATGAAAATGAGTAAATCTCTCGAAAGTTGTTATTCTAAAGTTCCACCCTATTGCAATGTTTTGCCTTTACATGAGCGTTCGGGAAAATAAACATTTGAGTAGCGTAATAAGTAGCTAAATTATTCAAGCAATTCTCTAAAGTTTTTCTTCAACTGTAATTTATGTTAAGAATGACCTATGCCGGAACTGCAATGTGAACACCCACATATAAGCCTGGCAAATCGGCGCTATATCTATTAATCTATTGGAACGAATGTGGTTACTTCTATATTTCAAATAGTCTGAAAAAATGTTTTCAAAGATAACGAAAATGAGTAAATCTCTCGAAAGTTGTTATTCTTAAGTTCCACCCTATTGCAATATTTTGCCTTTACATAAGCGTTCGGGATAATAAACATTTGAGTAGCATAATAAATAGAGTAATTATTCAAGCAATTCTCTAAAGTTTTTCTTCAACTGTAATGTATGTTACAAATAGCCCGTACCCCAACTGCAATGTAAATCCCCTGATCTAAACCTTGCAAATCGACACTATACCTATTAATCTATAGGACGATTTGCCTTTAAATTAGGTAAATGTACAAAAATTGCCTTTATATTTGAAATAACAAAAATGAATAAATCTCTCGAAATGTGTTATCCTAAAGTTGCATAAGCATTCGTAAAAGAAAACATTTCAATAGCGTAATGAAATGGAAAGAAAAAGAAATAATGTGTTCTTCCCTGCTACGTCATATATAAATAATTCCCGTCCTTGAAGAAATTAAGAGTGCCCCAAATTCATGCATCATATTTTTTGTGAAGTGCGTTCAGATGTGTCACAACGTGTACGTCATTAATTGCCAGTTAAGCGTGAGACCGCATGAGAAATGGAGACTTGTGTGTTAAGTTGTGTCACTAAACTTCGTTCCAAGAACTATGTACTTTATAATGATGCATTGCCGTTTTGTGTGAGGCATGGTGGTAAGAAATATATATTATTTCCCCTTATTCGCTGAAGCATTGATGCTTTGTCTAAATCATGGTTGTAAGGAATGCATGACTTTTCCTTTAATTTTTATTGGCCGCAGTCGAGGAGTAGACCCTTGGGTTTAAGTATTTGTATAACCCTCGTCGCGGAATGCACTGACTGTACAACGGTTGGCAAGAAAATAGAAAATGCTTGTATGAAATAGAAACTGTGTACCAGAAAAACCTCTACTACTGTAACCATGGAAATAATTCGAAAATACAGCAAATCGTATGAATATATGACGACTTATGAACACAGATAAAATTTGTATGCACTGATGGGACTTATGTTCCTTATTCGCTGTTAAATGAAAGGTGTATGTAGGTCTTAAAGGTGTTCTATATACATTGAACCTCATAAAGTATGTAATATTCTGAACATTTAATTTTCATCTCAAATTGCACCGTAATCAAGTTGTAAATACAGAGGTAAAACCGTGATATATAGGAAGCATAATAAACATATTAGTTAAATAATGCATTGGCTCACTAGTGGATACACACTCACTAAATAATATCTAACATAAGATGAATACTCATTATTTTGATTGGGGGGGGGTAAATTTAATTAGGAGTGGGAGGGGGTTTATTACCATATTGATAAACGCGATGTCATCATAAACCTAACAGTTTGCAGCATAAACTTAAAAATAAACTCGCCCATCTCCTTCTAAAGGGTTACCAATCTACCAGAATTATTAAATTAAAATGCAAACGCGCGTTATTTTTGACGGCAGTTAGTACCGCGAATCAATGTCTTATAGTCAGCGAATATGAGTCAAGCATTTTGTCTTGAATTCATATGTGCACTGTCCATCATTTTGTTACGAGCTTCAATGTAATTGAGACACATTATGAAATGTACATGTAAAAAAATCCATTGAAATGTATCCCTTTAATTTTAAAGGGAATAATTAAAATTTCAATTTTAAAACTTTTGTTCGTTAAAAGTGTCCATTTCCCACTTCATCTTCCTTCAAAAGATTGGGGAAGGGAATGCAGCTCCATCATATATTATTGGCTTACATTATGAAATCATCATTCAATTGTCAACACATTTATGATATTCTGGTCAATGCCCACTTTAATTGGATATAAGTTTTTGCAATCTTTTCTTTTAGATGTGAAACTACGCAATACGTGCTTAGTCACAACTTATTATGAAACAAGAGAGATCAATCATGCTTAAAGCATTGATTATGAAAAACTTTCCAACTCCAGTGCAATTTTATTTAAACATCTCTAAATTGCAATACATTCCTCGGTAATATTTTAAAACTTATCACAATACTACGTTAATTTATTATATTTGAAAACTTAAACCTTCATCGAAAAAAATGAACTTCATTCAAATGACGGCATTAAAATATAAATTGCCTGGTTTAAACATCTATAAAATGCGATACATTCATCGCTAATATTTTTAACATTATCATAACACTACAGTAATTTATTATATTTGAGAACTTCATCGAAAGCAACTAAAATTCATTCAAATGACGTCATAGAAAAAATAGCACACATGGCTCTCTCTATAACAGCAGCATTTCATTCATAAACATTTTCACATTCATATCATTCATCACAATACTATAATAATTTATTTTATTTAAAAACTTAAGACCATGGAGGTACAAGTAATTAAACTCTATGCTTAAAACTTCATAAAAAAAATCGTCCTTCTCTCTGTAAAATCAATGAATATTTCATTCATATGAGCTATGCAGACTCCATGAGCTAAATAATTTTGGGTTAAAGAAATACAGCAATTCTTGTACAACTCATTCTATATATTTTGCCGTTTACATTTTACATAAGTGAAAAATAGGCTTCGTTGTAGAAATAATCAAATTTGGATGATAATTTAAGCTCAAATATATTGTGATTGGGTTGTTTTAGTATGTAGATGCACAGAATTTAAGCAAAAATAAAGCGGTTTTAGGACGGATCCAACACGCAATATGAATTAAAAAGAACTTTAAAAATCACGATTTTTAGACAAGATGGATGCCATATTTCATTTGGAAGTGGGTCACGTGATCTTTTCATATTATGGTCACGTGATCGCTTCATATAAGATAAGAGGTGTAATTATTATTTTAATTTTTATTTTAAAACTACTGAATATATTTTGCTGAAATTTTTTTATATATTTTATGGAATAATTTGAGTATTACCTAAAATCTTCGAAGCAATTTGTGAATGATAAATCCGCTTAAAAAATGTTTGAAAAATTAGGTCCTATATGGTTCAATGTATTTCATTTTTTCAACCCGGATTCAATCCAAAACTAATTGGGTGATATTATTCATTTATATTCCGATAGGTCCTACAGACCGTCTGAACAACATACTAAAATGTCATTTTTATTAAGTCACTTTTACGGCAGTTATCGTGCTAATGGACAGATAGACAGACAGAATGAATGAACAAAGTCATAAACAATTTTCAACTTTGTTGTAAAGTGTTAAAAAGGAGTAATAATACAACTATAGAACTGGCTGAATGCAGGAAAAAAGCCTACTTAAGTGATATAAGGCTATATAAGGCAAGGTTGAAAAACCTATAAACTACCTCTAACTTTAACTAAGCCAATGGAACGAGATCAACTAGCCTGGTGTTGTAATTGGTATTCGCGTCTGAACTTGTGACTCGGCGTTTAGAGCTAAAAATCCAAACTTACGATATAACGAATTTAATATATGAAATAAATTTTTCAATACACAATTTTGATTAATATATCTCTTGACCCACGCTATGGATTTTGATCAATTGACAATGCATCCAAAATCAGGGAATATTTTAATATAAGTTTTAGCATCCTACTGTAAAGTGTGGAATAACGAGAATTAAAAATATAATTATGTATATCTGTCTGCCATGACTGCTTATTACCCATGGCTGGTTCAATATATTTACATATTTTCCCTCTGATTTATTAAATTAATAAGCTGTATGTTAATGGAGAAAAATATGTCCCATTTTGTATTGATTTAATATATGAAAGTGAAATTGCAATATACACTTCTAAGCTGGAAGCGCTTCTAAGCTGAAAGCGCTTCTAAGCTGGAAGGGCTTCTAAGCTGGCTTTCTACGCTTCTAAGCTGGCTTTCTATGCTTCTAAGCTGGCTACGCTTCTCCTGAAGTATTCCATCTCTATGGATAAAGCGTTTTCAAACAATGATACTGAAGCCCGAAAAACTTTTATTTAAGTTTCAACCTCCTACACATAACCGCAGGTAATTGAAATCCATCTTTTACATGTCTGTAATGACAGCTTATAATTAAACAAGACATATTAATCATGCATAAAACATTGATTATAAAACACTTTCCAACTAAAATGCAATTTTATTTAAATATCTCTAAACTTCAGCACTGATATATTTTAAATTATCACAGTACTGAAATAATTTATTATATTTGAAACCGAAAAAAATGAACTTTATTCAAATGACGTCATCTAAATATAAATCGTCTGGCTCTCTATGTAAAAGTAATGAAAATTTCATTCATTTCAGTTACATTTCAGACTCAAGAGCTAAACAATTTTGCTTGGAGAAAGTTCAGCAATTCTTATACAACTTACCTTGCAATCACTTGTTTACATTCTCCACCCATTAACATTAGACTTCGTTGTAGATATAATTAAAGTGTGACGATCATTTAAAGTAAAAAATATTGAAATTGTGTTGGTACAGACAATAGATGCAAAGAAAATACGCAGAAATAAAATGGTTTTAGGACGGATGCAACACTAAATATAAATTTTAAAGAACTTTAAAAATCACGATTTTTACACAGGGAAAAAATATTTATGCCATATTTTATTTTGAAGTTGGTCACGTGATCCCTTCATATAACATTGGTGTAAATATTATTTAAAATACTACCGAACATATTTTGCTGACATTTTTTATGTATTTTATGGGATAATTTGAATATTTTCTAAAATTTTCGAAGCAATTTGTGAATTTTAATTTCGCTTAAAAAAATGCTTGGTAAGTTGAGTCCCATGGGGTTCAATGTATTTCACGTTTTCAAACCTGGTTCAATCCAAAACTAATTAGCTGATATTATTCACTTACATTTCCATATGCCCCACAGACCATCTCAGCAACATACTAAAATTTCATTTTGATAAAGTCATTTTTAAGACAGTTATCGTGAGAACGGGCAGACAGACAGACAGAATGAATGAACAAAGTCAGAAATACATTTCAACTATGTTGTAAAGTGTTTAAAATGGCTTAATCCATTTGCAAAGGTTTTTAATTGGCTTGTTAAACCTTATCGAGATCAGATTTTTAGATCAAATATTTAAGATTTTGTATATTAAATTTTTACCAAGTTTTATCTTAGATAGCGGTAGATATTTTCGTTAGTAATTCTTTACAATAATTCACACCCTTACGCAAATAGGAAAATATTTTTGAACTATTATTATCTCTGTCTGTTTTCTGTCTATAAAACTTTCAATGAAAAATATAAGCTATTCTTACACGAGAAACAATTTGAACCTTTACCCTCTGATTCAAAATAACTCCAACACCACTCTGTTTTCAACATTCATATACTCTTTTCCAGATCATATCTGTTGAAAACTGAATGCATTTCTCATTTTCAATCCAAATCCTGGGTCTTTGCAATAACTTTTACTGATAAAGTAATAGAAAATAACACCAACCGCGAAGTTATAAAAATAAAATACATCCTATTTAAATATGCAAATAAAATACAGCAGATCCATCACGTAGATTCCTTTGTTTCCCTCTAGCTGTCCTTCATCCATCCTATCAAAAGGGTTAAAGGATGAGGGGCAGTTCTTTCATCAACTTGTTATTTGTTTTTCGATGAAGATGCATTCGAAGGAAACATGCTTTTACGATTTATTTAAAATTTATTTCATCAAAGAGTTGGAAAAAGATTCTCTGCCAAGGTTTATAAAAATTATATGCATGTCGCATATAAAATAACACAAAAATACGAGGTAAAAATGTAAGAAGCGCAAAATAATGTGGCCTTATTTTTTAGAGGGTGTCATTAAGTGGTGATAATTTATTTAATTTCTATCAAAAGGATAATATTTACATGCCACTGATGAAGGACTTTAAAATGTCCGAAATGGCTTTAGTCTGTGTGTAATTTTTAAGTTCGTCATTAAAGGTGTTTTATTAAAGATATTTTAATTAACCAATTTTGGTTGTCTTTATTTTATTTATTTTATTTTAGAGCGATAATATTTATATTCATTCCGCATACTATTCGTACCATGGTTGCTGTATCGAAACTCACCAGTGTGTATAATACGTCGTCAACCTGTAAATAATATAATTATGATACATAAATATGAAAAATTCATCATTCTGAAATGATGAGAGAGTTATTTATGATTTTAATTATTTATTACAATTATATTCGAATCATTAGAATAATTATTAAAATAGTCATTAATAATTGACATTTAGTACATATTCTTACGTGTCTAATTTCATCAAAATTACTTCATCAACGAGAAATATTTTGAAAAATAAGCTCTGTCAAAGTTTTTAGACATTTCAGACATTTAAACATTCATTTCAAAATCATATAAACGTAAAATTTCCAAACATTTTTCAGCCTCAGTCGAAAGCCCAGCTCTCGACTGAGGCGGACAATATCTTTCATTCACAAGTAAAGTAACAGAAAATTACATAAATCACAAAGTTTGAAAAATATACTGCGCTCCATTCAAATATGCAAATATAATACAACAGATCTATCACTTGGGTTCCTTTGTTTGCCTCTACATATCCCCTATCCATTTTATCAAAGGACTTGAAGGGTGACAAGCCGATCTTTCATTGCCTTATTACTTGTTTGTCAGTGAATATGCATGCGAAAGAAACATGATTTTACGGTTTATTTAAAAGTATATAAGACATGAATAATTGCATGACAAAGGGAGAAACAAAATTCTGTTAAAGTTCGTACTTTATAAATAGAATATATTTTAAAATCAATTATAGCAATGTGTGGATTTTCTTGAAAACTTGCTAATCTGTATATAAAAGAACTGATGTCTCAAACGAGATTTCAACCATCAAACTCCATCTGTCCAGTCGACCATCTATCCATTGAGCTTTTTGCAGGAATTGATTATGATGGGTTCCGAGCCAGGTTCGAACTAGGGATCAGGTGCTTACAAGACCAACATTCTGAGATTAGACCAAAAGCTAGTTTCGAATCCGAACTTATAATTCGGGCACTGATTCCTAGCATCTTCGATCGATGTTTTGGCATGAACAGAGTCGGTTGTTGTATCTATAGTATTCCTTTTGCAGTTGAAGTCGACCTCAGAATTCTGATGATAAAATGATTTGAGATAAGTTTTGACGTAAAACATTTTAGGGTACGGGGAGTAAACTGCGAAATAAATATGAACGATGGATGAAACGAAAATATATAATGGAAATGCTACTATTCTCTCACCGACCGCCATATGCGCTATACGCCAGTATGTGTTTATGGTTTGCACGGACCGCACGGTGTAGTGAGTGATTCCAAGCGTTACATCTACAAGGTTTTAATCCACACTTTTCATCGTAGATAATTCGGTTATTTGCAGTAAGATTCGGATAAAATAAACTGATTTATCTATGGTACCATGTGCCATCGTCGCACACAACACACATGAACGTCTTCCCATTCGAAATATTCGAAAATTGTTTACATAAACTTATAGCAAGAAAGTCATCCTGTCTTAGAAAATTTGGAGATTGAGTATATCCAAATTGACTATCTATAATAGTGTATGTCAGGATGACGAAAGTAGGCCATACACTATTTCTTAAAATGTAAGACACTAATTATCGAACATTAAATACGTAGTATTTTTTACGTAGCTATGCTGCCGCATATTTTCTAGTTTCTAGTTATTATATCACCATATTTTCTTTATTATGGAAGTTAATGAAAACTATCTGGCAAATATCAAATGAATGTAGTTTGATCTGTTATGTCAGTTCTCAACTGGAGATACAAGTCAGACATTGATCTATTTACTATTTATCTTAAATTTGAATATACACAGTATTAAATATAATAATTTTAAATATTTTTCCCGGAATGTACAACTACTATTATTAATAATTATTTCCATGAAAAGTGGCACATAAGGTCATAAGTTTAACATGCTGCCTTCTGCAATTTTGTGCAATTCTTACTTCAACCCAGATCGCTCAACCTGCTTGTCTTCTCTTCTCGTCCATCATCCTTTCCCCATTTTATATAGAATATGCTTTATATTTAAACCTATAGATATCATATATTACTCAAAACATTATAGCTTTAAAATATTCTATTCGAGACCATATCTGCCAAAACATCCCAAAGATTTCTCAGTCTCAATTCAAATATGAACTCTAGATAATAAATTCCATTGTTAAGAAAATAACGGAAAACAGCATAAACTACAATGTTTAAAAATAAAGCAAGGATCCAGACAAAAATGCAAATAACATATGATAGATCTACCTTGCAGGTTCTTTGTTTGATTCTCTCCTGTCCTTCACCCATCTTATCAAGGGGTTGAAGGATGAGGGGACAGATCCTTCATTGCCTATTTATTTGTTTGTCAGAAAAAATGCAGTCGAAGGAAACATGCTTTTACGATTTACTTAAAAGTATGCGGAACTTGAATTATCGCAAGAAATAGTGACAAGATAAAGCAAACATGCATCTCCCTAGTTATAGAAATTTTACAGAATATTACTCACGTATTTCTGGAAAAGCATTGTTTCAAGGACTTATAACTATATATATTTAAGTTGCAAAGAATTCATGTCCTAAGCAAAATTTGAGCTATGTTTATCCACCTGGAATGTCAACGCTCTATCCGTTGAACATGAACAACAAGTTTCCTTCTACAGTTGACTCGAACAATGTAATGTGTAGAGCAGGTGGTTGGTGTTAATCTTGCTGTGTACTTGATGTGTGTTGTTAATCTTGCTGTGTATCTATTGAGCGATGAGTATGGTATGATTTTCTTCTATAGCTGACGTAGACTATAACATACATAAAGAAGGCCTCTACTACGATGAAATGTTACGTGTGCATACATCATATAAAAATAGAACTAGATAGAATATTTAGTAATTACTATGTTTAGAACTCGAATTATTAGAATTTTAGCTACTTTTCCATTTCGCCGGCGCAAATTTCGCCAAGCAGATTTATTGGCGACAACACACAATATACACACAAAAAAATGTTAATAAATGTTAGTAAGAAATGGCCGCGACTTGTTTTAAAAATGTGGTGGAAAAAGGTTACCAGCGGGGATATTCCGTTTGGCGTCGGTTGTAGTATTTTTGGCGACTTTATCGCCTTCGCCATCAAAATGGAAAAGTACCGAATTTTAATATTATATGATATCGTAAGGAAAATTAATTTATTAATTATTAATTTATTAATTAATTGATTAAGGATAATTCTCTGAACTATTGGAATAAAATATATGGGATAATTGCCATTTTGAATTACGCTTTGGATATTAATGTTATCACAATATTTTTCATTAATTCAGGTAACTCAATTACACCCAATGCCGTAATTAAGATGCTGCCAACCTAAAAAAATTAAAGAATTTTTGCAAAATATTTTTTAAAAATAATTTTGGTATTGGATACAAAAAATTGTTTTTTCGTTATGATTATAATTTTGATGCAAGTAGAATAAAACACACTGGACTATCAAACCATGCCAAAACCGAGTGAAGATTTATACTGTTGATATTTCTTGCTTGCCATAATGTTCTGCATGAGTCCCTGGCGTCTATTTTGCATATGTTTATATTGAACATGTGTAAGCATGTTTATATTGAAATGCATTTTTTAAGCATTGTCGAAAAGCATTGTTATTTTGAAAAGTATTGTTTATATTGAACACATGTTTATATTGAAAACGCATTTTTGACCGCATCACAATGCTTTCCATTTACATATACAGCAGAACTCATCTTTACCGTATAAAATGGAGCATAGGGTAAGACGGATAACATAAAATGCTGTTAAACGGTTGTTAATAAAGAAATTAATCCCATTGCATTGCTGTTAAATGCTCTATAAAAAAAATCGGGCATCTAAATAAATAATATAAATAAATTACTAAAATATTTAAATAAATTACTAATAAAATAAATTATCATTAAAAAATTATATTTCGCAGATAAGCAAGAATGTTATAAATGAAAACATATATTCCATCAGTAAGTGAAACTTGTGAACCGTTTGGTCAATCTGCGGCATTCGAATTTTTAGAGTCATCTTAGTGATAGTCTCAACGGCGTTTCCGACAGATAGCATTTCGATGTTCATCTTACTTCCTAGCCTGCCCATTTTATAAAGCCTTCTTCAACAATAACATAACTGAATGATCTGATTTCAAATACAGTCAATGACAAGCAGATCATCTTCTCCTTCCTTTACTTCACTCAGAAAGGTGAATGAAAAGTGACTTTTGATGGTTTCAATTACGCGATGAAATAAAGAATGAAACAAAGAATATTGCTCTTGCAACACCACCTACACCTTGGAGCATCTGTCCCGATTTAAAATGTAGCCAATGCTAAACATAGCTCATTCCCCTTTCCTTTTCGTACTCAGAAAAGTGACTTTTGATGCTATCAATTATGCCATGAAATAAAGAATGAAACAAAGAATATCGCTCTTGCAACACCTCCTACACCTTCGTGCACGTGTTATGATTTAAAATGTAGGCAATGATAGTTCCTTGCCCTTACTTTACCGTTCTCAGCAAGGTGATTGAAAGGTGATTTTCGATGCTTTCAATTACACGATGAAACAAAGAATATCTTACTTGCAAGACCACCTATACCTTGAAGCACATATCCCGATTAAAATGCATGCAATGACAAACATACTCCTTCCCCTTCCTTTACCGCCCACAGAAAGGGGATTGAAAGTTGATTTTTGATGCATTCAATTACGGAATGAATTAAAGAATATAACAAAAAATATCGCTTTTGCAACACCGCCTATACCTTGGAGCATGTTTTCTGATTTAAAATGTAGCAAATAACAAACATAACCCCTTCTCCATCCTTTACCGTCGTTCTCAACAAGATGAATGAAAGATGACTTTCGATTCTTTCAATTACGCGATGAAATAAAGTATGAAACAAAGAATAGCGTTCTTGCAGCACCGCCTACATCTTGAAACACGTGCCTCGATTTAAAATGTAGCAAATAACAGAAATAACCGAACTCTTCTTTACCTTTACCGTACTCAGCAAGAGGATTGAAAGTCGGACTTTGATGCTTCTAATTACACGATGAAAGAAAGACTAAAGAATAACAAGAAATATAAAACAAGACTATGGTACTTGCAATACCACCTACATAACTCTTTCCATTCCTTTATTGCACCCAGAAATGTGAATGAAAGGCGACATTTGATGTATTCAATTACGCGATGAAATATAAAATGAAACAAAAAGCATCGCTCTTGCAACACCACCTACACCTTGGAGCACATGCTTCAATTTAAAATATGCCAATGACAAGCATAGACCCTTCCTCTTCCTATACCGTACCCAGAAAGGTATGTGTTTGTTCTCTAGCCTAACACTTTTTAAAAATTGATTTATGAATCCAGGAAAGATCTCCAGATCACATGAAATAAAACAAATCCCATTGGATGGTGATTTTTAAGAGGATGCTTAGGATATATTTTAAGAGGATTTTTAACATTTACAGATCAAATTTAAGCCAGTTTAAACAGAATGCCGGTTTAAACAGAAGCCACTTAGAAGGTTTAAACAGAAGTGACTTACGAGGGGTCTCACTGGCATCTATGTGTTGAAGGAAAAGTTAAAAGAAAAAAAAATCCAGAGCTGCGAATGACGGTTTTTTCCTTATTTTTTCATTTCATAAGTGACAATTTTTACAGATATACATTTTAAGAGGAATCGTAAATATTGTGCAGTAAAAAACTAAACAAAATATTTAAAACTTGCTTTATTTTTATCCCTTCTATTAAATATCTAGTGAAAAATCTATCAGTTTGAATTCGAAGTGACACTTTCAACTATCTCTTTCAATGATCAATAAAGTACCACTGAATAACATAAACCAGAAAGTTTGAGAAATAAGCTACGGCTCATCTAAATATGTTAATAAAACACTCCAGATATATTACGTGAGCTCTTTTGTTCGATAGTCCGTCTGTCTCTCATCCTCCTTATCAAAGGGGTTGAAAGATGGGAGACAGAAGTTTCATCGTCGTTATTTGTTTGTCAGCGAAGATGTATGTTTCGAAAGAAAACAAGCTATGGCGTTTTATTTGAAAGAATGCATTTATTTGCGTGAAAGTGAGAAAATAATATCATTGGCATTTTATGCAGGCAACATATATATGCAAATCTATATCATACAGCTAAGTGAGATTAACGCTGAATTTGACCTACACTGTAAACTCACTTTTTTAGCTACGTTGTTGATAATTCCGTCAAACTATCAGAAAAGCTGCAATTAAAGACTTTCATGAAATTTCCAGTTCCATTTATGAAATATTCAGCTAATATATATATATATATATATATATATATATATATATATATTTTATTATTAAAATATATTTTTATTATATATATATATATAATAAAAATGAATAAATATAATAACACTAATTTAAACATTTGACAGTGTCATACCCTGGTTCATAAAACAATGCGAAGGAAAATAAAGTAAAGAAGATATGAAAGGAAATGTCTAACAAAAGGAAAACATTGCCACCATATAAGGTAATTGATGTATTAATTATTAATAATACACATGAATTTATTAACAATCAAGAGCGATACATACAAATCAAGTTCAAACATCAAAGTATTATCAAAATTTGGCGGCTCAAAATATTAAAATGACAATAAATAGAAAATAAAAGAAAAGATGTAATCCGAAAATATGGAATTGGATAGAACCTCTGTAGATCCATATTTTCAAGGATATTTGCATCCACAGAGGTTGGAAATGTGTTTCGCTCAACGATACAACCACATGACCGAAACATCGCCAAAAGATCCGACACTTTGCCAGACAGAAACATAAATGGAAATAAGAAATAATATTAGGCAACTGAGAAGAAGAGGAAGAGAGTGCATATAGCAAGCATGTCAGTTATCTATCCAACAATCCACAAGGATGCAGATAAAAATTAAAACTCATATATATATATATATATAACTATATATATAACTATATATCATAATATAATATATTAATCCTGTTAAGATGATTGAGTATTAAGTTACTTGAGTATAGGCGTACTACGTAACTTAATACTCAATCATCTTAACAGGATTAAAAGATTAAATACAACCAAGACCGAACGCATTATATGCGAACGTAATTTGGTATGTGAAGCGAAAAAACAGCTATATCCGTTACATTTCCTAAAGCATTATTATGAAAAATCATACAAAAAGTATGATCAGGACTTTTATGCAAAATTCTATGAACTATTATAGTTACGTCACGCTAGATGCAAAAAGATTAACTGTGACATGTATCTTAACCGTAACATGTTATAAGGACTTACAAGGACTTGCACGTAATGAAAAGTCAGTGCTGATATGGATGTTATAGGTTGTTTAGACATTAGGCATCCAAGTAGTCTTGCTATTAGTATCGTTTCATGTTGGTGATCTGGGTTTTCAAGTACGTTTTTCAATGGATTGAATTTGGCTTTTTCAATGGATTGGATTTGCTTTTTCAGTGGATTGGATTTTGCTTTTCCAGCGTTGGTATATGGAGGACTGCTTCAGGCGAGTCTGGTTCCGGGAACGTTTCCTGGGATTAAAAGCGTGCTTCAACCGGGAACAAGGGGTTGTAATCCCCCTTGGCCGTTCGACTTCCTTGTAAGCATCCCCATCCATTTTTACTTCTTTCATTTCTTATTCATTTGAATCCATATATATATATATATATATATATATATATATATATATATATATATATATATATATATATATATATATATATATATATATATATATATATATATATACATACATATATATATATATATCATAATTATTAGAAAATTTACTTCCCATTATGAACCGCCGATTTCCCTAAAATGTTCAGTAACACTCTTACAAATCTTTTATAGTGTATAAATATTGAGTAAATTTAAAGTTTAGAAATTTGGATCGAAAATTTTATAAATTTCAGAACTGATAATACCAACAATCTTACAGCTATAATTCAAGAACGATTAGACACACAAAATTCATTTTTATACCATCATTAGTAGGAAGAAACATACTAATGTGTCTTATTTAACTATATTTGTGTATAACCTCTCGTTCTAAAGATTTTTTAATTTATAGTTATAGCAGACGATATTTTTATGTTTTATAATTCCGGTTCCTTTTCCACAACCAGTTTATTTTCCATTTTCAGCTTCAAAAATTTCCTTGAAACGTCAATGTATCGGGATTGTCTTGAGATACAGCTTAGATAATGAATGATATGGATTAATCATTAAATGCTATAGGAGATGATTTACTAATCATTTCCAGTTCCGGTTCTAGAGATGTCACTTTAGATTCAAATTAGACTCTGCATTACATTTCGGAATGTGTTGGGAGGTTCCCTATGTATTTCCACTCCGCTTTTGTTCAATTTCTGATTAAAAAAAAAGCACTTTCCTTGAAATATCTTCCTTTTCAGAAATGGATGTGGATAGATCTCAGATGATTACTGATAAGAATTCAACATTAATTTTCAGTGCGAGTAGGGGATATGACTAAGAATTTTCATTTCCAATTCCAGAGTTGTTCGAATTAAATAAAATTAATTTTTCCTTGCAATATCAATTTCTCAGAATTGACTTTAGATAGGGTTTAAATGATGACTATTATGGATTCAGCATTGCATGTCAGTGGGTGTAGAGGGCGTCGTTAAGAATGTCCACTTCCGGTTTTGAAGATGTAACTTGTGACTTCTCGGAGAATTCGTCTGATAGTAAAGAAAAGTATGCAAAAGAAAATAAAAACACTTTGTTCCTTCAAAAATTAAATTTAAAGAAATAATTATATGATATATAAAACTATATATGATGTATGAAAATGTAACATGATTTTTAAAATGCCATAACGAGAAAAATATATAAATTATGTTGGTACGCATTTAATTAAATTAAAGATTGAGCATATATGAAACGCATCGTCTCCAGCAAGACTCTATTGCTTTTTTTTTTTTTTGCTAGTATCTTCTTTTTTTCCTTTTTATAAGTCACTGATAAAAACATCTACTTTCCCATACAAAACATTTCATATACACTATCTTGAGCAATTCTCAATATTGAATTCAATCTCTCGAAAATGTTTTCATTGATAGGTAGAGCAACAACGCAAAATAAACTGAAAAGTAAACTACTACTGGCTCAAACATTTGAATAAAATAAGATGTACTATATATATATATATATATATATATATATATATATATATATATATATATATATATATATATATATATATATATATATATATATATATATATATATATATATATATATATATATATATATATATATATATATATATATATATATATATATATATATCATATAAAATCCAGTAAACAAATTCAAAAAGAATTCCTATGCATATCCACAAAAATCAAAGGCACTACTCAGGAAAAGGCGCCAAGCCGCTCTATACTCCGAAGCAGAATGTAATCCAAGAAAAAGAAGATTTAAAGGAACTTGGGATAACCAAATGCTTTGCATTTAATGGTTGGGGAGGATTGCGACTCCCCCTCCCGTTTAAAGCTGCTTTTCCAGCCTAGGCAAACGCTCACGGTACCAATGCAAAGCAAAGGTTGGTCCCCAATGCGTGCTAATACGAAGGCACCCGGATACGGAAGAACAAGACCAACCAAACAGAAGGAAACTGGACCAAAAGTGAATCCTACCCAACTCGCTATCATATATATGTTTATTTTACGCATGCGTGCAATCTTAGCAGGTACGCATAAACTTTATTTACTTGCAAATTGAAGTAAACTGTCAAAATCTACATGATCCTTGAAAATCGATCTATAGCAATCCTTTAAGAAATATATAGGATAATGTTTATATAAAGCCTCTGTTATGATTTTAATATTGCTATTATTGCAATCTTTTTTAAACGTGTTGTAAATTTGATTTCTCTTGAAGTGTCCGAGTATGATATTTCTGAAAGTATTTTTGGTAAGATTTGTTTTCCAATCGATGAGATGATTTATCTTCATTTTATATAATTCTCTTTTGTCGTATAACGTTGTATAATGACCATATAATCCATGTGTTTTTATTGAGATGTCCAGAAAATTTACCGCTTCATTTTCTTCTTTATAATTTTCAATTAATTCCAATTCCGGTGGGTAAAATGTGAAATCGAAATTGGTGGTGGTTTCATAACTCCCCAATAGCACATCGTCAACAAACCGGAAATATGGTATCTCTGACAAAATATGGGTTCTTTTTCATATGTTGAGAGGTAAATATCGGCCAAGATTGATGAACAGGCTCCTCCCATTGGGATTCCCTTTATTTGTCGGTAATAATTATTTCCGTTATATAGAATATTTTCTTTTAATACCAGTTCAATAAGATCAAGGTATCTTCGATAAGTAATAAAATCCTTCAAATCATATTCTTCATGTAATTTTTCCAAGATTGAGTATAAATTAGATAAATCAATGTTGTTAAATAGGTCGCGGAAATCAAAGCTTTTAAAACATATATTTTTATTACAATGTTTTAATCGATCGATAACTTCTACTCCATTTTTGATCATGACATGATTCTGTTTTTTGATGTTTTCCATCACAAACTTGAGGATGTTCAATAGTCGTTTATTAGCTATTGTCAGATATGATCCACAGCCAACGGTAACTGTACGGAATTTTACAGGCTCTTTATGCATCTTTGGAATGAGGTTTAAATATGGAAATTTAACAGTTTTTATTTCATTACCGATTCGTTTGTACAAAGCTTTAATCCTATTGGATAGAACATTCCCATTATTATGTAAAGGGGTGTACATAGTACTGTCTAGATAGCAGTGAAGAAGTGTATCCATGTAAAACTTTTTGCATGTAAATGCAAAATGTGATACCATCTTGTCAGTATAAGTTATAGCAAAATTTTCTTTTATAGTTTGTATAGCTGCAGGTATTGAAAGATTCCTAATTCTGTTATTTTGTCTGATGTAATAAAACTGAAATTCTTTTGAAAAATTATATTTCCATTCATGAAAGGCTTGAATAGGTAAACTGTGTTTTACTGCTATTTTATAAATAAATTCTTCTAGATCTTGATTGAAATTTTCGATTACTTGGTTATATTCTTGTGATCTGTATTTAGTTCCGAGTTTGAAAATATTTTTTAGAGTTTTATCTGAGATAATATCCAGATCACCTGTAATGATGTGATTGTGATAAGGATCTTTAAGTTTGCTATCAGTGCATTTGCATTCTGTTGTTTTAGTATCCAATTCTTTACATATATTGTTGTAGTTGAAGAATCTTCTACCGTTTGTGCGCACAAAGCGGTAAGTCAATTTTACCTTAAGATCCTGAACAGGTAAGAAAGTTTTGATATTGTAAAGTATCGATTTAAAGGGAATTCCATCAAATTTCTTATTTCGGAATGTGGTTATAAAATATTCCATACTTTGCTTGTTCTGTATTCTGGGTTTTAATCTAATTTGAAATTTTCTGGCCCTCAAATCTCATCGAAAAAATCTCATCGATTGGAAAACAAATCTTACCAAAAATACTTTCAGAAATATCATACTCGGACACTTCAAGAGAAATCAAATTTACAACACGTTTAAAAAAGATTGCAATAATAGCAATATTAAAATCATAACAGAGGCTTTATATAAACATTATCCTATATATTTCTTAAAGGATTGCTATAGATCGATTTTCAAGGATCATGTAGATTTTGACAGTTTACTTCAATTTGCAAGTAAATAAAGTTTATGCGTACCTGCTAAGATTGCACGCATGCGTAAAATGAACATATATATGATAGCGAGTTGGGTAGGATTCACTTTTGGTCCAGTTTCCTTCTGTTTGGTTGGTCTTGTTCTTCCGTATCCGGGTGCCTTCGTATTAGCACGCATTGGGGACCAACCTTTGCTTTGCATTGGTACCGTGAGCGTTTGCCTAGGCTGGAAAAGCAGCTTTAAACGGGAGGGGGAGTCGCAATCCTCCCCAACCATTAAATGCAAAGCATTTGGTTATCCCAAGTTCCTTTAAATCTTCTTTTTCTTGGATTATATATATATATATATATATATTCGCGAAGATGTGTTTTTTATCAATCGTATCAAAAGGGTTCGGGAAAAAGATCATATCTTGAAATTTATTTGGTTAAATCCTAGCATGTATTAAAAAAAATACGTTATATTTAACATAAACTAAAAAAGAATATGAATTACAAATCACAAGGAAATGCTACTGACATTTTATATCACGCCAGAAAATGTACTCTCCGTTGCCCGGGATTTAAAGCAGGTATTAATTAGATCCATAAATTCAATTTTTCAAAAATATTAGTCATTTATTTGAAAATCAAGGATAAAATTAACTGCTGTGCAAACCGCACATACAAAACGCAATACACGTAATAAACGTAATGTATTGAATGGCTATATATCAGCGAATCTTCATGAGAACTTCACTTTCCTCACAAATCATGATAACATTATGCTGTATTAAAAATATAAGAATGTTATATTTTTAATTTGCAAAGTCCGATTAATAAAATTATCTTCTTCGGACAAATTGTTGTATTTCCGTCTCGTACCAATATTTGAAAAGTCACCAAAGATTTTAAGGTAAATATATCACTGCTTCCCCTAGAAACAGACAAGTTGTAACGTTAGTTGCGACACCCATTGTACAACAACCTCCGAACCGGAGAATGAAGTCCTTTGCCAACGATATCGATAATCATGAATGTTGTGTTTTTCTTCATCTTCGGCCGAGACCGAGTGACCTACCCGAAGGTGTAAGGTATCTATTTGGACGGTCGGGAAGTGCCACCTAATTTAGAACGGAACCCAGTAGAGACGGTATCCTCAAGGGCATTACCTACTGAAAAACCCTTCTTTCGGAAGGATTTTTTTCAGACCTACATATTTAACGTGCCCGTAATCAGCGTGAACACGGAACAGTTTAGCCAGAGCCGGGAATCGAACTCAGGTCGTCCGAGTGCAATTCTTGCGCGCTAATCACGTGATGTCAAAGTAGAACCGTAAGTCATGGTAAAATTTACGATCGCTAAGAAATCGTGTTTAAACATAAAATAACAGAAAAACTAATTCGAAATTTTAAGAAATCTCACAGAAGTCCGTCGTACCGGGAGTTTATCTAATACTGTACCTAATTTCGTCAGTGGCTGAAGTTTAGATCTTTCGTTACAAACGACATGCATATACAAACAGACACACAAGTAAGGGGACATAAAAACATAATTTTTCATTATATAAAAAATATATGTTTTTAATATATTTTTAATATATTTTTACATATGCTATTATTTTACGAAGTTTGTGATTTAGTTATATTTTACTTCTGTAAGGATTGTTGTAATAACGCATATGATCGCCTAATACTCGATTCAAAAATACAAACCACATATCAAAGTCATAGGTATATCACATAAACTACATCAAACCACATATTGATTTTTACATGGTATATCACTTTTGCTTTCTCATAGACTATGAATCGGCTTCTCTAAATTTTCTTAATTTGGCAGTCGAAGCAAGAATATTCGTCCTACATTTATTTGCAAAGAAATAATTTTGAGAATTCATGGAATAATAAATGAATTAAAATACAAATTACTTGGTTGTAAAAATATTTTAGTAATAGACATTGTCAACCTTGTCTCCCCTGACATTTGTTACTCAGTTGACGCAATTTGTAATTGCAAAATATATAAGAAATTTATGATAAATGTATATTATAAATATATAAGAAGTATATTGTAATATATATAAGAGGGTACAGAGAACAGTTCTGTATATTCTTATTTGCAAAGAAATAATTTTGAACCTTTATTTCGAATAATAAATTAATAAAAATAGAGTTACATGGTCGTAAAAATATTTTTGTAGACACTGTCAACCTTGTCTCCCCTGGCACTTTGGCACTGAGTAGATGCAACATGTAATTGTAAAATCATAAAATTGATGAAGGTAACAAAATACAGGATATTTTTTAACCCGTATACGCGCACATATTTTTATTATGATTACATTGTATTTACCGAAATAAGATGAACGAAATATTTTATGTTTGGTATTTATCGACCCTTTCTAAAACTGGAACTGCGGATTTCAAAAGAAAAAAAAATCGTAACATTCCTCTGGCTCACTTCAACTGTCAACAATATCTTTCACCGGCAAATGAAATAACAAAAATTACACAATCTAAACTGTTTGAAAAATAAAGCTCGACTAATCCAAATATGGGAATAAAGTACCAGGTCTACTATGTGGGTGTTCTTTTGTTTGACTGAGTCTCTCGTCGGCTGAGGGGAAATATTTCATCACTTGTTTTTTGCTTGATGGAAAACTTGTATTCACTTCAAACATATTTCCGAATCTTATTTAAAATTATTTGAAATAATAATGTAATTGCATGAAAGTGCAAAAAATAAATAAAAGTATCCTAAAAAATATTCTGCAAAATATCCTAAGCCTAAATGGAAATGCATTCCCCTTTACAATATTTGTAAAGTCTAAATCAAACTACATGATTCCACTTAACATGATCTGTTAAGCTTAATTCGAACTGTATTATTATCCATACGATTATTTGTAATACCTAACTCGAACTACATTATTCCCCTTTACATCATTAGTAAAGCTGAAATCGAACTGTATAATTCCACTTTACATTATTTGTAAAGCCTAAATCGAACTATATTATTCTACTTCACATAATTTGTAAAGCCTAAATCGAACTGTATTATTCCCCTTTACATCACTTGTAAAGCCTAAATCACACTGTATTATCCCCATATCATTAGTAAATCCTAAATTGAACTGTATTATTCTCCTTTACATAATTTGTAAAGCCTACATCTAACATTTTTTACCCTTTACATTATTTGTAAAGCCTAATTCGAATTGTGTTATTCCCCTTCACATTATTTGTAAAGTATCTCATAGACATATTGAATATATAGTTTTGACTCTCGAATCAAATTTAAGCTCCTGCCACTCTCTCACATTGATAAACAAATTACCATGAAATAATATAAAACACAAAATTTGAAAAATAAACCACTCTTTCAAATATATAGAAAAAATTGCGGCATATCTGTCACGTGGGCTCCTTTGTTCGCCAGACTCTGTCACTCTTCCTTCTTATCAGAGAAGTTGAAGGATGAAGGACAGGTCTTTCATTGCGCTTGTATTTGTTGGAAGGTGGTAATATACTGAAGATAAACCAGTGTTTTCGCGTTTTATTTTTATAAATAGATCTCCAAAAATACTTCAACAAATTAAAGTTTCTTGATTAACAATATGGATTATTCGCAATATTTGTATTTCCTTCATAGTTTCTATTCTATTTACAAAAATATATATATATTTTATCAGAAAATGTTACAAAAATATATTATATAACTATTATATTATATAAATATTTTGCTAACTGGTCTCTGTTTCAGGTTTTAATTTTGTTTTCGTCATATTTAATATACACAGCTCAAAGTTTCATCGAAGGAATATTACATTTGTACGCATAATTAAATTGCAAGCATTTCATACTTTGCCAAAAGTTATGCCTACCCCCATAGTATTTATTGTGTCAAACTTATAGTTTCTTTCAAATTAAATAAAAAATGTTAATAATACATTAGTATAATTATAAAATACAGTTATATTTACCTGAAATCATACTTTAAGAAAATGATCAATTAATTGTGTGTTTCCCCCTGGGTTCAATATTTTACCAAACCATTGTTTATTATTGATAACCACCATATTTAAAATTAACTTATCCGTCTCAGAGAAGGATTAAATAAGAGGACGAATGAAGGAGAAAAATTACAATTAGAAACAAAAATTAAAAATTAAAAAATAAATTATGAGAAAAGGCAAGTTTTTTAATATACTACTTTACACAATAGTGGCGCACGGGAGAGTAGAAGATAAAGTTTAATCATGCACCAAATTCATCCAAATTGAGGGTATAGACAAATTCAATTCATATCAATATTATAAAAATCTTCTCAATATACAAAATTATTATTCTGCAAAAGTTTTTAAACTATTTCATCTGCCTACACCCCCATTTTCTGTTTCAAATTTTCATAATGTCAATTTCGGATAATGACAAGATTTATTTGATATTATTTTGAATTCAATCTGCCGGCACCCTCATTTTCCCTTTTAATTTTGTATAACACCAATTTCGGATTATGATAAGATTTATATAACATTGTTTTGAATTAAATCTGCCTAGAACCTAATTTTTTTTCTTTGCGTAGTATCAATTCCGAGTTATGATAAGATTTATATAATATTGTTTCAAATTAAATTTGCCCACACCCATCATTTTACCTTTTCATGTTATATAATATCAATTTTGGTTAATGATAATATTTATATAGAATTGCTTTGAATGGAGTCGTCCTACACCCTCATGTTGCCTCACTTTCGCATGTGATAAACATTTATTTTATTCCTACGCCATGCGCCACTTTTGTGTAGGGGAGGATGTTGAAAAACTTGCTTTTTCTCATAATCTACGCTACTTAAAATTGATATTTACCCATTTAAAAATATTGTAATTATGGTTTATAAAGAGCTTTACTGCCCCCACCGGGAATCGAACCATGAATATCTGAACTGGTCAGCCGACGCTCCACCGTTGAGCAACTAGGACAAAATTGCAAGCTCTTATCGTCAAAGCTCTGCACTCTCCACCCTCTTATGTCAGATTGGCGGGCAACCGACAATCTGTCTGACCACCTCCTACTCTTTTTACCTCAAATTAGCCTCCTAATGTTATTATTTTTACCCAAGTTAGTATCCTGTGTGGTCGTTATTCTCTCAATTTGAAATTGGCCCTCCATCTTCTAGAGTCCACTGAATCCGTACTAGTCGTACTAGGGTCACTTTCAGACCCCCTGCATCTTTTCACTAATCTACAGGGTTGATTTGTTCGGGCGCCATTGTAAAGTGCTTTTCTGTCCCAGCCGGGAATCGAACCTTGAATCTCTGAACTGGCCAGCCGACGTTCTACCGTTGAGCTACTGGAACGAAATTGCAAGCTATTATCGTCGAAGTGGATGGACTCTGCAGATTTAAAATGTCTATTTGAGAGCCTCTCAAATTCAAGCGTTATGAAACTGTATTCCAACATCACTTTAATAAAAACGGCCTTACTGGAGAAATATTTGAAAACATATTTCTAAATTTCGAGACCAGCGCTCTGCTGACTGAGACTTATATGTATAGTTTGAAATAACAATTTAACGGCTTCTAAAATTTTGAGACCTAGCCGCAAGCCCCATGTCTTCTTAGATAAAGACAACATTCCCAGGGAAATTCGAATTGTAAACCTCTAAATCTAGAAATCAGAGGGTAAATTCTCATCCCGCCCTTGCCTAATAAAATTCCCTATTTCCCCCCTTTCATTTTTGTTCCCTATTTGCCCTTATTTTTCATTTATGATTTATTTGCCTGATTGCTTTTAATAATGTTCACAATATATTCCTCCTTACACGTGTTTCCGTACACACGTATAACAATCATATCATTTCCCCGTTCATGCGTGAACTTCCCTTGGAACGTTCCCTTGGAATAGGATGGAATATAAACTCATCTCAATACATGAAAAACATGCGTTTTACCAATATCTATTCTAATTCAAAAATAGGAACCATACCCCCTTAAACAATCTCATTATTTGCACGCTTATCCAGCCATCACTGCAGAAGGATTCTTTTCAGAGAGCGAAAAACCACAATTACACAAACAACGAAAAAATAAGAGCATTGCCATACGCTATCTTCTGAAAGAAGAACCCCAGACAGATCATAAGCGCTTATTAGTTCAGCAGACTACGTAACGCGGTACCTTATCGGAGGGGATGATAGACGAGCGGCATATATCGTCTGTCGCGTTGGGGAACGTCACTCAACGGGAAAGTTCTTAAGAATGGAGAGGCGGCAAAAATGTTTATTTTCGTTTTGAAACTACTGAGCGCAATGCGAATGCAGAATAGGAGATGCTGATGGAGGATTAGCATATAAATTAGAAGTTAGGTAATAGTTTTAGAGGTAAGAAAAGGGAAATAATGTAATCGGCAACATCTGTACAAGGTGCTTAAAAAAAGTGATCATTTTTTTTTAAATAGTCAGCGCTATGTGTTTTAAAAATTGTTTTAAATCGTAAGCAGATATTTTTTCAAACATTTAATTAATGCGAAATTGTACAAATAACAAAAAAATTATCCAAATCACGTAAAATACATAAATATACCCAAATCACACAAATTACATAAAAATTACACGGATCACACAAATTACATAAAAATTAACCAAATCACACAAATTACATAAAAATTATCCAAATCTCACAAATTACAAACAATTATCCAAATTACATAAATATTACACGAATCACACAAATTAATGTGGCAATTAATATGACAATTAATGTACACATATTAGCATAAAAATACAGATTTTTTTTTATCTAACCATAATTAAGTGCATACGTCTACTTAAAAAATACATAAAATATCGTATCCATTAAAGAAATTGAAATTTCAAGAATAGAAAATCGTAACTATATTAATGAAACAAATTTGTAGGGTTCGTATATCAATTAAATCGCGGTTTACTATAAAGAGGAAAACACAAATGACACTAAATATTTTATTTGTGTGTGTTTCTTAAAGTTTTTCGAATATTGCTTTGTAAATGCGTGGTTTATTGGTGTAAGTCGGGAATTTTTTTTTTGTTCTTCGCACTTTTTTATCGGTACAGATGATAAACCAGTTAATTATTCCAATAAAGTGTATAAAAATATGTTTTGGGTGATTAGATATGTTGTTTTAAATGATTCGTATAAAATGCTAGATTTCGTATTATATGGAAATATCTCCAACAGTTTTGAAAATATCTTAGACAAACTTTTCTTACGATACAAAATAATTTTCCAATTGGAAAGTATCCAGCACTATTAGTTAAAAAGTTATAAGTCTGATCAGTGTTTTGAACACTTTGTATAAGAAAATAAATATTGCGTAATTCCGTTTCTCCTTCTTTTGAACTAAAGTGGTCTAATCAAACAATTAAGAAAAATGCAAATATTAAATAAAATATTGCAAACAATATCTTAAAAATGCAAATAACTTAATTGAAAGCAATTACAATTTTAACAATTTTGCTTTCATTTTTATGGACATCCCTGCATTATAAGGTTCGAATCTCCCTTTTAAAGCAAGGCCCGTTTTTCTGCAGTTCCCGTTTTTCCCAGGACAGACCAATGTTAGCACATGTAAGGTTTTCCGCAAATAATTAAAATCGTTTTCCGCAAATAATTAAAAATCTATGTATTTTTTTTTATCATAATGTGCATTGAAAGTTGTACATTTCATGTAAGACTTTTACATATTAAACACATAATTTTAGTTTTAAATTCCTTACACATGCACACAGATGGACTTCGACGATTGCCTGCATCGTCTTCGAGTACCCGCGGTTACCCAACCCGATGCAGGGTTCGAAGCAGGTCAGTTTCAGTTCGGGTTTTCTTTATTACTTTCCTTTTATACATAATGTATAAGGAAAGTATTGTGATGGGGTCGAAAATTCGAAATCGAGTTGCAGACGGGAGAGCAGATTTCAAGCATCCCTGATCACGAATCAAACATTTTTGAAGTGATGTGTGTGTGTGTGTGTGTGTGTGTGTCAGTGAGACTGTGGAGACGATAACTAACGAACGAGCGGACCGATTCGAACCAAATTTGGTACAAAAATCACAATCCGTAAACACTGGAAGTCTATTGCTTTTATACGTAATCGAATGTTCAGAACCCCCCTAAATTTTCAAATAAAATTTTGAAAAAATCGTCAAAAAATCAAAACCACTAATAAAGTTACGCAAATAGACATTTCTTATGTAATTTTTTATTAGAAAACGATTGACATAAATTTTAGAACGCTAACATGAACCGTTCTCGAGATATTGTACATTTTTCAAAAAAATTATTAAAAAGTCATTTAAAATGAAAAAAAATAGTTCCTATTGAGAAACATGTTCACTTTTCATATGTAATACCATGCGATAAATTGGGTGACATCATTCTCTTGGATCTAGCTCGTTCCATTCATGAAAAAAGATACTTTGAGTAATACTTTTGTATTTGAACGCCAATAGTCATTTATCTGCTGTAAGAACAACTTATTTTTTCGTCCATAACGCTTGGCGAGATTTTGGCGACGAATTTGGTGGAATGTCGCCAACTTGGCGACTTTTTGAAATGTTGCCAAATTAACGAAAATCTCGCCAAATGGATAAAAATGACGCTAAATCAATGAAAATAATAACTAATTGCCGAAAATTCAATATCTTGGAAAGAATATTAGTATCTACTATAAGAAAAACCTATTTTTTTACTGTAAAAGTAGTGAATTCATCACATTATATAAGGAAAGTCATATGTTGCCCACATCAGATTTTTTTTCAAGTTACGGGTCGGGTTTTCGTTACTTTTATAGCTGCGGGCTGATCGAGTTAAGGATGATGCAATCAAAAAATATCTTTAATGACTATACTTTATCACATTTTTATGACAGTAATTGAATATAAATGCGTAAACGGAAATAATAAACTATATACAGCAGACAATTTTGCACATTGATTTCTGATTTAGAAACTGTTGAATTAAATTTTGAAATACAATTTCTCTGTGGGCCGAAGATGGGGTATTTTTGTAACAAGCTGCGGGTTAAAGTAGAAAATAATTTTGTTGCGTGTTCGCGTCTGGTTGGTAGTCAAAAATTTTCTTTGTTGCGGGTGCGAGCCGGATTAAATTCGACTCGCGCAGACCTCTAGAATGGACATATTTTCATAGTGTAGATGGTAAGTAGAACCTATCGCGATGTTTCGGCAAGAACATGGACCTTGCACAACATCTGAAATGGACCCTGTTCTCAACGACGTAAGCCACACCATAATTTACTTTACACCTTTGTTTTGAATTTATTTCTACCTTTACAGGTTCTTTATTTGCATGAGCAGCAAACCATATCCTTTTGGGGGTTTCTTTCAAAGAGCAAATATTCAAAATTGAACAAACAAAAGGGGTAAATTACCATGTGCTTCCTCCGAAGAAAACTCCTAGACATATCATAACCGGTTATTAATTAAGTAGTCTGCACAATTCTGTACCGTATCGAGGGCGGATGATGATGGACGAACTGCATATTTCTTCTCTCGTAGAAGGGGGGCGTCACTCAACGGAAGCGTTCTTAAAAAATATGGAATACTATTTATTTTGCTTCTGAAGCTACCGTGTATGGCGTCTAGTATCGGCAATATTAGTAATCATTTACATATAAATCGGAAGTTACTTGAAGGTTTTAATGGTAAGCAAAAAAGTAAAAATTAAAAGACTATAAAATATCCCCGCCGTTGCCCGGTACTTAATAAGTACCTGCAACTTACATAATACAGATACATATTAGATACAATCTAAACAAGCTTTTTTGATACGTCCTAAATGAGTTTTTTATACGCCCTAAATGAGTTTTTTGATACGCCCTAAATGAGGTTTTTATACGCCGTAAATGAGCTTTTCTTATACGCCCTAAATGAGCTATTTTGATACGCCCCAAATGAACATTTTATACGCTCTAAATGGGCCTTTTTTATATGCTCTAAATGAGCGTTTTGTATACGCACTAACTAAGATTTTTTTGATACGCACTAAATTATATAGATTTAAAGATATACCTTAACACTAGAACGACAGAAGCGGTCATTTTGACAGCATAAATACTTTGACCGCTGCCGTCGTTCTAGGAAGATCGTCGATTTGTTCTATTATTATAAAACCTAGAATAATTTTCTTCTGTGTTTTCAATAATTTTAAGAAAATAAGAAAAGTCATAAAATTTCAGTGGGCTGGAATTAGCCGTTTTGGAGGAATTGTTTCTCAAAGTAGTTATACGATCAAAATGACCGCTTCCGTCGTTCTAGTGTTAAATAAGCAAGTTGCTATTCGTTATTCATGCGTCCAAATATCTGGTTTGTCGATCGTTGGCAGTACGACTCATAAATATATTAAATGCTTTATTTGCTACATTTTTTAATTTCGAGAAGTTTAAAAAGATATATTCAAATAGTTAGCCTTCTGGATTGCTTAAAATATACACTAATAAATGAAAATTCCTGAAGTGGCAAAAAAACAGAAAAACAAAATCATTTTTTCCAGAAGTAAAATTTGCAAAATAAATTGCTCTCTCGACGACTTTTCAGCCGATTTAAGTCAAATTTTTACAGCCCACTGTATTTTAAAATATTTTTAAAATTTTGAAATGTATATTAAAAATTAAAAATATTGACTTTAGATGGAGTGAAAAAATAAAAATAATGACCACCCATGAGTGGTTTACTGTTAAAAGTTATTATAAGCATAACACTAGTTTATACCAAATACTGAACCATTGAACTGTAAAACATCTCGAACGGTAATCTTTAACCTCATTGTTATAGCACCGTCCATAGTGTGCAATCGAATTGATACAATAGCGTTGTTGTTGTCGAGACCCAGACCGTCCGACCTACTAGAAAGGTGTAAGGTAACCGTTTGGATAAGGTAACCGAAAGCATAAGGTAACCGAAAGATGTAAGGCAACAGGGAAATGCCACCCACTTTAGACCGGAACCCAGTAGGGGAAGCATCCACAGGGACCGTTACCTCCTTCCCCTTCCACCAACCTCTCGAAAGGACTTATTGACCCACATGTTTAACCTTATCGCACTCCGCGAGAACACGGCGGCAGCTTGGGCAGTGTTGGGAATCAAACCCCAGCCTACCGAGTGCATTTCCCGCGCGCGAACCACTGGGCTACCGCACCCTTGATACAATACGTGAAAAACCCAGACCACACGACTGACCCGAAAGTTTACAGCTATTTGTGTGAACGGTAATACGATAGCGTGGAGAAACTGTTGAAATTCCGTCAGCTCATCTAATAAGAATGATAGAATTTATTACATTTCAATATTTTTACAAATATTAACATGTCAACAGTTTATATTCATCCTATTTTACATTAGAAATAAAATTTCATATACAAATCCAAACAAATTTCTTCTTTTGTCTTAATAAACAGTACTGTCGAAGACAAAATTATTTAAAAAAAAATAAAACTGTAAATTAACTATAAAAATGATTTTCTTGTATAAATAACAGAAATTTAGTTTCGTCAAAAATCTATATAATATTTTAAACATTTAATTTGGCAATTCTCCCTCTACCTAGAGACCTTATGCCTAATATGTAAGCTATTTATAACTAAATAACAGTTTTAGAATATTTTTGTAAAGTTTCAAACACCCATATTAGATGATTTGTAATTTATATTATTTTAAAAAGAAACGAATACATATATATCTGCTAAAACCAACTTTCGGTACAACTGTTTAAATTAGTATTTTTTTCCAAATGCCCCCAAATTCACTCTCTTGGGAAATCAAGCAATCGACTACATCAAGAACACATTCCTTATTTATTGCAACCAATATTCTGATAGTGTTTTACTTGACAGAATGAATTATGGGAATGATTAGATGTTGATTGGCTGAATAAGGTCATGTGACTGTGAACAGAAGTAACCGTGTAGGTAACAAGACAGTTGAAATCAATAAACAAATGGTTTGGAAGAGCATTAGAGGAAATAGTGTTCTACTGATTTGACTTTATTTGCAATTTCCTGGAGAATAAAGAAGATGGATTTTTCTTTGGAAGCAGATAAACATTTTGATAAGTTTTATATAAAATACGTATAATAAATTGTATATAAAATAAGCATTGTTTTTCAACTTTTATACAGCTTATATAATTTTTTTGCAAAAAGATAAATATGCGAGATATGTAAAATAAAAAAATATGTAATTATCAACATTTGTACTAAATATATGGCCTATTCCCAAATATTTTATGACATTTGCTGCTAAATATTTGCTGTTACTCTTGGGCTATTGCACATTTTCTAAGGATACTACAGTTTATAAAATCTTCCTCAGATAATTTGCGTGAGTTTAATGGAAATCGACAATAAACGACCATTTTCAATTTAGTATAGGTGAATCGACTACCACAATTTGTAAATCAGCCTATATATTTTGCACTTTGGAATGTTTTGGTTCATTTATGAAAACAAGTTGTAGACATTTTATATAACCTTGACTAGCGAAAAGAACAATCCATTAAAAACCTGTTCAAGTCTGCGAAATTAATACAGAGAAGATCAATTACCAAAACTATTACAAGAGAGATCAAGTCATCACAGAGGAATGAAAATTAACAGTGACAGAAAAAGAACATATAATTATTGTAGAAAATACCCACTAACGGAACTATCTCTAGAACATTGCAGAGTCTACTTCGATGATAAGAGTTTGCAATTCCGTCCCAGTACCTCAAAGGTAGAGAATCGGTTGGCCGATTCGGAGATCCAGGGCTCGATTCCCATTTGGGGCAGCAAGACTGTTTACAATGGCGCCCGATGCCAACGGCCCTACCGTGCTGAAAACACCGGTTCTCGTTAGATCACCGAAGCCAAGCAGCATCGGGCGCGGTCAGTACTTGGGTGGGTGACCACCTGGGAACACTGCGTGTTGTTGGCACATTTCGGGCGCGGTAGACCGATGGTTTGCACTCAGGATTTGCACGCTGCTGCAACTGCCGCCGTGTTCATGCGGAGTACGATCACGTTAAACATGTGGGTCCGTAAGTCCTTCCGAGAGGTTGGTGGTAGGGGAAGGATGGTACGGTTCCTGTGGATGCCTCCCCCATTGGGTTCCGGTCTAAATTGTGTGGCACTTCCCGGCCGTCCAAACGGTTACCTTACACCTTTCTGGTAGGTCGGACGCTCTGGGTCTCAACAACAACAACAGCAATGGCGCCCGAACAAATCAACCCTGTAAGTTAGTTTAAAGATGTCGGAGGTCTGAAAGTGGCCGTAGTTCGTAATTGAGAGGATAACGACCACTCCTGATACTAACCTGTGGAAGACCCAGGTCACTCGACTCACCCTCGGGTATGAGCAGTTTTTTGAGTGTCCGGGAGGTTATAATAACTTGTCGAAAGCCCAGGCTGACCGACTCGTCCGAAGACATGGAGCAGCAAAATGGGCCGCCGAATAATAATAAACCTGATTATAATAACCTGTGTAAAAATTGCAGTAACAAGAGGCTAACCTGAGGTAAAAATAGCAGGAGGTGGTCACTTAGATTGTCTGTTGTCCGCCAATCTGACATTACAGGGTTTAGAATGCAAAGTCTTCTGCGACGAAAAGAGCTTAAAATTCCGTCCCAGTAGCTCAACGGTAGAGCGTCGGCTGGCCAGTTCTGAGATTCAGGGTTCGATTCCCGACTGGGACAACAAGGCTCTTTACAACATATTTTCACCTGTTTAGCCATTATTATGGCATTGCAGAATACAGATGAACTTCCACAGGGAAAACGATACTCATAATTAATCATTTAAATTGCAGAGACTGTTATATCTGTTCATGAATCTATTTAAAACCTTGGACAGGACACCAACCTTATAAACTTGACAAATGACACCAAAATGTTTATTAAAAAACTCACTGAGTAATTTGTAAAATAAATCAAGATGATTCCTTAGAACGCAGGAATGGTGTAGCATGTAACATAAATTTGCTCAATCAATGAAGCCCAGGAACAATTCTCGTTTCTGTCCCATTGAGTTTCGGATACAAAGTTTAATATTGTGTAACATCCATATTTTTACTTTCCTTATATACATATAATGTATATGGAAAGTATTGTAACAGGGTCGAAAATTCAAATTCGAGTTTTCGACGGGAGAGCACGTTTCACGCATCCCTGATCACGAATCGAAAAGTTTGAGGTGATGTGTGTGTGTTGTTGTTGTTGTTGTTGTTGAAACCCAGACCGTCCGACCCACCAGAAAGGTGCAAGGTAACTGTCTGGACAGCCAAAAAGTGCTACCCAATTTAGACCGGAATCCAGTGGGGGAGGCAGCCACAGGGACCTACCCTCCTTCCCCTGCCGCCAACCTCTTGGAAGGACTTGCGGACAAACATGTTTAACGTGATCGTGCTCCGCGTGAACACGGCAGCAGTTTTGGCAGCGGAGAGAATCAAACCCTGTCCTACCGAGTGCAATTCCCGCGCGCTAATCATTGGACTACCGCGCCACTATGTGTGTGTGTGTCAGCGAGTCTGTGGAGACGATATCTCACGAACGAATGAAGCGATACAAAAATTACAATCCTTAAATACAGGAAGCTTATTGTTTTTAAATACAATCGAATGTCCAACCCCCCCTAAATTTTCGAGTGAAATTTTGAAAATTCATCAAAAAATCAAAACCTTTAATAAAGTTACGCAAATAGATATTTCTTATGTCATTTTTCCTTTGAAACCGATTGCCATAAACTTTAAAACGTTAGCATGAAATGTTGTCGAGATATTGCATATTTTTCAAATATTTTTTTTAAAAAATCCCATAAATTAAAAAAAAATATTAACTGTTGAGAAACTTGTTCACTTTTCATATGTACTATCCTGCGATAAATTTGGTGCCATTCTCGTATATCTAGCTCGTTCCATTCACGATAAAATATACTTTGAGTAATTCTATTGTGTTTGAACGGCAATCTGCTATAATAATAACTTACTTATCCGTCCATAACGCTTGGGCGAGATTTTGGTAATGAGTTTGACGGAATGTCGCCAACTTGGCGAATTTTTAAATGTTGCTAAATTAACAAAAAATCTCGCCAAATGGATAAAAATGACTATAAATCAATGAAAATGACGACTAATTGACGAAATGTCAATATTTTGGGAATAATATAAGTATCCACTATAAGAATAACATATTTTCTTTTACTGTAAAGGTAGTAAATTTATTGCATTATTTCAGGAAAGTCATGTACTGCCCACATCAGATTTTTTCTATTTTCAGTATAGCTCTTGAAAAATCGTTTAGTACCTTCAAATGCAAGAAACCGTTGTTATTTTTGCACATCATAAAATAGGTATTGTACGAACATCCCCAGATGCATTTTACCTATCTTCCGTTGAAAATAAAACAATTGATTTTCAGGAAATTGATCGAAAATATATTTCTTCTCAACAAAAAACTCATATAGTAAACAAGATACATATTTACCCAGAGAAAACACAATATCACCTTTTGTTAGATATATAGAATAGATAGTTCGCTTCTGTAAATGCATTTTGCATAAAATATTTAATGTTAAATGTGTGGAAATGCATTAACTCTAATGCAATACAAAATACGTATTGTTCATGTTACATTTATGATTAGAGACACATACGTCTATATACGATAAATATATGAAGTAGGGAGAGGTTCATTTACGTTTTTGTTGTCACTTCTTGAAAGAAGCGTTAGTGCCATTCTGATTCATAATGTAATAGAATACGTATAAATTAAATTTAATTAAGAATACAACCCAACAAATGTTTCCTGTCTTATTTTTGAATTTAAAATTGATGGAAACACTGTAAAAAAGCCTTCAATGTCCTTCAAAATAATATTTATTACTAAATACACGAGTAAGAAATGAGCATGAATGTGTGCATAATATATATTTAATAATATTTTCTTGTCATCTTTTTTAATAGATTATTTTTTACTTTCCTTATATACATAATGTATAAGGAAAGTATTGTAACGGGGTCGAGAATTCGAATTCGAGTTTTCGACGGGAGAGCACGTTTCAAGCATCCCTGATCACGAATCTAACATTTTTGACGTGATGTCTGTGTGTGTGTGTGTGACAGTGATACTTTGGAGACGATAACTGACGAATGAATGGACCGATTCGAATGAAACTTGGTACAAATTTACAATCCGTAAACACTGCAAGCCTATTGTTTTTATGCACAATCGAATGTTCAGAACCCCCCTAAATTTTCGAGTGAAATTTTGAAAAAATTGTCAAAAAATCAAAACCTCTGATAAAATTACGCAAATAGACATTTCTTATGTAATTGTTCCGTAGAAAACGATTGACATAAATTTTAGAACGCTAACATGAACCGTTCTCGAGATATTGCACATTTAAAAAAAATTATCAAAAAATCATATAAAATAAAAAAAAATATTTCCAGTTGAGAAGCGTGTTCACTTTTCATATGTATTTTATCAGCTTGATGCATTGTTCAACAGCCTTCCAGCCGTCAAACAGGGAAACTAGAGGCACGCGTTATCTTCAAAATAAAATTTAAAAAAAAAAAACATTTTGCTTGTGCAAACTTTTGCTTTCAATCGCCACGTCATGAGAGAGAGAATGAAGAACGTCTAAGACCGAGTTTCAACGATGGTCTGGTTAGTTCACTCTTTAATATGTCTAGTAGAACAAATGAACCTTTAAAACCAATATTGATGTTATCGTTATATGCCATGGCAAACGGCCCTAAGTAATTGACTGCTGCCAATAAAAGTTATGTTCGCAAGCCCAGTTATTATCTCTCCAGCTTGATGTTTTACTCTAAAGCCTTCCTGCCTGTGAAATAAGGAAACCAAAAGTAAGCGTTATCCTTAAAATTTGTATTTGGAATTCGCATCACCTAAACAATTCTTTACGTGAATGTTTTGAAGGGAATAAAATTTATTACATATAATTTAAGGCTAACGATATTTTTCAATAATTCCTAATATTTTGCTATTAACGGGCTCAGCGATAGAATATTAAATTTGTGGCTATTCTTGGATATAAACCTCAATCTGTTACAGCAAAAATTGTAGTAGTGGATCTCAGTACCTTGGATCCCTCACACAAAACTTCATAGAACTTTATCTGCCTAGCTTCCCACAGATCCTTTGTGAAGAAATACGAACAAATCCATATATTGATGAATCGATGACAAGTGAAAACCCTCCTCAAATAATTTTCAAATTGCTTCTACTCCTGATACAAATCCATTACTCTCCACATGGCTGCTTAACCGTTGAATGTTTCCGTGTTTTTACCGTCGGCTTGCGGTCAATTCTCTTTAAACTCAGGGAAAACTTTGCTTCGTTACGCCCACGCGGGTAAGTGGAAAAGACTATTATGGTCTTTGAGTTGTAGACTCTTATCTGTAGAATGGTGCTTTTATCTGTATTTATTGCATTCGGGTGTGATGATTTCTGCGATAAAATCATTCGAGGTGTGTAAAGATCGCCATTGATAGAACACATTAGTGATATATTTTGAATGCAGTGGCATATTTTAAACATACGTTTGGAGGATATTCTTTGTATGAGAACGTATTTTAGTTAATTTAGTTACGATGCATATTTATGATGCAATATTTTGAAGTACTATTTGAAAATTTTTAGTTGAGAGGTGGGGAAGATAAACCCCTTATTCCACCTTAAATACGGATCTGCATGTGAGGCCAGTTGTTGGACGAATATCTGTAGAATGGAGATTTTATCTGTATTTATGGCATTGGGGTATGATGATTTCTGCGATAAAATCATTCGGTCTGTGTAAAAATCACCATTGCTAGAACACATTCCATATTTCAATGTAACACTTTAGTGGTATATTTTGAATACAGTGGTATGTTTTGAACATACATTTAGAGCATATTTTCTATATGGGAACATAATTTGGTTTAATTCAGTTAAAGTGCATATTTGTGATACAATAGTTTGAACTAATTTCTGAAACGTTTTATTTGATAGGTGGGGAAGTTATTCTCTTGTTCCACTTTAAATACGGATCTGTATGTGAAGCGAATTGTTGGACAAATTTCTGATCTCCTATAGTAACGACCACCCTAAAGTTTCGACCACGGGACAAAACCCTACTGAGGCGATTTCTGATAAAGGCGTATATTATCAAAACCGAGCATAGTACATTATTCAAAAGAACTGCATCTTAATTTTTGAAGGATATTAGTTCCCTGTGTTTCACTGGCTTCTAGTATCGCTAAAACTCAAGCGGTTTTGAATATTTACTATGTATAAATATCGTGGAAAATACCTTTTAAATACCACAATTTCTTGCACAAGTCCGCCCATAGATCCTACACACAGATATTTACATAAATATTACTTTAAAAACCTTTGATTCAAGTTCAAACATACTTAAAATTTATCACCCTACTGAAAGCACTGAACCAATTATTTTACCTCGTTGAATTATATTTTTCATATATATTCATACTATAGAGTATATTATAAAGCAGTAAGCAATATTTATAAGAAAATGTTCGTGTTCGAGAGTTTGTTGTCAATATATGTTTTAGGACCTCCTGAATTCGTTTGTCTACCTTTAGAGGGTTGTCCGTCTGTATGTCTGCTGTCGATTTATTGTGTAACATGATAGCTGCTACAAATATTAATAGATTTTACCAAAACTTTATATCAGGCTTTGTCATCGAATAATATAGAACTAGACAGATTTTTTTTTTAAATCGGGAGAAAACTTTGAAATGTATGCAAAATTTTATATTTTTTTTAAATGGCAAACCATTTAGGACAAAATATTACGTAACTATGCATAAAGAGTTTATTTATGGCTTAAAGATCACGAAACATAACAGTTTCAATCACTGTAAAAAATAGTCGCGATACAATGTTTGTCATTAACCGTCATTTGCTCCTCATGAGGGAGGGGGAAATCCCCCCTCCCCCGAAAGGGTTGCTGTTGCTGAGACCCAGACCGTCCGACCTACCAGAAAGGTGTAAGGTAACTGTTTGGACGGCCGAGAAGTGCCACCCAATTTAGACCGGAACCCAGTGGGGGAGGCATCCACAGAGACCGTACCCTCCTTCCCCTACCACCAACCTCTCGGAAGGACTTACGGACCCACATGTTTAACGTGATCGTACTCCGCATGAACACGGCGGCAGTTGTGGCAGCGTGCAAATCCAGCTCGCAAACCACCGGGCTACCGCGCCCGAAATGTGCCAACAGCACGCGGTGTTCCCAGGTGGTCACCCACCCAAGTACTAACCGCGCCCGATGCTGCTTGTCTTCGGTGATCTAACGAGAACCGGTGTTATCAGAAAGGTAAGGCCGTTGGCTCTCCCTCGAAAGGGTATATTAAACAGCTGATGTTTCTTTTTTTTTTTTTTAAATAATTGAAAATGATATAATTGAATAAAGAAACAATTGGAACATTTGTATTATTGGTCCAACTGATCACAGTTATAGCATGGATACACTTAATTTTAAAGGACTTGTAAAATTGTTTCGATTGATATCGAGTTTAATAATATCCCCCAAAGGGTATATTATTAAACTCGATATCAATCGAAACAATTTTTCAAGCCCTTTAAAATGAATTTATTCAATTATATCATTTTCAATTATTTAAAAAAGAAACATTAGCTGTTTAAAATTGGATATTGATATCAAAAAGTCAAGTTGACTCAACTCAATTCTATACGTAACACGCACATAAAAAAATAAAAAATTAATTTAAAAAATAACAGTATCTAATATCTGCAAAAAAAAAAAATGTACAATTAGCATAAGTACAATAACAAGTGCATTCAGTCCACTGACCACAATGACGTTATGTTTCCACCAGCACCAGATGGTGAAATTGCACTCCAAAACTGATAAAGCAGTAAGGCGGGTATTTAATAATTTCATTAGCGGTATGACTGATTAACGCTGTCATTGCTCTCTATCTGTCGCAGGCGATTGATTCCGGACAATGACTCAGAAACAGATGTCAAATAGATGTTTCGTGTTCAACCTAGGAATTAATCACGGAGATTTTCTATTTTTTAACACTTTCCTAGGTAATAAATGGGTGTAGAGGAAATTTGGTATAAGTATTATTAATAACCTGTGTGTTTCATTGATATAACACGAGTCAAAATATGAGACAAATTACGATAGTTTAATGACAATTAAATGTCAAGAATTATAATAAAAAGCAATTAGTACTATTATTTCTGAATAATATTAAGTACATTATTCGCATTCATATTATTGTTACTACTATTATTATTATTAATATTAATGTTAATTTTATTATTATTATTATTATTATTATTATTATTAATATTATTATTTTTATTATTATTATTATTATTATTATTATTATTATTATTATTATTAATAATATTATTAATATTATTATTATTATTAATATTTATATTAATAATAATATTAATATTAATATCAATAATAATAATAATAATAATATTATTATTATTATTATTATTATTATTATTAATATTATTATTATTATTATTATTATTAATATTATTATTATTAATATTTATATTATTGTTATTATTATTATTATCATTAATATTAATATTATTGTTATTATTATTATTATTATCATTAATATTAATATTATTATTATTATTATTATTAATATTATTATTATTATTAATATTAGTATTAATATTATTATTATCATTATTATTGTTATTATTATTATTATTATTATTATTATTATTGTAAATATCAGTATTATTATTGTTATTTGATCTGATAGTGGATTGATAAAAATTCCATGCCATGAAATTTTTCTGAAATTTCCCCAAAAATATTATATTACATAAAAGAAATAGTAAGCAAGGAATTGCTTATTTTGTAATACATTTATCACCCTTGGTTTTGAAATCCTTTAACTAAGGTTAGATGATAAAATGCCCAATGTCTAGAAAACACGTTTAATCCTTTCAGGACAAATTGATCTTCCCCAATCTGCCTATACAGTTCCCACTTAATGTTCTGGAAAAACAGGTAATGTCAACAAAATTGAACGGTAATGAGTGTTGTCTAGTTGGATACGAAAGAAAAGCATCTCTGAAGGGTATTTACACGAGTGCCAACTCTCTCACGAAATATTCCATTGGTTAAAAATCTCCCTCCACAACAAAGCCACTCCAGTCGATTTACTGAACATTCAAATACACCTCAGGTTCAAAATTTTGCCTCAAGCGATCTCATTAGCTCCCCAAAAGCTGATAATAAAAGGGTGTTGAGGATTTTTTTAACAAATACTAAATAGAAGTAGCTAACTAAATTGAAGTTCCCAAATGCTTCTTCACGTCGGTATATTACTTCGTGTAAGTTTTAAATTACCCTGCTCACAAGCACACCAAGAATTTGAAACTACCTGCAACTGAATTCCCGAAAGAAGGCCAGCCATGCACATAGAACTTGGCCTTCAACAGGCCAAACTGTGACAGTTGTCCCTGTTTATCCTAGACCACATACACGCGAAAAGATTGAACTGCTGGTTCATCATATTCAGTCTGTTTAGTGTCTTTAACGAAAATAATTCAAACTTAGACGATGTTGAGCCACACATGCAAACCTGAGGACTACTGAAAACTCGGCCTGCGTTGGCATGCCCGGCCTGAAGAACTGAGAAAATTCTGACAATTTAAACAGTACAACTTAAGGATTCAAGGACAGATATTTAAGGATTACCAAGGCCTAACATAAAATTGTTGCTTTTAATTTTCTATCTAAAATATATTTGGGAACATATGAATATAATTTTATGTACTTAGATATCGAAAGAGGATCGAAAAATTTGGAATGAGATAAAATTCTCCAGAAACAAAGGTTTTGGGATATGGGGATAATTAATTCTAGGAGATCATTTGCTGCCAAGCTGATTCACACACATCAGATCCGTCTTTCAAGCTTGGACTGCTCAGGCTGATCGGAAGGCCAAACTGCATGTGTATACCTGGGCTAAGAGTGTACTTATCCTTACATTAACTGGAACTTACAAAACTGGCACATCAACAAACTAATTCATTAGACTCATCAGAATAATATACATGCCATATTTTAAGTTTCATCCCATATAAGGTATGAAAATATATCATAATCACTGGAACACAAACAGGCGAAATATACAGCGCGGAAATGGCAAGCATGAAAGGAAATTCATTTCAGCTAAACTTTATCTTACGTGAAAAACAAAATTATATTTATGCTCGAAATTAAGAATTCAAAAAATATTCATTAAATTTCCCAGGGTTTTAGTTTAAAAGAAATATTTCATATTATTAAAACTGAATTAAATAAAGGAAAATTTAATTTGAATTTGTAGCGATGTAAACTTTTCAAAAGATGGTAATTTTCCAAAGAATGTTGAGCAAGTGTTTAATTAAAGAATGTTACAGTGTTTGACCTGAAATGAAAGTTTCTTGGATTTTTGCATATGGAATAGAAATGAAAGTTCTCCCAGCCGTATGTAAGACAATGAGCTAAATTATTTTTTTTCCTCAACTTTGTGAAATGAAAATATTTATTTAGATGAAATAAGTTTCTGAACTAATATGCTTATTATTCTTTTAATACAGATTATGTGACATCATAATATTAATTAAATATTATAATTAATTACATTAATCAGGGTTAAAAGTTTAAAGTGCATTCTGAACATTGACTATCATAACAGTGAACTAGTTTCTGCCCTATAAATGGGCGTTGCATAAAAGCGAGAAGAATGCTCAGCCGATCATTATGGTCTTGATGGCTTCTTGGTAGATGGTGAGATTCATTTCGATCATTAGTAAGAAATCCCTAGAATGGTTGTCACTTTTGCTGTTAGGGCTAGAATAGGTCACATAGTCAATTTGGCCTACTTGAATAAATTTCACCCAGTTGATTCCAACAAGTGCCTTGTTTGCTTTGTAGAAAAGAAGATCCTGGAACACATTTTGTTCTTCTGCACTGGATATAACTTTTTACTTTTCTTATATAAATAATGTATAAGGAAAGTATTGCGACGGGGTCGAAAATTCGAATTCGAGTTTTCGATGGGAGAGCACGTTTCAAGCATCCCTGATCATCAATCAAACATTTTTGAAGTGATGTATGTGTGTGTGTGTGTGTGAAAGTATGTGTGTGGGTGTGTGTGAAAGTATGTGTGTGTGTGTGAAAGTATGTGTGTGTGTGTGTGTGTGTGTGTGTGTGCCAGTGAATCTCTGGAGACAATAACTGACGAACGAATGGACCTATTCAAACGAAATTTGGTACAAAAATCACAATCCATAAACACTGGAAGTCTGTTGTTTTTATACTCAATCGAATGTCCAGAACCCACCTAAATTTTCGAGTGAAATTTTGAAAAAATCGTCAAAAAATCAAAACCGCTAATAAAGTTACGTAAATAGACATTTCTTATATAATTTTTTAATAGAAAACGATTGACATAAATTTTAGAACGCTAACATGAACCGTTCTCGAGATATTGCGTATTTTTCATAAAAAAATCAAAAGTCATATAAAATAAAAAAAAAATCCTGTTGAGAAACATGTTCACTTTTCATATGTACTACCATGCGATAAATTGGATGACATCATTCTCGTGGATCTAACTCGTTCCGTTCATGAAAAAAGATACTTTGAGTAATACGTTTGTACTTGAACGCCAATAGTCATTTATCTGCTGTAAGAATAAGTTATTTCTTCGTTCATTACGCTTGGCGAGATTTTGGCGACGAATTTGGTGGAATGTCGCCAACTTGGCGACTTTTTTAAATGTTGCTAAATTAACGAAAAACTCGCCAAATGGATCAAAATGACGCTAAATCAATGACGACTCATTGATGATGACGACATGGAAAAGGACGACTCATTGACGAAAATTCAATATCTTGGAAAGAATATAAATAACTACTATAAAAATAATCTATTCTTTTTACTGTAAAGTAGTAAATTCATTGCATTATATAAGGAAAGTCATGAGCTGACCACATCAGATTTTTTAGAATTGTTTTAACAGAAATTTGTGTCCCTCTGTGTATTTTCCCGTCTTGTCTAATGTATATATTATGTGTATTACTTTTTTGGTCTATCGAGGACATCGTGAAATAGACCACTAATGCGCCGGATTCACGTATCAAGTTGTATATATTATGAAGGAGCCTAGTCCAATTAATTTAGACCTCAGTATGTTTAGTATGTGATCCTGATTGTACGCCATTAGTTGAGTGATCTACTAAAATGTTAAACAATTACTGACAAAAGAACTAAAGTAATAACATTTCAAATTTAAAATGAGAATAGTTGAGAGAGTTATGCTCTCAGAATAGTAGTTTAGAGGAAGTAATTGAGAAAATACCTTTGCATAAATATTGAAGGAAACTAAAAAAAATAATAATATCAATTAAAAATGTTTTAAAAGTTAAATCTAGGACTGCCCTGGGTTTTTTCATGTTTGTGGACGCCCTGTGGTCGTAGTCCAGTATGGCACACATAAGTTAATTAGGGATAGTAGGGATGTTGTAAAATTTGGTAGGATATTTCTTTAACATAGGTTTAGATTGTGTTAATTTTAAATTCCGTTCTGATAAAAGTGTTACGGAGGTACCTGGAAACATTTCGAAAAATTCTCAGAATCCTGCTTTATTTAGTCTCCACTTTATCCATTTGGGTTTTACAAGCGTATCCTCACATGGGTGAGGCATATAGAAGGATGGACCTGATAATTGTTCTTAGAGGGTCATTTAAATTGGAGGTGCTAACATCTGGGAGTTGTCATGGGTTAGAAAGTGGATAGTATGGTAAATTGGGGTGGCCCTTTCACAGTCGTCCAAACAGATGCCTTACATCTTCGGGTAGGTCATGCGAACTGGATAGAAATAAATAAAAAGGCCAGTAAGTGGACCATTTAAACACGGATGGTTCTTGAATATCTCGTAAATTTCTCTATTGACAAAAAACATTTGGGAAATATAAAACATGTTCAAATACTTCTTGACTTTGAAATCACTGTGTTTCCCAAATGAAAGTTACTAACGTTCTCAAACGCTTATGTACCAGAAGGAAAATCACGGTTACATGTTATTCAGTGTAAAATATAATACTTTGATTCTTCTCACTTTAAAATTTTATTTGTCTTAAACAACTCATTCTACTCTATTACATGATTCGCCACAAAAGTTATATGCAGTATAGTTGTAGACATGTAAACATACATAATTGTACACATGTTCAAAGCCTTCCAGACTTTGAAATCATTTTGTTTCCTAAATGAAAGATACTGACGTTCCCATACTTTTCTGCATCAGCAGATAAATCAGGGTGACATGCTATAAAGTGTAAAAATGTAATACTTTCATTCATTTCAATTTAAAAAAAGTAGTTGTATAAAACAACTAATTCTACTCTAGTATATTATTTGCCACATAGTTGAACGCAATGTATTTGTACACATGTATACATTCGTAGTTGTACACATACAAATACATAGTTGTACACGTGTTAAATTCTTCTTGGCGTTGCAATCATTGTGTTTCCAAAATGAAAACTAATGACGTTCCCAAATTTTTCTGCATCAGTAGATAAATCAGGGTGACATGTCATACAGTGTAAAAATGTAATACTTTGATTCTTTTCAATTTAAAAAAAATTAGTTGTGTCAAATAACTCATTCTACTCTAGTATAATATTTGCCACATATTTGTATGTAATGTATTTTTACACATGTACGTATACGTAGCTGCACACATCAGTAGATAAATCAGGGTGACATGTCATACAGTGTAAAAATGTAATACTTTGATTCTTTTCAATTAAAAAAAAATTAGTTGTGTCAAATAACTCATTCTACTCTAGTATAATATTTGCCACATATTTGTATGTAATGTATTTTTACACATGTACGTATACGTAGCTGCACACATGTTCAAAGCCTTCTTGGCTTTGAAATCAGTGTGTTTCCTAAATGAAAACTACTGACATACCCAAATTTTTCTGCATCTGTAGATAAATCAGGGTGACATGTCATATAGTGTAAAAATGTAATATTTTGATTCATTTCAATTTAAAAAAATTTAGTTGTGTCAAATAACTCATTCTACTCTAGTATATTATTTGCCACATAATTGAACGCAATGTATTTGTACACATGTACACATACATAGTTGTACACATGTACGCATACATAGCTGAATACATGTTCAAAGACTTCTTGGCTTTGGAATCATTGTGTTTCCTAGTTTCCTAAATGAAAACTACTGACATTCCCAAATTTTTCTGCATCAGTAGATAAATCAGGGTGACATGTCATACAGTGTAAAAATGTAATATTTTGATTCATTTCAATTTAAAAAATTGTTGTGTCAAATAACTCATTCTACTCTAGTATATTATTTGCCACGTAGTTGCATGTAATGTATTTGTACACATATACACATACATAGTTGCATACATACTTAAAGCCTTCTTGTCATTGAAATCATTGTGTTTCCTGAATCAAAGCTACTGACGTTGCCAAACTTTTCTGCACCAGTAGATAAATCACGATGACATGTTATACAGCATAAAAATGTAATACTTTGATTCATTTCAATGAAAAAAATTAGTTGTGGCAAATAAATCATTTTACTCTAGTATATTATTTGTCACATAGTTGTATGCAATGCATTTGTACACATGTACACATGCATAGTTGTATACATGTTCAAAGCCTTACTGGCTTTGAGGTAATTGTGTTTCCTAAATCAAAACTACTGACGTTCCCAAACTTTTCTGCACCAGTAGATAAATCACGGTGACATGTCAGACAGTGTAAAAATGTAATACTTTGATTCATTTCAATTAAAAAAAATTAGTTGTGTCAAATAAATCATTCTACTCTAGTATATTACTTGCCACATAGTTGTATGCAATGTATTTGTACACATGTACACATACATAGTTGCATACATGTTCAAAGCCTTACTGGCTTTGAAATAATTATGTTTCCTAAATCAAAACTACTGACGTTCCCAAACTTTTCTGCACCAGTAGATAAATCACGGTGACATGTCAGACAGTGTAAAAATGTAATACTTTGATTCATTTCAATTAAAAAAATGTAGTTGTGTCAAATCACTCATTCTACTCTAGTGTATTATTTGTCACACAGTTGCATGCAATGTATTTGTACACATGTACGCATACATAGTGTTGTGATGTGTTTAAAAACTTTAAACTCATCATAACACTTTATAACTTTACAACAAAAAAAAGTTATTCTTTCCCATGAGAACTTTTCTTAAATTCATGGTGGTCTGAGGTAGTGAATGTTTTTCCCACAGTGGCTTCGAAGTAGAAGGCACTAAAGCCATTAAAAAAGCATTTAGCAAGATCACTCAAAAACTTAAGTGACATTTTAAGGTGTGGAAAAACAGAATTTTGAAAGCTAAACGAGACCTCTCATATTATCTACAATCTGGCATTTATTTGCAGCCATTAACACCACGATTAGGCACGAATGGATTGCAAGTGCATTCAATTACCATCCTTGACAGATGTGCAAGATCATCAATTCCGAGTTCCCTGTGAGCAGAGGTTTTTCTGGGAATTCATCGAGCACCAAGAAGAAACAACTTTTCCCCCCTTTCTACAATTTGTGGATCAAAATGACATCACTGGTCAGTAACCAATGGCTGATTGGTACGTCTCTTTCTTACCCAGAAGTCATTTTTTTAATTATTTTGTTCTTCTGTTACTGGGTCCTAGCAACATGTGAATGTGAGCTGGGAAGCAGCTTTTCTTTTTTTCTCCCCCTTCCCCGGGAAGAGGGAGGTGTAATTTTTAGAAGTTATGAAGTTCAGTCAGTAGGTCTGTGATTTTCAAAAGGTGTAGTGACCTAGTTTATTTCGTTTCTGAAATATATGTATCAAATGTTCAGTGAATTTTTGAAGTGGCTGAGCTCTGAGGAGCTGAAGATGTGTGCATTTTAAATGAGTCGATCTGTGGCATTGTTCACAAAAAAATGTGTTGATAGTGCTCCTAGTTGAGGAGATAGTGTTTAAAATGATGATATCAGCAGAATTTATATTGAAGGTTCAATATAAAAAAAAATACAGGTTTCATACAAAATATTAATTAAAAATGAAGTACAAGATAGAGCATGATGAAGAGATCATCTGCAAATGTTCTGATGTGAATTTGCATTATTTTTTTTACTAGTTTTGAGATATATATATATATATATATGTTCAACAAGTACACAATAGTACAGAAGCTGTGAGTAAAAGGAACTTATTTCTTTATTCTTTTATTGGTACTTTATTTTATGTAAAAAAAAAAAAAAATGTCAATTAATATTGATTATATACATATAATATAATCTTAATGAATATATATATTTTCTTTAATAAATAATTTCTTTTTAAATATAAAAAAAAAATTGGGAATTTATTTATGTATTGTTTTATATTATTATCATTTCATTTAAGGTTCTCATGTCAATACCTGGATAATACCACTATACAAAAATTTTAATTTTTTATTAATTGTTTATTTGGCCATTAAGATTTAATTGTTTTGACATGAGAATCCGACCCGTGAAAATTTGTTGCACAGATCTTCATTTGAATGAAGTAATTAATTTAAAATATTTTCATTAAGCTCTTAAAGCAATTACTATTAATTTTCTAATTACTCTATTCAAATTGATCCATGCAGCATGTTTATCACAACACATAGTTGCATACATGCTCGAAGCCTTCTTGACTTTGAAATCATTGGGTTTCCGAAATCAAACCTACTGACGTTCCGAGACGTTACTTCACCAGTAGATAAATCACAGTGATATGTCATTCAGTGTAAAAATTTAATACTTTGATTCATTTACATAAAAAAATTTAGTTGTGTCAAATAAATCATTCTACTCTAGTATAATATTTGCCACATAGTTGATGCAATGTATTTGTACACTTGTACACATACATAGCTGAAAACATGTTCAAAGTCTTATTGGCTTTGAAATCATTGTATTTCCAAAATAAAAGCTACTGAAGTTCTCGAACATTTCTGCACCAGTAAATAAATCGCGGTGAAATGTTATACACTGTAAAATGTAATACTTTAATTTTTTTCAATTTAAAACTTTTAATTGTCTTAAATAATTCATTTTACTCGATTACATGATTTGGCGCATAATTGTATATGTAAAATACTGTTTATTGTTAGAAATGTAAACAAATGTGCATAACACATGATGTTTGAACACTATATTAAATTAATTTAAAATGAATTAAAGGCATAAGGAAATACGTCTATTTTCACACCTATACTATTTTTACTTCATATTAATAGGTATTAAAAATATATTAGTTTTAACATTGTACGAAAATGCATAAAAATATGAGAAAAGTAATTTACAATTGCAATTCTTGCACGGCATTATTTTAGTCATTTTAATAATTGAATAAATAAATTGGAATATTTATTACCTATGTATATGCATTCACACTTTTAAAGAATGTATAAGAATGCTAGATATATGAGTACATACAAAGTTGTGAACTTACATAAAATAGTTTAACACATTAAATAAATCATAAAATGTTATATCTGTAAGACTACAGGGAGCTAAAAGTTTCTTTGAAAAGCCCTAAATCAACTTTGATGAAAATCCGATATTTAATTCCGTATAAAAAGTGAAAATCACCAAAAATATTGATGATAACCCCTACAGTTTTATTGGTATTCAATAATATGAGAGCATTAATGGCATTTTAAAACTTCGCAGTTTTAACGAAAAGTTACATACATTTTCGATTTTAAATATGGTTATTTATTACACTGCCCTTTGTTCCAGTTTTCGTATCTCAAAAATGAGTTCATGGTGAGCTTAATAAAAATACTTGAATTCATTGTTTTGTGGTAGTATTTCATGTTGATAATTTTCAAAATAAGGTACATGTATGAGCATATTTTTATAATCTTGCATATAAAATTCATAGTTTTGTTATAAACCTAGAAGGCAAAATTGTCGAGTTTATTGGCAAACAAACTGAAAATTCAGATTCCAAATTCAACAAAGATCTTCTGAATACCAGATGTATTGCAAGGATCAACTGAACTGATGATTTCCCAAGATCCTCAGACGATGGTTTTGCAGTCATTATTAATCGTCAGCGTAACAACGAATGAGCACAAAACTCCTTAAATCAAGGATTTTGGAATTATTCTAGAACATATTTTTATGCAAACGATGTAGAATATTAATACACCTCAAGACTTTAAATAAAAAAATATGCCTGGGAAATTTGCTTATATAAAGCATTAATTACATAAAGGATATTAACTTTATGTAAGTTCGTAATTTTACTTTCCTTACAATACATGGTAATATATGGAGAAAGTAGGTAAAGAACCTTAGGTCCCAGCCGGGAATCGAACCCTGTATCTCCCACCTGGCCAGCAGACGCTTTACCATTAAGCAATTGGGACGATATTGCAACCTCTTCTCTTTGAAGTGGACTCTGCATTCTTCCACCTCTAATGTCAGATTGGCGAGCAATAATGTCAGATTGGCGACAATGTGACTGACCACCTCCTGCTATTTTTACCTCATGTTAGCCTCCTGCTTCTACTAATTTTACCCAGGCGTGTATCTAGCGTGGTCGTTATTCTCTCAATTTGAAATTGGCGTTCAATTTTCCAGAGTCCACTGAATCCGTACTAATTGTACTGGGATAGGATCACTTTCAGACCTCCGACATCATTGCACTAACCTACATGGTTGATTTGTTCGGGTGCCACTGTAAAGAGCCTTGCTGTCCTAACCGGGGAATCGAACGCTGGATCTCCGAACTGGCCAGCCAGCGCTCTTCTGTTGAGCTACTAGTACGAAATTGCAAACTCTAGTCATTGAAGTGAACTCTGCATTCTCCACCACCTAATGACAGATTGGCAGGTAACTGACACTCTGATTGAAGGCCTCCAGGTATTTTTACCTCAGGTTAACCTCCTGGTATTACTATTTTTAGCCAGGTTAGTATACTGCGTGATCGTTATCCTCCTAATTTGTGAATTTGGCATTCCATCTTCAGGAGTCCACTGAATCCGTGCTAGCCATATGGGACACTTTCAGACCTCTGACATTTTTGCACTAACCTACAGGGTTGATTTGTTCGGGCGTCATTGTAAATAGTCTTGCTGCCTCAATCAGGGAATCGAACCCTCGATCTCCTAACTGACCAGCAGACGCTTTACCGTTGAACTACAGGGACATGATTGCAAGCTCTCATCGTAAAAAAAGACTCTACTAGTATTGGAATCGTGGTGAAATTTTCAACTCTAGTTTCTGACGAATTTGCACGTCTTGGGACTTCTAGAACGCGAGAACAACTATTTTCGCATAACATCTGTGCGTGGGTTTGTCGAGATAAAAAGGTCTGCATTCTTTTTTTTTCAAAATGATCCGAAATACTCGCATTAATCCATTCTATCTAAAAAGAAACTACTTGCCCAAATTTCACAAAATTTAGTAAATAAGACACTTATGGGTTACTCTGGTGATAATTAGATTTTGGTATAATTAGGGGAAAAAGAACCTGCTGTGTTTGCGAATGATCCGGAAAAATCGTCAATATCTAAAATAAAAAACTATATATCATAAATGTATCAATTAAATGCTGGTATTGTATGTAAATTTTGACAATGAAAAGAATAAGACCAATGCCATTGCTCTAGGGCTAGCCGTTCTTCAGATATTTTAAATTATTCGCATTTTTACTACGCCGCCTTTGAAAATATGTCCACTTACCAAATGAAAACAAAAATTGAATCAAAAGTGCAAATTCAGCGTAATTTCAATATATGGGAATAATTACGTTATTTTGTGAAATAAAACTCTATTTAATGAATTATTAATGAAATAAAGAGAAAATGAATTTTCTGTAGGGAATAAGTGTTTTCTCCGCACGTGATGTGAAGAGGGGAAATCTAAAATTCAGCTCCACCGAATAATGTCTCGTGATCGATATTAGAAGTGTGCAAAGGTTCACAGATCACAGAATACCTTCTGGATTAACTGGAAAGACAAAAACACGTTGATATGAGACCACACGATGGAAAACAATGTATTTATTATTAATTTAATAAAGTATTACTACCAGTAAAATATCATTCAAATGCCATTGCAGATTTTAACTATTAACGAGTGATTAAAAACAATGAATAAGAAATATATATTTTTACTAAACTTTTTATTGCGATAGGTTCAGTTCACGATGAATATTTGATAAAATACTAAATTGAAATCGATCCTCCGAAATGTTTTTTAATACAAATATCCCTTTCACCTAATGTTTCATAATAAACATATAAACAAAACACCAAGTTACCATCGGCTTATATATGTATTTATTTCTTATCTTAAACAACACTTCTTAAATTAGAAGGGATAAACACGCTTTAAGATTTACGGGCAGGAGTAATAAATTCTCCAAGTCAGGTCTTAAATCACCCGGGAAAGTAGTTTAGCCGAAAAACTGCTCTAAAACTTCTCTGGGTCAGCAAGGCGTGTGTATGATCTTTGGCTTTTGAACACTTGAGTAAAGTTAAGTAACATGAAGTGAATGACACGTAGAAGATTGATATATTTACAGGTAGTCTGTATAAACTATTTTGGAAGTATTTTAAATCATGTAATGCACTATGGGGCTTTGCACTCTGCTCGCTATGCTTCACCAACCCCCGTAACTAGCTAGGTGAGTCTGCAGGCTTTTCACGAGCTATTTCAGCTCAAACTAAAGTTTAAATCAGTAAACGATTTATTTCATTACATTACCCTAAATATGATTTCTCTATGAATGTATCAAATTTCATATTTTTGTAAGCTATGGATTTGCAGTACGAGACAAAAGGAATCGATGGACATGCCGATAAGAAAGAACATTTTCACTTCAGAAGTGCATAAAAAGTAAAATATATCATAAACCACACATACATTAAAAACAGGCTCTGTCATGCAAAAATGCAACTATGTAGGTACCTGCCTGCAAAATTTCGTGGTCTTGATATTGTTATAGTATATCCAGGACGCGAACACGCAGCTCCAATGTTTTGTCTCTGACATTAAATATTTTTTAAACTACAATATATATCGAAAAACAATTTATTTCAGCGTGTTCCTCAAATATCTCTCTCTTTCTCTCTGTATATATATACATATATATATATATATATATATATATATATATATATATATATATATATATATATATCTTTATCCTTAGTCTTGGTCTATAGTTACTCATTTGTAGCAGATATGCTAGAGATGTTTTTTTTTGTACATACAGTAGTTTATGCATAATTTTCGATTAAAATATTTCAATTTTTATTTATATATATATATATATATATATATATATATATATATATATATATATATATATATATATATATATATATATATATATAGACACACATATACATATATATATATATATATATATATGTATATGTGTGTGTGTAATTTTAGTGTGAAAGTTATAAAATACCAGAAATCACACGAATTAGGGGCGAAGCTGCACTACAACGTGAATTCAAATATCACACCAGAAAAGTAGACAAGTAAATGGAAGCAATATACCAAAGATTGGCCGGGGGGGGGGTTGTGACCCCCACTCCCCGGTTAAGCACGTTTTTTGTCTAGACAACACTCCCGGAAGCCGATATATTGCATAAGATATGCATACCGAAGTATCAAAAAAGTAAAAATATGTAAAAAGAGTGTACCAGAACATGAAATCGTGGAATAACCCACAAGACTCGAAATCCAAAACCTGCATTAAAGTGTCTTAATTCCACAATTTAAAACTCAATAAGAATTAAAATGTATAGTTTATAAACACATAATCAAATACTGTACCATGACTTCAATACTTCAATAAGCAAGACGAATATGCACCAATCTATCTACACGTTTATATTCATCATATAGGAAAGTATACACGGCATATACCTGGTTAGGAAGGCTCGACCACTTAGTCATGATCAACCCTTTACCGGTTCTGTATCTAAATATATACGGTAGCTTTCAGTTACGGTTAAACCATAAAATCTATATATGATGTTGCTCAGAAAACGCTTCTGATATATATATATATAATATTAAAATAGTAAATTCAATGGTAGAATGGAAGAAGTAACTCGTAATATACTATCTTAAAATTTCTTATGCCTACCGAATACAATGAAATAAAGCGAAATTCAACAACAAAGAGGAAATTATAATACATATTATAGTTCAGAAAGCTAAAGATAATCAACAAATGTCAATGGAGAGGAATTGAAAAAAGGAATACAAAAATAATCAAGCATTAAAGCTTGCACGTGGAAGAGCTCTAGGCTTAAGAATAGTTCATTTCGAAAAAATTATTTATCAAGTCCGAATATTTCAAACGAAATGAACACGAAAATGCTTGTTTCTAAAACACAAGATGAATCTTATCTATAAACATGTGTTATTAGGACAACAAGTATAAAGATTGAAAAAATAGAAAGGAAACATAAATACCTTAAAATGCACATCAAATGTACAATCGTGACGAGCAAAAAATGACTAGACCAATGTTGTCATTCGATAAAGGGTAAAGAAGTGATTTACTGTTGCCAAAAAGAGTAGCAACAACCGTACTGCGTAATGGCAGTAAAATGTCATATTCTACAGTAAAAGCTGCAAAATAGAAAGAAAAAAATATATTGTAATGTAAAAGCAAGAGAATGTAGAAGTAAGCCTAAAATAAGATGCTAAGGAGTGAATATTAAGAATATTAGGCTAATCGAAATTTATTAACTATACCATTTACTAAATATGCTGGATATTCATCTAATTTACTGGTAATTATGAGGTTATTTATGTGCAAAGCATGAAATTTTTTATCTGATAATCTATAAATTCTAAAAAGTTGATTAAATATAATATTTCTAAACAATTGAATCGAGTTGCAGGAATTAAAAGGTAGTATTTTATTAATATTGAATTTTAAAAAATACTTTTTATCATATAAATTAGTAACTATCCTATATATATATATATATATATATATATATATATATATCTATATATATATATATATATATATATATATATAGATATATATATATACTATCCTATATATATATATATATATATATATATATATATATATATATATATATATATAATCGATTTACCAATATTACCGTCATACCGATATATACTACTATACAATACTTAATGTACATCGATGCAACAGATTTCGGCATAAATCGTAATCAATAATCATATGTTGATCATGTAACTCATCTCTGATGGAAACAACTTATTTCTCATGTTATAATAAGCGCTATATTTAGGTGCTTATAGTAATTTATATAGATCAAGTTGATACTGAGAAATAAAGATTAGATTTATCTTCAAAAATAAAATAATCTTTTGGATAGTTGTCATTTCTAAAAAAACCCTTTGAGTGACTTAAATGAATTAATGGAAAGTAAAGAAACGATATCTGGTATATACAGGTAGATAAACTATAGAAATATTCTTACTATGTTACCAAATCAGGAAATATTGATAAACGTAAAAATACATAAATTAATATGACTTCTTAATTACAAATTCTCAAATTCATCAACTAATATTCCAAGAAATTTTATTGTGGTATCCCTAACAATTAAGTCTTGTCTTTGTTACAAAGACAATACATGAAGAAAGCGTCCATTTTTAAACATTTTGAAACATTAACACAAAAAACTATCGATAGAATAAAATAAAACATTATACAATTGAAAAATGTCTTTAAGATGACAGGTTATGAGCAAACAGAAACATGGTTCTAAGTTATTTTGTTGAGCACTATAGCAGTTTTAATATATATTAAAAGAATCTTCTGATCTACAAGATAAATCGTCTGACAGCATATTTATATGGAACATTTTATCGGCGAAAATCAGCAAGTAAAAGAATTATTACAAAAAGTTGTTTAAATCTATATCCGGTGGTGATGTTATCTGTGCTAAAGTGGTTTCGAAATATAATTAAAACACTAATTGTCTAATATAAATCACAAATTTGTTAACACAAAGTTACCTAAGGAACATATTTAGCAAAAATATCTTATAACAACTATGTAAAACAAAAATGTTTACTGATAAAGAATTGAACAATCAATCCCCAATTAAGCATTTGATACCTTATTCAATGAGCTGAGGCAATCATTATTTTTATATAAATAAAATTCCCATTGTATCATCCTTCAGATTTCAGATCAAATGAGACTTTTGATACGTATGACCTTCTCATTCCTCTTGCTTAATACATGATACCATACTATGTAACGTAACTTTCTGCGTGTTGAAGTTGTTGCTATAAGTCGTAGGCTCAAATGGAAATTTTAAAAATTGCAATTTTAGTAAAATTTCAGTCACCGAATGAATCTATCTCTCAGGGTTGTATAACTATATTATAACTTTATAAAGAAAGCAGACACACGGCACGCATACGTTAAGAAATAACCACTTATACCCTATGCTAGCGAATTTTCGATTTGAGTATTCCTGTTTTGTTCGAATTCATCTTTGCCTGCAAGGTTTTGTTGTTTCTTAAGTATTGTTAAGCTCACACTCTGTTTTTGATCTGAACATGTCTCAAAACCCCATCGAAATAATTGCATGCATCTGATATTCATATGCATATTTCTTTCACAGAAATATTTGAAATATATTTTGTCACTGGTAGCAGTTATATTTATTGTGTTTCAAAGATGTTTCGCACAGGCGCAATTAGCAAGAGATTTTGTGCCAGTGCGTAATATAATTATATGTCTCGATCTAGTTAGTCATTTGTGATTAGTAACTCCGCTACTAGATTATATTTCGTTTATCACACTATACTTAGTCAGGAATCGAAAGTCGCCTATGTTTTCTGTACCAAACTTTCTTTAAAGTGTTTGATTTTTTCTAGGTGTGGTCGATTTGTCGATCATTTCAAATACTGGAGAGTATTGGAGATTCGTGATCTTTAATATGAGAATTAATTCAATAATTAATTCAAATACTTCGAATTTTGCATTATAATTAATACCAGGTTCTGGAATAAAATGTCGAGATAAAAAGATAAAAATAAAAATAAAAAAGATAGTGAGAAAGATAATAGGGAGAGAAATAGAGAAATATTTATTTAGATTTTATTACTTAGAAGAAAGTTTGATTTCACCACACTAACATATTTTTGACTACATTATTTGACTACATTAGTATTACATTATTTTCCTTTAAAAAAAGCAGACTAGATTCTTAACGTTTTAGAATGCTTGATTCCGTAAAGAAAATTCCGTATTTAGTGGGAAGAATTCACAATTCTCCTATTATTGCAGTTAAGACTTCCTTAACTAAAACATTGCTGCAAATCAATTACCATTTAAAATAAGAATTTCATTACTAATTCAATGCAGCTTTATTACGCATTTTATTTTATTTATTACTTTGTTATTAAATTTTCAAACTGGTATTTAAGCCGATCAAAGAAAGAGAAACTGAATCTTAAAAAAAAAACAAGTTGCTACTATTTCAGTTAAGTTTTGTTTTGTTTAAAAATGTATAGTGCTTAAAGTCTGAAATAGCGCCTGCATCGAAAATTAGACCAGTTAGGTTCGGCCCCGTGATCGAGTATCACTATTTTATGTCACCAAACGGGGTCTTCGAGAGGGAACCTCTGAATTTACCCCTCTCGTCCACACTTTGTCCACCCCGTGGAAAAACTCGAAAATACGGCTGCAACAGGTTCTGGCTAATGGTCAATACTATATGAAAATAATATGAATTCTTGGTATCCAGGGGTTTCTGAAGGGTCTGAAAATACCGTTCGGGAACTCCTCTTTTTACCTCCCCCAAGGAGTAAATAAAAAATCCGATTCCGTTAGGTTTTGTACTGTAGTCCACACTAGAAGTGCACAAAGATGGCCTTCTCAGTCACCGTCTTTTGAAGGATCTAGAAAGAAAAAAATACGTTATACATTTATAGTGATAAATTGTAAATAATACAAATTAAATGCAAATACTTTCATTAATAAAAATGACATAACTACTCCGGTATTCCAAATCAAAGTATACGAATATTCGAGATGTGCTTAATATATAGATTTGATATTCGAATTCGAGAAAAGTGTTATGTGGTCACCTATTTCTTTACTTTCCTTGGGAAAGTATTGTGACGGGGTCGAAAATTCGAATTCGAGTTTTTGACGGGAGAGCACGTTTCAAGCATCCCTGATTACGAATCAAACATTTTTGAGGTGATGTCTGTGTGTGTGTGTGTGTATAAGTGAGCCTGTGGAGACGATATCTCACGAACGAATGGAGCGATTCGAATGAAATTTTGTACAAAAATCACAATCCGTGATTACTGAAAGCCAATTTTTTTCAAACGTAAACGAATGTTCAGAACCCCCCTAAGTTTTCGAGTGAAATTTTGAAAAAATCATCAAAAATCAGTTACGCAAATAGACATTTAATATAAAGTTACGCAAATAGACATTTCTTATGTAATTTTTCCTTAGAAAGCAATTGACATAAATTTTAGAGCGCTAGCATACACCGTTCTCGAGATATTGCATATTTTTCAAACAAATTTATCAAAAAATCCCATACATTAAAAAAAATATATTAACTCCTGAGAAACATGTTCACTTTTCATATGTAATATCATACGATAAATTTGGTGACATCATTCTCGTGGATCTAGCTCGTTCCATTTATGAGAAAAGATACTTTGAGTAATACTTTTGTATTTGAACGCCAATAGTCATTTATCTGCTATAAGAATAACTTATTTCTCCGGCCAAAACGCTTGGCGAGATTTTGGCTACGAATTTGACGAAATGTCGCCAACTTGGCGACTTTTTAGATGTTGCCAAATTAATGAAAATCTCACCAAATGGATGAAAATGACGCTAAGTCAATGAAAACGACGACTAATCGTCGAAAATTCGGTATCTTGGAAAGAATATAAGTATTTATTATAAGAAAAACCTATTTTTTACTGTAGAAGTAGTACATTCATTGCATTATATAAGGAAAGTCATGTGTTGCCCGCATCAGATTTTTTTAATTATCATTCTACAAACAACAAGCATTTATTCTGTTTATATTTAGCATCCAATATAATAATGAATCGCCACCACAAAACATACTATTTATTCCCTTTAAAGCCATTTGAATCTCTAACAATTCATCACAGTAAAATTGCCCAAGAGAACTCAACCCCTTTCCATTATTAAAACCAGGTCAGAATAGATACAGTAATTGAAACAGCTGTTCGGTTGAAGTTTCTGCATTTGGGACTCTGGATTATACATTTGTTGATGAAGTCGAAGAATTATTAATTATACCGGGCTCGTAAAGATTCATAATTACCCTGGACACGTATCATTGGGCAGCGTATGCAGAAATGAATTGAAACTTCTGCCGAAAAAGGTACCACCCAAGGTTAATGTGCTGGCCCAGCTGTTGGAAAGGGGCCAAATGTATTTGCAGGTGATATGCAGAAGTGGGTGTTTTTCAGGACATTATTTTGTTTGATGAAAGGTATGGTAGAAAATAACTCAGAAAGCTGATGTAGTGTTGAAGTTATTAATATATATATATATATATATATATATATATATATATATATATATATATATATATATATATATATATATATATATATATATATATATATATATATACATATATATATATATATATATATATATATATATATATATATATATATATATATATATATATATATATATTTATATATATATATATATATATATATATATATATATATATATATATATATATATATTTATATATATATATATATATATATACATATATATATGCATATATATATATATATATATGTATACATATATTATATATATATATATATATATATATATATATATATATACATATATATATACATATATATATTATATATATATTATTTTTTTTTAAACGCCTAAGACAAATTGTAAAAATCTGATGTGGACAGCACATGACTTTCCCTACCGACTTATATACACAGTTACACATTCTCTTTATTTTAATTAAATTTAATTCACTGTTAATTCAATTTTCGTTCTCATTTGGTAACTGCACTCCATTTCAAAGGTGACGTAGGAAAAAAACGAAAATATCTCGAGAACGGCTTGTCCTAGTGTAATGGGGTTGGTCTTATTATTTTCTTCGTTAAACATTACGTATAAAACAAGCATTTTATGGATATATTTCAGCATACGTAGTTCTTTATTTTAGATTTTTATTTTAGACAAGCGACTTACCTCTACCAAATTTTGTGAAATTCAGTCCACTAGATTTTCAGCTAGAGTGGATACACGCTTTTGCGAGTCATTTCGCAAACAAAAGGCGGGTTCTATTAACCCGAATCGTACACAAAACTAATCAGCACCAGATTCGCCCACAAGTGACTTACCTACCAAATTTTATGAAATTCGGTGAATTAGTTTTTTAGTTAGAGTGGATACAAAATCTGCACAGACAGACAGATAGACAGACACACAGGCAGACAGACACGCACACACACACAGACGTCACGCTAAAAATAGTTTTTTCGTATTCTAGAGGTCTCGAAACGTGTGGATCCGTCGAAAACTCAAGTTGCGATTTTCGGCATAATTCCAATACTTTCCCTATACATTACAATGTATTGAAGGGAATGTAAAAATTACTATAAATAAAATTATAATCATTCACCAATTGAATTCACCAAGAATTCATCAATTCATCATTTGAAATACATTTAAATATTCTTGTCTTAACATTATGCAGCATATGTATATAGACTAATCCATTACAATTATAATTACGGGACAAAGCATTACTTAGAAAACATTAAAAGTGCATTTATTACCCTTTTTGACTGGCATACGATTTATCTTGTCAATATTGAGTTTTACTTCAATTTTAAGCCAAATATTACACTTTTCACAAGCGCCGGCCGCCTAAATTGCTGCTCTATGTCCACGGATGGGCCGGACTGTCTGGGTTTTCGACTCTTCACAAACGGAACTACGCTGGTAATGATTCGTTCTGAATTGATGATACGTTAGATACAAAATATGTTGATATTCCTTTAGTTCTGACGCTTGGTAGATCTGATGACTCTGATGGATAAAAAATCTTGTTGGCAGATATATCTACCAATTGACTTTCATATGTTAATAATTTTTGATTGAAGTAATTATACATAATATTTCTGTTGTAAGATGTAATTAACAATAAAGAACAAAATGGCTATATAGCATTAGTATACTGAATACCATTCAACGATTAAACAAAGATAAACTTACAAAAATATATTTTGTTCTCAAATATTTGTAGCGAACGTTCTTTGAGCAGTATTAAAATATTTTAACTAGATACGTCTTTAGCTCAACGCTATACATTGGCGATGATATTTTAAGAATTATAACCGTCATTAATAAAAAACATCGCATAATATCTCCAAAAGTCCTATAGTAGAAAACGACATCCAGCACTATAATTATCTATCCCGAAAGAGAATCCAACGTTTTCAAATGTCTCTCTCCTTTCCGAAATCATGATAACTCCTATGTACTGCAGGATGAATGAATATTAAATCCTTAATATGAGTTGCAATGTGCATTTATAAAATAAATTGCAAGATTTTGGCATTTCTACCTAACGAGATTTTCCTGATACGCTTTCCTTAAAAATGTCTCTTAAAATCTGAAACAGTGTATTACCTATTCTTCCCAATCTTCCTCAGATAAAAAAAAAGAGCACCGTGCTTTAGAAGGCCTTTGAGGAGGAAGAGTGCTTTTCCTTGTTTAAGGTGCCGTTTCCCTTCAAAGCACCTACTTTCCAGAACGGCATCCCTGTTACTACGATGTAGGCGCAAATGGGCCATATCGGGTCGTATTTAAGGGGTGGATGCATTTGTTCTTTCCCGCCAGAAGAAAAAAAAAATGTTCTTTTGCTTTTCTTTATCTTTACGTTCAATTTGCATAGAATTCTTTTTCTGATATACTGATCATTCTGATTTAATCGGATGGGTTGTTAATGAGCCATGCTGCGCAGCACTTAGGCGGATTACAAAAAATATATATATATATACTTGTAGTAAAATTATATGAAATGTTCTAATAAGGATAAATATAATTTTTTTTTTGTTCTTTTAGATAATTCTGATTTCGGTTGATTTCTTCCTCTGTACACTTAAAATGCAATTTTGAAAATGCTAAGATGGTTCAGAATGAATGATTATATCTTTTGAACTATAAAATATGGTTTTTGAAAGTTTATAATGGTATGAAAGTCGCAGTTTACGAAGCACGATACGTCAGGGTATATAAAGCAGACATTCAAAGAAAACTATATGAGCATTTAAATGCATGTGTGATGGTTAACAGGGAAGGGCTCAAATTGTCGATGATTTTACTTTTAAGATAACATAGTTTAAAACCATTATACCAACAACCCTACCCCTTTTATGCTTTGGTGGTTTAGGTATGTTTATCAATTCGGGGAGTTTTTTCATTATGCTCTATGTGTTGCCAATTCACAGGAAATATTTTTTTTTATTTTTTAATAAACAAGATGTAAAGAAAAGACGTTTTTAAAAATATAATTAAACGGTTTTGAAAACCATTTTTTTAAACCATAACTAAAGAACAACAACAACAAAAAAGATACTCTGATATTGACTGCACATAACTTCCTCTGTGTAATATAAGTATTTTACTTCTTTTAATGGGAAATAATGACGAACATTATCCACGGCACAATTTTTCATCGCTGAAAAGGAAACTGGTATTTAGCGCTTTCTAGATGACAATATGTAAAATTATCTTGAAGTACCAAATTTACTTAATTGCCTCCCATTTAAAGTTATTTTTTTATCAATTTGTGACATTTTTATCAATTTGGCAATATTTTAAAAAGTTGTTATGTTTGCGACCGTGCTCCAAATTTTTCTCTAAGCATTACACTTGCAGAGGAATGAGTTATTTATATAATCGTTTGTTATGTTATTTCTAAGATATTGAATTTTCATCAATTAGTCGTCATTTTCATTGATTCATCGTTAAATTTATCAATTTGGTGACATATTCTTCAATTTAACAGCATTTAAAAATACTCACCAAATTTGCAATATATCGCCAAAACTTCGCCAGAATATCGCCAGGCTTTACAGACGGAGAAATAGGTTATTCTTATAGTAGATTCCTATATTTTTTTTTCAAGATATTGAATGTTCATCAATTAGTCGTCATTTTTACCAATTTGGCTACATTTTTATCAATTTGACGACATTTTTATCAATTAGGTGATATTTTCGTGAATTTGGCAACTTTTAAAAAAATTCGGCAAGTTCGCGATATTCCGGCAATTTCAACACCAAAATTTCGCCAAGCGTTACCCAGAGATAGATAGGTAAACAGACAGATAAATCAAGGTCTTTATATTATAAATGTGTCAGTTATTAATTCATCAATTTTTCATCATATTCTTTCGTTGCCTTTCGTGGTATATTTTATTTGTTTGGAATTTGAATCTTACCGGTACAGCTCGTACTGAGCGGACCCGCAATAGGAAGTTACATGTTTTGAAGAATAACTAGAGTACCGCTCTACGAAAAATTGGTTTATGCTCTGAAAGTGTGATTTCATATGCCATTAAAACCACAAAATTCAGTTTGTGATTGTTAGTAACGGATATTAGGATCAATATAAGCAAGATATTATATTTTAACAATAACATGCATTTATTTTCAATAAAAGCAATTGTGGTATCCATTCTTAGGTAGATAAATTTGTCTTAGACAAATCCGGTTAAAATTGAAAAAAATCTGATGTGGGCAGCACATGACTTTGCTTATATAATGCAATGAATGTACTACTTTTACACTTAAAAAAATGTTATTCTTATAGTAGATACTTATAATTCTTTCCAAGATATTGAATTTTCTTCAATTTGTAGTCATTTTCATTGATTTAGCGTCATTTTTATCCATTTGGCGATACTTTTGTTAATTTGGCAACAATTAAAAATGTTGTCAAGTTGGCGACATTCCGCCAAATTCGTCGCCAAAATATCGCCAAGCATTATGGACGGAGAAATAAATCATTCTTAGAGCAGTTAAATAACTATTGGCGTTCAAATACAAACGTATTACACAAAGTATATTTTTTCCCGAATTGAATAAGCTAGTTCCACGAGAATGCTGTCACCAAATTTATCGCATGGTATTACATATGAAAAGTGAACATGTTTCTCAATAAGAAATTTTTTTTTTTATTTTATATGACTTTTTGATAATTTTTTTTGAAAATTGTATAATATCTCGAGAACGGTTCATGTTAGCGTTCTAACATGTATGTCAATCGTTTCTAATAAAAAATTACATGATACATGTCTATATGTGTAACTTTATTAGCGGTTTTGATTTTTTGACGATCAAAATTACACTCGAAAATTTGTGTTGGTTATGATCATTCGATTGCGTATAAAAACAATAGGCTTCCAGTGTTTACGGATTGTGATTTTTGTACTAAATTTGGTTAGAATCGGTCCATTCGTTCGTCAGTTATTGTCTCAAGAGACTCACTGACACACACACACGCACGCACACACACATACACATACTTTCACACACACAGACATCACCGGCCGTCCAAATAGCTGCTCTTAGTCCTCTGGACGAGTCGGACGGTCTGGGTCTTCAACACACAGACATCACTTCAAAAATGTTTGATTCGTGATCAGGGATGCTTGAAACGTGCTCTCCCGTCGAAAACTCGAATTTGAATTTTCGACCCCGTCATAATACTTTCCTTATACATTATGTATATAAGAAAATTAAAAAAATCGTTTGCTGTCTTTTAAATGTAAATATGAGGCTGTGCAAGTGCAAGCTGCGTAAGTGTAAAAAGGGATGGATAAATGAAACAAGCATGGGCTGAATCTCGCCTGATATTAAAGAAAGAAAATATCATTTTGTTTTGAAACTGTATGTTACATAAATAAATTATTTCTAAAGAGAAATTGAGTCTTCTGTTTTATTATTTAATGCTATTTTGTGCTAAATTTCTTTAAAGTATATATTTTTCAAGGGATTTAATAGAAACGCGACAATGCGAAAACAATTTCTACTGGAATTATATACTGTGTCAGGATTGCCATATTTGTGATGCAACAGATGTAAACAACGGCAAGTAATTGGATTGTGAAAAAGATTTTATATTCCTTTAAAAGTCATTTCTTTCTTTATAACGTGATATATTTTTCTGTCAATAAGAAATTTAAAGAAGGAAATTTATTAATATTCACAGTAGATTATTGCTAACTTATTTAAGTAATTTAATTTGAAATTATTTAAATTTATAAAATAATCTAGATACTTAAATAAACGTATTAATTATAAAAATAGTTCTGTGATAAATTAGTGTCATTCCCTATAAAATCGATTAACATTTTAAAATTTGGTTGACCAACTCAAATTTTCTTAAAATGTAATACAAACTTTCCTGGAGTAGAGATATGATAAAGACATTAATTTTAGGGTCTACTGTAAATAGGTAAAGAGCTGAATATTCTTAAACTTGTAAAAAATTCTTAACCTTGTAAAAAAAGTGAAATCAACATATTAGTTTTTAGTTTTGTTTAGAATAATACACATATTGTACAAAATGCATAAATGGTACCCCAGCAGGTCACGATAAAAACACTAGTATCTCGAATTTTGAATGCTTAGTAAATATTTTTAAACGAAGTTTAAACAAAGGTTATTCAGAGGTTAACGAAATATATCGAAGTTGAAATTTATTATGTATTGAAGGAGCATCATCTGAGCCATCTGCATAAACGTTTAAATTCATGAGATATCCATTGTAATATAAAATAGTTTTGAAGAAGCGCATTTCAAATAACATTTTTGGCAAAGGAGTTGAAAAGTTTTACAGATTACTTCAGCAATATGTCTGCTTTTCAGCTGTTTAGAGTTTCTCCTTGGTTATTTATTAATATCTTAAATTTCTAAAGCAATCTTTTATTTAGACAAAGGTTTTGCATTTATATACTTTGTGTTTAACTGATTGTTGCAACAGGATAAAAAATGCTGGTATGGAAATATATTTTGCTGAACTATTTTAGCGCTTTTATTTTGCATAAATAACAAAATTTCATATACGAGTATTTATGAATATATTTACAAGCGGAATCACAATATTTTATTCTTCCGACTTGTCTATGCATACATTTTTGTACAAGAATATCATAGTATATTCATATACTTTTATACTTTTTTGTTCATGACGAATAAAATTAAATATTTAAATGAAGTATTATCTGTGTAAGCCAGGTATAAGTGTTGATTATTTTTAAATCTAGAAATTGTTATATTTTATGCATAATTTATTTATAATTAACTATTACACTTTTATGTTATATTTATCCATTTTTTTCTTATTATTTTCTTGTATATATATATATAGGATGATTTAAATATATCATCTCAGAAATAAAATCGAGGATAACTACTGTAGCCTCTTCATTTATTTGTTTTGAAAATGATATTAGAATACAAATTATTAAGCACAATGAACTATACGTATATATATAAATACTTAATAACATCATTATAATCATGTGTGCAACGAACCATGTAATAGAAGAAACACTGTTTTCACATTCCTCTACTTCCAGTTTCTAACATGTTAAGAAGCAAATCTATAAATCGGTTAAAACAAAATAAATAGATAAAGCTACCGATTTGTGTGGATAAAGTTTTGAAAATTGTGATGACTTTGTGATTTTGCTTCACTGAGCCGAAGAGTCGATTTTTTTTCTTTTTCAGATGCATATTTCTATCCGATTAAGCTGGATACTATAAGATATTTGGAATGTTTTCATTATATTATACTACATGCTTTCTTTCTTGAAATATTTTATCTAGCTTGTGTTCAAAGAATAATATACCGTCTGGAGGTGAATGTAACGTCTTAAGGCAATATTTTGTTTTGTCGTCAACTTAAGAATTGAATCGGATACACTGATGACTATTTTGATGTTGTAATACTCGTACCTGTATAAAGCGTACCTGTATAATGCGTAAAAGGCATTATCTGTATAATACATGTATAATGCGATTTATAAGAAACATCATAGGAAAACAAATATGCGTTTTAAACTTACGTATAGACATTTTAAAAAAGAGGAGGGAAATTTAACAAAACAATTAAGGATGGCGGTTATGTATTTTTATTATTTTCATTACCTAATATAGACCGGCCAATTTGTTGAAATGTTATTTTCATTACTTAATAAAATAAGGGCCGGCCAACCAATTTTTGTTTAAATGGTTTTTTCATTACTTCATAAAATATGGACCAGCCAACCAATTTCTGTTAAAATGGTTTTTTCATTACTTCATAGAATATGGGTCGGCCAATCAATTTTTGTTAAAATGTTATTTTCATTACTTAATGAAATATGGGCAGGCCAACCAATTTTTGCTGAAATGTTACTTTCATTACTTAATAAAGTATGGGCCCGCCAACATCAATTTTTGTTAAAATGTTATTTTCATACTTGGTAAAGAAGGCCGGCCAATTAATTTTCCCGCTCCATTAGATTCTGCTTCGTTGTTCATACTATAAGTGTGCATATATATATATATATATATATATTGAAGTAGATTTTAATATATATATATATATATATATATATATATATATATATATATATATATATATATATATATATATATATATATATATATATATATATATATATATATATATATATATATATAAATAAAAATTGAAAGATTTTAAGCAAAAATTACGCATATATATATAATAATATATGTGAAAAAATTCAATATTATATGTAGCAATGGTGCTTCATGAGGGTCTAGAAAAACAAAAACACTTTAGACAAATATTCTGTAGATAAATAAACTTTTCAACATTACTTGAAAATCATTCCGAATACATTTTTTACTTTGGTTCAACTGGGAAATAAACTTGAAAAAGGTAAATTCTGAAGTAACACAAAGTCATACTTAATTTATAACATGGATAAAAAGAGATTACAGTATCAGAAAGGTATTATCGTGTTAATCTAACTGATCTCGAAGATAAATGGGAGACTACGTTTATATCTTTCTGACACAAATGCAATTAACTATGTCTGGTAATTATTCACTTCGTGGATCCTGCAATTTTTTTCTTCGTCATTTTAGAATATAAAACTTTATTGGAAAGGGGAATTACTTTCTTTTTTGTTCACAGACATTTACATTATTCATTTGTGTACCCCTGGTTTGTTCAACTATATCCTCTGACCATATCTTTCCACTGTACCCCTCATCTGTCCATTGTCTTCAAATATATCTTTAAATTTTCTAAATAATTATTATTTTCTAAATAATTGAGATTTAATTATTTTAAAGCTTATTGCCAGTAATTAAAAATTGCCAAAAGTTAAAATATAGAAAACTTGTGTAAGTACATTTTTAATTATATATAAAATCATTAATTAGTTAATATATAATTAAAAATTGAATTAATTTCAATACATATTTCGTTTAATTAAAATGTGTGTTTCATTGTATAAAAATTATTTAAATTCATTAAATAATATAAATTATTATCCCACTAATTTAATATTTAGTTAATTAGAATATACTATTAACTTTCTTGGAATTAGAAGTTCAAGAATTATAGACATTGCTGAAATAATAATAAGCATGAACATAGAGATCCGATAATCAGTACTCGTATTTTTCTTTATTATTCCCTAGAGAGTTCAAAAGAATTATTAAAGATCGTCACACACATAGATCACCTTGTGGTATATGAGGATGTTGCGCACAGGAGGGCTAAATTTTTCATAAAGAATGGTGTTCATAAAGAATGGTCCTTTAATTAGAATTGGAAATAATAAATCTTATCCCTAAGAATGCAACTGTAAATGTCATCAAGAAAGTTAAGATATGATTTGCACCACTCGGCTACTACTTGTTTTTGCTGCTCTAAACATTGATACAATCCCCTAGCCATAAATATGTAATCTCTGAATTTTCGTTCCTACATAGTGATATATTTGCCACTGATCCCCTATACATAGTAACAAATTTAAAACCGTCCGTTCCTGAAAGTAATTTATTTACTTATGATACATATTAATATATTTACTGTTTCTAGATGCTGGCTTATTTGTTGATTCTATAATTATGAATCTGTTTCATTAGACACACATAAAAAGCATGAGTTTCAATAAATTGGATTAAATGGTATAAACACTTTTTACGATTTAAAAAAGGAAATTTTTATAGAATATAATTTGAGCATAGCGCATCATAAAAGGAATTCTGATTTTATAGTCTTACTCGATAGCATTGGAAAGTATTTTGTGTTCGTGGCCATTTTTAAATCGATGTTTTGATATTTTAGTTCTTTTTTTTTATTTTCAACAAAACATTTGAAGTTAAATTTTAAAGTTCTCAAACTTACGTAATTTAAAGTTGTAAAATTGTAGAATAAATTTTGCCTGCCAATAATATCTACTACCCCAGGTTCGTGCTCAGTGTGGCTGTTGGAAAATATCAATGGATTCCTTCATTTAAAGTATTACTTTGAGGTTTGAGTTATTTTACAATACTTAAAAGTTTGATATAATGCCGTTATTGCATTGGCAGAACATCAAAATGATGTATAAGTTTTGTATATCTGCGAAACTTATACAGCATACTGATATACCATATGTAGCTTAAATATTAATTCCGAGTTTCTAAATATATTCTGTAAATAGAAATTGCAACTAATGCTGTATGAATTATTAATTAAACTATATAAATTGCTATTACTTTGAGGTTTGAGGAGTTAATGTAATGCAGTTGGGTTAAAAGGCTTAAAAGGTTGATATAATGCAGTTATTAAAACGCTTAAAAGCTTGATATAATGCAGTTGCATTGGCAAAACATCAAAATTATGCATAAATTTTGTATATCTACAAAATTTATATAGCATATTAATATACTATTTGTAGCTTTAACTTTAATTCCCAGTTTCTAAATATATTTTCCAAATATAAATTGCAAGACTATATACAGGAACTATTTTTATATAGTGTCTACTTTGGGAATACGCAATAATAAAAATAGAATAAAATACAATCACTTCAAAATACGATAACAACTTCTTTTTCATCTATCCTACTCTAAAACGTGTGAAATCTGCTAGGAAATATATTTCAGCCTCTATTATGTAATCTTGTAGCCCTCATTGTAAAGGTTTGCCATTATGTGAACTTCAATCCTTGTATGGCCTTCTTTTAATCATTCACAAAACATGCGGGTATTGAACAAAAAAGTAATCTAATAACATCGAACCGATAAAGCCGCTCTAAAATAACACAATATTTTGACTCAATCATTTTTACCATCCTCTATGATAATATAATTTCCAACCCCCCGAAAATCCATCAAAAAAGAGGGGGGCGTTTATCAGAAACTTCAATCGGAAACCCACCAGTGAGTTGCCATCAGACATCGAGAGCCCCGCCGGCGCCAACCTCTGATGTGAGTCCCCCTTGGGGTGCTTTAAAGAGAACAGCATCTGTCCCTGACTCTGATTACAACTGGTCGCGTGTTCGAACTGCACCCCTATTTGTTCAGAAGGGGGTGGTTTCGAACCAACTGACATGGTTCCAGTTTCTCTTTCCGTGTTGTGGATAGGTATTGTAGTATTGGATTGCGAGTTCTTTTTTGGATTTTTTTGGATCAATGATTTTTGGGGTATGGGGTCTGAGTAATGTGCGTAAAATGATCAGAGGGTCCTGGGTGTGTGTAGGTATCGTATAGTGTGAGCAGGAAGACAGGTCGTTGATTGACAGCCAGCATAAATGCGACCACATATTACGTGGCGGTGTATTAATTTCCATCCACAGTGCGTCATTCCAGTTATATTTTGATAATAAAAATATATTTAATTATGCTACATGTATGAAATGATTTGTGCAAATTCATAAATATACCACGGACTTTTTGTATTAAAATGCACAATAAGCGTCGAATCACAGGAAATGGTGTATGTCTTCGGTTATCAGTACCTGTGTGATGATAGGATTATTGTCATTGTCAATTGATACATTTCGAAAAAATTATTGAGAAGGACTATTTATATGATGTTTCTTGAAAAATGTGTGTAAAGCATTAGATAAAATACAAATAAAAAACAAACTTTTCGATTTAATGGGGACCGCATTTCGTACAGAAAAAAAATATATTTTATTTTAATGACATAGAGAAGATAGAGCTTCGTACTATCATACAGATATCGGTGCTCCAATTACAAGTGAGACAAGCAACCGTTTTCAAATTTCAAAGGTAAGATAAAAGAAATGAACTGAATGGGTATTTCAAGGTCTTATATTAAAAACACTGCGACATTCCCAGAGTTCCGTATTTTTAATGAATATGGATTAACATATATTAGCCGAATACCCGTTAATAAATGACGGTCTCACAATAAGAATCCTCACCCCCCCCCCCACCCCCCCGAATAACGTGAATTTTTTAATAACTCGATTTTCCCAATAGTCCTTTTTAATTGTTTACACGTATATTCTTCACGGTGTTTTATTATTTCAACCTTCGATTTCTTAGAAACAATTCTTCAACAATTTCTTAGAAACACCACATATGTAGTGTACTAACCACCCAAATTTTGGTACAAATGACTTCAGAGGTTTTTGATATTGCAAAGGGCCAACGATTTTGTAACATTTCCGTTTTATAGCTGAATTATATACATTTTTATGATTCTTTTTCTGCGGTATCGTCCACATTATACATGAAATCTGTCGCCCACATTTGGTCAAAATTGCTTCAGTGGTTTTCGAGATTATGAACAGCCAACGATTTAATACCCACCTAACCCCCCACAAACCTACAGTAGTCGTTTCAGTTACATAAGGACCCCACTGATGTATTTAAGGTAAAAACTATACTTGTGATTCTTTCACTATACTTTTTATAAGCTATATTGGTAAAGAGTTTGCTTGAACTACTGTTAAGAGCATATGTATCAAGAAAATTGATCATAGGAAATAGTCACAGTCACTATGATAATATCATATCTCAATCAAAAAATTTAGTCACAGTCACTATCATAATATCATATCTGAATCAAGAAAATAGTCATATCCACTGGCATAATCATATCTCAATCGAAAACATAGTCACAGTCATTATGATAATATCATATCTCAGTCAATAAATTAGTCGCAGTCACTATCATAATATCATATCTCAATCAAGAAAATAGTTACAGTGACTGTAATAATACCATATATCAATCAAGAAAATAGTCACAGTCACTAACATAATATCATATCTTAATCAAGAAAATAGTCACAATCACTATCATAATATTATATCTCAATCAAAAAAATAGGCATAGTCACTATTATTATATCATATCTCAGCGCAAGGGAAGTAAAAGACAACGGTATTTTCAAAACGAGTTTATAGCGCACGATTTTTAGTGTATTATCCTTATTAAAAAAGTCCTGCTTTTCATATGGTTTTATTTTAAGATGGTTTCGAATCTTGATATTTATATTGTATTTCAAAAATAACACTTTAGTTTACCATATCTCAAAATTATTGATCTAAAGATCCAAGGAAATTTTAAATTTCCCATTTCTAGGAAAGCACTGTATTATTCTTTCTTTTTTCTCATTTTACAGGTATACTCCAGTAAAAGTTTTAAATAAATATTCCATTAGAGAAGCCGAGTATCTCTATCCTTAAATCATTCGAGCGAATGTCATTTTCGCTTTCTAGTGCACATAAAAACGTCTCACAGGATTTTATGTGCGCCAAAGGGAAGTCGAAACGCAAGTGTTCGTGTAACTGTGATTATTTTTGCTTCCAGCATTGCATCCTTAAGTGCTGGCTAGTGGCGTTCATGGAATGAGTCAGAATAAGTTTAATTGAAATAAAAGTACCCAGAGCATCAGTTGATAGAAATATAATTAAATATTTATAATTAGTTATTACAGGATAAAAAAATCTGATGTGGGTAACACATGACTTTCCGTATATAATGCAATGAATTTACTACTTTTACAGTAAAAAAAATAGTTTTTTCTTCTAACAGATACTTATATTCTATCCAAGATATTGAAGTTTCGTCAATCAGTTGTCATTTTCGTTGATTTAGTGTCATTTTTACCCATTTGGCGAGATTTTCGTTAATTTGGCAGCATTTTAAAAAGTCGCCAAGTTGGCGACATTCCCCCGAAGTCGTCGCCAAAATCTCGCAAAGCGTTATGGACGGAGGAATAAATTATTCTTATAGCATATAAATGATTATTGGTGTTCAAATACAAAAGAATTACTCAAAGTACATTTTCTCATGAATGGAACGAGCTAAATCCACGAGAATAATGTCACCCAATACATGATATTACATATGGAATGATATTACATATGAAAAGCATTACGCATGATATTACATATGAAAAGTGAACATGTTTCTCAAGAGTTAATAGATTTTATTTAATTTATATGATTTTTTGATACATTTATTTTTAAAATGTGCAGTATCACGAGAACGGTTCGTGCTAGCGATCTAAAGCTTATCTCAATCGTTTTCTAAGGGAAAATTACATAAGAAATGTCTATTTGCATAACTTTATTAAAGGTATTTATTTTTGGATGATTTTTTCAACATTTCACTCGAAAATTTAGGGGTGTTCTGTACATTCTATTACGTATAAAAACAATAGGCTTCCCGTATTCATGGATTGTGATTTTTGTACCAAATTTTATTCGAATCGCTCCTTTCGTTCGTGAGATATCGTCTCCACAGTCTCACTGACACACACCCACCCATACACATAATTTCACACACACACACACACAGACATCACCTCAAAAATGTTTGATTCGTGATCAGGGATACTTGAAACGTGATCTCCCGTCGAAAACTCGAATTCGAATTTTCGACCCCGTCACAATACTTTCCTTATACATTATTTATATACGGAAAGTAATATTGTAAAGAGAATTTATTGTTTCCTGTATATTGGAATTCAAGATTTTGTTGGATATGTAGGTTATATGATGGATATGTAAGTCATGATGGATATGATGGGTAGGTTATATGATGGGTAGGTTATATGATGGATATGTAGATATGATGGATATGCAAGTTATCCTAAACCTATTTTGAACACGTTTTGAAAACAAAAATCCACTTCTCTCTCTCTCTCTCTCTCTCTACCCATCTGTCTCTCTAAGTTTATGTGTGTGTGTGTGTGTGTGTGTGAAGATGTGTGTGTATGTGTGTGTGTGTGTGTGTGAGGATGTGTGTGTATGTGTGAGATGAAGATATGATAACTGAAGAATGAATACGCTTATCCAAAACAGCGATAAACCAATACTGCAATAATGCTAAGGATAGCGACTATACAGTACATGGTATACTGATACTATACATATTTCCTGGAAGAGTACATAACCAACGCAAAAACGTTGCATTGAAATGTATGTGAGTTTACAGGTTAGGCCTACCTATAGAAAAATCACAATAATCGATTAGATAAGTGATTACAGCGCGCCTAGTGGATAATTAAAAATTTTAGGATAGCAAACTCAGCAGCCAAGCAAGATAGACAAAAAAGGCAATTGCAATTGGAGTATTGTTTAATTATTAGGAATCCGCAATAAAATGTTACAGAACTCATTTATTTTACACGACATCAATTCGCCAATAGCCATGTCATTGCAATCATTTTTATTTGATCGTCATGTTCACTTTACTAACTAGACCTAACGTATACATCCAATGATCATTCTTATAAAATTATTGAGGTGTTTAAGGATTTTCGCATGAATCCTGTATACGGGAGAAATTAATAATTTGAGCTACGAGAGGTTAATGGCACAAAAATGCACTAGTTTCCATAAATTAAGGAATAAACAGATTTATCGCAATAACTCAAAGAATATATGATGCATTTAGACAAAATTTTACGAAAAATTGCATTGTACTGCAGGTGTTAAAGGAAGACACCAAAAATATATGAACCATTTGTTTTCAATAAATTTTTATACATAAAAGAAACGCCGACCACCCAGCAAGCTGCTCATACCCTAGGGTGAGTCAGGTGGCCTGGGTCTTTCACATAAAGGAAACGGGAAAAATAATATGTCAACAATAGCCTACGTAGATGAAAACAATGTGTGTCTTCAAAAACAGGTAATACTAGCGTTTTACTTTCTGCATATTAACGAAAAACTACGAATCTTCTGAAGACCATTCTTAAAAATGATCTTAACCACATTCAAGCTTTTTATATATTTAAACAACGAAAACTGGTAAATATTTTCGATCTAGTTCGCAATTTCAATTTCTGCACTTCTTGTTTGATTAGTTATCTGTTACAAAGATCTCGAGAATATAGCTGGCTTTCCATACAGAGGCTGCGCCTGTATCTATTATCTATTATCTACTGTGGTATTTAATTTTAACATAGTAATTAAAATTTGATAATTACATTTACTTTAAAATGAATTAACAAAATATTTGCTCTCTCATTGAAAAGAGTCCTCAATAAATATCTTATAAATTTCTTGTTGCACTTGTCGCATCTGAAAACCTGGTGAAAGGCAAATATCCATTTTGGAGTTTAAATAGGAAAACTTGAGTAACATTAAAAAATATTTTTAACTGTCTTAAAATAACATTAATTAAATCAAAATTAATTTTATATTCATTATATCAAATTACTTTACAAATATTAAACTTATAAATATCCATATTTTCACTCATTAACATTATAATAAAATTTTCAAGAGATGCTTTTGATGTGATGCAAAGGACAAAGAAACGCCGATATTAAAAATTTATACTTTCAGCAATATTCTACGGAAGGACAGAGGAAAAATAAAAAGCCGTTTTACTTAATCGGCACCGCCCCCCCCCCCCCCCGCCGAAAAAAATTATTTTATTTATGGCCAACAATCTAAATCAAATAAATAAACTAGTTATTTTTACCGTACATATTTTTCACTTCACATAGAACTTTTTAAGAGTTTTTTATTTATAAAACAATTCGCTATATCGCTTTGAAATTTGCATTTTCTAACATGCGGATTAATAACATAAAGACTTACATTCCTTGTCTAGTTTTTTATTTTGTTATATTATAATTTGTTTTATTTTATTTTCGTTAGAAGCGGTTTAACTGTACATACCGAAATTTTATAGAAAACAAAAATTCTGTACTTCATTGATTAATGCTTACGTTTCCATTAAACATATTAATATTCATTTGATAAAAAATCCCTTCAGATTAACTTGTCAAATTCGAAAATTCGAAAATCCACTTCAAACATGAATCACTCGCTTTCACCACTAATGAATCACTCTACCTCCATCCAAAATACGGAATCCCCACCTCTAAAGTGACGTCAGAACACCAACCCACCATCACGCTTTAATGCCCCACTAAGCAAGCCCTTGAAATACCATCTCTTTATCATTCCGGTCGTTTGGCGTCCCTTTCGTCGCTTGGCGCGATTACGCGGAGGCTAATTAAGTAATGGTCGGGTAAAAATTATCATTTTTCACCGATGCCACCGACTGATTAATTTCACTCACGGGAGTTAATATCCCTTTTTGCGCCCTTTTAGCACTCGTAATGGAACTTGCTTTGGAGAGATGACAGGCAACAAAGCATGGAATTTTGAGTGCGAAATCATTCCTCGTATTTGTTAATGGTAATAAGAAGCATTTTTGCTGAAATATGCGATGCTTTTAGTGTCTGTATATATACGAGTCAACGAGTATTTTATAACGTCTAGTGGTTGACATACTATGTGCCCATTACTTGCTTTAGAATAGTGTTGTTGTCACATTATGGACATATTACTTGCTCAATAACAACGGTTGTCATATTATGTTACTTGCTTTACAACAGTGGCTGTTGTCACATTATGGGCCTATTACTTACTCTATAACAATGGTTTATGTACCTATTACTTGTTTTACAACAGTTGTTGTCACATTGGACCAATTACTTGCTCTACAACAATGGTTGTCACATTATGTGTCTATTACTTGCAGTGCAGCAGTTGTCACATTATGTACCTATTACTTGTTCTACAGCAATGGTTCTCGATCAAGGAAACTCGTTTTCATGGTAATACTAAAAGCATCAAGGGTTATACCATACTATAAACAAAATGCATTTGATTGTTACTGCACATTAAATTAACTGGTGTGTGACTCCTTATACTAGAATTCATTTTCATGCAGATTGTATTTTTTTTTTTGCAAATATTGCAAAAAAAAAAAAAAAAAAAAAAATGAAAAATCTGCATCCTTGGTCAAAAATATCTTGATAGATACTAAACACTTGATAATACACCTCTCAGTGGGTACCTTGACCCCCTTCCCCCCCCCCCCCCCCCCCATCTCTCAAGGAATACTAATGACGTCCCAAACGCAAAAATTGAATCGTATTTAGTTTACACTAGAAATATTAAAATTGTTAAATATCGTAATTATTGAGCCATAAATACCCCCTTTTATGCATGATTATATCAATTTTTGCCCTAGATTACCATGTTAAGAAAATATAAAATTTCAAATAAATTTTGAAGTTTTCTCTCGAATTTCAAAAATTCCACCTAGTTCTAGATTTTTCGATAACAAATATGGATATAAAGTTTCGAAAACATCCATTAGTATTTGTGGCAGTGTACACAAAAAATCGATTAGTGTTCACTAGAAAAAAAAAATATGAAATGTCATTTACATTGCAATCATAGCAGGATGAAGTCATATTTATACCGCGATTAACTCATATATATACATAAATTTACAACACTTAAAACTGTTTTTTTGTCATTTTCTTTTGTATTCAGCTTATGCAATGTCTCTAGTTAGGTTTCAACAGTAATCTACTAGCATTGTGGAGTTCCACCTTCCAGCTTATCTCTTTTCCATGGAGGCAATATCCTGGTGGATTATTTCCCTTGTTATACTATATAAAATCAAATTATAATTTGTCTTTTATGCAGATATCTTGTTAATAAATATAACCATTAAATCAACAGAACATATGTAGTAAACAAGCATGTTTATACCTGAGCAAGGCTTAAGCTAGACTCGCCAATTTTGTCTCATCATCTATTAAATATTAAAATCCAGAAAATTCTTATTTTTATTTCTTTTATGAAAATACAAATAACAACGCGTTGATTAGATACCCACTCTACCTACGTATTTCATACTCATACATTAATACAATTGCACGATAATAATTATATAGATAAAAAGGAAACAATTGGATAATTATGGGCCATAACTATGGCGGGTCGTTTTATATAAATGGCTTTTAACTTCTCCACTGATACCGTCAATTTGTTGAATAATATTCCAAGGTTGGTGATTATATTTGTCGTCAGTCAGACCGCTTGTGATGAGTTTTAATTTCCACAGACTTTTTATCAGCGTAGTAAGCACATTTTTTTGTAAATAGGTTGTTTGTTAATTTTTGTATTAAATTTCAGACGGTTTTACTTTGATCTGTATTTCCTAGTCAATTGCAGTAAATATTGAACAAAATGATGTGTTCTTTGGTTTTATAACTGTTATACAAGAACGAAAAATTGTTGTATACAACTTATTTAATTAAAATATGGAGTGTATATCACCATTCGATATTCTCGTGCAATGGCATTTGATATTGTTTAGGCTTATAATATTTATCATAATTAGTGTCAAATTATGGAAAATAGCAATTCTTTCATCACTTCCCCACTGTATATATGTCCTATAAATTATTTTATTATATGTTCTATAATATATTTTGTAAAACTTATTTAAAAAGTATTTTTTCAAGCTGGTAGCAGATTTTTCGTGCCGACAAATTGGGTGAATTTGACTTGTATGCGTCATTATATACTATTTTATTACTGTTTAAAACTGGAATTTTTTTTCGGTATTGCTATACTACCATCATTGTTTTAGGATTTATCATGCTTCTCAAATAATTATGCTTTTGAAACAATCATGATTCTGAAACAATCATGCTTCTCAAACAATCATGCTTCTCAAATTCTCATAAAATTTTGCTATGAAAATCTGAAATTTTTAATTTTTAACGGCGGTTGGCCAAAGAACTTGCTACTTGACTTTGTATATTTTTATTGCTAATTAATGAGGGAGAGTGTTCCTGCTCGGTATTATTTTCCCTAATGAATCAACCAATTAAAATTGTACACTACATATGTATTTGTCATATATAGCTTTATGGATGTTAACATTGTTCAAAACTAAAGTTTCATTCGAGCCCCAACAATACCCACGTCCATCATCACGAAAAAGGTAGAAAAAACCCCAACTTTTATTTCTAAATTGTTTCTTCTGTTGTATCATAAGAACATGAATCCGCTGTTAATAATAATACCTATAAATAATCGAAAGACAATTATTTTATAGCCGTTAAGTTGGCGTTTTCTTGACTGGCACGTTATCTTACTAACGGTCAGATGGATGACATTTGACACTATCTCTTGTGCCTCATGATTTTAACGATCATGATGGTGAATTCATTATCTGTTTTCATTTTAGAGTTTAAGAATACTTGTAATTTAATTATGATTAAAGATAAAGAGTATTATACTATATTTGAAAGTGTTTTTGCTTTTTATTAATTTGCTGTCGACAGTGATTGCGATTTAGACAAACAGTGACCATGATACAAAAACATTTACTGATGAGGTTTTTCAGACTCCTATGCTTAAGGATTTGACGAAGAAACCGACAAAGGTTCCGACAGAAGTGATGAAGAAGTGCAGCAAGGTGATATCGATCATTTGCAGCAGATAATTCCTTCCACTACGTGCGGCATCAATCATTATATAGATGAAGATAACGATGCGGGTGATGTCAATGATGTACCTATTGCAATCATTTTTGTTGGAGTGTGGGACATCCCAGTGGTTAGCTCGCGGGGATTACACTCAGCCCACCGGAGTTTGATTCCCAGTTCGACTCAAACTGTCTCCGTGCTCACGCAGAGTACGGTCGCGTTAAATATGTGGATCTGTAAGTCTTTCCGAGAGGTTGGTGGTTGGGAAAGGATATTTACATCCCTGTGAATGACGCCTCCACCGAGTTCCGGTCTAAATTGGGTGTCACTTTCCAACCTTCCTAGCAGACATTTTACACCTTCGGATAGGTTGGATGGTATGGGTCAAAGAAACAGAAGAAGAAGCACTTATGTTTCCCTAAAAAGTCCCAACCTCTGCAAACGTAAATGGGAGGGCTTGATTTAATCGACCAATTCGATGCACAATACAGGATCGGAATTCGATCAAAGAAATGATGACTGCCCTTGTTTCTTTGAAGAATCGAAGTAGTCATCATAAGCGGTAGATCTTATACCGATTATTCTGAAATGATATATCACTGTTGTGGTTTACTTATGAGTGCTCTCAAGATTTATTTGGAAGCCTCTGTACATCTCCCATCGGTCCAGGAACATCTTTAGTGCTAGCATCCCAGCAACAAAGATACAACAAACAGTGTCTATGGATTTACAAATCAGGCTAACAGTTCGGTCGATGCAAAACTTCTGGTAGAAGGTCAATCTATAGTTGCAAGGAATGTTAGGCTCTCTATGTCCTCAATACAACAAAACCTATCATATCCCTGCATAGTGAATGAGAAATTAAAAAACGGCAGACAAATTCCCTGAAAAATGTTTACTCAAAAGCATAAAAAAGTGAAGCTAAATTTGTTAATGCACTCTGTCCATTTTCGTTTAATATTTTCCCAATAAAATTAATTGTAAGGGCGCTATAATTTGCAATACGTTTAACAATGCAATTTGTTATATTTTATCCTTAATTTATTATAAAGGCTTTACTTGTTCAAAAAAATATAACTGAGTTAAATGAAATCCCAAATGAGCTGCATTTCACCAAACGTGACTTTGGATAATGACATTAGTTTCAGGCTCTCTGGATCCCTTGCATACTGATAAAGTGCACCCGAGGCGCTGTTCAAACACAGTTATTCGCGTCAAACTTAGTTCTGAAAAAAGTTCTATTATACCGTTTCGAATAGAAATCGAGGTAAACATCTGATTCGTTCGAAACAGACGTATCTCTTAAAATGCAAAATTTTCGTTTAGGAGAAGGAGAATAGAATTTGGAATCCGTTTAACATTCGATCGAAAATCAGTATGGTTCTTGGTGTCAATTAAAACTAACTGAGTTGAGTGTTGAAAACCCAGACCACACGACCAACCCGAAGACTTATGGTAAAAAAAAACTAACTGAGTGTAAGACCCCACTCGATTTTCTCATATAATATTTATATTCCAGACATTTTAGGTCTAGTTGTAATATCAGAGTTCAAAACAGGGCATCGATCGAAGTTACAGAAAATACAGCATTAGATTGCAGCACATCAAATTACAGAAAATAGTATCGTCGAATTTACAATCGATGTAAACATCTGATTCGAATTATGAGTATTCCGTTCGAAGAATATCTCCAGTATATTCCAGATGCTCCAAGTTCAGTTGTAACATCGAGTACAAGAAATGACATCAATCGAAAAATCGATGAGATATATTGTAAGAAATTGTATTATTGCTTTTCAATCGATGTAAACATATGACAGGTTTGAATCACGAGTATTTTATTCGAAGAATACTTTTAGTATATTCCAGACAATTTAAGTTTTCGTAACATTAAAGTACAAGTATGGTATAAAGATATCAGTGAGAGAGAGTACAAAAATATAACACTAGAGTCCAACGTCAGACTACAAAAATAAAGTAAAAATTAACAAGTACTACTCACTGCTGTATATAAAATGTTTCAAGAATATAAAACATAATATCGGTAAAATGTGCACAACTTAGTATCAGACTTTTCCCAGCACATCGCCACTGCGTGCTTGTCTGGATTACAGTACCGTGAGAAAATCCACCCTGGCTCAAATGAAGTGTGGCTGCCCACAAGTACGGCATGGCGAAAAAGCAAACAAAAAAAAATCTTCTGGTTTATCCGAAAAGGCAGTACACCACCAGAACGCGACGCAACGCCCCATAAGACACTAATGACTCGGAACAAGTACAGACTTAGACGGTTTCTTTTATCTTCGTTCTGTTATAAATCTCAGTGTCGCACAGACATTTTTGCGTCGTTTTATTCATTTTGTGTTTTCATCATTCAGTAAACATACATATCGCCGTCAACCTCAGAAACAAACTTTCTGGATTGGCATGATAATAAGAAGTTTGGTTTGAAAATGGAATGTTTTTGTTTTATGCTGTTTTCTGGAAACATTACGTACATTGTATGAATCATTTTTTATATAGCATATGGACAAATATTTTAATTCGTAAGTATTGCAGATTTTTTTACATACGCAAATTCATAACTTCATGTTACGTATCTTTGTATTTTTAACAACTTTGAAGGGTATAAATAGATGAAATATATATAATAGAATGCTTATAAGAAGTATAATATAATAGAAGATGTATAATAGAATTCTTATCAGAATAATTTATTACAAGGAAATCATGGGTTAGTCACATCATATTTTGTTTTAGCGCATGGCTTTTCTTACACACCGTTTTGAGCTCAGTATGTCCAATATCATATACTGAGGTCTAAGAATTCTATTCCGGATTTTTCCTGTAAAATAAAGATTTATATCGGAAACCATTAATAAATATTTATTTCTGTAAATTTCTACGTAGACTGCCATTCACAGCATCTTATGACTCCCTAATTCCAATGTCTGCAAAAGGGGATCGCACTGTTTGGGATAGGGTATGTCAAATATCTGTTATTTTTACAGGCACTTCGTTTGATATTGACGCTGTCCCACCTGTAAGCAAAAGGTTAACTCTACATGGACCCTGTTTGAACCTTCCTTTAACATTTTTATGGGGTTCTTATCGACTCCCAGTGCACATAGAGAGTTGAAACTTTGGCACATAATATAAAAATTAAAAAAAATATATAAAAATTACGATGTTGGAAGAAAAACTAAAACTCGAAAGGAAATCTCAAAATAAAAAAATTAAATTATTAGAATATTCAAGTTTTTCAATGTCCCTTACAAAACAGCGGCACTTGAAAAGGTAGAAATTTAATTTTAATCACGAAATAAATTGTGGCAAATTCCGGGTGTAAGGGGAATCAATTCAAAACAAAATTTTACACATATGATAATTATTCATAATTGATATTACGCAAAATTGTCGAAACTATTATCCTGCCTACAACATGTTCGACGATTTTGTATAACATTAATTTTGGATAATAAAAATATTTATTAATATCGTTTTGAATTGAATCTGCCTACACACGCAATGTGGCTCAGTTTGTTACTAAAATACATTTTTTACTTTTCAGTGAACCATTATTGTGTAGGCCAGGGCATTGATTTTTCCCCTTATTTATCTTCTTTGCAAATACATTTGTTGGAAGTGGTGTAGGCGGGACGTATACTTGCCAAAGATATAAATTGATCCGAACTGATATATGAAACCCTATCACTATGGCTATAGATCACTATCACTACAGATAATGCTCCATAGCTATACTATTTTGACACTGCTATTTTATTACTAATTTTACATGTATTCTAATATAATTTAAATGTAAGTTCTAAATCTAGGGTCATGAATATTTATTTATATTTGCGTTGAGAATTAAACATTAATGCACACATTTATTTCAATTTCAATTTCATTCCAATTTATGGGCTAACATTATCTCTAGATTTATGTTTGATAAGTTTTACTCCATTGTAATCATTAAGGAATAATCAAGAAAATTTGATTGCACAGCTATTGAGATATGTCACGAAACAACATGATTATCTTAATCGATGTTAAATTCAATTGCCCTTTTTATCGATTATTACATTGGAAATATATATCTATGAGACGATATCATCGATAATAATATCGTGCTAACATTGTAATAAAGAAGAGGAAATGCGCATCTCCCAGTAACGGCGTTTGCAATTTAAGCAGCTGATCAAACAAGGATAAAGTGAAAACATAATTTTCAAGGATATGCGCAGATAAAATAGGAAAGAGAAAATTTGTGTTTTATGACGTTTTTATAAAAATCCTAAAAATTATTAATTATCATGCTTCGTTTGAAATTAATCTCATAATGTACATATGTACTTTTTTCGTGTTTATGACTGTGTTCATTCTGTCTGTTTTCTGTCTGTCTGTCCGTTTGCACAATAACTGCCGTAAAAATGGCTTTATCAAATTGAAATTTTAGTATGTTGTTCAGACGGTACGTGGGGCTTATAGGAATGTAAATGAATAATATCACCCAATTAGTTTGGGATTGAACCCAGGTTGAATAAATGAAATACATTGCACCCTATGGGACCTAATTTTTCAAACATTTTTAAAGCAAATTTAAAATTCCCAAATTGCTTCGAAAATTTTAGGAAATATTTAAATTATCCCATAAAATGTATAAAAAAAATTCAACAAAATATGCTCGGTAGTTTTTGAAATAAAAATTAAAATAATAACTGCATCCATATTATATGACGAGATCACGTGATCCATTACAAAATAAAATATAGCATCCATCTTGTGTCAGAATTGGGATTTTTAAAGGTCTTTTTAATTTATATTTAATGTTGCATCCGTCCTAAAACCGCTTTATTTTTTTCTATTTTTTTCTGAGCATCTATATACTGCGTGAACGCAATTACAATATTTTGAAGTTTAAGTGATCATTATACTTTGATTATTTCTACAACGAAGACTAATTTTCACGTATGGAGAATGTATACACATCAACCTGTAAAATGAGTTGTATAAGAAATTGCCGAATTTATTTAACATAAAATTATTTAGTTCTGGACTGCAATATAGCTGATATGGATGAAACATTCATTGATTTTACATAGAGACGCATACAAGTCTATAGTATTGCGTTTTTCGAAGTTTTAAGCATGGAGTTTAAAATACTTTTATTTCCATGGTTTTAAGTTTTTCAATATAATAAATTATTGTAATATTGTGATAGTTTTAAAAATATCACTACTGAATGTATCGCATTTTAGAGATGTTTAATTAATTGCATTGCAGTTGGAAAGTGTTTCATAATGAATGCTTTATGCATGATTGATTTTTCTTGTTTAATTACTAAAGGGACTCCTCCCTCTGCTCTGCTCGCTACGTTTCGCTAACGCCCGTAACTCCTTCGCTCTGACTGAACTCACTTTGCGAGCAGTTTCAAGCCAAACCGAAGTATATATGTCGAATATTTTTTTTTTATTTAAGAATGTGTACCTATCATTTGTCTACGAATGTCATAAATTTCACATTTTTTATGCTATAGATTTTGCGGTACAAGTCACGCTGTTAAAATGTTTCACTTCAGAAGTTTATTAAAAATAATGCAGCTCATAAGACATCGAAACTTAAAACAAGAAAGATAAATTATGCATGAAACATTGATTGTGAAACACTCACCAACTGAAATAGAGTTTTACTTAAACAGCTCGAAAATGCGATGCATTCCGCACTGATACATTTTAAATTATCACATTACTACAGTGATTTATAATATTTGAAAACTTGAAATTTCATCGAAAAGACAATAATAGTTACACAAGATGAATTTTATTCAAATGACGGCATCGAAATAGGAATCGTCTGCTTTTATGTAAAATCAATGAATATTTCACTCATATCACTTACATTCCAGACTCCAGAGTAAATAGTTTTGCGTGAAAAACTATTCAGCAATTCTTATACAACTCACCTTAGAATCGCTTGATTTGTTTACATTCTGCATGCTATATTATAGAATTAAATTTAGTCTTCGTTGTAGGAATAATCAGAGTTTAGTGATAATTTAAAATAACAAATAGCTGAATTACGTTGGTACAGAATTTAGATACACAGATAATACTAAAACATAACGCGGCTTCATGACAAATGCAACACTAAATATAAATTTAAACGATCTTTACACGGCGAAAAAAATGGATGCCTTATATATTTTGCAATGAATCACGTGATCTCTTCATATATAATGGGTGAAAGCCCCAGGCCGTCCGGCTCGTCCAGAGGACTTGGAGTAACAAAATGGACGACCGGGAAGGGCATATATAATGGGTTGTTGTTGAGACCCAGACCGTCCGACCTACCAGAAAGGTGTAAGGTAACTGTATGGACGGCCGGGGCATATATAATGGGTGTAATTATTATTTAAATTTTTATTTTAAAAACTTCCTAACACATTTTGCTGATTTTTTTTAAATATTTTATGTGGTAAATACAATATTTCCTAAAAATTTTAAAGCAATTTATGGATTTTGATTTTTCTTAAAAAATGTTTGAAAATTTCAGTCTCATAGAGTTCAATGTATTTCATTTTTTCAACCTGGAATAAATCCGAAACTCATTGGGTGATAGTATTCATTTTCATTCTCACATTTTCCACAAATCGTCTCAACAACACACTAAAAAACATACTAAATATTCATTCCCATAAAGTCATTTTTACGGCAGTTATCTTACGAACGGGCAAACAGACAGACGGAATGACCAACGTCATAAACACCTTTCAGGTATGTTGAAAAGTGTTAAAAATGGCCCATCTTGCAAAAATTCAACTATGTAGATACATGCCTGCGAAAATTTGTCATCTTGCTATTGTTACAGGACGCGATATTGCAGGTCATATACTGCTATTGATTTTGAAATTAAATTTTTCTTAAACGAGAGTTTAAATCGAAAACAATTTATTTTAGCGTATTCCCCTAACATTTCTCCAAAAATGCCAGAAATAGTATATTGTGAATTCTATAGATTTGCAGCACGAGAAAGAGAAACCCATAGAACGAGCCCTTACAGAAGAACATGTTTTACATCAGAAGTGCATTAAAAGTAGAATAACATTTAAACTACATCGGAATTTATAAAAGGTCCCCATATTGCAAAAATTTAACTATGTAGGTACATACCTGAAAAAAAAAATCGTGATCTATCCGTGGTGCTATTGTTAATTTGTCCAGAACGCGATCTTGCGTTTCAAATATTACATATTTCATAAACTAAATTTTTAATCGAAAATTAATGAATTTCAGTGTGTTTTCCTAACCTATATCGATAAATGTACCAAATTTTGTATTTTTGTGTGATATAGTTTTTGTGGTACAAGACATAAACTCAAGGAACGCTAAATATGTCAAACAGCGGCGGGGTAAGCTACATTTCTTGTTAATACAGGGTGTCCTAAACAGATTAAAACGCGCTTTAATATTTTTACCTGTTGGAAATAAGTGGACAATGCAATTTGCAAAAATGTTGAAAGTAAGGTAGAAAATAAGACTAAGTCAATGAAATAGTCCTCCCATTCATTTTCAAAATGTTACACTTTTTAAATTTTTATACGGCCCCCTCAGACAAATTTGGTTAATCAGAAAAAATTTATTTTTCATGCAACATGATCATTAAAAAACCCGCATATCTGTATCTTTAAGATCAACTGAATTTTGATAAAGGAAAAAAAATATGACCTATGCGACTTTTCCGTACCATGTGAAAGGTTGTTTCATCAGTGAAAATAGGGATCATAAATAAATTGAAGATGGAAATTGCCTAGATCAAAAATACATTAATATGTGTCAAATTTTTTTATCACAAGTGCACACAAGTTTTTTATCACAAAAATGAAACAATCTTTTCGCACAATTGGTATTTTCAATTTCACGATATAAATACAGAAGCAATCCTTCAAGGAATGTATTTTGTCCCTTTCTAACACTATTGTATAGAGAAAGCATTGTTTTTTCAAATGTTTTTGAATTCGTTCTTTTGACGGATTGCCACGTTTTTAAATCTGTTGTCGGGTTACCTTGAGTTAAAAAAAAAATGTGGACATCAAAGGCAATCAAATGTCAGGTTGTCTTGAGTTTTATATCTGTTGTCGGGTTGTCTTGAGTTTTAAAACTGTTCTCGGCTTGTCTTGAGTTTTAAATCTGTTGTCGGGTTGTCTTGAGTTTTAAATCTGTTGTCGGGTTATCTTGAGTTTTAAATCTGTTCTCGGGTTGTCTTGAGTTTAAAATCTGTTGTCGGGTTGTCTTGAGTTTTAAATCTGTTGCGGGGTTGTCTTGAGTTGTCGGACCTGGTTACTGATTAGTTTGAGATCCTAGTGCGATTCTCCTCTCACTGTGAAATTATGAGTTGTAAGTATTTGATATTAAAGCATATATGGGCCGTGTTCATGTAGAGTACGATCACGTTAAATATGCGTGGCCGTAAGTCCTTCCGAGAGGTTAGTGGTACGGGAAGGTGGGTACGCTCTTTCTGGATGTAGTCTCCGCTAGGCTAAATTGGGTGGCACTTCTCGGCCGTCCACCTTACACCTCCTGATAAGCCGGGCATAGACATATATTTATTTTATGTCTATGAGGTTGGATGGACTGGGTCGAAGAAGAAGTATATATGGGAAGTGGTGAAACGAAATCAAATATGACTTAAGTTTCTCTGAAAATGTTGACTTTATGGGCATTTTTAATCTTGCAATATTAACTTTGCAAGTTTTTAGAAATGTAATTTACATATATGTAAGTAGCATTAACACATTCCAATATACCAACCTAAATAAATGGAAGATAAAAGTTTAAAAAACTTCTCCAACTGTCTTTACATCATAAAGTTTCCTAAATGTTAGCCAATGCTTCTAACTCAATATTCTTGTTTCTCTATAATACCTTTACACGAATTGGAAACTGAAATGCTTTTCAGATGCAAAATCCAAAAAGGAAAAAAAAAATGAATATTCGGTATTTTGTACTTACAACCACCATGTGTACATTCCCTTTTTTGTTGTATTATCTACCTATTTGCTCTTTTCATGTATTTTCTTACACTTGCAAAAGTATTGCAAGTAAAAAAAAAAAAATACAGAAAGTTAAGTCAAAAAATATATATTAATGTAAAGAACTCTTTAGCATGTAACACTTAATTGATTTTTTAATAAGCAATGTGTGCCAATTATTAAATTTATATCTTTCATGTCAAATAACCTGAACAGATTGAGCCCTTAAAATTGGTCAAAACATCTGAAAGATTTAACCAATCTTAAGTTTTAATCAATTTAACCGATCGGTTAAAACATCTTAATGCTAGTTTTACTGTAGCACTAAGATTAATATCGAGACATTATTGCACATAAACTATTAATCATAGTTTCCTTTGTGAGCAAAGTAGAATATATTTTCCTTTGCTAAACGAAATTTAGTTGACATTAATATTTTAAAATGTATGACATTTTTGATATTTCCTTTTCTGGAAAGTATTTGTATTTTATTTTATGTGAAAATAAAGTATTTTCTATCTTACCACTTTCGTGAATGCTCATTTCAAAACTATTTAGTAATTCAGTATTTTATTAAAAATGTATCGATTTCCCTTTGTTGCACCGTTTCTCCTCCTAAATATAAACCAGCATCAGCAAAACAGTTGATTGAGGATCACGAGCGGCATACACTGAAGAGGAGGGGGAGGGGATGAAAATAGTTGGGATTAAGTTCTGGTTCAAAACTTATTCCCAAGTCTTGCTGATACTCGCATCACTCCCGTCATAATAGTGATTCTATATCACCGCTTGACTTTTCGAAAGAAAAGAGCCGCTCGACACCATACATAATAGATGTCAAAGTCTGAGTGTGAGTATCGAAAGTAGGCAAGTGACATCACTCCGGAGGACTTTCATGAAAGGTCCGTGCCTTGGCGTGGGGTTGCCACTTTAGCTTGGCGAGATTTGGCATCGTCTCGAAATCGATAACAGGTGATGGTCTGGGGAAAATATTTCATCTGATATAGTTCGGTAATAAATGATATACAGCGATAATAAATAAGTATAGTAAACCTTCGATAAACTGGAACGTTTGAGACTTCGGTGTTGGTGGATTACCAAAACTGCCGGATTATCGGATGCCAAACTAAAATTAGGTAAATTATATAAACAAGTCTTTAAAATAAAAATAAAGGATATTAATAAAGGAAATAATATAAAATAATTTATAACAAAATAATCTGTATTAATAATGGAAATAATCGAAAATAATTCAAAATATTATTGACATTTATTTGCCCAAAACCTTACATAGACCGGATTACACTGTAAGTATGCGAAAAACAATGAAATTAATTTTTAAATTATAAGGTAAACGTCAATGAACATAAATGCAAATTAATGAACATAAATGTATGCAATGGGCATAATTGTATGCAAATCCATTTAATCAATTACAATAAATGTACCACAGTGAGGTTGAATAAACCCGAATGCAGTTTGGGAGATTTATCCGTCATGCCGAACCGTATAACGTCGGATTAACGGAAGTGTATTGTATATAACAAAATTGGAATAATGACTCCTGTGCTGACTACTATTGTCGAGGATAATGAATATGAGATTATATATACAGATAGAACATTTATGATTATAATATTTATAATAAATTTTAATTATACATAATATTTGTTATTAATTCGCTATAATTATATGTAATATAATTATAATTAAGTTTTATTATAATTCGTCCTTACTTTGTGGGGATGTCTTAAGTACTGCATTGTTATTTAAGAATTTGAGATAAATTTTGTTAGACTAAGAAGCCCTTTATGCATTTTATGTAAGTAGTTTGGATGGAAATAGCAACTTTCAGAACTAGTACTGCATATTTACCGTTAATATTCCTGCTTAGTCACATAACTACACTTGCACACTAGTAAAACATGTGGGCCCATCTTCCTCTGCTCAAGCATTTGAATTAATACCCTGAGTTTATCTCAGCTTTTTTGCGAAACCAAAATATATATGAATCAATAAGTAAAATACACTTTGTGCAAAGGATAAGGAAAACTAGAACAATGTAAATAATCACAAATAACACAATAATGCAGCATAAAGTTGTTTCGAGGATACGCTAGATCCCCTTCTTCAGTGCAAGAGAACCAACAAACCCCTAAGTCTAAAAGAGGAATGGGCACGCAAAGAAGAAGCAGGGGAATTATATACTTAAGATCTGGATTAAGAGAGAGCCAATTAGAAATCAACATTAAAAACAGTTCATCCAATCCGAATCGAGAAATCAAGAGCTGGATTAAGAGAGAGGAAATTAGACAGCAGCATGAAGAACAACCCAACCAATCCGAAACGAGAAGTAATACTTCTGATACGAAAAGTAATGCTTAACTCTCGTTTTGGACTGACTGGATTGTTCTTTATGCGGCTTTCTGATTGGCTCGTTCTTGAACCAGGTCTAGAATATATAATTCCTCTGCTTCTTCCTTTACGCCCATTTTCCTTTTGGATTTCTTTGCACTGACAAAGGGGATTCAGCGTATCCTCGAAACAGATGTGTGCTGCATTGTTGTGTTATTTGGTCTTCATTGTAAAAGTTCGGTGAAACTAAAAATATTTGTAATAAGCCAAATGGCATCGCACTAAAATCGACTGAAATCACGCCCTCCCCCACCCCCACACACAAAATATATTTTTTCTGTAAGGTGTAACCTAAAAATATCTGTAATCTCCGCAGTTAATTGCACTGCCCCAACATTCTAGTGACAAATTGTTATCGCCTTTTATGGAAAGCAAAATAGACACATAGTATTTTCAACTTAAAATTAAACGGAATTTCAGAAATTGAAGTTTGATTGGAATTGTTGTTCATCTTGAATGATTATGGCTGAATTTCAAAATTGTTTACAGAATTAATAATGAAAAATGCAGAATGCTAAAGCAAATATTCAGTGCTTTAAAGTAAGGAATACTGAGCTGTATAGCAAGTTAGTGCTTTGGTTGGAACGTGTGAGTTTTATTTTAATACTTTTAAACCATAATAAGAGTAATGATCTGTCGATTAGATAATTAACTATTAGATAATATCATAATAATCTGTCAGTTATATGTTACTCGTGTTTGGAGTCTTTTGGTCTTATTGGCACATAGTGTTAAATACGAGTATTGGTGCCTATCATGAAAGATTATTTATCCATGTAGGGTCTGGCATCGAGTATGTACGGGTATTTTTAAACTATATTTTTTAAATCACGTATTTAAAAACAAGCAAGTATAGGCAAAGAACCTGCATCTAGTAAATTATGAATTACCTAGCTGAGATACGTACTGAACACAGTTCAGTACTTTTTTTTTAATTTAGTCAATTAAAGGTATAGATAAAATGAAGTGTATTTAAAGGTAAAAATGCAATAAAGACACCGATTTATTTAATTGGATTTATTTCAAGCTACAATATAATGCTACTATGTAAGAAATATTTATATACAGTATCATTTCAATTTTTTTTATAATTTTTCAATTAAAAATGATATTATTATTAGAAATCGCACATAATTATTCCTATTCGTATACAATATATACTTTTTTCATAAAATACATTGAAGAGAAAAGTTTCTATAACTTTTCCAACTTTAGCTGAGACATACTTCTCCCTGCATTTTGCCCAATATACTTTCAACTTAATATTCTTCTCGCCTCTTCCACACTTTTGCTTCTCCTAAATGCAGAGCCCCATCAGCGAAACAACAAGTTAAGTCTCGAGAGAGATATCCACGTACACAGAGAAATGAGATAGAAAGATTTTGGAATGAAGGAGCGACTTATTCCCATAGCTCTCTGATACCTGCGTCTTCAAAACTATACTCGACTCCAAACTACCACTTGACTTTCAACCGAGAAGATCAGATCGACTCTATGCATAATAGATGTTGGAGTCGTGTATGAGTGTCAACAGTAGACAAGCAACACCACTCTAAAGAACTCCAGAATGGTTCGTGCTTTTACTAGGAGTTAGCTGGATGTCTTTGCTATATCTAGCGATGTTACGTGCTGAAAAAAAATTGGAATATTTTACCATTTAAAGGTGGGAATAACCAAATATAATTAATTTACTAATTTTATTCACAATTTATATGAAATATTCATAGTTATTCATAGCGTTTTATAGCTGGCACTGTTCATAGCAAAAACACAAAATAAATTGCACCATGTAATTTCTCTATAGATTTAATGTATGTGTTTGGGTCCAATCATATGGATATTTATTCAAATGATTAAAAATAATATATCAACATTTGTAAGTCACTAGAGACAGTCATGCGCAAACGAAAGCTGTGAGATTTACCTTCATTTTATCATCCTACTACTTTCTAAATTTCACAATATTTATTTTTTCATCATTGTGCAGTATTGATGTTGTTGAGATCCAGACCGTCCGACCTACCAGAAAGGTGTAAGGTAACTGTTTGGACGGCCGAGAAAAGCCACCCAATTTAGACCGGAATCCAGTTGTGGAAGCATCCACAGGGGTCATTGTGCAGTGTGCACTAACTGTCAATTTGTTAAAATTATTATCATTAAATAAATGTTAGTTAAGCCGTATGTTGTGTTAGTCAGTCAAACCATATGTTGTGTTTGTCAATCAAACCATATGTTGTGTTTGTCATCCAAACCATATGTTGTGTTAGTCAGTGTTAGTCAGTTAAAGCTTATTAAACTGAGCCTTATTTCAAACAACTTGACATGCTACAGGTTTTTATACCCCCATGGGCGTCAAGCAAATAATTTGCAATTTCTTTAGACATTTTTGTAGTTATTCTTCTTTGAAGAACATAGAAACACCAATCACTGATACAAAATATCAAAATATCCATACTTGACAATCAAAAGTATTTAAACAGAATCTTTCAAACTGATTAAAGACTGTAAAATAAAAACTTCGTTTAAACATATCATATTACAATTAGCAACAGTATCCGCCAATTTTGGAGTTAGGAGACAGTTTTCTTTCTTCAAGATAAAAAAAAGACACAAGTAACAGCGCTGTTATATCCTGGATAAATAAGCTATTTCTTGCCTCTGAAACCTATTGAAACAGTCATAGAACAATAAATAATACAGCGGCTTATCAGAATATAACATGCATATACTTTCTTCTGTAATCAAATACATGTAATTTAACGGTTTTATTTTTTTCCTTTTAGTTTTATTTTAAATCTCATACCAATGCTATATTTTAATCGTCTTCCTTTCCCTTAGTGTGCAAGAACGGTTCATACTTTATCGCCCATGTCCATATGTTTATGGTTGGATTTCCATTGCAATGGCTGATACTACTCATATAGCGAGTTTTCGCTTTGGATCTTCCAACACTGTTCGAATATACCCTTGCTATTGTAGTTGTTACAATTTGTAGAAATTCTTAGCTCTTGTATAAGAGCGCACCATTTTTGTTCTGAGGAAGAAATCTAAAACGCCCTGAAAACAATTTTAATCACATAACTTTTCTATATGTTTCATAACTTTTCTATATGTATGCTTTCTGCAAAGGAGTATCAGAACGTTACAATTATTATAGGTTCTGTTTTAACAAAGGCTTCATTTTACAATTATTAAAAGTATTCCAGTCCATCACACTGCCGTTATTAAAATTCTGGGACGTAAATGTTAATATAGCTTTCATATTTTTTTCAAAGTTTTAAACTTTATATCCTACTTGTCACTCTAAGACCTTTACCACTTTTATAAATAAACCAGAATCAACGAAACAGTGGATTAAGTCTCACGAGAGACAAGTAGAGTGAGAAAGAAAGAAAATAAAACAGACATGGAATTGGAATAACTTCAGGTTCACAACTTATTCCCAAGGCTCTTCAATACCCACGTCTTTCACGCGAAGTCGTGGTAATTCTGTACAACTTCTTGACTTCTGCAGAGAAGATTCGTTCGACACCATGCATAATAGATGCAGGCGTATCTGTCAAATATCGACAAGCAGCACATTTTCGAAGGACACTTAGGAATGGTCCGTGCTTTGACGAAGGGTTTCAATAGAATGTCTTGGCGATATTCGGCGAAATTGATTATAGATCTCTACCCAAAAGGTACTACATAATTCTATATGGAATACTATGAATACCATATATTTAAATTGAATGTTCTGAATTTCTATATATTTGAAACATATATCGGATTTTTTATGGTTATCTTTGAGTTATTTTCTCTATACATGTATTACTTTCCTTATACATAATGTATAAGGAAAATATTGTGACGGGGTCGAAAATTCGAATTCGAGTTTTCGACGGGAGAGCACGTTTAAAGCATCCCTGATCACGAATCAAACATTCTTGAGGTGATGTCTGTGTGTGTGTATGTGAAAGTATGTGTGTGTGTGTATGTGAAAGTATGTGTGTGTGTGAGTGTGTGTGTGTGTCAGTGAGTCAGTCTGTGGAGACGATATCTCACGAACGAATAGAGTGGTTCAAATGAAATTTGGTACAAAATCACAATCCGTGAATGCTGGAAGTCTATTTTTTCAAACGTAATCGAATGTTCAGAATCCCCTTTAATTTTCGAGTGAAATTTTGAAAAAATCATCAAAAAATCAAAACCTGTAATAATGTTACACAGGTAGACATTTCTTATGTAATTTTCCCTTAGAAAACGATTGACATAAACTTTAGAACGCTGGCATGAATCGTTCTCGCGATATTGCATATTTTTAAAATAAATTTATCAAAAAATCCCATAAATTAAAAGAAATATATATTAACTGTTGAGAAACATGTTTACTTTTCATATGTAACATCATGCGATAAATTTGGTGACATCATTTTCGTGGATCTAACTCGTTCCATTCATGAGAAAAAAAAATACTTTGAGTAATACTTTTGCATTTGAACGCCAATAGTTATTTATCTGCTATAAGAATAACTTATTTCTTCCTCCATAACGCTTAGCGGAATTTTGACGCCGAATTTGACGGAATATCGCCAACTTGGCGACTTTTTAAATTTTCCAAATTAACTAAAATCTCTCAATGAAAATGACGACTAATTGACGAAAATTCAATATTTTGGAAATAATATAAATATCTACTATAAGAAAAAATCTATTTTTTTATTGTAAAAGTAGTAAATTCATTGCATTATGTAAGAAAAGCCATGTGTTGCCCACATCAGGTTTTTTTTATTGTAGTTCACATGAGAATTGGTAGCTCTTAGAGAATTAAAAGCATTGAATCATTTCGTTCCATTTTTCATTTATATCATTATTCTGTCTTACTTTATATATCGTTAAATATATAATCTATCTATTTCTTAAAGATTAATGAATAATTATACTTAACAAGGTTAAATACATTACTCATGGTTAAATACATATTCTACATGGTTAAATACATTGCTTTACTTATGTGGCTTCAACCACTTTTAAAGTGATTGAAGCTACATAAAAACTGGAATGAAGTATTCGTATAAATATTGCTTAAATTTAAAATTTAACAATTGCTAAAAGCTTCTTCACATTAATAATTTAAACTCAAAACAGATCGATACCGTCCAATGAAATGTTGAATTTTATGACTCAAATCAAATTTCCCACTTCTACCCATCATTTCCCCTTAGTGTTGAGGGACCATATAAAATGAAAATTAAAAATAAATCAGAATATTTTTCTTATATTTTACTTATTGACATATATTTAATATTTTTCAATGTCTCCCATAAAGTCCCTTAACACCTAGTAATTAGTTTATAAAATTGAGTTCATTTCAGTGATTTGCTGATAAATTAACACGTCTCGTAATTCAATTTGAGTATAACCCTCAATTTCTCGGCTAAAAATGCTTTAAGTTCGATATATTATAATTCCGTAAATTTTGCTCATAAAAATAATAGAAGCATTTCTAGTTTTATATGTCAATGATATATTCGTAGTAAATGGAAAATTTTGGATTGAGGGACCGCATAAAAAATATTGTTTTCAGACATATACGATCCTGGATTTAAAACTGCTATCTCTCTATATTAAAAAATGTAAATGCAGCTGTTTGACAAATTTATCTCTCCTCGGGATTATCTACTTCGAACCGCAAAAACTATGACCTACAAAAATATATAATTTAGTACTCTTGTAGAGAAAAGTTTGGGGAACACACTAAAATAAACCGTCTGCAATATATGTTGTAGTTTAAGAAATATTGAATGTCAAACACAAAATATTTGAGTTGCAAATTTAGATCCGCGATAGACTAACAATTGCTAGATCACGAATTTTTGCAGGATGGTACCTAAATAGTGGAATTTTTGTAGGATGGTACCTAAATAGTGGAATTTTTGCAGGAAAGAGTCCCCTTTGTTAATTAAGATGTAGATTGTGAGATACGTATTTTACTTTTTACGCACTTTTGAAGAGAAAAATGTTCTTTCGTATTGGCACATCCATTGATATATACTATGTCCTATACAGCAGAAACTATATCATACAAAAATATGAAATTTGGTACATTTAGAGAAAAATAATATAGAGTGATACAATGAAATAAACCGTTTACTGATTTAAACTTTAGTTTGGCTTGAAATAAATCTGCGATCGCAGCGAGTAGATAACGAAGCCTCCCAACTCTCGAAGCAAGTTACGAGGGTTAGAGAAGTGTAGCGAGCAGGTGACAGAGCCCCTTAGTAATATAAATTGTTACATTATTTGAAACACGTTTGTAATTTGAAACACGTTTCTAATATCTTTCCGGCACACACTATATATATACAAAATACATATTTCTAAAATACACAGAAAATAAAAGTTTATATATCATTTCCAACTCTCTTTAAAACATAATGCTTCTTAAATTTTGTGAAATGCTTTAAACTTTCTATTTTACTTGTCTCTCTAACACTTTCTATCCTATGTGTATTTCTAACACTTTCTATTATTTTTGTCTCTAACACTTTCTATCCTACGTGTATTTCTAACACTTTCTATTCTTTTTGTCTCTAACACTTCCTACCCTACTTGTATCTCTAACACACTCTATTCTTCTTGTCTCTCTAACACTGTCTATCCTACTTGTATCTCTAACACATTATATTCTTCTTGTCCCTCTAACATTTTCTATTCTACTTGTCTTTCTAACACTTTCTATCTTACTTGTATCGCTAACACTTTCTTTTATTCATGTCTCTTTAACACTTTCTATCCTATTTGTATCTCTAACACTTTCTATTCTACTTGTCTCTCTAACACTTTTGCTGTACCAAAATATAAGAATGGATCTACAGAACTGAGGATTAATTCTCCTGAGAGATACATAGGTACAGGGAAATGGGAAGTTGGATAACTTCTGGTTCAAGATCTATTTCCATGTCTCTGTGATACCCGTGTCATTCGTGACATGTAATGCTGATTCTATGCCCCAACTTCACTATTAGCTGAGGAGAACCTCTCGGAACCTGTGTATGAGTTTGAAGATGCAAGTATAGTTCGCACTTCAGCAAGTGTCTGCTAAGAATGTATATAGAAAGAACGTCTAATACAGAACGTCTAAGACAGAACGTCTAAGACAGAACATCCAAGACAGAACGTCTTGGCGATATTTGGTGACATAACGAATCATCCGGAAGGTTTTATTTAGAAGGACTTTAAACTAACTTTAAAAATAAAGATAATAGAAAGAAAAAGTGACATGAGTAATTATTTTACTGAATTAATTATATTAAATGATAGAAAAATCATTATCATTCCCTCTATCATTTAATTATATTAAATTACAGAGAAATATAAGCACATGTGCTTTTAAAAAGATTCTTATGTTTAACTATTATTTTACAAAATAACAAATATTTTACATAATTTCAGAAATGAAAGAATAATCAGAAAATTTTAATGTCATTATATCAATTTTGACGTGAATAAAATCTATGGTCGTTGCGCTTTGGGCGCCTAAATCTTTAAACCTAATAGATAAAATTCTAAACAATTTATGATTGCTTAGTCCAAAATATGGTATAATTTATGAATATGCAAAAATAATTTCAAAATTTTAATATTTTGAACATTTCTATTCGAAAAAATAAATCATAATTAATAATAATTAATATTTTGAATATTTATTTCCTAAAAAATAAATCATAATTAATAATAATTAATATTTGGAACACTTCTTATCGAAAAAAGAAATCATGATTAATAATAATTAATATTTTGAACATTTCTTTTATAGGAGAAAAATAAATCTGACCAAATTTTCTCTTCACTTCAATTACTCAATATATTCTAAACTATACGAAATAGGTATAACAGAGCGTCACAATATTTTAGTTGGTAATCCAGTTTCCAGGTTATTATTTTGTTTTTACAAAACTACTACAATTCTGCAGCATTGTCAGATTAAACAAACTTGAAAATTTTTCTTCTGTGGAATTTGCTAGGTTTATAACTCTAAAAATACAAGAGTTAGCTATAAATCGTATGTAATTTGTCGCTCTTTGAAAGTCTTACAAAAATATATAATTGAATTACAGATAGGGATTTTAGTTTTCTCGAAATAGTAAACATCCTATAAAATCTATTAAGTTCGATCAAAGTTAGATAGATTCGATATTAGCTCGTAATTGATATATAATTAGTTGTTTCAGTTATGCATTTTGCATCAGTTACCATGGAATCATTATATCTATTATGAACAAAACAATTAAGACTAAACACAACGATAAAATTTATTGAACGATATTGAGTTTCATTTTAATGATACAATGTATGAAACACCATTTCGGCTCTATCGAACTGGAACCACCGCCGACATTTAACATTATTTGAAAATAAACTGTCACGCAATAGAATGTATAAAATTTTATATAATCATGAAATTGTCTTTATTAATTTTAATTTCTTCTTTTAAGAGAGCATGAAATGCGTAGAAATTATTTGAGAAATTCCAATATGTTTTTTAAAATATAACTCTATGATATAAAAATAACTTATATATAAAAAAATAAAGTAAAATTATTCATTTAAAACAAATTAGTTTCTACCATTTCTTCAGTTTTTCAAATGTAAAAATTATTGTCTTCATACAAATCAGTGTCTATTATCCCTTAAAAGACTTTTAAATGTAAAAAAGGTTCGCTTAATACAAATCATTTTCTATCATCACTTAAAAGACTTTCAAATGTAAAATAAATGTTCACTTAATACAAATCATTTCCTCTAATCCTTTAAAAGACTTTCAAATATAAAAAAATATTTACTTAATACAAATCAGTTTCTATCATCCCTTAAAAGACTTTCAATTGTAAAAAAGAAAAATTATTGGATTAATACAAATCCTTTTCTATCATCCTTTAAAAGACTTTCAAATATAAAAAAAAATATTCGCTTACTACAAATCAGTTTCTCTCATCCCTTAAAAGACTTTCAATTGTAAAAAAGAAAAATCATTCGCTTGATACAAGTCCTTTTCTATCATCCTTTAAAAGACTTTCAAATATAAAAAAAATATCCGCTTAATACAAATCAGTTTCTATCATCCCTTAAAAGACTTTCAATTGTAAAAAAGAAACATTATTCACTTAATACAAATCCTTTTTCACATCCTTTAAAAGACTTTCAAATATAACAAAAATGGTCGCTTAATACAAATAATTTTCTATCATCCCTTAAAAGACATTCAAATGCAAAAAAAAAAAACTTGTTCATTTAATACAAATCAGTTTCTATCATCTCTTAAAATGCCTTCAAATGTAAAAAAAATATTCGCTTAATACAAATCAGTTTCCATCACCTCTTCAGAGACTTTAAAATGTAAAAAAATATGTTTTATTAATACAAATCAGTTTCTGTCATCCCTCCAAAAATTTTCAAATGTAAAAATAACTTTCAAAATGAAAATTGTTCAAATTTTATTTTTGCTTTTCATCTGAGCAGCTAACTTTTCCATACATTATGATGAAAATAGCCATGAAAAGGTTTGATAATACTATGTGTGAGCCAGTTAAATTATCCTGCAAATTTATGCGTAAATTATCATTTTTATTATAACAGAGGAAAATAAAATAAAGTTATATTATTGTTCCCATTAAATGTTTTAATCTTCAAATTATATTTTGTGGCCCAATTGATTGTAAAGGATGTACTTCGATAACTAATTGTTAATTATAACAAGAAAGATCAATCATGCATAAAGCATTGATTATGAAACACTTTCCAACTCCAATGCAATTTTATTTTAAAAAGTCGAAAATGCAATACATTCCTCGGTAATATTTTAAAACATATCACAATACTACATTAATTTATTATATTTGAAAACTTAAACCTTCATTGAAAAAAATGAACTTCATTCCAAAGACGGCATTGAAATATATATTGCCTGGTTTAAATATCTCTAAAATGCGATACATTCCACGGTAATATTTTTAAAACTATCATAATACTACGATAATTTATAATATTTGAAAATTTCATCGAAAGCAACTGAAATTAATTCAAATGACGTCATAGAAAAAATAACTCGACTGGATCTCTCTATGAAAAGAGGATTTCATTCATAACTTTCTCCCATTCATTTCATTCATCACAATACTATAATAATTTATTTTATTTAACAATTAAGACCATGGAGCTACAAGTAATTAAACTCTATGCTTAAAAGTTCATCGAAAAAAATCGTCCTTCGCTCTATAAAATCAATTAATATTTCATTCATATCAGACTCCATGGACTAAATTGCTTTGTGTTAAAGAAATACAGCAATTCTAATACAACTCATTCTACATATTTTGCTCTTTACATTTTACATAAGTGAAAAATAGGCTTCGTTGTAGAAATAATCAAATTTGGATAATCATTTAAACTCAAATATATTGTATTTGCGTTGTTTCAGTATGTAGATGCACAGCATTTAAGCAAAAATGAAGTAGTTTTAGGTCGGATACAACACCCAATATGATTTAAAAAGAACTTAAAAAATCACGATTTTGAAACAAGATGGATGCCATATATCATTTCGAAGTGGGTCATGTGATCGTTTCATATCATGGTCATGTGATCGTTTCATGTAAGAGGTGTAATTATTATTTTAATTTTTATTTAAAAAACTACTGAATATATTTCGCTGATTTTTTTTATATATAATTAATGGAACAGTTTACATATTACCTAAAATTTTCGAAGCAATTTGTGAATTTTAAATCCGCTTAAAAAATATTTCAAAAATTAGGTCCCATAGGGCTCAATGTATTTCAATTTTTCCACCCGGGTTCAATCCAAAACTAATTGGGTGATATTATTCATTTATATTCTCATATGTCCTACAGACCGTCTGAACAACATACTAAAATTTCATTTTGATTAAGTCATTTTTACAGCAGTTATCGTGCTAACGGTCAGACAGATAGACAGAATGACAGACAGTCATAAACACTTTTCAACTTTGTTGTAAAGTGTTAAAAACAAAGTACATCAATTATAAACATTTTTTTCCTGAAAAATATATTTAATTCTTATACAGCTGAATGTTAACTTTTCAATATGTTACTTAATAACAAACAATTCGTCCAATTTTGAAATTAATCCACATATTTGTTGTTAGTTTTTACTCGAAATACAAAACAAAAAACAATTGTTCCCGTTATAAAACCACAACACAGAATAAATAAAATTCCACCGTATTTCGAAAATAAATTCCATAATTATTTATTTATACGAGTCATTTTCAAGGAGAAAATATCTAGGCACTCTAGGAGATTCGTTTAATAACTTCTCTTGCTCCTCTTATTTATAAATTAAACAAATGTTTGTGGTTTAGACCAAAATATTTTATATATTAGAAGAGTTAAATATCATGTAATGGGCTTAACATTAATATAATGATACGAATGTTACATTTATTTGTTGTTTTATTTATAGGGATGTTTGCGAAAAATATATTTGTGATATATAACTTTATTCCGAATATAGATATCACAAAAGATAAGCCACAAAGACTTGTGTATGTGAGCATGTCCTTTTAAAGGCAAATATTAATTGTTTTATATTGTAGCGTAGGAAATTTAAAATACAGTTACTCTAAACAGATAATACATGTAATATATATATATATATATATATATATATATATAGAATTATTTATTTAACTAACACACATATAAATTTATCAATCCAAATATAGCATAGGAGTTGGAATAGCATCGAAATCCTTATGATCTTAAAAAATAAAGTATTACTTTATAAAATACTTAATACTTTATAAATAAAGTATGACTTTATAGTTAATAATTAGACATTTAAGAAGACCTAGAAAAAAAATCTGATGGGGGCAACACATGACTTTCCTTATATAATACAATGAATTTACTAATTTTACAGTTTAAAAAAATGTTATTCTTATAGTAGATTATGAGATATTCTTTCAAAGATATTGAATTTTCTTGAATTAGTCATCATTTTCAGGGATTTGGGGTCAATTTTATCCATTTGGCGAGATTTTCGTTAATTTGGCAACATTTTAAAAATGTCTCCAAGTTGGCGACATTCCTCTAAATTCGTCGCCAAAATCTCGTCAAGCGTTATGGACGGAGAAATAAGTTATTCTTACAGCAGATAAATGACTATTGGTGTTCAAATACAAAAGTATTACTCAAAGTATCTTTTCTCGTGAATGGAACGAGTTAGATCCACGGGAATGAGGTCATCAAATTTATCGCATGATATTACATACGAAAAGTGACCATGTTTCTTAACAGTTAATATATATTTTTTTTAATTTATAGGACTTTTTGATAAATTTATTTAAAAAATGTGCAATATCTCAAGAACTGTTCATGTTCAAAAATTTATGTCAGTCGTTTTCAAAGGAAATATTACATAAGAAATGTCTACTTGCGTAACTTTATTAAAGGTTTTGATTTTTTGAAGATTTTTTCAAAATTTCACTCGAAAATTTAGTAGGGTTCTGAACATTCGATTGCGTAAAAAAACAATAGGCTTCCAGTGTTTACGGATTGTGATTTTTGTACCAAATTTCGTTCGGATCGGTCCAATAGTTCGTCATTTATCGTCTCCAGTGACTCACTGACACACACACATACTTTCATACACACACACACACATACACACACACAGACAACGTGTCGGACGGCCTGGGGTTTTCACACACACAGACATAACTTCAAAAATGTTTGATTAGTGATCAGGGATGCTTGAAGCGTGCTTTCCCGTCGAAAACTCGAATTCGAATTTTCGACCCCGCCACAGTACTTTCCTTATACATTATGTACATAAGGAAATTAAAAATTTTATTCTTATAGTAGATACTTAAATTCTTCATAAGATATTGAATTTTCTTCAATTAGTCGTCATTTTCATTGATATAGCGCCATTTTTATCCATTTGGCGAGATTTCTGTCAATTTGGCAACCATTAAAAATATCGCCAAGTTAGCGACATTCCACCAAATTCGTCGACAAAATCTCGCCAAGCGTTATGGACGGATAAATAAGTTTTTCTTACAGCAGATAAATGACTATTGGCGTTCAAATACAAAAGTATTAATCAAAGTACCTTTTTTCACGAATGGAACGAGCTATCCACGAGAATGATGTCACCCAATTTATCGCATGGTATTACATATGAAAAGTGAACATGTTTCTCAATAGGAAATATTTTTATTTTATTTTATAAAACTTTGTTATAATTTTTTTGAAAAATGTGCAATATCTCAAGAACGGTTCATGTTAGCGTACTAAAATTTATGCCAATCGTTTTCTAATGAAAAATTACATAAGAAATGTCTATTTCCGTAACGTTATTCACGGTTTTGATTTTTTGACGATTTTTTCAAAATTTTTCTCGAAATTTTAGGGGGGTTCTGAACATTCGATTGCGTATAAAAACAATAGGTTTTCAGTGTTTACGGATTGTGATTTTTGTTCCAAATTTCGTTCGAATTGGTCCATTCGTTCGTCAGTTATCGTCTCCACAGGCTCACTGACACACACACAGACATCACTTCAAAAATGTTTGATTCGTGATCAGGGATGCTTGAAACGTGCTCTCCCGTCGAAAACTCGAATTCGAATTTTCGACCCCGTCACAATACTTTCCTTATACATTATGTATATAAGGAAATTAAAAATACCGGGACTCTTTTCAGTATTTACAAAATAAAAAAAAAGTATAAAATACGAATATTCACAATGTTTTCTAAATGAGCATTCTGGCACACTTTTAGAGTTTATATAATGCATTATGGAATTTCAAAATCAGAAAAATCACTCACAAACCTATCACCACATAGAGCAAAAATAATAATTCACTCCAAGCAGATCGATGACATGCCAAATCTGTTAACCTGATCCGACACACGTAGCCGTTTCAGGTGACACGAATTATGCCACTTCTATAACTCAATCTCCCGAACAGATTCTCTCTTTTCTATCTTATCTCCCTAAGGAGCAGTATTTCTTATACATTCTATACTTTCAGAAGTGCACATATTTCTTCTTTCCTTTGCCCATTGAAATTGAGCATCGGCAAGCGTGTGAAGGAAAAGAATAAAACCGGGAAATCTTTATAAATATTGTTCTGGCAGGAACGTTGATTTATATTATTTGCACGTGAGAAACGTTGTAATATTGTTAAAGTTTTATTCCTAAATGTCGTAAAGTGGATAGGGCATCCTATACCGGTATTCAGGGATCGCGAAAATCGGTATTGCGGTTAAATTTGTTTCTTTATTTCAATACCACTTTCTTTATTTCAATACCACAAAGCATTTCATTTTATAAATCGGCTGTCTTTCTATGCAAAATCAATGACTATGTCTTTCATATCAATTATATTCCAGACAACAGAGGTAAAAAATTTTGCGTAAAAAATTCAGCAATTATTATACAATTTACCTTACAATAGCTTGATTTGTTTACATTCTAAATAGTATAGTTTAGCGTTATAAACAGGCTTCGTTGTAATCATTTAAAATAAAAAATATTGTAGCTCCTTTAGCTGCATAATTTAGATACACAGATTATACGCAAAAAAGCAGTTTTATGATGGATTTAACACTAAATATAAATTTAAACGATCTTTAGACATCTAAGGAAAGAAGTCACAGCGGAAAAAAATGGAAGCCATATTTTATTTTACAATAAGTCACATGAGTTCTTTATGCAATATGGGTGCAATTATTATTTCAACTTTTATTTAAAAACTATCCGACACACATTGCTGATTTTTTTATACATGTTATATTATAATTTGAATATTTCCAAGAATTTTCAAAGCAATTTGCAAATTTCAACTCTGCTTAAAAATGTTTGAAAAATTTAGCCCCACGGGGTTCAATGTATTTCATTTTCTAACGTGAGTTTAATCCGAATCTAATTGGGTGATACGGGTATTATTCATTTTCATTCCCAAACATACTATAGCATCTCTCAACCACGTAATAAAATGCCATTTCGACAAAGTTATTTTTATGGAAGTTATTATGCTAACAGCCAGACAGACCGACAGACAGAATGACTAAAGTCAACCTTTCTTTATTTCAATGTTTATATACGACACTACTGGAATTTGGGTAATAGCGTTATTTCATATCTGTCAAATTGTTAGAATCTTGACTATTAATCTCCACTGTTTTATAATTACTCACTTTAATTCACTCTGTTGTTTAGTGTGCAGCAAGAATGCAAAATATCAATTCAGGATTTGAACCGAAAGCGTGACAGGCGAGCATTATAGCGTTGAGCTAAAGACGTCTCTAGTTAAAATATTTTAATACTGCTCTAAGAACGTTCGCTACAAATATTTGAGAACAAAATATATTTTTGTAAGTTTATCTCTGTTTAATCGTTGAATGATATTTCAGTATACTAATGCCTATATAGCCATTTTGTTCTTTACTGTTAATTACATCTTACAACAGAAATATAATGTATAATTACTTCAATCAAAAGTTATTAACATATGAAAGCCAAAAGTGTAATATTTGACTTAAAATCCAAGTAATACACAATATTGACAAAATAAATCGTATGCCAGTCAAAATGGGTAATTAAATGCACTTTTAATGTTTTCTGAGCAATGCTTTGTCCTGTAATTATAATTGTAATGGATTAGTCTATATGCATATGCTGCATAATGTTGAGACCAGAATATTTAAATGTATTTCAATTGATGAATTGATGAATTCTTGGTAAATTCAATTGGTGTAAGATTATAATTTTATGTATAGTAATTTTTACTTTCCCTGCAATACATTGTAATGTATAGGGAAAATATTGGAATCATGCCGACAATCGCAACTCGAGTTTTCGACAGATCTACGCGTTTCGAGACCTCTAGAATACGAAAAAAATATTTTTATCGTGACGTATGTGTGTGTGTGTGTGTGTGTGTGTGTGTGTGTGTGTGTCTGTGTGTCTGTTCATATGTGCAGATTTTGTATCCACTCTAACTAAGAAACTAATTGACCGAATTTCATAAAATTTGGTAGGGAAGTCAATTGCGGGCGAGTCTGGTGCTGATTAGTTTTGGGTACGATTCTAGATAAAATATTTTTTTTTTTGCGAAATGGCCCGCAAAACCCTTTACCCACTCTAGCTGAAAAACTAATTGACCAAATTTCGTCGGTAGATAAGTTGGTAAATAATAAGTCGTTAATAATAAAAACCCTGTAGATAAATTATTCGTGGGTTACCCTGGTGCTGATTAGATTTTGGTATGATTCTGAAAAAAATAACCTGCCTCTTGTAGCAAAATGGCCCGCAAAAATCTTCAAAATCTATAATAAAAAACTACATACGCTCAAATATATCCATTAAATGCTTATTTTATACGTAATTTTTAACGATAAAAAGAGTATGACCAACATCACTAAACTAGGGCCAGCCGTTCTCGAGATATTTTAGTTTTTTCGTATTTTCTCTACGCTACATTTGAAAATAACTCCAGTTACCAAATGAGAACGAAAATTGAATTAAAAGTGAATTAAATTTAATTAAAGTAAAGAGGACGTGAATATAAGTCTGCAGGGAAAGTCATGTGCTGCCCACATCAGATTTTTCATATTGCAAGAATATGTTTCCAAAAAATTAAAATCAACAAAAATATAAAATTAAATCGTATTCTAATAACTGAAAATTCCCTACTCAAATTATGAATATAAGGTGGGAAACATTAGTCCAAATTGATCATTTAAGATCCAAATTTTTAAAGCCAAAAATCCTAAACCTTGGCCCTGAACGCAAAGAGAAAACTATATTGTCCCAATCTCATCACTTTTCATCCAATCCTTTTAAACCCCCTCCCCCCCCCTCGACACATTTAGAAGATTCATGTGAGACACATTTTGCCAAAACTCTTATCTCCAGACTGTGTATGCTAATTTTGAATATAATGCGAAAAATATTACTCCAATCCGATCATTAAAGATCTAAATATTTGAAGACAAATATCCCAACCCTAGCTCTAAAAGCAAAGATAAATATATACTGTCCTAATCTCATCCCTTATCAGCCAAATCTGTTAACCCCCCTTTGACACATTTAGCAGATCCATGTGACACACATTTGGCCATTTCTAAAACTCTATCACCAGAACTGTATCTACTCTTCCTATCTCATTGAGCAACACCATACGTTTGCTTATACATTCTATACGTCCTAAGTATACGTATTTCCTTTCCATGATCATTTTGAAATATGGTATCGACAGTCCATAGAAGGTAAAGAATAAATATGTTCAGCAGAATTCCTTCATACATTTTATTCTGGTATGAACTTCGATTTCGTGTATACGGGCACGACAAATATTAGAAAATCATAAAAAAGGAAGTTTTATGATTTTCTAATATTTGTCAGAAGAAGAAATTGTCAATTTCAAGAAGAAACGTATCGATTACTAAAACATGCATTTATCAATTTGGGTAATCAATTGATATATGTATGTCTTAATAATCTGTATTATTTGCAGCCTTCCTATTACTGGGTGAGTTATTTTCTTTTAATAGTAAGAGGAATTTCAATGGTAAGATATATCTCAATATGCGAGTGATGTTTGTTTGCCCTATAAATTAACTTGAGTGTAGCCCAACTCGACTTTGCCATACCAGAAGAAATTTTTAGCAACATTTTTATCAAATTCACAAAATGTTGAAAAATGGGTATTGTGGTTCCAGGTGATTACAATTATAGTGTGTTAACCTTCGTTTTAAAACGCTTGAAAAATATTTTGATTGATACCATGTTTGACGATGTATCCCCCCGGGGGCGGATTAATTGCCTCCTAGTGGTGGTGGTGGGGTCTAATGACGTAACAAACAAAAAACTGTATATAGGTTAATTTTCACAACAGTGATTGAAATTATTACGTCTCGTAATCTTTAAGCCGCACAAACAAACATTTTTATGCAAGGTTATGTCAAATTTTGTCCTATGCTCCCATGCTAAAAAAATATAACATTTCGAATAAATTTCGAAGTTTTCACTTGAATATATATTTTTTTTTGACAACAAAGCCAGATATAAAGTTTCGTGAAAATTCATTAATATTTGTGATAGCTATTATGTACATAAGAAATATACCGAAGACATACAGGCGAATATCACTTTCAAAATAGATAAAACGTCTACAAGAGATTTTAAAACAAATAGTGGCATCTAAATCTCGAATTCGAAAATTTTCATGAAAACAGTACTTATGTAATCTCTATACTGTATTACATAGTATGAGAACGTAAAAATTAGTAAAAATAGAGAATGAGTGATGTACAGCATTTCCAAATAATGATTGCTATTAAATTCATTGTGTTTATTTTTAACTCTGAAATATATAAAACTCTACCAAATATAAGAGTGTTATTCTAAAAGTATGTCGAAAAGAACAATAATTTTATCATCAATATAATTAATTTTATAATCAATTTGGTGATATTTTCGTCAATTTGGCGAAGTTTAAAAAACTTACCAAGTTCACGATAATCCGCCAAATTCGTCGACAAAATTTCGCCAAGCATTATGATCGGAAAAATAGGTTATTCTTACAGTAGATAAATAACTAATGGAGTCCAAATACAAAACTATTACCCAAAGTATTGTCTTTTATAGTAGATTCATATATTATTTCCAAGATATTGAATTTTCAGTTTTCATTTTCATTGACTTAGCGATATTTTTATCAATTTGGTGAAATTTTTATCAATTTGGTGACATTTTCATCAATTTGGTGACATTTTTATTAATTTGGCGACATTTTTGTCAATTTGGCAACATTTAAAAAACTCGCCAAGTTGACGATATTCCGCCAAATTCGTCGACAGAATTTCGCCAAACATTGTGGATGTAGAAATAAGTTATTCTTATAGTATATAAATGATTAATGACGTTAAATTTTAAAGCTGTTACCCAAAGTGTCTTCTCTCGTGAATAGAACGAGCTAGATCTACGAGAATAATGATAATCAACTCACCGCATAATATTATATATGAAAAGTGAACATATTTTACAATAGTTAATATTTTTTAGTTTAATTTTATGTAATTTTTTGATAAATTTATCTGAAAAATGTTCAATATGTCGAGAACGGTTCATGCGAGTGTTCTAAAATGTATGTCAATCGTTTTTTAATAGAGAATTTCACACGAAATGATTATTTATGTAACTTCATGGACTGTTTTAATTTTTTGACAATTTTTTCAAAATTTTATTTCAAAATTTAGAGGAGTTCTGTACATTCGATTGCGTGTAAAAACAATAGACTTACAGTATTCACTGATTGTGACTTCTGTACTATATTTTGTTGAACTCGCTTCATTCGTTCATAAGATATCGTCTCCATAGTCTCACTGACACACACACACAGGCATCACTTAAAAAAAAATTGATTCGTGTTCAGGGATGCCTGAAACGAGCTCTCCCTTCGAAAACTCGAATTCGAATTTTCGACCCCGTCACAATACTTTCCTTATACATTATACTATGTATATAAGGAAAGTTATAATAAAACAATAAATTCACTCCAATAGGATCGTTATACTATGTATATAAAGAAAGTTATAATAAAACAATAAATTCACTCCAATAGGATCGATGGCTATCCAAATATCTTAATCTTGTCCGATTAATGGTATCACTTCATGTGACATAAATTAGGCCACTTATATAACTCAATTTGCCGACAAGATTTTCTCTATCTTATCACGGGTATAATCCTCCTCAAGTGCACACATTTCTTTTCCATTGACAATAATATCAGTGTGCTTTGTTTGATTTAACTTAAAGAGATAAATTAATTTTTCAATGAATTAAAATATAAAACTGTTAAAACTGATGCAAATAAAATCCCAAAGTTATTTATTCAATTTATGATCAAATTATTTCCTGAAATATATGATTGTATAACAGATATAAAACTAATGTAGGCAGTACATGGCTTTAATACACTCTATAAAGAATAAATTTCTTTAACAGTCTTTAACATACTATGAAAGATGATTTGAGCAATCTTATCGATATTAAAGCAATAAACTGAAATTGGAAATTTATTTTGGCAACGTTTTGCTAAGCTATTACAAAATGTTTAATTGCGTATAACAGAATTCAATATTCACAGTTTATGAAAACTGTACCCAATTTCCTTTGATCCTGTTGAAAAAGGTGTGTAAATTGGTTGAGCAGTTTTCGGGATAACTTGCACACAGAAGGTGATTTTCTGATCTAAAGTTTCCCCATACTTACTTAGTGGCAATAACACATTGCAGAGCATTTACTTTTGTTGTCTAAAAAAGTTTGGGTGTATATTTCAGGTTAGTATTTTAAAAATTTAAATTTTGTGGGATCTGATTCAATAATGAGGAAAAGTTTTGGTGTGCCGCTAAAATGTATTTAAAATGTGAACATTATGTAATTATTTGTAATCATAAAATCGTAAAATATGCATACTATAAAAATATTGAGAAAAAGAAAAAAGAACACGAAAATAGGTTAATGAGGTGAATAATTGCTATTGCTGTTGTTACCAATTCCCTTTGTCAAATAACCACCTAAACCAAATCCAAAAGAGCACGTCGCTAAAGGAGGCTAGCAATCACCCGTTTGTCATCTGCAAGCTACCTCCCTGTTAGAATCAAAAATCCACAATAGCTAACTATTCTCCGTTTAATCAAAACTCCACAGAATAGAACACGCTGCGTTTCGTGATGTTTTACTTAAGCATGGATTATATGTCCTAATCAGTAAATATTGTTATCATAATTGTGCACATGGCGGTTAGGAGATGTTTTGATAAAAAACAACTTTTCATCAATGCAATTAAGGATATAATGCGGAGCCTAAAAAATATAACAAAAAACGGAAAGGTTTCCATTCTATCAAGGTGTTTCACGTGTTTAATATGTCCACTTCTAACTTTTGACAAAGCAGTGTAAAACATGTAATAACTCTTAAAATGTAAGGTCAAACCCCCCCCTCCCCAGGACATTTAATTTAGTACTAAGTATGAATATATAAAGTTCCCTGCAAAAATCAAAAACTCACAAACGTCGTCTTCTCGCTCTTTATATAAAATCTAAAAGGAATAAACACTTCATGGTTTGCAGGTATATGACTTAAAAAGGATTAGACTACCGTAGCAGTAAGATTGTTATCATAATTGTACAAATACATATGGTGGCTGGGAGATATTTAGCTAAATATCAACTTTAGACCAATGAAAGCAAGGATGCGAGGTTGAGTCGCCAGAACATAACACGTGACAGAAAAGTCTCCCTCAATTAGGCATTTCATAGGTTTATTATGTTTATTTCAAATTCTTGCCAAAACGGTCTAAATCATTCTAGGGCCCTTAAACTATAAGACCAAACTAGGACGTTTGCTGTGTATTAAGTATGGATATATACAGGATGTCCCAAAAAGATGGACCTCGGCTTTTATTCCTTAAATATTGATCTTAGACATATATAATAAATTACAAAGTTGCGTAAAAAAATACAGAATTTTATGAAGTCGATTAAAATTTTCAAGGGAATTAAATTTTAAGAAATACAAAATTTAAATTTTTATACGTCCCCCGTACAAAAACATTTCCAATGAGCAAAATGTGCCCCATACACTAATAAGGGGATGTACACAATTTCAGCATTTTATCACAAAAAGTCCCAGAGATATGAAAAGACAAAAATGCTGACTTGAACCACTTTTCGATGCATCGATATGGGTTCTCAGAGGGAAAATATCATGTCGGCATATCGCGTTTGAAGGGTCATACACAAATTACGAAAAAAAATATTGATTACATAAATAAATAATAATGTTGCTATTTATTGGTACAAAAGTATCTGCATTGTGTAGAAATAATAACTTCACACAAAGATTACAAAGCTTGTTCAAAATGTTTTCCATCCATGCCAAAGATCCATTAATGATAAGAGGCAGACATTATTTGCCTATGATGCATTTCTGCGTTGCGTCATTTGCACTCTTGCTGTAAGCATTTACATTTTTATTAGTGATTAATCCCTCACAAACTATGTTTAAACGTATGTCTGGGACTTTTTGTGATAAAATGCTGAAATTTTGCATATCACCTTATTAGTGTATGGGGCACATTTTACTCATTGGAAATGTTTTTGTACTGTGGCTGTATAAAAATTTAAATTTTGTGTTTCTTGAAATATAATCCTCTGAAAATTTTTATCGATTTCATAAAATTCTGTATCCTTTTTCATGCAACTTTCCAATTTATTATATATGTCTAAGATCAATATTTAAAGAATAAAAGCCGAGGTCAATGTTTTTGGGACACCCTGTATAACGTCCCCTGTTTAATACAAAAATCCACAAAATATGGAGAATACTCCATGTTTTGTGGGGGCTTGGATTTACACAGCGAATACATTTTTGCAGCAGTAAGATTGTTATCATAATTTTATAGATACATATAGGGATTAGGAGATATTTTGCTTAAAATTAACTTTTCACATTTTGCCCTTTATATATTGATTAGAGAAAATCTTGAAATATCACTGTCAAGCACATTCATTTTATAAACACACATTTCTAATAAAACAACAGAATTCAAATGGCAATTTGTTTAACTCATATTTACTTAAAACGATGCAGTATAAATGATGCAAAATATACAGTCTTAGGAAAATATTTAAAACTTCTACTTTCTAAACTGTCATATTTGAAGCTACAAACAAGATTACTCCAACATTCCGTTCAGAGTATCAAAAAGAACAAATCCCCTTTTCTTAACAGAAGGCAGAATTTTAAATTGTTAAACAGTTAAACATGTATTTCTTGGTTATTACGAAAGTAGAAAATTTGGAAGGCGAAAAAAGGATGTGGCAAGATTGAAGTCAATAAATACTTCAGTTCTAGGGGATTGCTAATTATTTGAAATTTAGTCTAAACATTGAATAAAGGTATTTTAGTTCAAGCTAGAATACTGTAATATATAAATTATGCATAATTTCCATGTACTTTTCCCGGAGTATATAAATGATGTATGAGAAATTGGATTTAATTAGTATTATAATGTAAATGAGCGAAACCTTTTACAAAATGCCAAAAGGTCTTCAATTTGATTAGGGATTTTTGTTCCATTTTCATAAAACTGACATAATTTGATATTTTATGAAAACTTCAAAGTCTTCAATGCAATCGAAGAAAATTTATAAACAATATATTCCAAACACAAAAGTTAGGGTGTATTGTAAATTTTGCATATAACGATCCACATATTTCACAAAAAGCATTTTTACTTTCCCTGCAATACATGGTAATGTATAGGAAAAGTATTGGGATTATGTCTAATATCGCAATTCGAGTTTTCGACGGATCTACACGTTTCGAGACCTCTAGAATACGAAAAAAATATTTTTATCGTGACGTCTGTGATTGTGTCTGTCTGTGTGTATGTCTGTCTGTGTGTATGTCTGTCTGTGTGTCTTTCTGTGTGTCTGTCTGTCTGTCTGCCAGTGTGTGTGTGCAATATATGTATCCACTCTAACTCAAAAACTAATTGACCGAATTTCATAAAATTAGGCAGGTAAAACCCTTGGGTGTGACACTGGTGCTGATTAGTTTTTGGTACAATTCGGAAAAAAAAGAACCCGTCTTTTTTTGCGAAATGGCTCGCAAAAATCTCATGTATTCACTCTAGCTAAAATACAAATTGAACAAATTTCACCAAATTTGGTAGATAAATCACATGTGGGATACTCTGATGCTGATTACATTTTGGTACGATTCGGAAACGAACAACCTGCTCTTTTTTTACGAAATGGCCCGCAAAAATCGCCAATATCTAAAAAAAGACTACGTATGTTTAAACTCGATTTAATGAGTTCTTATTGAAATAAAGAAAAAATGCATTTGAGTCTGCAGGGAAAGTGATGTGCTGCCCACATTAGAATTTTTCTTGTTATTCCATTTATGAATATTTTTAAAACCGATTTTTTTCAAAAATGAATTATTTACTACATAAATCATATTGCATGAAATTTTACCTAAAAATACTACACTTTTAACAGGGATGATTTGAAAATTCGACAAATGTATTATGTTGATATGTGCATTCTTATAATGGAGCAATATATAATTCTAGCTATTTTCTAGACTCAATCTTCTTGCTGGAAAACAGTTTCTGCGAAATTGGTCGTATCTTTCAAGAAAACCTTCCCCAAACTTGTGGGATGTGATTCAATAAAAGGGAAACAGGTTTTGGTGTGTTAAGTAAATTTATTTCTAATGCAAACATTTAATTATTCGGAAGTAGAAAATCATAAAAATTGCGAAAGTCAGAAAAGATAGAACACCGAAAATGGGAAAATGGGGTACACAATTGTATACGTGCATATGCCAGTTTAGAGATGTTTTGATTAAAATCAACTTTCGTAGATCTCCTTTTATATATTAGATTACAGAAAACCTTTAAATTTCACATTCGTTTTATAAATTCTTCTGCCTAATCAAACAACACATTTCTTGGCCAATTTGTCTAAATTATATTTCCTCAAATTTATGTATTATAAATGGTACCAAAATCCTTTCGTCATGCAAAGTATTTAAAACTTCAACTTTCTAAACTGTCATATTTGGAGCTACAAACAAAATTACTTTATCATCCCCTTCAGAGTATCTAAAGAAAAGAAATCCTCTTTTCTTAACAGAAGGTGGAATATTAAATTGTTGAACAATTAAATGCGTCTTCCGTAGTTTATAAGGGAGGTAGAAAATTTGGATGCCGAAGAAAGGAAATGGCATGATTGAAGTTAATATTTCAGTTTTAGAGGGTTGCTAATTAATTGAAGTTTAGTTGAAGCATTAAAACTCTATATATTATACATTATTCATTATATTTTTACATGCTTAATAATATATGAATGTTAATATATAAATATAATATATAAATATAATATATATGTTAATATATAAGTATGTTATATATATATTTAATAATAATAATAAATGTTATATACGGAAATAAAATGGAAACATATAAATGGTATATATGAAATTAATATGAAATATATAAATGCTATATTTAGAATTTAGTTTGTTTGGGTATGATGTAAACGAGTGATATTTTACTAATGTACTAAAAACTCTCCTATCCGACAGGAAATTTTTGTAAAATAATAAGAGTGTGATTTAACTTTATTTTTTACATAAAATAATAAAAATAACTATATTTCTACAATGAATCAAGAAAAATATACAAATCTAAAAATAAGCAACAAATTCTAAATTACGAAAAAGCAAGAACACTGTAAAGGGGAAAGTGAGGTACACAATTGTACACATACATATGCCAGTTAGGAGATGTTTTGATTAAAATCAACTTTCCATAAGTTTTCTTTTATATATATCAGATTACAGTAAATCTTGAAATTTTACTGTCAAAAGCATTCATTTTAAAAATTATTCTGCCCAATCAAACAGCACAATTCTCTGGCAATTTGTCTAACTCATATTTCCTCAAAATGATGCATTATAAATAACACAAAATCCGTTCTTCGTGTAAAATATTTAAAATTTCAACTTTCTAAACTGTCATATTCGGAGCTACAAACAAGATTACTTTATCTTCCCATTCAGAGTATCTAAAGAAAAGAAATCCTCTTTTCCTAAGAGAAGGCGGAATTTTAAACTGCTAAACAGTTAAATTCGTCTGCCGTAGTTTATTAGGAAGGTAGAAAATGTGGAAGACGAAGAAGGGACATGCAAGGTTGAAGTTAATATTTCAGTCCTAGAGGGTTGCTAATTAATTGCAACTTAGTCTAAATATTGAAACATATTATTTTTGTCTTCTGTATTTTATACTTTATGCATAATATAAATATACATGCTTAAAAATAAATAAATGTTAATATAAAAATAAAATATATAGATAGAATATAGAAATAAAATATAGAAATAAAATATAGAAATATAATATATAAATGTTTATGTATGGAATTTAGTTCGTTTGGTATGATGTATACAAGTGAATTTTACTAAAATAATAAAAACTCTCCAATCGGATTAGACTTTTCTGTAATAAAATGAAGGTTGTGATTTAATTGTATGCTTTACGTAAACTAAATCACAAGAAATTTGCCTGAAAATGTGGGTGGTTGAAACTTTTATCAAAACTCTTTTTGATTATAAGCCAAGTAGGCAAATGGAAAATACATAAAGGTCAGGAGACCCGTCTTCTATGCTCAATTTAAAGTTGTATCAGGCTCTAAAATGTACTTTTGCTTAGAGACCCCCGTAAGGGTTAGACGGTCTTACAGCTACCCTCCTTCTTCAAATACTGGCTATGCCATATATATTATACCACAACTTTACGGTCCTAAATTGTTGTCAAGCAGCTTGCGTATGTTTGATTTCTTTAAGGAAGGATTGAAAGTGTTATTCTCACAAGCAACATATTATATATATATATATATATATATATATATATATATATATATATATATATATATATATATATATATATATATATAAACCAGCTAATTAAATTTAAAACATATTCTAAGAAACATAATATTGTGACAAATACTACTTAAAATATATTTGCAATACTACCTGTTTCTGAAGACAAGCAACATTTACAGACATTATTGTTATTAATTGGAAGTCTTGGTCGTTTGATCTTAGTAACAGATTTAGTTGCCGTGGCGACAAATTTTGAGAGATATCACCATCTTAATGTCCTCTGGTGAGTTCTGAAAACATTTCACAAATTGTAAATCGGTTAGAAATTCCTCGATTGATGCGCTCTTTTTCCCGGAATATTTCACAGAGGGCTGGTTATACGTTCGTCACCGTTAAGTTGATTGTTTGGAATGATTTACGAGTAAAAGTGAATAGTGAGTACGACGAAGTAGCGAGAATATAATCTTATGTTTTGTAGATTTGTCAATCATGTAATTGCTGTTTATTGTACCTCGACGTTAATTTGCGAGATTCCAGAAAAAATGTAATATGTATATTGTTCCTGTTTACTCTTACTGCTGCTTTAAATAAAGCGTTAGTTATCTGGAAATTCGGACTCGTCTTTGAAAATATACCTACGATTCTAAATGATAGTTCACGGCAATAATATTGGATGATGACGATCAAGACATTGGATGAAGTGATCATACGTATTTCGTTAAATCGATTTAGTATAGAAATTAAATATATGAAAAATTGAACGGTCCACTTCGATAAGAACTTGCATTTTCGTCCCAGAAACTCAACAGTAGGGCTGTCCAGTCCGAAGATCCAGGATTGGAGTTCCACATGAGGTAGCAAGGTTTTTCTACAATAGCGTCCGAATTAATTAACCTTGCAGGTTAGTGCAAAGATGTTGGAGGTCTAAAGACCCCAGACCGTGCGACTCACATAGTGGGTTTAGAGTAGCTAGCTGCACGGCCGGAATAGGATGCCTCCTGCACTCAGGAGGTACCCAAGGTCTACGATCCTGCCAAACGAACATGTATTTAGATCCAAAAAGATAACAATTGATGAAAAATATTGATATTGGAGGTCTAAAAGTGACCCTAGTACGACTAGTACGGATACACTGAACTCTGGAATATGGAGAGTCGATTTAAAATCGAGAGGATAACGACCACGCGGGAAACTGACCTGAAGGATAAAAATAGCAACAGGGGGGTTAACCTGGGGTAAAAATAGCAAAAGGCGGTCATTCAGATTGTCAGTTGCATGAAAATCAGCATTAGATTTTGGAGAATGCAAAGTCCACTTCGACGATAAGAGCTTGCAACCCGTCACAGTAGCTCAACGGTAGAGCGTCGGCTAGTCATTTCGAAGATGAAAGGTTCGATTCCTGGTTGAGGAGGTAAAGTTCCTTACAAAGTCTGTAAAGAAATCCACATTTTCAAATGTAACTTCATTGCTCAATTTACTATGTTAATAAATCTATTTCTTCTAATCTTCATACAAATCACGCATTCTAAATGATACAAAATACTATTCTTCTCGCGAAGTATATAAAGATTTAGCTCCTTAAACTATCGCATTTGGCGTTGCAAACAAAATCATTTTATCATTCTCCTCAGAGAATCCAAAGAAAGTGGATCCTGTTTACCAAGCTGCAGGCAAAATTTTAAATTGTTAAATAGTTAAAAGCGCCTTTAGAAGTTTATTACGACGGTACGTAAATGGGGAGGTAAAAGTTAAATGTCTAAATTGAAGTTAATATTTCAGTTCTACAGTGCTTTCACTGAAAGTGCATATAGAGCCACGGTTTAAACATTTAAATAGCTTTAGATTCATCTATGGAATGATGTATTATAAGTACTGTGTCAGTTTGAGAATCAATGCATTATAATCCATTGTAGTTTCTTGTATTTTCATTTTTCATAAAACTCAGTATTTTGAGCAAACATTTTATACTCATTTATTATAAGTTTGTTAAATATTTTATCAAAGTAACCCCACACACATACGCACACAAGAAGATTCTGCACCTGTGGAATTTTTATTTACAACATCGTGCAGCCTGAGCTAGGTCTTCTTCAAATCGTATTTGGATGCTAGCATTCAAGTTCACCACAGTAGTTAGTAAAATTGTGGCATGTTGTCAATGCAGTTATCTACTTTTCGGGTCTAAAGGGTGCAAAAAGCCACAAAATTTGCCCACTAATTCTAATCGATACAATAATACAGATATTTCCTACGATGGGAACACCCCGGTTTTCTATTGACTGGTACTGCGACTGTAAACTTTTACATGATTTTAATTTCTCGTACGGAAACTTTGAAAGCTATTGGCTTCTTTTCTTCTGTTAAACTATGGATAAATAAATACATTCCGAACATATGAAAGACTCTTACTTAATAAAGGATGGTGTCTGTCTGTGTCTATGCAGTCTGTAGCGAGTAATCGAAGAGTCATACGACCATGAAATTTGGTACACAGGTACTTCAAGACCCAAATAAATGTACCTCGGTATTAATTTTTTTGAAATTTTGAATAAGATTTTTGGTTATTTTCTAGGCTCGAATCTCTTTCGTCTCAGACGTCTGCCTCACGAAACCGGGAATTCTATGTAGATGGCATTTCAGTAAAAATATTTAAAATTCAGAAATTTAAAATCCCACGCTTTACAGATAGATATATATATAAGATTGTAACAGTTTTATAAGCATTCCTCGAAAAAAATGTCACGTAACTACGATAATAAATTTTAAAGTTTTCAATTAAGATTTTAAACGGCTGTAAAACAATGGATCTTTGATGCACGTTTTTACCAGAAGAGAAGGCGGTATTTTTAAAATCTCCAGCATTTTAACAAAGAAAAAGATGATTTAATGGTCTCGGGCAACGGCGGGAGATTCGTTCTAGTAAATACATAAAGTGACTGTGTGCAGAAATATTAAATAAATAGTTCACAAAATAAAAACCTGCACAAATAAAGTGTAAAAGGAATAAAACCGTTCCGAAAATATGTTCGAGATTTTCATCCACAGTAGAAGTCATCCAGAAGTACGTCCATTGGGTGTCATCCTGTTGCATATCACCTGGCGCAAAGGGCTTTTAATCTCTGGTACCATTTTCTGAAATCATTACCACATTTTGATATTAATTCAGTGACCTCCATGGTGGTTTCAAGTTATTCATTTTCAATTCCATTTAGCCTAAGAATTCCAATATGGAGTTTTGGTACACTTTTGGGTTTGACATTTTAGGGGTTGGCATAGACCTAACTTAATTTAAGGTCGTCGGTTGGCTGGTGTCGTGTCAAGTTGAGTCAGGTTTTAAATAGATTCGTGAGCAGATATGACAACCTCTGCAATTTGAATGATTAAATTTGAGTATATTTTTTGTCTGTGAAATTTCATCAATATTCTGCAATGCTGCTGTAATGGCGGAGAGGTGGAAATATGTTCTGGGGATAGTTTCGTCTGTTGGCAATGTCTGCAGTGACTATACCTTCTTTTTCTGTCGCTCTCGGTTTTCATCCTCTGATGATGAGTTCTTACTCTTGTAATCGATTTGATAATTGTTCTGTATTCATTAATTTCACAGATTGGGACAGATATTTTATTGAAGTGGTCTCTTAACGTATATCTTGCAATTGTATTTGCGTCGTAAAAGGTGATATGCTTTTGGGTGTCTTTTTTGGTGTACCGGGCTTCTTTGGACAAATTTTCGGCTTTTTTATTGCCCTCAATTTCAACGTAAGCCGGAATCCAGTGCACTTTTTCCTAATATGGTGAATTCTGTCAAGGAGGAGGTGGAAGTTTTTAGCGAGCCATAAACATCTGAACTAAATTGCTCGTAGGGCAGCTATAGAATCACTAAATAAACTTTTAAGTAAAACTAGCAATAAATTTAAGTAAAACTGGCAATTAAGCGGATGGGTTGTAGAATAATAGAGCTATTCAGAATCCTGGTTACGCAGATAAATTTTAAGATAAAAGAAAATGAATCTTCTAGAGTTTTCTGTCAATCCAAATTTAGAACCGTACGAGATCTTCTTTGAGATTTAGCCTTTCTGTGATCATAATCACGTAAGTTAAAAATTAGTTCTTTGAGAACAGTTGGACGTTTACCAAAACAGTTTCACGCGTGTGTTTTTTTAATTGGCATCCCGTGGTTTTAAATTCAACACCCTTTCTTATAACCGAGTCTTTTAAAAACCTAAGGATTTTTCCGATCGTCCTAATAATTAATTATATTTTGCTTGTTTCTAGGGTGTCTAATTGAGTTTTACGAGCATATCCCGATACCGGCGATGCAGATAAACATATGGGACAAAATTTTAATAGCTTAGATTTAAACTTTCGATAAGGGTGGTGTAATTTACCAGCTGTAGCATTGAATTTTTGATGATACTATTTATGTGTGATTTACAAGTGGGTGGAAAGTATTCTAGAGTGACACATATGTATTTGGTATATTTTTCTACATATAGGGCATGATTATGTGTAAAGAGGCGTCAGAGTCATATTTATCATAAGACATAATAATTTTGGCGATTTTCGTACTGTGATCCGCATATAGAGCAAGATTAACGTTCTGTGTCCTGGGGATGTCATTTAATTTTACGTTAAAAAGTGTGAAATTATGTATGAATCCTTGAGTTACAATTTGTTTTATGTTTGGATGTGGATTACGTATTTTTAAAAAATTGCATGTGTCTATTATTTAGATAGGGAATTAAATATTTGACAAATACACCCGGGGCTTTAAATTTAATTAGTTTATAAATTAAACATAAATGACAGATTTTATCGAATTATTTTTAAATATCAAGAAAAATTGCAACTGTGGGGGAGATGGAGACTGCTTTTTGAAACAAAAATAAGTGTACACCCGTACACACCCACTCTTGGTAACTGGTATGTGGTAGAGTGTTTGAGCCTAAAATAAAATTATTCCGAAATAATAATATAATTTTCTACGAGTAATTGGTTTGTAATTGGTTGGTATAGTGACTTCCTCACCTATCTTGAGAACAACAAATTTTATCGTAAGAACAAATATATATATATATATATATATATATATATATATATATATATATATATATATATATATATATATATATATATATATATATATATATATTCTATAACAAATTACAGCTCGATAACCAAAAATTGATCTAATTTTCCACCTGACTATTCAAAATGATTTAGCAGTTTCTGATCCTTATTTTTTTTGTATTTTCACATCAATAAAAGATTCCAATCGGCTGGTTAATTATGAACTAGTTCACAACATAAAATGCAGAGAGCATCAAGATAAATCAGCATACGTACGTTTCGAAATTCAACTGGATTACCTTCATTAGTGAAAAAAGTCTGAACTTAACCGCCCAAATTAGCGCAATACTATGTTTAATAGTTTGGCTATAACACTATATTTCTTTAATGTATGGCTTAACCATATATCATTTGTGTGTCTCTCTCTATTTCACTAATTTTTCGTGTCATCATTTTCTGTATTTATTATTCTGATTTTCGTATCCATTTTTTCATCTAGTTAATTTTACGTATTAGTTCACCTTTCTCTGACAGTACAAATGCTTTACTTTAGTAGCCGCTATGCATTTTAGTAGCCGCTAATTCATTTAGCATGCAGATCCTTGCATTGAAGGAGAAAGCACATTCAGTATTTTCGAATAAGATAAATATGTCGGAAGAAGAGGATTAATGGAATAAAATAATTATGTATGAAATAAAACAGACATTAACTGCCCTGAATTAATTTTACAAAATGTAAAAACAAATTATATATTGATCGTTACATAACACCTAACAAGTTTAGAAAATATGAGTTTGAAGTGTCATTAAAATGTTCTTCTTCAAATACATACTTAACACAATTCTCCATTTTATACTTTTACTGCATTATACAAGAAAGTCATATTAAACTTTATATGTTTAAAATTCCGCACGCTACTTGGAACTACGGATTTAGTTTCTTAATTCTGTCTGAAAAGAATGATAAAGTAATGTCCTCAACTCTACGCATATGAAAGTTTCAGAAGTTGTTACGTAAAACAGTTTACCTCTCCGCTGAGTTTCTGCATCATTTATAACATATAATAAGACGCAAGTACATTTAGGTAAATGAAACTAATAAATAAGGAAAATACCTTGTTTTAACTCTAATGTTATTTGCAAATATATTTCAGTATTCTGAATTTACTTTATTTTAACTCTGGAGGTTCAAAGTTATTCTATGCTGAAGCCGCTATAATATACATTAAATGGCTAAATTATTATGTCTAACAGGCACTTTTATTCAAAGTTGTTATCTCGAAGATTTCTTAATTATTATAAGAACGGAAAACTGGAGTCATTCAAAGGCTAAGTACATTGCTCAGTAAATAGAGGACAGAAAAACGTGATCTGACGAAAATAACCATGGGCGCTCTAACAAGTGCATCAAGCGTCTGAAAAACGGTTGCATTTGTGAATTGTTTGAGGGTAGCAGTTATTAAAATGTGCATAAAATGGACCACCAGTTAAACATTTGCTTTAAACCAGGTGTATAGCGTCAACAACTTTGTAAGAGGATATATAGCAAACTTGTTAAGTTCAACAATTTTTAAATTACAGATAATCTGGTGGAGGGAGGGACCAAATCAGACGATCTCTCAACATAAAGTTCCCGGTATTTTCCTACGTATGGGTTGAAGAAGCTGAAATACAAACCATATGGTTACAACAATTTGATATAGAGTATATTTTATATCATGAAAAGCATTGAAGGGTCTTTTTCAGCTACCGTGATCGATTTCTGAGTCTGCATATGAATAGAACTCACACGGATCAAATTGAGAGTATAGATTATTTAATCTGAAACAAATTGAATGTCTGTAGCACAATGGAATGAAATACGTAACACAAGAAATGTTTTTTTGTGTAAGACAGTCTGATCAATTATGCCTTTCGAAGTAGAAACACTTTTAACTTTAAATGTTTAGATTCCCCGAGAAAGCTTGTATAATATAATACGAATACATTTTTTCGCTTGCAACGTAAGCTTCCTACCTGGTTTCTACACATTTTAAAGTGATTATATATCAAGGGCGTTATAAAATACACTGAAATATCAAATTATTATGACTATTATAACAATTGTATGCAAAGTAGCTGTATTAAGATTCAAGTTATGCTTTGCTATAGCAAGGCTCAACGTGATAAATAGGCGTAACTGCAAGGCATAACTTTAAGTTACTCTTAGCTATGGCAAGACCTAACTTGATTTTCATGAGACCCGTAAGGCAATGTCTAATAATTCCTTACACTGCATGATTTGTTTAGCAGATAGTAAGTGTGGGCACATTTCAGAATTCCTGGGTTCAATCTGATCTGTCAAATTATTTCTACCGACTAATATTAAGTCAAATTACTTACAAACTATGCAGTTTCTGCTTTTAAATCTAATGTATGCATAAAGATATTTTGTTTATTGGTCTTTGGCTAATTTATATACTTTCTTATTACAGGTATGTGATGATTTTAAATTCTTTATTTTGAGTATAAAACAGGTAAGCCATCTTTTGCTAATGTAATTTAACACTTTAAAACAAACGTAAGATATAGTTAACGATTAAAAATTATTCAACATCTAAATACATATATGAAACATAACATTTTAATTTCCTTTAAATTTGTGATAAGCTAAATCACTTTACATTAAACTTCCAGGTTCACACATGCATTTTTAACCTTACTATGATGAAATTCATGTATTTGCATCACAATGAGTATACGGTTATACTTACTTAATACTACACTTTTAAAATTTCTACAATAATTATCACTCCTTGTGATGTAAATCAATCTTAACCTAGTTTACTTAACTCTATTCAGACTCCAATTAGTCGTATAGTCCGCATTTTAAAAACGAGTATTTCACTTCGATTGCACTAGCTTTTTTCAACTGAAACATCTCATCTTTTTCAACTGTCAACAATAAATCTTAGCGCTCGTGGTCCAATTTTATATCAAGTCCGGATGCCTACAATTTTTTTAGACCTTTGCGACTTTTCACGGAATAAGTCGTCTACTAGTATGTGATCACCACTATTCACGAGAAACGTAAATATGTGCTACAGTTGTTGTTGTTTCTAATCCCCGCGGTGAGGGATAGACTTACACCACGTCCAATAGACCCCTGGTCCCATGGCGAAGGATAATATTTAGCTTCACTTTATAGAGGCTCCCCAAGGGCAGACTACTGACTAAACCTCGACATCACAACATCCATGCCCGCTGGCGGGATTCGAACCCACAACACGGCAATCGAGCGATCAGACGGAAACACATGCCCCTGACCGCTCGACTACCGCATCGGCATCTGCTACAGTAAATGTTTTATCTGACAACTGTTTGATAAAACATGTATTAAATGTTATAATATACAAATTAAATGTTATAATATACAAATTAAATGTTAAAATATACAAATTAAATGTTATAATATACACATAATGATCAAATTATTATAACTATCAACCAATTTTATACAAAGTAGCTATATCAAGTTATGCATTGTTATGGCAATGCGTAATAGCAAGGCATAACTTATGGCAAAAGTTATGGCAAGACGTAACTTGTTTTTCCCGAGACTTGTAAGGTAATGCCTACCAATTTCTTACAAGGTACTATCGGTTAGTAGGTGAGAATTGTAGGCATGCCTCTTCTAGTCATACTGGCAAATTTTAAAATTTCCCAAACTTGTAAATGCTATTAAATACATATTTGTTAATGTTACTAAATGCATGAAGTATTATATTCTTCTATTTTGATTTTGTTATCGATTGGTTTTGACTTGCATAATCTTAAAGACGATTTGATAAATATTTTGAACATGCAGAAATGATACAATGATAAAAATTAAGTCATAAATGGGTTTTAAAATTTATGTAATTTCATGAATATATATACTAAACAACTACTTCTGGATAAATTTAGCGGTATTTAAATTTTAAACTGGCTTAATATTTAAAAACTCACATGAGTTAATAGTTTTTTTTAAAAATGTAACAAAGTGGGTACACAATTTGCTTCAATAACTACGGAGATATATAGAAAATGACACGAAGCAGAATTTTGGATGCACAAATATACGATAAGCTAATTTTAATTTTCATAATATTAATTAGGAAAATTTTATTTATTTTGAGTAAAATATTTTTAGTACTTTTTATGAAAAGATTTGTACATATTTATCTTCCGCAGTATTGGTTTAATTTCATTATTAAATCAAAATTATTTTAAAATACTTTTTATGAAGTATTTTCTCTTATTGCTGGTTTTAACAAAGATTTGATTATAATATGTAAATTGTAGTTAAATGATTTTAACTCACCCAGGCTGTGCAAGGATAGTAAAATAAAATACTTAATCATATTATAGATGTAGAATTTCAAATATGACTATACGTAGCAGCAATCCTATTCCCGATTATAACTCATCATAAAAACAAAATTAACTTCAAACTCAGTATTATTTTGCCTTACCGAATTCACATAGGTAACCATAGCAACGGCCTTCTGTATAGGTTCCAGATGATTGCGCTGTGGGCAACCAGAATAAGCTTATTCTCAAGTGGCAGACGATATTGTAATGATTCCAGGTGATGACAAAAGACGTATTGCTGTGTTTGGGAAGTCTTCAAAATGCATTATTATGAAAATGAAGATGTGGTGATTGAAAATGTTTTGAAGTATGTTATGTTCAAACTGAATATGTAGTAACTTTTTAAATTACTTTTGCATTAACACACAAGATTTGGTACCAGAAGAACAGTTTTAATAATATGCATATACTTTATTTAAATTTGCTTAATTTGCTGGTGTAACCCTCCTAATACCAAGTTTTTTGTGTTTGATTAAGCTTCGTTGGCCTCACAGAATCACTGTCTTTATAATTGGGATTTATCATAAAAGACCCAAGTTAAAACAAAAATACAGCTTATATGTAACTGATAAAGTTAATAGTAAAGTTGATTTTTCATTATGAGTACGAAAACTTTTACTGCTATTTTACAATAAACAAAGATGCAGTTGTTCTTCAGAATATGTTGGGGTCACCAATGACTCTAATGGATTAAATAAACTTAATTTCCAAAATACTTATACAATAAAATACTTCTTATTTATAGCAAAACATACTTATATAACTTGCAGTAAAGTTGTATAAACGATATGTGTGTTTTCTAAACAAAAATTAAACAACTAAAATACGGCTAAAAATGTCAATGTTAAAAACATATCTCTTTGCACTTTCATCTTCATTTAAATATAGTACAATGCATAATATTAATGCCATCTCATCTCAAGTTTTATATGTGAATTAGGGATTGAGAAAATAATGTCTTCATACTTGCAACTGGATTATTTCAAAACCCGAGCTTGAACTTGCATTTTGTAGTACATTTCTCACGTAGAGACGTTGAAGCCTGCACTTTTACTTTCATTTTATAATTATGCGACTCGATAGTGGTATGTCCTCTGCTTTCGCAAACGGTTTTGGTTCTGTATGAGTCACTCAGAAGTAAGTTGACAACTTTCCAGCAAAACCAAAGAAATGACTTTTCGACTATTTTAAATGCCTCGACTAATCACTGACTCAGTTTTGCTCGAACAGAAGAAATATATCAACGAAAGGGCCATTGTCTTAAGTCAGCCACCACCACACCTCCAGCTCGCCCAGTTTCAACTTCCCGTCCCTCTCATGACATCAGGATGAACCTTAATGTGCTAGAAACCACAAGATTGACCTGCCATAATATACCGGTCTGAGACCAAACCATCGAGGAGCAATTAAGAGCTATTTGGTTCCAACTAAGTGTTGGGTCCTGCGTAGTTGCCCACTTGCATTGGGGTACATGGATGAGATCCTAATTCTAGTAGAATATCTCCGAGTTACACGTATTCCTCATCCTGCAACTCTCTGTGAGGCCGAGCCGCCCGGTTGCAACACTGTCGACTCTTCAACTACATATATTATATTCTTGATCTAGTTGTTGTGCCCTTCTAAGTAGGTGTATTCCAGCCACGTATGGGTGTCTGAAGGGGAGTTTAATTTTCAGATGAGGACTTGTTGTCGAACCAGTATTCCTCCTTAAAGCCAAATGTGCACTTACAACTTTTGTCATGCAACAAAATTAAAATTAATGAAATTTAAAGATCCTATACTCAGAAAGAGAACGAGAAAGTTGATTTATTTAATTAAATGTATAGCAAAGTATAATATAAATTGCATGCAAGGATTGGAAAGAAAAAGTAATTGATATTTTAACAAAGGCTTGAGGGTTTAATAAGACCCGAGGGTAAATGATTAGGAGCACGTTTAATAAAGTACTCCTAATTATTTACATTTACAAATATTAACATTCCATTTTATTTCATGGCTGACTGCTTTATTTTATGTCGGATTAAAAATAATGTTGTTTAATTAAAAGTTATTCATATAGTTACTATTTTAGTTTTGATTAAAGTTGCTTTGTGTTAAAAATCTTTGATGAACTAAGTAATATTCATCAAGTTAAATATTTGTCTCTCCAGATGTCTTTATGAAGGGAACGAAAGAATTTGGTTCCTGAATATTTAATAGTATTACCCAAAAGTGAGATTAGAGTTTAAATTCCAAATTGCTATATGAACTTCATTTAGTCAATTTTAAGTTTTAATTGTCACGTATGTTATGGTATATATATACATTATTCTGCTAAGTTCATTTCCGACTTATATAATGGCAACAAGAGCATAATTATTTTTCAATCTAGAATTGGTACCGAAAACCGTTACCACATATGATATCGTGTCCATTCCTTAACCACAAAATATATCATATAGTGTCGAAGACAAAATGTTTATCTTCCATGAAGATTATTTTGGCAAAGCAATCCCTCCAGCAAAGACAGAAAGATGTTTAGCATTGACAGATACTGACACGTAAAGCATCCGGAAATTAATTATGATATAAATTTCGAAGGCTTAAAATTAATGCTGAATAAAAGTAATTTAAAACACTTAGTTTAAAAAATTATACGCAGAAATAGGAATGTATCGAATCATAATAACTTTTTCGTACTGTTAAAATTAATTCTTAGAAATAAATGCAAAAATCTGATGTAGGCAGAACATCACTGACTCTACATAAGGCAATAACTTTACTTCTTGCTCAAGAATATAATCGAGTTCAAAATCCACATTTTTGGCATTGAATTAACATCGCATAAATTGAAATTGGTCGCTTTTGACAACCTATTAGTCCCAAACAATGATTTAATCATACTCACGTAAAACATCCATATTTGCATGAAGTAAATGGACATTGATTGGCGAATGGACATTGATTGCATCAAGTGTCAAAACTGTTACGAAATTAATCTTCTATCGGGAATGAAACGAACTATAATTAAAGGAATATTGTTATATAATATTGCGTACGGAAAGAGTGGCCATATTTGACAATAGTATAATATTGCCAAATATGGTATTATAGTATTGTCTCAACAAATACACTATAGCATTGTCCCCCAAAATATACTATAATAATTTTTCAATGAATATACTATAGTATTTTCGCAAAATGTATAATATTGTATTGTAATTCTATTGTACTGTAATACTATTGTAATGGAATATACTATAGTATTGTCCCAAAATATATAATATTGTATTGTAATTCTATTGTACTGTAATACTATTGTAATGGAATATACTATTGTCTTGTAATAAACTATTGTATTATAATTTTTCTGTTTTCAAAAATCAATTGGAAAGACGTGCAATTTTTCAAATCGGTTCATGCAAGTGTTCAGAATTTTATATCATTCATTTTCTAAGGAAGAAATTACGTCAAAATATATTATTCATTTCCAACAGGGTTAGCCCGCTTCCCTTGCTGCGTGCTTTTTGCTAGTGTTTGAGTTCTGCAATACTAGAATCAAATTATTAAAATTTGTATTTGTAATTAGCAATGCAACTTCGACTCTTGTGCGTAAAATATCTCTCAAAATTTAAAAAACGAAATTACACCAAACAGGTCTTTTCCCCCAAATTTTCTATCAAAGTCTATATTTGACTGAATGGAAAGTATTTTATTACGGGAACAGGAAACGGGGGATATCATTGGGAAGAGCATTGGGAATTGGAAACGACGGATCAACTCCCGCTGAACATTCACTTTTACGGCATCGAATTTTGAATTTATAGCTTCTAAGAGAAATAATCTAAAGTCATTAGTTTCTACGGAAAATAACTCAATTAAGGGGAGGATTATTTAGAAAACGGTCGTTTTCATTGGATTCAGCATCAGTAAGTTGACCGGTATGAGATCTTGCAACTCATGAATGATCCAGAAATCTTATTTCTTGAGTATTTTCTCACAAAAATAGCAAAAATAGCCAAAGTTTGAGCGGCCATTTCTCCAGATCTAGTGGGTAATTTGTAAAACGGATTTCCGATTTAGATTCAGACTGGTCGAATTAGTATACATGAGTTTTTGCCCTTGGGAGGTGCAATCCGAAGATACATAGGGACATTTGGAATATATGGCATATAGAATATATATATTATCCGAAGACACATAGAGGCACTGTCCTTTTTGTAATAGTGATAATGCTTTGATCCCAAGATTACACTCGACGCCGAAAACTTGGTGATTGGTGCAAATGGGACCTTGACATCCTGACATTGAGAACTCAGAATAGTCAATGTTCAATAAAAGTGCTTATTTGTCAATGACTTTTTTCAAATTCATTCGTAAATTAGGCGGACGGGGGGGGGTCTGTTAAACATTCAATTGCGTTTAAAATGAACAAGGTTACAGTATTCGCGGATTGTAATAAACGTACCAAATTATATTCAAAACGCTTCAATCGTTCGTGCGATATCGCTTTCAGGGCTCACTAGCACACACTAACATGCACGCGCAAACTAATACACACACCTAAGCTTACACGCACACTAACATACACACACACTAACTCCTTGCCAACTCAATTCAAATGTTACCATATAAAAAATCTTCTGCTTACGTTCCTGATATTTGTTCAGATATCATTTTTCTAATGTAACTAACAAAAGCACCTTATGATGAAAATGAAAAACGTTCATTGAAAATTGTTTAGATAATATTTTGGTATATAAATGGAAATACCTGTAGTAACTTTACAAAATTGCTTTCAGATTGGAATTGTATGCAAATTTTCGTTCAGGACAAATAGATTTAATTATTTTCAGCAAAGTTTATCAGCGCTATTGCATGCAATGTAGTGATTATCAGAAAATGTAATAGACTGTTTGAATTATAATATTTGTTGGAAATGTTTAAATTGATTAAGAAATGGAGAGTCAACTTATTTTATAGTTTAATGCAGTTTTGTTCATTAATTACCTATTTATAATAATTTCAATAATATATTACTTTCCTTATATACATAATGTATAAGGAAAGTATTGTGACGGGGTCGAAAATTCGAATTCGGGTTTTCGACGGGAGAGCACGTTTCAAGCATCCCTGATCACGAATCAAACATTTTTGAAGTGATGTCTGTGTGTGTGTGTGTGTCAGTGAGTCTGTGGAGACGATAACTGGCGAACGAAAGGATCGATTCGATCCAAATTTGGCACAAAAATCACAATCCATAAACACTGGAAGCCTATTGTTTTTATACGCAATCGAATGTTCAGACCCCCCCCCCCCTACATTTTCGAATGAAATATTGAAAAAATCGTCAAAAAATCAAAAGCACTAATAAAGTTTTCCAAATAGACATTTCTTATGTAATTTTTCATTAGAAAACGATTGACATAAATTTTAAAACGCTAACATGAACCGTTCTCGAGATATTGTACATTTTTCCAAAAAATTATCAAAAAGTCATATAAAATAGAAAAAAAAAATATTTTCTATTGAGAAACATGTTCACTTTCCATTTGTAATACCATGCGATAAATTGGGTGACATCATCCTCGTGGATCTAGCTCGCTGCATTCATGAAAAAAGATACTTTGAGTAATACTTTTGTATTTGAACGCCAATAATCATTTATCTGCTGTAAGAATAACTTATTTTTTCGTCCATAACGCTTGGCGAGATTTTGGTGACGAAATTGGTGGAATGTCGTCAACTTGGCGACTTTTTGAAATGTTGCCAAATTAACGAAAATCTCGCAAAATGGATAAAAATAACGCTAAATCAATGAAAATTACAACTAATTGTCGAAAATTCAATATTTTGAAAAGAATATTAGTATCTACTATAAGAAAAACCTATTTTTTTACTGTAAAAGTACATTCATTACATTATATAAGGAAAGTCATGTGTTGCCCACATCAGATTTTTTATTTTGCGATCATTACCTTCTCGAATTGACTTGCGATTACATTTTATACATACATACATGTACTTGTCAGATAGTGTGTTACGTGCGGTGAGTTACCTTTCTGATAGGTCGGACGGTCTGGGTCTCAACAACCACAACGAGCGGTGAGTTGAAGCAGCAAAAACAGAACTTTACTCCCAGCAAATATCAATATCGCCATCAATTAGAAGCCATGGATTTTATCCATCAAAACATTTTAAATCTACACACTGTTTTACTGAATAATACACTTTTCAATCGCGATGTACGCAGTTAGTAATTTTATACCTCTACACCAAACCGACTTTCCTTAAAATGGGTTTTGCCCTAAGATGATCAGGTAAATTCAAATTACAGCTTGGGTTAAAAACATGCGCAGACAGCTTTTCTTCTTCGACACAAACCATCCGATCTAACCGAAGGACGGTCATGTTTGGACGGCCGGAAAGTGATATCCAATTTAGACCTGAACCCAGTAGGGGTTGCATCCATAGTGGCAGGACCCTTCTTCCTCTACCTCTCGAAAGGACTTATTGACCCACATATTTAGCATGCCCATACTCCGACTAAACACGGGGAAAGTTTGGTTGGATCCTGGAATCGAACTCGGGTTATCCAAGTGCAATCCTGGCTAATGGCATATTTTGAAATAAACTGATATGGTAAAATAAGCTATTTCACCCGCACTTCAGACATTCTCAATCGCGAGATGTCATTAAATATAACACCTACGAGCTTCGTTAAATTTGTTTACAAAATTAAATTAATTAAATTTGTTGACAGCAAAAAATATCAAATTGTGTATTTATTGTTTTTAAGGGACACAGTGGTGGATAATTTTTGAAAATCCTTTTGTATAGTCACTCCTAATTCGAATGTTCGACTTTTTCGCTGATCTGCAAGCTGACATGGTTTGAATGAGATCAAAAACGAGATTTTGGAATGTAGAAGTGCTCAAACTGTTTTTTACGCTTTTTGATAATAATCAAAAAGCTTAAAACTTTTGAACATCCACCGTTGGTCCAAACGTTTAGAATTTCCCCTTTATGCAGACTCTGAAACGCATCGAATGACACTAAAACCATTCCATTAACAGTATGAGTGTTTGATAATTTTGATACACCAGTCTCTTACTCAGTCAAAATTCAATCAATTCAGTGCATATAACACTGACCAATACACTAGCGAATCAGTGAGTGTAAATCTCAGTGGCATAATATATCGATATTGATTTAATAAGAAGTGATACTGGTACAGTGTCGATATTGCAATAGATATATATATATATATATATAACCAATACATTGTTTGGATATATCACGTAAGTTTTGCCATCAGTATGTAAACAGCATATTCAGCGTGTATGGCTGATATGAAAGCAACAAATAGTACAGTCAAAAGAAGCTCAAAGTATTTGAGAAATATGTTCATACCATGCAGCTTAGAGCAAAGATTGATTTTGCTGCCTATTGAGGTTTCTTATAAGCTACATTTTCATATTGTGCGGATATAAGGACACGCTGATATAAGGATAGTGTTTATATCAAATATCCTACATTATTTATGTGCATGAAATACATTATGTTTCTGCTTTACTTTTAATTCATGTGTTAGAGCAGGTTACTGTAGAAGTGACGTCATATCACGTTACTGTAAAAGTGACGTTATATTAGGTCACTGTAGAAGCGACTCGAAAGTTCAAATTATCCTGCTTTTGATGTCTTTTCAATATCCATTTTTTCCATATTGATTTCTAAACGGCTACTGCCTAAAATGGAATTAAGAGCTATAACAGGATAAAAATCATTAAAATTCGCAAATTTGCAGTTCTATGCTATATCTAATCTAAAATGTTCATAGACTATAAAACAGCATACATTTTTATCTATTTTCTTTTTGATGCATTACATAAATATATCCAAGACAACTTGCATTTCTTTACCTTTAAATAAATAATAAAAAGTGGTGAAATTAGAAATGTTTAGAATAACATTATTTAAGGGTTTATGGTTTCAAGTTATTTCATTTATAATACAATATACAGGGTGATTATAATTAAAGTCCCCGGTTTGAAAATGGTCTTAAATAAAAAGCACTGGTCCGAATGATTTTAACTTTTGCGTGAACACTCGTTGAGCAATGGAATATTGTTTGATGAAGAAACAGAGTTCAAAAAGTCGCCGCTAGGAGAATAATTGGCGCTTTACCACACTAGAATGCAATACAAAAGTAATAAACGTTGAATTACTCATTGGCTAATGACGTAATAAATGTTCAATATACTGTCTTTCGCATTCTAAAACAAGCTGGAAGCTCAAAATAGCGTGTTCAACAACATATTTGAGTGTTTCTATAGAGATGTTGTGGATGTGATGAGTGATGTTAGCTTTAAGTTCCGCTAAATTGATAATATGCCCATTTAACACCCCATTCTTCAGACGCCCCCACAGCCAAAAATCACATGGACTGAGGTCAGGGGAACGTGCTGGCCATCTTACAGGAAAATGGCGGCTGATGATTCTGTCATCTCCAAAATGATTGCGAAGTAGCCGCTTCACTGGTTTTGCGATAAGTGGTGGAGCCCCATCCTGCATGAAAATAGTGTTATCGACACACTGACGCTCTTGCATTGTAGGTATAACGTGATTTTTCAAAAGACGTTCATAACAGTTCCGTGGAGATGGAAGTGTGCTTCGTCAGTCCTCAAAACTTTCCAGGGCCATTCATCATCCACTTGTATCCGAGCCAGAAATTGAAGTGCAAAAATTTCACGTGCAACATTGTCCGCGAGTAGCAACTGTTGATCATGGGTCAGTTTGTAAGGATAACATTTCAAAATGTGTTTCAAAATTTTTTGCATCGTACTGGAGGATTTGTCTAATGATCGGGTAATTCCACGTGCACTCGTAGATGCATTAGCGTTAGGCTCTTCTTCTAACGTTGTAACTACGTCTTCCACTATCTCTCTATCGACTGCTTTCCGTCCCCTGCCAGGTTTGATGTCCAAAGAGCCAGTCTCTTCAAATTTTAAAATAATTTTGCTCAAAGATTTGCCACACAGAGGACCAGATTTTAACTTTTTCAACGTTCTGAACTTGCTAAGAGCTACTAAACAAGAGCTGTTATTCTCATAAAACAATTTGACAAGACGAGCACAGTCTTTTAATAATAGAGTCATTGCGACAGAACAATAGAGATTTTTCATTAAGTTATGAGAAACAAGTTCCGCTTTTCCTTTCTTAAAGCAAGCGTTTATTGCAACGTCACTGTCTTATGCAAATTTGCAGCAGCTTTTGAAGAGCAATTATGCAAAACAAGTTAAATCCACTTTTTGTGAAAAAGGATACGGCTTACGTTTGCTTAGAATTTAACATTGTTTCAATGGATGATTTTTTTTTTATTACTTGCATGCATATATTGATGAAAGATCGACTTTTAATTCAGTATTCGAAGGACAGCATATTGAACATTTATTACGTCATTAGCCAATGGGTAAATCAGCGTTTATTGCATTTGTATTGTATTCTAGTGTAGTAAATCGCCAATTATTCCCCTAGCGACGACTTTTTGAACTACTGTTTTTTCTTCACCAAACAAAATTCCATTGTGTTCACGCAATATTTCAAATCATTCTGAAAAGTGTTTTTTATTTGAGACCATTTTCAAACCGTGAACTTTAATTATAATCACCCTGTATATATAATTGCTGGCGCAACTAAAATAATAGTTAAGGAATGTGTGTGCCAATTTCAAGTTTATATTATGTTCTGATATTAAAGGTGCCAAAGGTATCCCAGGTACTTAACTCTAACTAATAGACAAAAGTTTGACATATTTCCTTACTTTTGTCTGGAATAATACTTTATTCATTGGCACTCACACTTTGGCTGAACCAGTATTATATTTTTCATATAGCTTAAATAACAAGAGCTTTATAGCTCTGAAATAAGATTATTGTACATAAAGCAATAATTAGTCAAATGCTTTGTCAAACAATAATGATATTTTTATAGTAAAGAGAAATGTTTACGGTTGTACCATCCGCTTGAATTAGTTATTAATCATTTCGTAATTAATACAAATATTCTGCTAAATAAAGCAGTCAAAATACTTAGCACGATTAAAACCAGTAAAATTCCAAAAACTTGAGTTTAAAAGATACATAACCGCCACCTTGTCTCCATACAATAATAATTCATCGCAACAAACAAGAAAACAACCTCAAACTTGGTTCTATTTTCCCTTGCTAACTCGATTCCCTTTAGTAACCATGGAAACGACCTTCCGCTCAGGTTCCAGATGATTGCTCTGTGGGCAAACAGAATACGTTTATTCTCAAGTGGCATACGATATTGTAATGATTTCAGGTAATGACAAAAGTCGAACTGCTAAGCATGGGAAGTTTTAAAGCATGTTATCGTGAAAATGAAAATTCGGCGATTGAAAATGTTTTGGAGAATGTTATGCTTAAATAGAAATACCTGGAATTACTTTTTAAGAATTACTTTTGGATTGGTGATTTTATGAGATTTGGTACTTAATGGATGGTGTTCATTATTTTTAACAATGTGGACGATCGTTACCGTGGCTATTGTTTTAACGTCATGAAGGTAACACAATGAATTTATTACAATATTTAATTGTAATGATAAAACATGAATTCAGGCTATGGAAATAAAAATATTTAACTTGAAAATATTGCCAATTAATTTCACATATATTTTATGCTTTGATTATCCACTGAGTTGATAATGAGGAGATCAAATATAAATAATACTTGTGCATTATTTTTATGGATCTACAATCAGTATTAATTGTCCATCTAGTTCATAATATGGAGTTTAATTGGGAAGAATAATTATGTATTCTCTTATGACATAGATCTACTAAAATAAATTTGTACTTTTATTTATCGGTTTGAAAATAGGGAGATTAATGGTAAGAAAACTTATGTATTATTATATAAGGTAGATCTCATATAATTAATATTTAATTAAATATCCACTAGTTGATAATAGATAGAAAAGTGAAAGAATACGTATACAATATTTTGTGCAATATATAAAGTATTTTATTATAATCTTTTTATTTATTTATACTGTTATTCGTAAGTATTCGTCAGTTTGATAAATATACTGAGTTTCGTTATAATCAATCAACGAACTTGACAGTTCATACTGAGTTAAAAGGATAGAAATTTCCAAAAGTACTTCTATGGATTTAAAAAGTGTCTGCTGTTGTTTATTCACTGGGAACAGGGGGGGGGGGGGGTAGTTCGATAGCAAATATAGCGAAGAATAATTTTGATTATATAAGTCTCCAAACAAATATAAAATAGGGAAGGTACATTTCTCGCTATTGTGATTTCTAAATTAAAAACAGTTGTAAAAAATTAAAAAAGCAAGCTTCTATTTCTATAAAACTACTATATTCACAAGTAACTCAAAATATAATATGTGTGTGCTATTATTCTCAATCCCAACAAAGAGGTAGAGAAAGGGCCATATATTTAATGTTGGCGTCTTGTATTTAATGATTTGTTGAAATTTGGGGTCTGTAAAGATCCTCTTTAGTTCTCCTTAGGTTTCTTAAAATAATTTCATTAATGCAGTTCTAATACTCATTTGTATAGTATCTACATTATTAAAAAATATATAAAATTGCTTCTTGTCAAAAGTTGTTGCTTCTATGTAGGATTTATCAACCAGAAGGTTTCGACCTCAGAAGAGAGATGACAAATTAATGTCTTCTAATTAATAGATCAGGGTTACTTACAAGTTCAGGGTTACTTAAAATGTACTCTTCCATTGAAAGCTTGATTTTAAATTTTCGACCCTATCACAATACTTTCAAAGAGAACATAAAATTCGAAAACTTCCCTATAGATTATACTGTGCATGAAAGAAATATAGTAATAAGGTTGAGATTCATTGTTGTAGAGAAATGCTTTCTCAGATGTGATTGCGGACTTTATTTCTGATCCATAAAAGACGGATTTTCTATTGAAATAAAGGCAACAAAGAGAGAACTGCTTTTGTCGGAACAAATGACGTCAAAGGACAAACGCGTTTTTTCATTTGTTGGTACTAGTAGTGTTTTGTCTCATTTATCCGGAAAAATGCTGATTTCTCTCTTTAAATTGACTGATACCTATATTTAACATTTATATGCTGTATCTAATGCAGAATTTTCTTTACAGATCATTTTAAATGCATTTTACTTCTCATTTTATATGTGCTCATATGCCAATTAAGAAGTACAGAATTTAAAGGGAAATGTATTAATGGTTATTTTGAAAAATAAGTTCGGAAAATGTTATACCGAGTGCAAAGAAGGGAATGAAGTCACTGAAAGGAAGGAAATGAATTCACTGAAAGGAAGTAACTGAAAAGAAGGAAAGGAAGTAACTGCAGGGAAAGAAAGGTATTCACTGAAAGGAAATAAAAGAAGTAACTAAAATGAAAGAAATAAAGTCACTGAACGGAAATAAAGGAAGTAACTAAAATGAAGGAAAGGAAGTCACAGGAAGGAAGGAAATGAAGTCACGGAAAGGAACTAAAGGAAGTAACTAAATGGAAGGAAATGAAGTCACGTAAAAGAAGGAAAGGGAGTCACTGAAAGGAAGGAAAGGAAATAACGGAAAGGACGGAAAGGAAGGAAAGGAAAGAACTGAAAGGAAGTAAAGGAAGTCACTGAAAGGAAATAAAAGAAGTAACTAAAATGAAAGAAATAAAGTCACTGAAAGTAAATAAAGGAAGTAACTAAAATGAAGGAAAGGAAGTCACAGGAAGGAAGGAAAGGAAGTCACGGAAAGGAACTAAAGGAAGTAACTAAAAGGAAGGAAATGAAGTCACTGAAAGGAAGGAAAGGAACTAACTGAAAGGAAGGAAAGGAAGTAACTGAAAGGAAGGAAAGGAAGGAACTGAAAGGAAGGAAAGGAAGGAACTAACAGGAAGAAAAGGAAGTCAATGAAAGGAAGGTAAGGAAGTAACTAAAAGGAAACTAAAATAAAAAGTGGGTCGTAGAAGTAAAGTGAAATATGGAAAATAATCAGCAACGGAGAAACATTTACTGTGACAGTTGTATCCACCGGAACTGGCAATTTTATAAAAATGCAAAATTTTGTTTTTTATATAGTCCCTTCAATTAAAAAAGACAATTAGTAAAATTGTAGTTATGATTCATTAGGGCTAAAAAATTAACTATGTACCTTTTGGCGAAAGATTCGCTCAGATATCAATAATTCAAATTTTTGGCCTATTCTATTTTATCTAATTATTAATATTTAACTTCCTATGAAAGTAAAAAAGGGGGGAGGGGATTTTCAAATTTATTTAAAACAGTAAAATGGCCAATTGGAATTTTTTACAATTGAATAGTGAACAATTCGATTATTGCTGACCCTTTTAAATCTAACGAAATATACCTAATACAACAATTGAAAATTTTTAGTGAACTTTTTATAAAAAAAAATTATTTCGCACAAATTAAGTGCGGAGTGATTTTTAGTAATTAATTTGTTTTTTATTGGTGCCGTATAAAAATTTTAATTTCATGGTTTTATTAAATTAGCTGTTAAGGGGGTGCAACTGTCATAGCTAAACTATATTTTGTCTGCTAATTATTTTTCACTTTCACTCTGCTTTAACGGACAATAATTAAGTTTTTATTGCTTTCGGACCCTCTTCGTCAAATACCTGTTTTAAATCTCTGATAAGCTTAATTTCAAATCTAATGTATGGAATTATTCTGCAGCAAAACAATGGTATTTAGTAGGTACTTAAAGGGCAATATCCTTTTCTTAAACAATTTGAAAATATACCTCGAAAACAAAGAGAGTAAAAAAGAAATGGAGTAACCTATTGCGAATTTCTGCAATCAACATAATACGGTAATTCCATATTTTTACAATACTTTTCATGCAATATCCATTAATTTGGACATTGGAGCCATTTTCATTTGAAAGTAAGTAAATTTCTCAAAAGGATGCTATGATATTCACTGAGAATGACACATCAAATAAGTGAAGTAAAAGTAATTCTCAGCAATAAATGCGAGAAATGTCTGTAAGTTATTGGCCATTCACCGGGATGGGACATTTTTATGCATCGTTAGCTTTTTCTTTTATGAAAGCTTCACAGTTTTATAAGGACATAAAAAGCAGACTATGTCGAATTGAGATTTTATGTAAAATCGTTTAATCTTTTTTATGCTTGATACAATAAAAAGACCGTTTTCTCTATCCTCGGTGTATTAAAAAAATCTGATGTGTGCAGCGCGTGGTTTTTTCTGCATAAAGCAGTGATTTAACTTCTTTCACAGCAAAATAATGATGTGCAAGATCGTCCGCTCAGTATTTTTAATAAGGGTCTATACTTAAACATTTGGCGTAATTCCAGTTGTCAATATATAAAACTATTTTAAAATTTAAAAATGCCATATTAACTTATATTTCACGCAAATCTAACTACAATTATAAAAAATCTGATGTGTGCAGCGCGTGGTTTTTCTACATAAAGCAGTGATTTAACTTCTGTCACAGCAAAATAATGATGTGCAAGATCGTCCGCTCAGTGTTTTTAATAAGGATCTATACTTAAACATTTGGCGTAATTCCAGTTGTCAATATATAAAACTATTTTAAAATTTTAAAATGCCATATTAACTTATATTTCGCGAAAATCTAACTACAATTATAAAAAATCTGATGTGGGCAGCACATGATTTTCCTTATACAATGAATGAACTTACTACTTTTACAGTAAAAAAAATTGGGTTTTCTTATAGTAGATACTTATATTATTTCCAAAATATTGAATTTTCGTCAATTAGTCGTCATTTTCATTAATTTAGCGTCATTTTTATCCTTTTTGCCATATTTTCGTTAATTTGGCAACATTTCAAAAGTCACCAAGTTGGCGACATGCCGCTAAATTCCTCGCCAAGCGTTATGGACGGAGAAATAAGTTATTCTTATAGCAGATAAATGACTATTGTCGTCCAAATACAAAATTATTACTCAAAGTATATTTTCTCATGGATGGAACGAGCTAGATCCACGAGAATGATGTCACCAAATGCATCGCATGATATTACATGTGAAAAGTTAACATGTTTCTCAACAGTTAATATATATATATTTTAATTTATGGGATTTTTTGATAAATTTATTTAAAAAATCTACAATATCTCGAAAACGGCTTATGCTAGAGTTCTAAAATTTCTGTCAATCGTTTTCTAAGGAAAAATTACATAAGAAATGTCTAATTGCGCAACTCTATTAAAGGTTTTAATTTTTTGGTGATTTTTTCAAAATTTCACTCGAGAGACACTCGAAGGGTTCTGAGCATTCGGTTACATTTAAAAACAACAGGCTTCCAGTATTCGTGGATTGTGATTTTTGTACCAAATTTCATTCGAATCGCTCCATTCGTTAGTGAGGTATCATCTCCATAGTCTCACTGACACACACACACACACACACACACGCGCACACACACACACACACACACAGACAGACATCACCTCAAAAATATTTGATTCGTGATCAGGGAAGCTTGAAACGTGCTCTCCCGTCGAAAACTCGAATTCGAATTCTCGGTCCCGTCACAATACTTTCCTTATACATTATGTATATAAAGAAAGTAATATTGCTAGTATCCGCTATACAATATAGCCGATATATTAGTTATTTTATTAATTGATTCTCAATTTGGGGTCAATTTCGTTATTTATCGTCATTTTTGTCAATTTGGTAGCATTTTGGTCGGTTTTTGACCGTTTTCAAAAAGAGCCAAATTGGCGATATTTTGCCAAATATTTCATTAGGAAAGTGAATTATTGGTTGATACATAATATAGTTTTTTAGATAAATTTATTTGAAGAACTTGCAATATTCCGAAAACGGTTTGAAACCAGCGTTAGAGCGCGGAAGTTTATGTCATTCAATTTTAATGAGGAAATACAAAAAAATAATTTTTATTAGAACCCTGAATTTCAGACAATAAAATTAACAAAATAAGAAAGAAAATATCACTAAAATTTACTAAAATAGACATTTAAAAGAAAATACTCTTAAATCTGAAAAATAACACTAAAAGTCCAATATACATACTAAATCCATAATAGTATGCATATGCATACTTACTAAACCTAAAATACTAAACCTAACATACTAAACCTAAAATTAGAACCCTGAAATTCAGACAATAAAATTAACAAAATAAGAAAGAAAATATCACTAAAATTTACTAATATAGACATTTAAAAGAAAATGCTCTTAAATCTGAAAAATAACACTAAAAGTGCAATATACATACAAAATCCATAATAGAATGCATATGCATGCATACTAAACCTGAAATATAGTAATACATACCTAAATTATTGTAATACATACTAAATTTAGTAATGCATGCTGAATCTCAAATATACGAGTCGGTAAAATAATAATTTTGTTACCGTAAAACATGTTAATTGAAAGCAATAGGAATTTCTGCTTGCCAGACCATCATGAAGATGCTAATTTAATGTTTCAAATGTAAAGTCATGCTTGAAATAGTTAGAGTTGAAGGCCCAGACCACACGACCAACCCAAGGGTTTCCGGTAGCAATGTGTGTGGCCGGTGAAATAGTTAGAGTGTAATTATTAGATTGTAGAGTGAAATAGTTAGAGTGTAATTATTCGCATAACTAACTCCAATTACACATCAGAACTACATATTTTTCTTTCCTTTTTTTATTTTTAAATTAAAAACTCTGACGTCTGTGTGGTAATATTGTTTTAAATATTGAAAATGGCCTGTCTACTTCAAGTGAAGTTATGGGGCCGTACCTAAAGCAGCGCGTTATAGTGGGAGATATTGCGAGTTCGGCAAAAGTATCACCACCAAAGAACTTTTCCTATATACTTTAATTGATTTCCTGGTGGAACTTTCTCACGTTTCCTCCTGAGAATATCACCTGTTGTACTAGATATATAATTAAAATATGTTGCAATACCAGTTACAACTTGCAATGATCATAACAACGGGATGCTTCTTTCTTCAAGCAATTGAATCAACTCAGGGAGTGTTTTAAAATTATGTTATACATATGTTATATATGATATATACACTGTTAAAAATGGGTATTAAAAAAATAGAATGTACTCAGTTTCGAGCACTTTGCATGCTTATAATAGCTCCGAGTAACCATGTTTCAATTTTGAAAAACGCATTTACTCATTTTTAAGTATATCAAAGATTTAAATTTTAAGCATATTTTGGCTCAAATTGTAAATACTATGAGTATGGAAGAATCAATTTTAAGCATAATTGTAAATACTATGTACTCATTTATGAGTATATGGGAGAATCATTTTTAAGCATAATTGTAAATACTATGTACTCATTTTTGAGTATATGAGAGATTCAATTACATTCTTATTTTTCAATTATATTTCTAAACTGTAAATAAATGACGGATGACAAACATCGCATATGCATAAGACAATCAATGCTTATTGCGTGTCTGTAATCTACCACCACATCAGAGAAAAAACACACGGCCGCATAGCACCGCACACGAAATATATACATCCGCCATCGTAATCTTATGATATAGTTCTTTAATTTCGAGGCTATAACTTTTATTTATCGAAATATTTGCACAAAAAATTTCAGAATTATAATTGCACATTTATTACACTATTTTTAATGAAATTAAAATGAAATAATACGTTTATTTTTTGTACTCATTTTCAAGCAAGTGCGGTTACTTATATTTCAGTATGTCACCTACTCGTTTATGGTGCCATTGTACTTAAATGAAAACAAGTACATTGAAGTTTTCGTTTTTAAGTACTTTATTTTTTACAGTGTATATTTCTTAAAAAATAAAAGCTAGTTCCTTTTGTACTTTGGAGTTGCCGAACACTAGTGTGTCATTTTTAAAAGATACATCTTCGTCAGAAAAACTACTGACAATTTCGGAAATTTCATCAAAATACGAACAATGATAAATCTCTGCAAATACTATATGCATGTCCCCTGTCTCGTAGCAAATATTTCCAAATAACAAATTTCCCCAAAGTAAAAAGGAAATGTTTTGAGTTATGTTTCACTGAGTCCGAAAACCCAGAGACTGTAACCAAATGGAAAATATTTCCTATTTAAAAATAAGACGCAACAAACTAAACTAATAAACTTCAAAAGGCAGAAAAATACAAGAAATTCCAAAAAATGCATAATTGCCAGTCAAAATCTTAAAATGCATTTTTTGAAATAGCTTATTAAAATAAGCAAAATAAGGCGAATATGATATTCTGCGTGAACTTACCGGCTCAATTATTGTATAGAATTATTTTATATTTAACATCACTGAGACTGTCCTGATTTCTTCATAATCTTAAACAAAAACTTAGAGTTGGGTGGGTGGGAAGTTCCGAACGTTCGAAATAGTTTCAAATCAAAGTTGTTCTAGTATTCATTGGTTGTAATAATCATACCCCATTTATTTTTCCGAAACGTTCCATTTTTGTTCCAGAAACGTTTCACGGAAGTACGAAAAGCTACAGTTGTAACATTGTAATTCACAGGTACGATTCACATAGCCCTGATATTAGCTTTGAGTCGAAATATTCGGAATTAATATGTATATGTATTTATTACATGTTAAGCTAGTTCTATGACGCAGTGTATAAAGTTATGAAATATATCATCTTTTACAATCCAGCTTTTAGCCCTTGCGTTGTAATATCCACGAAACATGTGAAGTACATGTCAATTATAACAGCTTGGAATTCAGTCCCAGTAGCTCAACGTAGAGCATTGTTTGGCTAGTACGAAGATCCTCGGTTCAAGTCTCGGTTGGGTTCGAACTACGTATGTACCGTTCTTTACAATGATCTCCAAACAAATCAACTCTGTAAGTTATTGCAGAGATGTCGGAGATCTGAGTATGACCCTAGTTCGTATAACACAGATCCAGTGAACTCTAGCATACTAAGCGCCGATTTCAATAGCCAAATACTATGCAGGAATCTAACCTGGGATTTAAAAGCAGGAGGTTGACAATCAGATTGCCAGTTCCGTTAATCTCACAGAGGGTGTAAAATGCAGAGTACACTCCGACGATAACCCTCACAGCAAAGATCGTCACATGTGTGACAGTGACGTTGTAGTCACGTGACACATGGGTCACAATGTGACATCATATTTGTGACTTCTATGCGACGTTACGTATTAGTAACTTTGCAACTTCATTGTGACTATATTCTGTGACGTTTTCACAGTTTAATTAACACGTAACAATGTGACGACATTACAATGGCAATTACAATGTGACGTCACAAGCGAGTTAATATGCGACGTCACAAACGACCAATGAAATGACCAAAATGACTTCGCTGTGACCTCAATATGACATTGCCGAGATGTACTGCGACGTCCTGTGACGTCCCAGAGTCACAGTGTGACGTAAATCTTACGTCACTGTGAAAAAAAATGCTGTTAGGGGAGGTTGCAATTTCACCCCAGTATCTCAACGGTAGAGCGCCGGCTGGCCAATATGAAGATCCGTGGCTTGATTTGAGGGTAGGGTAGCAAGGTTTTGTGCACATGTATTGTACACAGACGATAAAATTTGAGATCAACTAAAAGCGATAATTATGTAAGTGCCTCATTACACTGAAGTAATTCTGAAGGACATGGCGAGAAATACTGTTGGAAAAATAATAATTCTTGTCATAAGCTAATTATTATTTTTAGAATTATATTTTTTGTTTTAAAATATAAATGTTGTACAAAACTGGCAGACAAATGGTGCAGTACAATAATTATATCCTTTCGTTGGCATCAAGTTTTATCTTTCCTAGGCATGTCAAGTGCAACCCACACATCATCTCATAATAAATACACTGCTTTCAATATCGTTGTAAGTGAAAATTTTATGAAGAAATCCTATAAAAGAAATCCACAAACAAGCTCCCAGAAAAACCAGAAACTTTTAACATCCTTCAGAGCTTCGGATCGACAGTCTGAAAGAATTCTATACAATTGTTTTTTCTATATCTGGTGTTTAGCGTTCTGTTAATCTTTTGCTTTATTTGCGAATTCATCTTTGGCGTTTGTAAAGATAAGAAAAACTAGAAACTAAACCGAAGGTAAGACACCGTCTCTGCAGATTCAATTATGCGCCCGACGAAGTTTTATTTCTCTCAGTATCCTTTATACAATTGGAAAGAGTAACTAGTCCTAAACTCAATTTTCTCGGTACTCGTTGAGACAATTTTTGTGTTGGAAATCAATTTTATATAAAGGAGAATCACGCCGTGAAAAATAAAATATAATTTATATAGATATTTTTCTCGAGATGTTTTCTAAAATTCATGGATTTTAACAAAATTGAATTGACCTGATGCTTATTATTGTCCCAGTAAAAATGCGACACATATATTGGGAATTGAAAGCAACTGATAAATTAAATTAATTTTTAAAAGCTTCAAAGCATAAACAGTAATCATATCTGGAAGATTGGGAATTTTTAGAATCCTACATATTGTAAGAAAGGGGAATAACACCGTGAAAAATAAAATATAATTTATCTAAATATTTTTCTCGGGATATTTTCTAAAATTCTTGGATTTTAACAAGATTGAATTGACCTGATGCTTATTATTGTCTCACTAAAAATACCACACATATATCGGGAATTGAAATCAACTGATGAATTGAATTAATTTTTAAAAGCTTCAAAGCATAAACAGTAATATAATCTGGAAGATTAAGAATTTTAGAGAATTATTGGGAGTCCTACATATTGTGCCAGAAATCAATTTTAAAGAAAGGGAATCATACCGTGAAAAATAAAATATAATTTATCTAAATATCTCGAGATGTTTTCTAAAATTCTTGGTATTTAGCAAGATTGAATTGACCTGATGCTTATTATTGTCCCAGTAAAATTGCGACACATATATTGGGAATTGAAAGCAGCTGATAAATTAAATTATTTTTTTTAAATCTTCAAAGTTTAAACAGTAATCATATATGGAAGACTGGAATTTTTATAATCTTACAAAAATAAATTTACATTAGGAAACAGTCATTTTGGAACTTTATTGGAAGAAGGTTTTGCAGCCTCTATTGTAATTTATCCATCAATTGTCTTAACTGTACAGAGTGATTCTAAATTCCCTATGCAAATTTAATGGGAGATAAAGAACAATAGAACAAACGTGTTCGTTAATAAATGCTTGTCTGCAAACGTTACCATTCAGCGCTAAAGCGCGCTGTTAGGCAACGTGGCAAGTAGCTATATTTTGGTATCATCAATTGCATCGAGGTATTTTGTCGTGTAACATTTCACGAATGTTAATGTGACCGGCAAGGGTATGATATGTCAGTGGTTAGCGCGCGGGGATTGCACTGGGGCGACCCGAGTTCAATCCCTACCTCTGCCAAACTGTCGCCATGTCCACGCGGAGTGAGATCACTTTAAACATGTGGGTCCATAAGTCATTTCGAGAGGTTGGTAGTAGAGATAGGAGGGAACGATTTTTGTGGACGCCTCCCTCACTAGGTTCAGGTCGAAATTTGGTGGCACTTTCGGGTAGTTCGGACGGTCTGGGTCGAAGAAGAAGAAACTCACAGGCAAACATCTAGCATGTGACGCTGCCAATTGAAACATAAGTGTTGCTGTGAAATTGCCGGTACAATCTTCCATCAATTTCTCCGTTCGTTTCTGTTCAACCCTATAGGCTAGTCACATGTCAGAAATTATCTGTTTAGACTTTGACTGATATGGTATCTGTTTGGACTCGTACAAATACCATATCAGAGAATATTTTTCAAAAACATTTTATTTTGATAATCTGTAATAATCCCCTGACTATTTTACGCTACGAATCCTTTTTTATTTTGAAAAATATTTTCTTTTGATGAGCTGTAATAATCCCCTGTCTATTTTACTCTACGAATGCCTTTTTATTTATTTATATCGCACTTCTATTTGTAATTTTAAGCCCGTCCATGTTTTAAGTTATGCTTGGTGACTTGTTCTCCATTCCATGTGAAACAAATCTTTACAAAGTTAACTTTAATTTATAAAATTTAATCTTGTATATTGATGTTTAAACTGGCTTATGACAATATGTTTTCTTGATTTTGAAATTTTTGTAAATTTTTAAATCTGGTGTATGGATGCATAAAGCATAAAATATGTTGTGTAGTAATTCCAAGTTTAGAATAATCAAATTCAGCTTGCCGGTAATCGCTTGTATTTAGGAATGTTGGCAATTTTTCTTATTTTAACGTCACTGAGGAAGGGTATGATGACACCCGAAAACGCTCTGGCATTTTTAAAAAAATGCTTGTAAGTTTGAAGGATGTTTTTAATGGACTTTTGTGATCTATTGATTTGTCATTCTGTTATATAAGTTCATAAATAACACCTTTTATGCGCAATTGTGTCGAATTTTATCTCACACTGCCATATTAAAGATATATAGAATTTGGAATAAATTTTGAAGTTTTCGCCCGAATTAAAAAAAAAATCCATTTAGTACTAGACTTTTTATTAACAAAGCCGACTAAAATGTTTCGTAAAGAGTTTATGGTAGCCATCGTGTACACAAGAAATTGACCACAAACAGATAGACAGACGGATATCACTCTAAAATAGTTAATACGTATTCAGGAGGTTTTAAAATACATATTAGCATCAAAATCTCGAAATCAAAAGTTTTCGTGAAAACAATTTTCTTCCCATACTATGATAACAGTAAAAACGCACAAGCATTCTCAAGAATGAAGATCATTTCAATATTTTGAGATGTATTTCTTCCATTTTCTATAACAAAATTTATCACCATCCAAGTTTTTACGTTTTTTATACACTCTTACGAAATTAAATTATATTTATTATACTTGTAATTTTCCAGTATAAAATTAATATATTGAATTTCATTGAACCTTAAACTAAATCAATTTTACAATAAAATATCAGTCTTAGAATATACTATAAGTCCTCACGTACTTTTAAGCTTCGTGATAGAACTAAAATAGATGTTTGAAAGATCCCCATTCACAAAGGAACACATTCCCAAACTGGTCAAAGTTTATCGGAACAAAAGCAATAATATAAATTGGCTCACTTTTTTTTCAACAAGAAAGGAAATCGAAGACAATGTCTCAGCCTATTCCGTGAATCGGGTTGATCTTTTTGGCGAGGTAGACAAATATATTTCTTACCAATACTACAAAAGTCATAGAAATATTTCTCTGGCAAATACCATTCCGCTTGAATCAAAATGAGTCGTTCTTCGGAATTGAAAAGAACACAGCCCGCATTGAACTGCAATATCGGGGGATTAAACACATACTGTTTTAATCCCCGCCAATTTTATGGCAGAAAGTTTTAACAGCTGATTGGGGATCTTTTATTTTGAATCTTCCTGTGTTCTCTATCATTTTATATTTCCTTTGCTTTATTTTTATTTTTCGATTGCCATCTGTCCATGAGGTAAAGGTCTCAATCAGTAACAGATGGTTCCGGATTACCTTGGTGGAGAAGGATGTTTTATGAATCGTTCCGGTTTGGTGATTCTTTCTGAGCTACCACATCGCCTCGAAATAGAAGATTAGAAATGGAATGTTATATAAATACAAATGTACATGTTGCGGATATTTAGTTTTTTGAAAATACTTTTCAGAAATGGTTTAATATAGCAATAATGGTAAAGTGTATGGTATTAATGGTAACTATTTCTTGGAAGCTTACAAATTAGTTGCAATAATGTCATAATGGTGACGTTAGATAAGATATTTGTACAAAAGTTTTATGTTATTAAGAACATTTCAACTCATGCAACATTAAAACAAATATAATTTGTTGCAGACGGATATTTTTTTAAAGTAAAATCTCAATATATGACGTTTCTGTCAAGAAGCTTGCATGCGTAAGATATGTATGCTGTTTTGAACCAATCTCAATATAATTATTTTCAGTATCAAAGTTAACAAGATGACCACTAGTAATATGCATTACACTATACTTACATTAATGACTGATAGGGATGTTATTCTCACATTAATGAGTTAGTGATTTCTTCGAAAATATTTTAAACAAGAAATGAATAAATGAAGTTGTTTAATAGTCATCGCGAGTATAACTCTTGATATCAGACATTTTATTTCCAGGGAGAGAATTATATTTTTCGAAAGGAATCATTCCATTTTTATAACATTTAGTATGCTTTCTTTAACTAGAAGCAAGAAAACCTCGAATTCTGAGAAAAATTATTTTATTGTGTCGTAATGTATGTTATGCTTCCACACAATATCTGGACTTGTTAGTCTACACGAAAAGAAATGCATTAGATATGTCCGATTGATTTCCCAACGGATGTTCAACAGTCATTAAACCCATATTTCACATAGGTCTGTCATGAAAAGCAAATAGTTTTAAAGAGGTTATAGACCCGATACACACATTTACAATTTCACTACACTGCTTAGTTCGTTACGCGTTTGCATTAATGATCTCATCTTTGATTTGCATGAATAGAATGCTTCATGCCACATTGAAAAGCTAAAGGACAAATCTATTGAACATACAAACTTTACATTTACCTCCTCTATTCCTTCTAAATGCAAACTCAGCAATAATTTAAAAAGATACGGTAACTAGTAACAACTTATGCATAAAAAACACTTTAACAATCAATGCCAATCTAGCTTTCCTCGTTAGCAGTATCCTGTGGCGGTACCAAAACGATATACACCATTAAAAATAAGCACTGAACCCTGACTGCATATTTCATGAACTGTGTCCTGACGACAAACAGAAAAATAATAAAAAGTTACATTTCTGTCGTCGCTGCATTGAAAAGCATAACCAACCTCTCATTAGGGCAATAATCTTGCATATAGAAAATACTTATCGGTCTCAGCGATCATTACCGAAAAGATTTGAATATCTTGTTAGTGGGCAAAACTTAATAGATTCATCCGTAAAATAGAGTTTCCTGGGAAAAAATTTTTGTTTATAGAGATTTTATTTTTACTTTTGGAGAAGAAAGGAAAAAGCTTGTTTATTTTTCTGCATGGGTGAGTAGATGTATCAGATGATGAGTTGTGAAAACTGTGTAGTTTCGTTATGAAAGAGTTGTGTAATGGACAATAGTTTTTCTATTTATTTGATATGCTGTAATAGATGAGGTCCTTTAATAAATTGAGGAGTTGAAGTTCTATATATATATATATATATATATATGTATATATATATATATATATATATATATATATATATATATATATAAATATATATATATATATATATATATATATATATATATATATATATATATATATATATATATATATATATATATATAAATATATATATATATAAATATATATATATATATATATATATATATATATATATATATATATATATGTGTGTATATATATATATGTATATATATATATATATATATATATATATATATATATATATATATATATATATATATATATATATATATATATATATACATATATATATATACACACATATATATATATATATATATATATATATATATATATATATATATATATGTATATATATACTTATATATATATATGTATATATATACTTATATATATATACTTATATATATATATATAATTCTATATTCAATATCTGCTAGATTATTTAAAAAATAATAGTCTATTTAAAATTGATTCACACTCTCTTAATAGTATCAAATTGAAAATTATCAATATGTATAGTGATTTAGATATTAATAATAAATTTTTGACATTTCCATATATTGTGCTTATACCTAAATTTCATAAAATTCCTATTAAATTTAGAACTGTTACTAGTGGTCATAATTCATACTCTACTACTGCTAGTAAATTATTACTAAATTATTTAAATGTACTAAATAGCAATTTAGAGATTCTGGTGATAGCTACATTATTCTAAATAACAGTAAGGAATTAAAAAATAAATTAAAAACGCTTGGTAAAATAATAGGATTTCAAACTTTTGATTTTAAAGATCCATTCAATAATATTAAGATCACTGATCTATATGAAGTCATTTTAGCTTTATATAATGCTTATATTACTAAACATTCTAATCTTACAAAATTTACCAATTTTCCTAAGCTTCTCCATTTTGTTCTTTTCAATAATTATATCTTTCAAGGTAATAAATTATACTTACAAGTCTCAGGTGTTCCACAAGGTGGCTGTAGTAGCAGTATGTTAGCTAATTTATACCTATATCATTATGAAAAATTCTTTACTTCAACTGATTATAAAATTTATAGATATGTAGATGATCTGATTTGTCTTGTATTTACTGATAACTATGTCATAGATATAGATTTCTATCCGGATAATTTGGAATTAATACCTAATGAAACTTCTATTACTAATAATGTTTATTATTTGGATTTAAATCTAATTATAGAACCTGCTCATGGGATAGTTACTAAATTATATGATAAAAAAGATTTTTTTTAAATTTAATATTAATAAATTATTACCTTTTAATTCCTGCAACTCGATTCAATTGTTTAGAAATATTATACTTAATCAACTTTTTAGAATTTATAGATTATCAGATAAAAAATTTCATGCTTTGCACATTAATAACCTCAAAATTACCAGTAAAATGTATCAATATCCTGCATATTTAGTCAATAGTATAGTTAATAAGTTTCGATTAGCCTAAAATTCTCATATTCTCCCCTTATTATCTTATTTTAGCCGTACTTCTTCATTCTCCTGCTATTATATTTTCATCTTTTTATCTCGAAGCTTTAACAGTTGAATAACTCATTTTATTTCATTTTATTGCTTTTGCGCAGTACAGTTTTTATTACTCTCTTTGGCAACAGCAAATCACATCTTTTCATTTTGGCATATGGCAACATTGATCCAGTCATATTTTGCTCGTCATGGTTGCGCTGAAGAGGTGCGTTTTGAGGTATTTATGTTTCCTTTATTGTTCCAATCTATATGCTTGTCGTCCATATAACACAAGTTTATAGATAAAATCTATCTTGTGTTTCAGAAACAAGCATTTTTGTGTTCATTTCGAAAGGATATATGGACCCGACGAGAATTTTTTCGAAATGAACTTTTCGTAAGCCTAATCTCGTAAGCCTAAATCTCCTCCATGTGCAAGCTTTTTTGCTCGATTTTTTTGTTTTCTTATTTGCATTCCTCATTTTTGAAATTTGTTGATTGTCTTTGTCCTTATGACTTGCATTATGCTTTATTATTTCCTCTTTTTGTCTTAATTTCTTTTATTTCTTTGTATTTGTAGAAAATTTTGGAATAGTGTATTATGAGTTACTACATACATTCTTACTTTGGATTTAATAATTTATATTTATACTTATATATATATATATATATATATATATGTATATATATACATATATGTATATATATATATATGTATATATATATATATATATATATATATATATATATATATATATATATATATATATATATATATATATATATATATATATATATATATATATATATATATATATATATATATATATATATATATATATATATAATTAGAAGTTATTTAGAATATCTTTGAAATACCCACAGTAAATGTACAGAAGAGGGTATATTTTTTCTTTGATGAGAAAATAATATAACTTAGAAAAACCTGCATTTATAAATTTTCCCAATGCGTTGTCGATATAATCTATGACCGAGCACAAAACCTCAAAAATATAATAAAATCGCCACAATATAATCTATAACAAAAAAAGTTAATAAGCGGCAAATAACAACAATTGCTTCTTTCTTATCCTCTGCTTTTAAATCTTTGTGAGACATTTTTGAAGTTAAAATATTGCATCGCACTGCTGCTCAGAGGAATTAAATGTTTTTATACTTCTACCTAAACGCATTTAATATCCTTAGTTAAGTAAGTTCTTCGTTGGCTGGTCTTTTCATCGTCTGCACACAACTACGCGAAAATTTGGTACGAAAGGGATGTTAATCACTGTCTTACTTATAAACATCTATCAGTGCCAGACGGTTTGAGAAGAAATTAAACTCCTTATTGACAACAAAAACAGTGCACAGCTAGAAATCAACTATTGACAGTCGGTTCAAGAGGATTTTAGCTGTGTGCGGTACTTACAATATGGAAGAACAAAGTTGACACAATACACCAAATAGCTATATACTATCTAAATGAAAAATAATCTTCAGTATATTTTCGATTTAGAAATTATCTATCGACAGCAGATTCAAGCTTTCAACAGTACTTACAACTACAGCTTTTAGGCAAAATAAGTAAAGTACACCAAAAAGCTAGAAATCAACTGTTGACAACACATGCAAGAGTGGGATTCAACTTTGCTGGGATTGGAGGTTCAACTTTGCAGGGAGTGGGGTTCAACTTCGCTGGAATATTGCTGTTTATGTTATCCTTGGAGAAGTTATCTCAATTTGGTTAGGTTGGCAATGATACCAACTGACAATAATGCATTTTATTTCATGCTAATTTTTAAAAATGGATTTCTTTCACAATCATGTTTAAGTGGCATGAAATGATATCCAATAACGAACTCAATCTACAGACTTTAAGACCAGTACTCTATAGATTATGCTCCTCTGTATGAGGAGAAAATCTTATACGCTTTAAAAAACATCCTAATCGTCTTTACACGTAAGACAGTTTTACTGTAACACAAAAATAAATCACAACTCTCAACTATACAAAATCAGATAAACTTCAAAGTGCGTTTTACTACTTCATATAATATCTTTTTCTGATAAAAATAGGTCTATAAATAATTTAGTATTTCTAAATTTTATTTCACGTTGATGTAATGGAATTTTAATAAACAGAGCGTTTGATAAACAATGAAGACGATTCATGGTATAGAAATTAACCGTGCACTACTGACATTGAATGACTATTGACATTGAATGCACTACATCTTCTGTGGAATCATGATTAGTTACAATTAAGGATGGAAAATATCCTGATAACTATATCTGGGGGGCTGTACGTACATTCTTTATTTTAGGTTTCTGTACAGATTGCATGATCTTTATTAAACAGTTGAATTGTTTAAAGCAAAATTCAAGGGAGTTAAACTGGTAAATGAAATATAGAAGGCGGAGAACTTAATTGTATTTCCTTTTCTAATATAGGAAATATTAAATTTAAAATTATATTTTGAAATTTTTCTTGAAATACGTACTTTGATGCTGAATTGGTTTAACGATTGAAATCAGGGTAATAGTGGAACAACCAACATTGGTGCATCAGTTCTAGCAGTGTCAATCTTACACCGTTCGCTGCGATAGCAATACGACTCCAAGTTCTGGAAATGTATTCTAAGGACACAGTTTGCAATGACTATCCAAATCTTGCAGCCCAGTTTATTGACTTTCAATCTTATTCATGAATTTATTGCAAGGGGAGTTTAATATCTGATATAGGCATCGTATGACATTCAAATTATTTCATTGGATCCAGGATCACGGTTTTGGATATAATCCATCCATTTTGGCTTCCATATCAAAGGAAAAATAAAAAAGAGATGAAAAATATAATTAAGGGTGACGATACAAAGAGATAAAAAACAAGAAAGATCAATCATGCATAAAGCATTGATTATGAAGCACTTCCCAACTTCAATGCAAATTTATTTAAACATGTCTAAAATGCAATACATTCCTCGGTAATATTTTAAAACTTATCACAATACTACATTAATTTATTATATTTGAAACCTTAAACCTTCATCGAAAAAAATTAACTTCATTCAAATGACGGCATTCAAATATAAATTGCCTGGTTTAAACATCTCTAAAATGCGATACACTGATCGGTAATATTTTATAAATTATCATAATACTGCAATAATTTATTATATCTGACAACTTCATCGAAAACAAATGTACTTTATTTAAATGATGTCATCGAAATATCAATCGCCTCTATATAAAAGCAGCATTTCATTCATAAATGTTTTTCCATTCTTTTCATTCATTACAATACTATAATAATTTATTTTATTTAAAAACTTAAAACCATGGAGGTACAAGTAATTATACTCTATGCGTAAAACATCATCGAAAATGCTTAAAATATACTTAAAACTTTATCGAAAAAATCGTCTAGTTCTCTGTGCAAAATCAATAAATGTTTCATTCGTATCAGCTATATTGCAGACTCCATGAGCTAAATAATTTTACGTTAAAGAAATGCAGCATTTCTTATACAGCTCATTCTGCATCTTTTGATGTTAAAGTTCTCCATAAGTGAAAATTAGGCTTCGTTGTAGAAATAATCAAAGTTTGATGATAATTTAAACTCAAATATATTGTAATTGCGTTGTTTCAGTATGTAGATGCACAGAATTTAAGCAAAAATAAAGCGGTTTTAGAACGGATACACCACTAAATATGAATTAAGAAGAACTTTAAAAATCAGGATTTTGACACAAGATGGATTCCATATTTTATTTTGAAGTGGGTTATGTGATCTCTTCATGTAATGGTCATGTGATCTCTTCATATAAAGAGTGTAATTGTTATTTTAATTTTTATTTATAACACTACAGAATATATTTTGCTGAATTTTTTCATATATTTTTATGGGATAACTTGAATATTTCCTAAAACTTTCAAAACAATTTGTGAATTTTAAATTCGCTTAAAAATTGTTTGAAGTAATAGGTCTCTCAGGGTTCAATGTATTTAATTTTTTCAACCCAGATTCAATCCAAAACTAATTGGGTAATATTATTCATTTATATTCTCATAGGTCCCACAGACCGTCTAAATAACATACTAACATTTCATTTTGATAAAGCCATTTTTACGGCATTTATCGTGCTAACGGGCAGACAAACAGACAGACAGATAAACAGAATGAACAAAGTCATAAACACTTTTCAACTATGTTGTAAAGTGTTAAAAACTTATACCACTTCGAGACAATAAATTCAAAATTTCATATTCTTTCGCTGCCAACAAACGAAACTAGTTTTTAAAAACTTTTTTATAAGTCTATGTGCCATGTTTATTGACTACTAGCCATTGAGAAAGTTCGAAGAGCATGGAATATTTTCAGTTTTATACTATGCTTTGACTTCACTTAATTTCAAGTTAATACAACTTCACCCTGCTCTACGTTTAGTAAAGAATAAATCGGGATCGAGGCGTGCAAACTACCTGAAAGTAGATTGACAAAATTGAGTTTAGGGGACCTTGTGTCTGTCGAATTTTGATTAGCAAGTAAGGAAGAAGCGACGGTCTTCAGCCTCGTAATTAGATCTGGAGTCTGTGCATCCGACCTTTATTTTAGATTCCTGCCTTAGTTTCGTGATCTTCATTAAGTAGCCGAAGGCTGAATGTGAAAATGGGGGAGGTGAAGCAGAGAATAAATGATAGAAGAAGTGAATAGTTATTTTTTCTTTCTTCAGCAGAGAAAACAAGGTTTATAAAATAAGGTCTTCAATAATTTTTAATTTTTCTACAGTGTATGTGTTGTTGAGACATGCGTAATGTGGTAAAAAATGTTAAGAGACTTTGTCTGTACCTCGATTTAGTCAAGATAAATTAAGTTAAACATGCTAAATGAAATATGTGGTGTAGGTTTTGTGTACCAAGAAAACCACAAATTAGCTTTTTCAACAGACTGATTTTATTCATGAAACTCAATTGTTATATTACACAAGGTACTTTGGCCTATTATCTAATACAATGTATGGATAAATACAGCAACTCTCAGATTCCAATCTCGATGGGTGAGGAGTAAATTCACATCTGAATAAAATACAGAGAGGGAACATATTAAAATTATTACAATTTTTCATTTTTTTTTTACATATCACATGCTTAATTGTCAAGTGCTGCCACTCTATCTAAAATATTAGTTTTGATTTTATTAAACCCGTCTTTGTTTTAAAGCGAACGTAACGATATAATATTTTGGGCATTTAAATTAAGGGTGACAAAGCAAAGGAACAATTACAAAAATCAAAACTACATTTCGAGATTATCGATCTCTTTCGCTCGATCACGGTTTTGATTTCATTCGATCCTTCTCAATTTCCAGGTCAAATGGAAAAAAATATAATTAACTGTGACGATACAGATAGTTTAAAAAACATATACCACTTTGCCTCTCAAAGACAATAAATACACAATTTCATATCTTTTTGCGGCCAAAAATGAAAATTGTTTATTAACAACCGCTATTAAATATCTATTAAGTAGTGTTAGAATATTGAACTTAATTTAATATCGAGTTAGTAAAATTTCACCCAGCTCTACATTTAATAAAGAATAAATCTGGATCGAGGAGTGCAAACTACCTGAATGCAAACTGGCAAAATTGAATTTAGAGGACCTGGTGTCTGTTGAATTTTGATTAGTGAGTAATGAAGAAGCGACCGCCTCCAGTTTCTTAATTAGATTTGGAGTCTGTGCATCCAAGCTTTGTTTTAGATTCCTGCCTTATTCCCGTGATCTTCATTAAGTAGTCGAAATCTAAATGTGAAAATAGGGGAAGTGGAGCAGAAAATAAATGATAGAAGGGGTTATTTTTCCTTTCTTCAGCAGAGAAAAGATAGTTTATAAAATAAAGTCTTAAGTAATTTTTAATTTTTCTACAGTGCATTTATTGTTGAAACATGTGTAATGTGGTATGGATTTTTTAACAGCGATTTTGTCAGCACCTCCATTCAGTCAAGATATTGTTACGACTTATCTCCGGGATCGTGGATGTGCGCTCCGGAAAAAAGAATGAGTGCACATTTCTCGATAACTAAGACGTTTATTTACAAGTACAGCGTAAACAGGAACAATATACAGTAAAGCAGAACTTAAGTACTCCACTAATTTCTCTAAACATCCAATACTATTAAAAAACTGACGTATTTCATTTCACAAAAACAGCCGCTACTATTTTCAAAACATAGATGAATATAACAGTTCATTGTAGCTGGTATCCCGCAACTGCTCTCCAACTGAGAGATGTCTTCTTTTATAGACTCTCTATGGAAACTTCTGAAAATCTCTCATATCTCTTAGAATACTGGTTATTTAGAGGTACCTCTCGAATCTGCGGAAAGTCGTTAAATGTCGCCAAATTGTGAGTACTAGTCAAATTTGGCAACCCTTCTTCGACACTAGAGATACAGCATTCCTTGATTCAAACCATAAGAAAGGATGCATGTACGGGTGATGCCTCCTTTTATAGACTTTCTCTGGAAACATCTGAAAATCTCTCATACCCATCTCTCTCATCCATCTGATTTTCAAAGGTGTTTCAGTGAGAGCATTTAACACGGCCGTAGCAATATATTCAATTAAACAAGCTTAATGAAGTGTGTGGCGTAGGTTTTATGTACCGAACAAACCACAGATTATAATTTTCAACATACTGATTTTCCTTACAAAACTCAATTGTTAAATTACACAATGCACGGCCTATAATCTAATACAGTGCATGGTCAAATAACTCCCAGGTTGTAATCTTAAGGGTATAGGGAGTCAATCCTGAAGAAAATATAGAGAAACAACATAACAAAGTTATCACTCTCTTTCATGTTTCTTAACATGCCACATGGCAAATAAAGATATGAATAAGATAAAACAAATTTTCAATTTTCATAAGTGATACAAATTATATATTAATAATTTATTTCATGCATTATCTATATTTTCCTTCTTTTTTTTATTCAAAAACATTAAGTTGAAGCTGTGTCATTCCAACTTGGTTGAATTGGCTGATTTATTTTAATATGCACTATTTTTTAACCAAAGATAGATAGTGTACTTTCACAGAACCCACCCAAGAGAGCATTTTCATTGTTATTATTCTGTTCGCTTATTGATAAAATATTTATGGACCGGATTTATGCTTTTGGGTACGTTTAAATGTCGAAGTAATGTTTTAGTTATTTTATGTTTTAGCTCAATGTATAGCGAATTTGGCCAATATTCACACAAATCGATTATTTAACGACCAAAAATATTATCACAGATTTTCCATTTTAATGCCATCGGAAATATCAAAACATGTTCTTTCCAATAATGTTTGAACCGAATATCTAATATTAATTTGCACAATTATATAATTACGCTATAACTTCCTGAATTACTTCAGCATTCTGACAAAAAAATGTTCGATGTCATAAGTAATTTTATTTTTTGTAATTTTTAAATGATCGCATTCAGTCATTGCAATGGAGTTATCGAACTTCAAGGAAATTCCGTGTTTCTCCCTCCTTGGATCAGATCCATTTTACAGAAGAATTAACATAGCTTGTTTAATGGGTGGGTTCTTGGCATTTGGGAATAAACTTCTGGAGAGAGGTTTTGGATATTTTATGTTTTTCTGCTTTGCGGAGAATGTGCTTTCATTTCCTTTATGCTTTGCAGAGAGCGTGCTTGGTGAATTGAGTAGTAACGGCCGTTTATTTACGACCAGGGAAACGCAAGGTATCTTGCCCTAGTTCGAAATTAAAGCGAATACTTCATATAATTCATTTAGTAAAAAATTTAATATCAGTAATATTCATCAAAGTATATAGAGTTTTCATGAACTTTTCTTACATTTACAGTGGCAAAATTAAGTTTAGTGGACCTTGTTTCTCTGGAATCTTTATTAGGCAAACAAAAAAGACAAATTCTGTTTGACTCATAATTAGATCTTGAGGCTATGCTTCCAAACATTGTTTTACATCCTTATCCTGTTACCGTGATTTCCATTAAGTAGCCAAAAGATGAATTCGAATATGCGGTAAGTGAACTAGAAAATACATTATGGAAGACGTGATTGGTATTTTTGCTAATCCATCGCTCAAATAACTTTATTAAAATGTGCTATTAAAACGTTTTAATTTCTCTATAAAACATACTGTACCGTTTAGTTATCTTGGCTACAATTTTTGACACTTATTTATATATACTTTGCTTATCTAAATGCTTATACTTACTTTGCTTATGTATATGCTTATTTTTAATGCTTATTTTATGCTTATAATTTTTCTTATTTTTTAATGTTTTATTTTTTATCTTTGCTTATCTATATGCTTATACTTTGTTTTATTATTTGCTTATACTTACTTTGCTCATTTGTATGCTCTTTGCTTAATTATATGGTTACACTTTGCTTATTTAACACAAATATTGGGTTAAATAAGCTTCAATATATTTGCTTGCATTTTTATGCATCGGTCTTTAGTTATTTTGTCTTTGCTTATCTATATGCTTATACTTTGTTTTATTATTTGCTTATACTTACTTTGCTCATTTGTATGCTCTTTGCTTAATTATATGGTTACACTTTGCTTATTTAACACAAATATTGTGTTAAATAAGCTTCAATATATTTGCTTGCATTTTTATGCATCGGTTATTTTGTTTCGAATGTATTTATTAAAATTTTAATTTTGATTTCGTTTTGTATTTATTTTATAAAATTCCAAATTTAATTTTGTTTCGTACTAGAAATTGTACTTGGCGTTGAGCATGATTTAAGAGTCAAACCCCGAATTAAAATTACATCGGAGCATGCAGCACATTCTCGAAAGCCAAACAACATTTAAACAATATGCCCGCTTTTGAACAAGAAATAAATAAATAACTTACACAACAATTCGCCGCACATGCGTGCTAAAGATACTTCATATGACAGATTAAAGTCCGATTTTTCTAACGATCTTTTAAGAAAATCCATAGAACAATTCCTTCATATTTATTTGTTCATTTTGGATAAATAAAAATACGCATGTTTTATATTTTATCTCCTTATTTCGCCGTATTCGAAATAGGAAAATTACCACAATTCTATATAGTTTAAAAATGATATGGGTGTATATCCTCGTATTTTGTGAAATTTGTAATTACTCTATTTTCTGATTTTATGTTATTTTTAACCAAAACGCACAAAAATTGAGATTTTCGATTCCGTTTGCTACTGCCTTATTTCTCCGGTTGGCGGTTGACATCACAAACGGGGCATTGTAATTTGAGCAGCAGTGGACGTTTGTGTGCATGCGTGGAAAACTGCTGTGCGCAACTACACTTGCCTTGAAACTAAAAGGTTTGAATTAAAACGAAAGGTTTCAGTTTTCTTTCAGGCATACATTCAGGGGGGGCGAGGCCACCCTCCCCGGAGACAATTATTCGCCCCTCCCTGAGACACTTTATGTTTACCTAGCTTCTTTTCATGCGACTACATTTTGATATATTTATATAGGGCAAATTGAAAACTCCCCCCCCCCCCTAAAAAAAAAGTGTCAGTCGACTCCCCGGCCAAAAAGGCTTGAAAGAAACACTGGTGACGAAATTTGGTTCAAAACTGGCCACTCAAAATTTGAATTATGTTATATATATAGTATATCCGTATTATTTACGTAGCGAGCACTTATTTAGAACCCATACAAGGCCGGTTAAATCACTCTAGTAAGAAATAGGATCTACAGTTACCATAGTGACTAAAACCACAGTGTCATTATAATAACATTTAACGGATCAGTGACGGTTAAATATAATAGCGAAAAATAATTATTCCGTTACTTTTGTTATAATGTATATACTTTCTCTTTTTACACATTCATCTGTGTCTGTAAATAAAGATTCTAAAGCCCGAGACAAGAAAGTGAAACAAAGGTAAGCTCCACAGCTTCCAGATCTAATTATTAGGGTGGAAGAGTTTTTGTTTGTATTGTTCTCTTTTCTAATTCCGATTCGCGAGAACCTAAGCTTTCCAAACTCAATTTTGTTCGTTCACATCCGGGCAATTTTAATAACTCGTAACTAAAACTTTCTTTGAGCGTCTATATTAAATGGAAGTTCTCTATTTTGTATTGAAGACGCTTCAACGCGGAGTAAATCTATAATAATAAAATAATATGTCTTCAATAAATACAATATTCTTTGTGCAAAGAATAAGTATGACTTGAGCACACAATAAAGCAGCAAACAGCTATTTTCGAGGATAAGCTGGGTCACCTGTGTCAGTGTAAGAGAACCAACAAACCCGTTTCGGATTGGCTGGGCGGTTCTTCGTGCTGCTTTCTGATTGGTTTTATCATAATCCAGGTGTTGGGTATGATTTGTGCTTTTGCACGTTGCTCAAGTTTTTCTTAAACACGATGTCTGTTTGTTGGCCGCGTATTGGAACTTTTAAGCAACTTGGCCACAGCCATGAAATTTGGTACAATTTTGCCGCGACTTCTGAAAGAAACCGCTTCATCGAGGTGTTTTTAAAATCTGAATTAGTTTAAAAGTGATGACTTTGTTAGTCGAAATTAGGTCTTTGTGCAGTAGAGTTGATTGATAGCAACATCTATTGCGTGTTGCTAAAATTAAAACAATTCTTTGATCATACGTATAGCTCAGAGTGCTGCTAATGTAATGGAGCTAAAATAAATTAATTAAGAGTAACCTACGACACATCATACTGGTATCCATCGGTAAATTTAAAATATTGAGTTTGTAATAAATAATGAATGAATAATTAATTTTGAGTATTCTGTCAGGCCAATATTTTAATTAGTTGCATATTTCATCAGATATTTATGTCAGCAGAAAACGCACTTAATTATTTTTATAATGTTGTAAATATGTTCATTTTTTAAATTCGCCCAGGAAATACATTTTTATAGTGTCATCTTTAAAATTGAATCCTCTACTGTAAATGTGAACTAATATTTTTTTTGCTTATAGACATCGTGTTGAGCGTTTGAAGGAAAATGGCTGTCAATTGAATAAAAATGTCAAACTAAAAAACCAAGAAAGAGACCGCAGATGTCATGTTTCTGTAGACACCCGCAAAAATCCGATTATTTAAGACTTACTTTATAACCGTTGTTGACTGTAATTTGCAGCAGGGATTCATTTATCCAATTTTAGTTAGGATATATTTATAGTAGTACGTAAAATACTGTTTGACAGCACCTCCTTCTACCTATATTTAAAAATACAGTGAAACCTGATTAAAGTGGGATTCTAAAAAACCATTGAGACTAAAAAAACAAGTCACTTTATGAAAATGGTCATAGTCGCTGTACGAAAATGTTATGGTCACTTTGGGAAAAGTGGTCACATTACCCTGATGATTAGTATACTAAGGTGGTCACTTAACCAAGTTTCACTGTATTTTCATTTTTAACTGTCTACTGCGGAGTGCTGTTTAAGAGTAGACTCTACACCATATATATCATTTTAGTAATTGTCCTTCAACCGACTGAAATAACTGGATAGAAAGAGATTTTCAATTTTTTAATTATCTGTCTTCATACCAAGATAATTTAAAGGCAGATCCTCACCTTGAATAAAATGGTGATTTTTTATTTTCTTATTTTTAAAGTAGAAATATATATTATATAATACAAAGAACATGTAGGACAAATTTAAATTAAGTCACTTAACACTTTAAATTATAATTTTTGTAAATATTTTGACTTTAGATAAACTTTTTAGGATACAGAAAATAATATTCTTCCTTAAAATAAAAATAAAAATATAACTGCAAACTAAGAAATGTTATATGAAAAATAATTATAATTTACATATCCTTTTTGTCGATAAAATCATAATATGTTGTTTCGCGCATGAAATCTTAAATTTTATTATGGACAACGTTTCATAATATATTTGCATACTAGAATTATTTAATTATTTTTACTTTCAATATTTATTCATATATTTATTAAATTTTATTTTTTGCAGAATTTTAACAACTTGTTTTGCTTCTAAAAATTATATTTTATAAGTTACACGTATAAATCTAATAATACTATTTTACAATGATGCCATTACTAAGCATATAAAATTTCATAAGAATTCATCAAACTGTTCTTAAAATACTAAGTTCAAAAATCAGGGATTTGAGAAAAGTATGGTCAGATTACATTTATGTTTGGTATTGTATGTTGATGACTTGCATTTTCTTAATATGTCCGGAAATAATTAACATTCAGATATACCAATTGTACCAAAACATCCAGAAATGAATTTATAACTAGAAATAAAACAAATAACAAGATATATTCATGATTTTATGAGTGGGGGGTGTCCCCTTAAAGACATAAACATGAAGAAAAATACTTACCAAAGTTTCCAATTGGAAAATTTGTAAATAGAGCTATTTATGAAAAATATCATTTTACAGCTATGAGGCCAGAAATCGATCTTACACCAGTTTGTTTTGAGACAGCTTTATGTACGTTATTTATTGTGTCTGTAACGTCAGGCAATACCTTCAGTCTCAATGACGCCAAAGTTTACAACATGCTGACCTAAAGGTCAGCTAATACCATAAATTTGGGGACGTCAAGACAGAGGGGGTCGAAGGACTCTTAAGGAAAGGTGCAGTAACGACATTTGATAAAAAGGTTGACCAATTGAGAAGATGCTTGTAGCTTCGCTATAAATGCTGCCAATAAGAGCAAAAGAGGAGTGTCAGACCTGAGACAAAGGAGCCACAACCAAAGGAGTAAAAACAGATATACAGACCGGCGATACAGAACGACTAGAGAGAACAGCGATACAGAACGAATATAGAGAACGACTATAGAAAACGACTATAGAGAACGACTTCTACAGATTTGTCCGGAGATAGTCCACGAAAGGTGTCCTAATATGCAATTTTACGACAGTCAGACTCCAAGGAGATTTCAACAAAATGTGCAAAACCAGTACAATCTACAAAGAAGCAAGTGTTGTGGTTAGGTATGTGCTTATTAAATATGATAGTAGGTCTTAAATTATGTCGGTAACAAATGGTGATCTGGTCTCACACGGCAAATCTCTCACATTTTGCTCACTCCTCCTCAAATTAATATACAACTTGTTGTAATTGAGTAATTAAGTGATCTATGTTGTTAATAAATGATTTATTGTTAAAGTTAAAATGATGCAATCAATTTGATAGTATGTTAATTACTATATTTTACAGAACTCGCACTGAGGAAATTAATAGTGGGTTTTAATAGCGGCAAACAACTCAATGTTTAATTTAATAATGTTCCACTATGTACGAATTTACTGCCATGTATATTAAGTATAATTTAACAATTAAGAGAATATTAATAATAAATGATTTATTGTAAAGTAAAATGCGCTGTGCATTTAATAATTAAAGTCATCCTTTTTATTTATTTATTGCACCACAATATCTATATTAAAAGTTTTTAAAAAAACATATTCAACATTTTGAAGTATGAAAAATGAAATATGTTATTAATAAAGACGAAATTTATTTACAAAAAATTTATAACAATTTATCAAATAAATTTACTGAATGTTAAAAATTCTGCTTAAACTGGATTTTTGATTATGTACTTTGCTATCATGTTAGAGTTTTTTTTATAAATATTATAATAAATCCAATAACAACCACAAAGCATAGTGGTTATATTTTACTATTTGACCAGATCAATGTTTTACTAACCTGTATATATAAATATCAGCTAGACCTTTTAACTCCTTCTAGAAATAATTTGGCAGGTAAATGAAATGTAGTTACATTGATTGGAAAACCAAAATGTCATTAAAATATCACTTAGTTAATTTAGAAAATAAAGTGAAAAAAAATTTATTCAATAACTTTTTTAATTTGTATATTGTCTTCTTTTACTTCCCACATATTTCTTCTTGTAAATAAGGATTTTAAAGCAGGAAATAATCTCAGGCAAAACAGCTTGATGATATAATTATGTGAGATGAAATGGTTTTATTTGTATTTTTTTTTATCTAATCCCGATTCTAGAGAAACTAAACTTTGCAATATTAATTTTATTCATTCACTTGGGAGCAATTTTTATAACTCGGACCCTCTTAATCGATGTATATTAATTATACGTAGCTGTATGTATTGCAGGAATGATACCACAGCGTGAATAGGAAAATAATTACTTTGAAACAACAAGTAACTTTATTCGCATGCTAAAAATATTTTATCATTAGCAGGCTCACTGCACAATAGTACACTCTGTACTATAGTACAGTACAAGTAACTTGATCATCCCTGAACAGTGCACCACGACCCGCTTTTCTTGTTAGCACTACACGGAATGAGGCAATTCGTAAACTTATTCCTTAAAGCCAGAATTTAATAATATTTCTGGTTGAAATATTAATAGTAGAGGGAGGATGTAGCCCAGCCCACCATTAATAAATCATAACTATTTATATTCTTAAAATTATAACTATATTATCTCCCTCCCTATTTCTCAATCTCAAGATCATCTCTCTACCAACTGAGTTACTCTGATATAGGAGGGATCTTCATATTGTACTTTGTCTAATTTGAAACCGAAACATTTGATTTCTGTTACTTGAACCTTAAAAGCTACCTGTTCCTTAAAAGCTCACAATTTCTATTTTCTTCATTTTGAATGTTTATTAATTAAAAGTTTATATTTTATATTACATTATTATTTTATAATTTTATTTTACATCAGAAAAATATACTACACTTTATGGAGAACACGTAAGCTGCATTCCAAAGTTGGGCGATACTAAGATTAGCTTATTAAAAATGCTTTATTATGCATTAAAAATGAGTTATTTTTCTCTATACATGCAAATTTTTCAGAATATTTCCTTCCAATCCATTAAGCAAAAATGCAAAGCTTTATAATCTATTATTTCATGGGTTATTTTTTACTTTAAATGCGATTATTTTTTAAAAAATATTTTCTTTTGCAATCATTTAAGAACTAGAATTATTATTTTATCCCAAACTTTCGAATATAGTTATATTTGTATTTGAATCTAAAGTACATAATGTACAATACTAAAGAGAGATTATTCGAAAATTTTAGTTTTAAATTATTTTTAAATATATAAACATGGAAATCAGTAAATTTTTATAAGTTTTCTCTTAAAAGTATTAAAACATATATCAACAGAACTACCTCAAATATTTTTTGAAAAGTCACAATTTTAAACTTTATCATATGTTTTAATAATGATTACAAAAAATTATCCACATTTATAAATTTTGCAAAATATAAATATAAAAGAGAAAAAAAATATAAGCAATTTGTAAAAAATATTTGTAAAATATAAATATAAAAATCTTATGTTTTAAATACGATTAACATTTTTTTCAGGTACAAACCGTTTCGATCTCAACTCTGGTTGTAACTCTTTTTTAACAGAATTCGGCGTAGTAGAAATGGAATAAAACTAAACATAATGAACTGTAGAGGAATTATTAATAAAATCTATAAATTTCACAAGTGCGAATGTTATTTCAATTAGAAGCAAAATCTACAGATAACCTAATAAATCAAAATCATAAAATGTTGTAATTCATACCATGTACTGAGCTTAGGGTATAAAACGAAAAATCATTGTTACATTTCCTTTTTATTTTGTGTATTCTTCCGCTTTTATTTTCACATTCCTTCGTGATTTTGCATTCCAAAACCCGTGACAGAAAGTTGAAGTAAAGGTAGGCTCAACAGCTTCCTGATCTAATTATTGGGGTGAAAGAGTTTTTACTTGCATTTTTTTATTTCTTTTCTTATCCCGATTTCAGAGAAACAAAGCTTTCCAAACTCAATTTGTTTGTTCACGATCGAGCAATTTTTGTGATTCGGGTCTTCTTAATCCATTTATATTAATTGGAAGTAAGTCTGTTACGAAAATGTCATACCACTCAAAAGTAAAAAGTAACGTGTTTTTTTTTTCTATATGCTGAAATAAATTCACATCTTTAACGCGTATGTATAGCTATCAGGAAAGAACTCGAACCCCTTGACGTCTCAAGTTTGGGACTATTCTCTGACTGAAATACCAAGATACACAGAAGGGTCCTAAAATTTTCTTTCTCTAAATATAATTAAAATAATATTGTTATGGAGTATCCTCTGGAATAGTGGGTGTACCCTCAGTATACAAGAATGAGACCAAATTGCTGGATAACTAGCTCCTTTATTTAAAAGTACTAATAAGAGTAAGCAGGAACTATATATAGCGAATAGCTTTATAACTAAATAACTATCAAATACAGTAAAACAGCAATTAAATGATCAGCTAATTCCAGATATTAAGCTAGACATTTTTCATTTTATTGTTATAATGATATAGAAAAATCAATTTAACAGGTAAAGAAGGAACTAAAACTTTTATTGAATCAAACGTTCTGAATTAATTAATGAAATCCATAATTTTTTTAAGTATGGATGGGCCATTCTGATATGAAGCGTAATCTGCAATTACCGTAATGATTGGAAAAGCAAAGTGGCATAAATGCATTTTTTACTGAATCTGAAACATAAAGCTAACAACAATTATTTTCATTGTTTTATAATTTGCATATTCTCATCCTTTACATTCATATGCCCACACAAAAAAAAGATTTCAATGTCCGAAACAAAGATCCGATCATCTAATTATTGGGATGAAATACTTTTTATGTGCATTGTTTCTTTTCAAGTTTCCATTAAAGAGAAATTGGGTTTTCTAATTATATTCCTGCACGTCAGGTCGTATTTATCTATCCATTTATACAAAAGTAAAGTTAGCTTTGTTTGGAAATGAAGTGTGATGAAGTGTCACATAATAGAGTTAACAGAAAATATATAGTATACTGTAGCATGAGAGTTATACTGCCAACTGATAAATTTGGATAGTCCGAGATAGCTATGAAATGTATAGCTTTGGTATAGCACTATTTCGCATTAATCCACAAATTAATTATCGTTACAGATTGGAATTGAAAATGGCAAATTTAATGCAAATAGCAAGAGTTTTTAATTAAACATAACGGTCTTTTCAAAAAAGGAATGGTCAGTGATATACTATATATCTTTCACAATATCATATATTTATTTATGGTTATTAATATTTATAGTCTTGTTTTATATTAATTTTAATTCGATATAGCTTCTGTATGAAAACAGATTAATTATTCACGAAGAAAGAAAGATTATGGATGGTTTGACTTTGGCTACTTTGGCGACTGAAATTGCCAACAAAAAGTTCTGTAAGATGATGCCTATATTTTCTTGAAAGTGAGGAGTCAATTGTATCAACGCAAATACATGCCAAGTTCCGTTCATTGCCCTTTAGAATGTTTACAATCTCAATTGAACTAATAAAACGGGACAATTTTTCATGGAGCCAATTTATCATTATTACGAATGTAATAAAAAACAGCCCTAAAAATATCTCTTCCCAACTTGTTTTTTATGCACGGAGCTTGGAAAACTGCCACATTCCACATCATTATATATCACAGGCACTCAAATCTGTATACATAAAAATCACGTGTGTTTAAATTTATAATTTCCCTTTAAAACCCTAGATAAAGATCCCGAAGAAACAATTCATATTTGCTACGATATGGTCTAGCAACACATTCACCATTACCACCGCTGACCTGTTTTTTTTATTCCCTCAAACCTATACCTCCTTTATTCACACATTGATTATAAATTCTTCTACTGTTCTCTTTTCTGCAAAAATGAATTTTAAATTCTTAATTGTTACCATGCAAATATTTGTTACCTGATATAATATGTCTGTTCTTTAATTAATTTTCATATCATGAAATTCATTGTTGTATTAAAATAGCATTATAGGTTCGGACGATACATTTTTATATTTGGCGAAGAAATGGCCGACTTTGGCGATTGCATTTGTTGCTATAAAGTTCACATAAAAAAACATTCATCTTTGTAACTCACATAGCTGCCAAGCTCAGTCCTTTATAATGCGTATAACATGTTTCGCACAATTAAAACGTGACACCATTGAACCAACTTTTTACTTAGATCCGAGAATAGAACAGACAAATAAAAATAAAAATTAAAAACATCTCCTTTCAAATCGCACTTTCGGCACGACTGCTTGGGAAATATGCCACAATTCACATAATCATCTGGCAAGCACCAAAATCTGTATCAACTGCGCTGAATGCAAAACACGATTCCAACAATTCTGTAACACCCACTCAAACCCGAAGAAAAAGATCCCGTCCACAACAATTCATTCGGGCCGCCATACTGTTTTTCACCTCAAAACTTTTCCCGTCACCACCGCTGTTACATTTTTAGATCGGAATACTGCAGCTGCTTTATTCACAACAGTGCATCTGCCTTTGTCTAATCTTCCCCCCTTTGCTTTGGGAAAAAAATTACATATCTCTCATTCAAAATGAGTATTTTTAACCCCCCTAGACTGTTGCATGTAAAATAGAGGAGTGTGTTTTATTTTAAGCCGTGCTTTTATGTTCTTCAATATGAGTTATGGCGAGACTTTTGTGTTCTGTTAATTATAAACTTTAAGAAGCGATGGTGCAAAAAATTAAAGTTGGATTTATGGCGGGCAAGTCGCGGTGGAACTGTTAATTTAGGAAATTTTAAAAGTGTGTCAGACTTTTAAGATTTATGAGGGAAGCACAGCTAGGAAGTTATTTTTTATAACGCATCATCCCACTACGTTATAGTTAGAAAACTAGAAATTAAACTACTTTTTTATGAAGTTTTTCAAGTGGAAAATGTTTTTCAGGATTTTATATATGCACGCATTTAAATGCCGTGCAATCAGTCTAATGTATTTTTAAAACGTTTTAGACGCATATTCTAAAATGGGCTGCAGTCTTTTGGTTTTCTGAGTGCAAATCTAACGTAAAGTAAAATTATGTTTCCATTTGGATTTATATGAGAATTTTTTAAGTGACACATGTTATAATATTAAGCGAATGGCAATTATTCGTGAATGCTATAAATACAGGAATGCTGTAATGTAGTGTATTTAAACTAGGTTATATCTTATTCACATAATGTTTTTATAGAGTTAAAATGCTATACAATATGATGTTACATTTACCAAGGTGGTAATGGAAATTTTAAAACTGTTCCAACTCAAAGAATATTTAATTCTATATCTTATCTATATACATAGTTGTAATAAAAAATAATTATAATATTATAAATCCCGTTCTCATTGCACATTCCTACATATAAGGACTTGTTACATGATTTTGCTGCTTTTCAGTACCGACGAAGTCAGACATGGCTCTCAAACTATTAAAATTACAAGAAAACTAAGATCAGGCTGCACAAATCTGAAAAAATAAGTTTAAAATCACAAAGGGGGGGGGGAGGAGCTCCCAAACCTAGAAATGTCAGCTACCGAAGGCCCTGTACTATAACCTTGTCGTTCTTAATTCCGTGTCGATAGATAGAGGGCGTTTCTATAGAGGAACTACACTTGCTATTGTGTTTGGAATAAACGTTGGACATGAGAAACAACAAGTTAATTTTAGTATTTCGTAGTTAACAAACGGCACTATTAACATGTTGTTTGTATCTGCCCCAATCCATCTACAAACATCGGGTGTATTACGATAAAATACAAGTTTTTTCGATTTTGTAGTCATTGCGTAGGGGATATAGAAAACCTCAAGTTTCTTTTCACATTTTAGTTGTGGGGGAAAAATAATAACAAAACACGTCTAAAATATTTTTCAGATACATATCAATCCTACTAAAATACAGGAAAATGACACGGATGCCTTACGCTGAGAATAGAGGGGATGTGATTAGACGTATGGTTGAAAATAAAAAATTAAAATAAAACAAAATGTTCGTTCATGAAAAACAGGAAGCTTTAAAACAGAAAGAAATAATACTTTTAATTTTGACAATAATTAAAGAAAGATAAACCGATATGTTTTATTAATTTTTTAATTGTGTGTAAAGCAGTGAACGGTAGCAGTTAAATCTATTGCAGAAATTCATTAGGTGGCGTAATATAATACATAATTACTGGGTTGCTGCAATTTGATAAGCTGTGAAGAATGCTTATCAAATGCTTATCAACAGCTGTGAAGAATGTGTGGATTAGAATTTCCGAAATAGTGAACAGTTTCCTCTTTTTGAAAACACTATCAGAATTAAGAGGGAAATGCAAATTTCATAATCTTGTATTTGGACTGATTAACATTTAAACTAATTAACATTTAATCAACGGCATAAATTCAATTGCTTATTTAGAAATTATTTGTAAATTAATAGCAACATATTGTTAGGAGCATGAGTGAATTTGATATTTTGTGGCTACCCTGTAAAACATTCTGCAACCTTTGCTCATTTTTGTCGGCTATTTTGTTGATAATTTGGGCAAACTGATAAGAAAGGCTACAATTACAGGCATGTTTCATTTCTGAAATATATATATATATATATATATATATATATATTAGACGATAATTAGCTGAATATTTCAGAAATGAAGCTGGCATTTTCATGAACGCCTGTAATCGCTAGTTCGATTAAAATTTTGAAATTTTAATTCATTCTCAAATTCAATATATACAAAGCTCTCTCTCTCTCTCTCTCTCTCTCTATATATATATATATATATATATATATATATATATATATATATATATGTAATCACCTATTCCAATATATTAAAGTGATTATTTCAATTTTAAACCATCATAAATTATTATCAATTACAGAAAATAACGCAGAAAGATAAACTATATGTCGCCGAGCAAGATCAGCCACTTCTGGCAGCCGTCTACTCTAGCTTATAAATACTAAGCTATTAAATAACAATTTTAAGATGAAATGGTTGAAGTTATTATTATATAGTATGTTACCCCCCCCCCCACTCCCCCGCGTGCCCATTATTGAGATCTCAACTTCAAATATATTATACATAACTTTATGGCCTTACAACTCATTTTTTTTAACCAAGGATCCATTTTCCATTCCGTAATTTCTGCTTTCATTTTTTTTTTCGATCGCAAAGTCTACTGTGGCCACACTGTTATCACCCCCTGTTCACACCCACTTTGAGTTCATGGTTTTTAATGCGTAGGGGAGTAACGGGAGTGGGCTAAAGTGGGTATTTGAATTGTTTTTCACCCGTAAAAACAGACACGTCTGACAGCTGTTTGCCTTTCCAACACGTTCGCAGAGTTAGACACGCAGAATGGAACTATATCTCGGGGGGATGCAAATGGTTTCTAGGTTGTAAAATCGAAACAAAGTGATGTCTTCTTTAGTGACGAAGCATGATACAAAAAAAAAAAATGGGGATACATGAAACTGGACAAAATCACAGTATATAAAACCGCAGCTTCTCAGATTATAAATTTCTAATACTGGAGGCGTATGAAAAGTAAATGACTACTATAAATGTTTCGAGAGAATTTTGATCTCTCTTTCTGGGGTCAAACAATGTCTTCTGTTAACAACCGCTACAAGATAATTGTAAAATGGCAGGCCAAGGAAAAACAAAACGATTAAATATATTTGGAGCATCCAAAGTGAGAATTCATAGACGAAAGCGAAACCTTATCCATAAAAAAATAACACAAACCGAGATAATGTGGTCTCACCTTAGTTCACACATTAAGAAAGAAATGCAACAGAAAGGCTGGATTGGTATGACATTTTAGAATAAAACTGAGGGAGGCAAAAATTAAAACGCTTAAATTAATGAAAAGAATAAGGGGATGGTGAGAAATTAGAGGGGCGAAAAAATAGTCAAATGCATATAAGAAGATAAATACAGCAAAATTGCTAAAATAGTAACTAAAATGGAGTGAAATATAATGAAAGCATAAGAGGACAATATCGACAAAAGATTGGGATAATTATAATCAAAATCCACAAGAATGTTTAGTAAATAACAAAAAGAATTAAACACGATTTTTCGGGATTAAATGAGTTGCTTTGAGAACTAAAACTTTAAAACGGAAAAATTAATTATACGGAATCTTTAAAACTAGTTAATTAACTTATAAGTAAACAGATAGTAATAATTAAGGAAGTTACAAAAGTTAGGGAAAACGACCAGTTTTTTTAAGATTAATACATTAGCTATAATATTCAAATTTTGTAGGGGCTAATAGATTAGCTATAATATTCAAATAACATACAACCAAACAGCTTTTAAAATACCAAAGCGTACTGAAAATAAAAAATAATGATAACAAAAACTTAAAGCAGCAACCGGCTTCGAAATGTAACCAGTTCAAAGCCACTTAATTTTCATATGCATGCTCTCTTTGAAGAATTAACTAAGTTACATAAAACCAAGGATCAAAATTATCCACTACATTGATTCTACTTTGCCTTCTACTTTTCGACATATTTTAAAATAAATGTTTGTGTGAATCTTTAAAACTTTTTAATTCTTCGTTTGAACTTACCGAAGAACATGTACTGAGGAAGGGTAAAACCGGTAAAATTCCAAATCCAAAGACCTAAAAGATAAAGTCCCCCCCCCCTCCTTAGAAGAATATAAATAAAAAAACCGAACATATTTAGTTATACCGTTTCCGTGGGTCGTACAGTCAAACCAAAATATTATTAGACTGTATTATTAGGCTACCATACATACATGTGCATCTAAATTACATAAGGGGCCATTTTCATACCTAATTTCTCATGTTTTTTTTTCTGAAAATACAAATGGAAACATTCATTGTTTGTGTCATCATAAGATACTTCATGTCGATATTGTCCTAAATATAAATTTGTGTGTGCAATTCAAACCATAAATACGGAAGGTACAGAGAAAACGCAATTCGCGGGCCGTTTTGATATTTAAAGAAGTAAAATGAAGGTCGACCATACTCTGCAGTTATACCTTTTTTTCTATTTCGTTGACATGGCACATTCTTTGGAAAGAATAATCTTTTCAAAAGGCTTGTGTGGTTCAGAACCCGTAAATTCTGGGGTAACGCAAATGATATATTTCACAGTCTCTATAAACATCAAATGAGGTTTAATGAAGCCAACAAATGTAATGGCCACAGGACCACAATTTATTTTCTGCACTAAGTTAAGTAAAAAGTAATTGCATTTTAAGCATCATAAACATTTTTAAATATATTCACTTTTTCCCTCTTAATCATAAAGGAACAGTGGAGGTGTTGACTGGAAAGATACGGTTTATTTGTCTTAAACTTAGGCCTGATTTACAAAAGCGGATAATTTGGCCTTTCAACGCATTGTTTAACTGTTGCGGTATATATGTTATATCAGATGATCATTGAAATTTCATAGTATAGCTTACAAACCGTAAAAATTGCATAAAAAGGATTATTCGCAGCCTTCTAAATACAATGAACATGCCAAAAGTAATTTAAATTATACTATTAATTCAATTTTCAATGGGATAGCTCAAATATGTTATGAAATTAACCGAATACAAAATCCCAAGTACGAAAATTTAGTCTTCGCATATACATATTTTTCGAACAACTTACTTTTAAACATAGCTACGGACCAAAATTTCCATAAAAATGTTCTTTGCGGCTTTCTAAATACAATGAATATGTCAAATGTAATTAAAATTATATTTTTTATTCATTTTTGACAGTCCAAATCTGTTATTCAATTTACCGAATACAAAATCCCAAGTATGAAAATTTAGTTTTTCCATACATATGCTTCAAGATTATTCCTCACATTGAAGACATATTTAATTTGATTCGCAAATTTTGCGATTTGTTGTTGTTGATTTTGACTTCTGAATTAAATGTATTCAATTTAAAAAGTTTGTATAATAAACTTAAAGTTATACAACGAGTAACCAACATGACACTTATGAATCCAAGCTAAATCGACTTCCAAATATATCATTATATTTTACATTAGGTATTTTTTACTAATACAAATACATTAACATGGTTTAATCATGTGTTGTACAAATGCCCAGAGTCCAAACTTTGGATTGCAATGCAATTTTTAAAATTTTCGTTTTGCCAATTTGCATTGATAATTGATGAATATCAAAGCTTTAAAATGACGCCCATTTGAATTAACATATTAACTGTTGTAGCTCGAGTATAATTTGTGCGCCCAATTCTTCCTTAGCTCTATTTCCACTGGAACATCTTCTGAGGCGGAGAGACGTTTTAAGATATGTCACTCCTGAACAATACAAGGGAAAAGGAAACCGGGGCGAAGCGGAGATAATATTTTTCGACATCTTCCTTCATTTCTTTGCACCGAAAACTGTTTATATATTTATTTCAAATAATAAGTAATAGAAATAAAAGTTACTTGGTCATAAATTATATGGTTAGACAATGTCTCCTGATGCTGCGCCACTGGCTTTCTTCTTGTTGCCCCATGCAGAGCATAGATGCTGAGAATAGGAAAGTTTGTGCATACTTTAAAAACAAGAAAGATCAATCATGCTTAAAGAATTGATTATGAAACACTTTCCAACTTCAATGCAATTTTATTTAAAAAAGTCTAAAATGCAATACATTCCTCGGTAATATTTAAAAACTTATCACAACACTACATTATCTTATTATATTTGAAAACATAAACCATCATTGAAAAAAATGAACTTCATTCAAATGACGGCATTGAAATATAAATTGCCTGTTTTAAATATCTTTAAAATGCGATAAATTCCAAGGTAATATTTTTAAAACTATCATAATACTACGATAATTTATTATTTTTGAAAACTTCATCGAAAACAACTGTAATTTATTCAAATGACGTCATAGAAAAAATAACACGCCTGGATCTCTCTATAAAAACAGCATTTCATTCATAACTTTCTCCCATTCATTTCCTTCATCGCAATACTATAATAATTTATTTTATTTAAAAATTAAGACCATGGAGCTACAAGTAATTAAACTCTATGCTTAAAACTTCATCGAAGAAATCGTCCTTCTCTTTAAAAAATCAATTAATATTTCATTCCTATCAGCCATGCAGACTCCATGGGCTAAATTATTTTGTGTTAAAGAAATACAGCAATTCTAATACAACTCATTCTACATATTTTGCTGTTTACATTTTACATACGTGAAAAATAGGCTTCGTTGTAGAAATAATCAAATTTGGATAATCATTTAAACTTAAATATATTGTATTTGCGTTGTTTCAGTATGTAGATGCACAGAATTTAATCTAAAATAAAGTAGTTTTAGGACGGATAAAACACTCAATATGAATTAAAAAGAATATAAAAAATCACGATTTTGAAACAAGATGGATGCCATATATCATTTTGAAGTGGGTCATGAGATCTTTTCATTTCATGGTCACGTAATCGTTTCATATAAGAGGTGTAATTAATATTTTAATTTTTATTTAAAAAACTACTAAATATATTTCACTGAATTTTTTTTATATATTTTATGGAACAATTTGTATATTACATAAAATTTTCGAAGCAATTTGTGAATTTTAAATTTGATTAAAAAATGTTTGAAAAATTAGGTCCCATAGGGCTCAATGTATTTCATTTTTTCAACCCGGGTTCAATAAAAAACTAATTGTGTGATATTATTTATTTATATTCCCATAGGTCCTACAGACAGTCTGAAAAACATACTAAAATTTCATTTTGATTAAGTCATTTTTACGGCAGTTACCGTGCTAACGGACAGACAGACAGACAGACAGACAGAATGAACAAAGTCATAAACACTTTTCAACTTTGTTGTAACGTGTTAATAATAAAGACCACCAAAAAATTTGGCCACAATTAAAAGCATTTAATTAAAATCTTCTTTTTACGACGTACAAAAATCACACAGCCATAATGCTTTCAGTCATTTCTATGCCTTCATTAGTGACGAAGCGAAAATAAGGGGAGAACATGTGCTTAAATATAGGCCATAACCGCCAGACAAAATTCACATATTAAATTTACATCTTTACATTTTTAAATACGAGGCATTTAAAATATATTTTCTCAAAACAAGATGTCAAATACGAGTTACAATAAACGTAAACGAGCAGGACGGTGATTGACCGTATATATTAAGCTAGTCAGCTAGTCGAATAGAACCAATAGAATACGTTTTTAATAAAATAGTATTGTGACACGTCAAAATAGTTTTGTCTTTTATTAAAAAGGAGATTTTAATAAAATACTTTTAATTGTGGCCAAAGTTTTGGTAGTCTTTGATTTCAAAGAATTAACTATTTTGACGTGTTACCATACTATTTTATTAGGTTTGCGCATTTTTGAAAAATCGGTAAGATAATTAAAAGTATTTCTATTTTTAACACTTTTCAACAAAGTTGAAAAGTGTTTATGACTTTGTTCATTCTGTCTGTCTGTCTGTCTGTCCGTTAGCACGATAGCTACAGTAAAAATGACTTAATCAAAATGAAATTTTAGTATGTTGTTCAGACGGTCTGTAGGACCTATGGGAATATAAATGAATAATATCACCCAATTAGTTTTTGATTTAACCCGGGTTGAAAAAATGAAATACATTGAGCCCTATGGGACCTAATTTTTCAAACATTTTTTAAGCGGATTTAAAATTCACAAATTGCTTCGAAAATTTTAAGTAATATTCAAATTGTTCCATAAAATATATAAAAAAAATTCAGCGAAATATATTCAGCAGTTTTTTAAATAAAAATTAAAATAATAATTGCACCTCTTATATGAAACGATCACGTGACCATGATATGAAACGATCACATGACCCACTTCAAAATGATATATGGCATCCATCTTGTTTCAAAATCGTGATTTTTTTAAGCTCTTTTCAATTCATATTGAGTGTTGTATCCGTCCTAAAACTACTTTATTTTTGCTTAAATTCTGTGCATCTACATACTGAAACAACGCAATGACAATATATTTGAGTTTAAATGCTTATCTAAATTTGATTATTTCTACAACTAAGCCTATTTTTCACCTATGTAAAATGTAAACAGCAAAATATGTAGAATGAGTTGTATTAGAATTTCTGTATTTTTTTAACACAAAATAATTTAATCCATGGAGTCTGCATGGCTGATATGAATGAAATATTAATTGATTTTAGAAAGAGAAGGACGATTTTTTCGATGAAGTTTTAAGCATGGAGTTTAATTATTTGTAGCTCCATGGTCTTAAATAAAATGTCTAAATAAAATAAATTATTATAGTATTGTGATGAATGAAATGAATGGGAGAAAGTTTGCATGAAATCCTGTTTTTATAGAGAGATCCAGGCGTGTTATTTTTTCTATGACGTCATTTGAATTAATTTCAGTTGTTTTCGATGAAGTTTTCAAATATAATAAATTATCGTAGTATTATAATAATTCTAAAACTATTTCCGAGGAATGTATAACATTTTAGAGATGTTTAAATCAGGCAATTTATATTTCAATGCCGTCATATGAATGACGTTCATTTTTTTCGATGAAGGTTTAAGTTTTCAAATATAATGAATTAATGCAGTATTGTGATAAGTTTCAAAATATTACCGAGGAATGTATTGCATTTTAGACTTGTTTAAATAAAATTGCAATGAAGTTGGAACGTATTTCATAATCAATGCTTTAAGCATGATTGATCTTTCTTGTTGTAAAGTTAATCTGATAATTTTCGAGAAATATAAAAATTAATTTTAATTATTTTCTATTATTTTTAATTATACAGTTTTTTTAAGTATAAATCTTTCTCTTTTCAGCATTTTATGCTTGGAAAAAATAGTGAGAAAATTCCTAAAAAATAAACAAACTAGATGTTAATGATTATTTTCCATTAGTTAACATGGGAGAAATTAAATAAGAAACTTGATGGAGATAATCATCTTAAGGACTTTACTAAGAACTTTGAATACATGTAAGCGTACATGGTGCTCCACAACAACATTAAAAATGCTTTAGGGCAAACATATATCATTGCAATTAGAAGATAATCGGTTACAGTTTTCTATTATATAATTTTGTTACGCGTATATTAGAAATCAAAAGTGTTCTGTTATAACTAACGTTATTTATATTTCACCACAATAGAATAATTATTTCGAAATTTCGATATTTGACATGGCAAAGTAAACTAGGAAAAATTTTTAACATTTTACTATTTGTTCTTCAAATTCAAATTGCTCTTTTCAAATTAAAGTAAAATTATTTAAGCTTGGAATTTTATTTTACCCGTAAGACGGAAAATGTTACATAGATGAATTAGATTGAATTATCATGAGCCAAGATTGCTTTCTAATTCGAGTTGTCGTTCTCTTGCAGGCTAACATTGTTTTCTTTCTATTGACCACTGACTTTACTTTTCTCTGCTTTAGCAGAATTGACAGTTATGTCTCCTTTTATCTTGTAAAGGGACTCTTTTAACGTCCTAAATAAGATAGTAACTTTATAGTTTTGTCTTATGCTTTTTTAGTACTGAAAATTTTATCTACAAATATAGTTTGACAGATGCGTCTCAGTTTTGTACATGTAAAGATAATCTCGTACACAAGTATGCTGTAATTTATTATAAACATTAGTGAAATGTTGGTCTTGCTGGAACCCTTATTTAGAATTGAATACTTATTTTGCTGAAGCTTTTTTTTTATATGTATAGTGGCTGAACAGTATTATCGTGAGCACCTCCAACTGAAATACTGGGAAACTAACACTCTTAAAATTTGAATTGTAAACTTAATTTTTTAAGAGTTTATAATTTAGGTTTATTTATTTATTTCATTTTTTAAATATTTTATTTTATTTTAATTGTGAATTTATTGAAAACTTAATTTTTTACGTTTACAATTATGTTTTATTTATTTTTTAAGCGGGTTTAATGTCTTATTAATAATTTTAATTTATTAAAAACTTAAGTCAATAAGTTTAAAATTAAATTAAATTTAATTTTTATTTTTATTATTTTCTTTAATTTAATTGTAAATATATTTAAAACTTCAATTTTTGTAAAAAGTTTTAATTTGTTTAATAGTACATGGTACTTAACGTCAAAAATAATCGTCGTAATCAAAAACTGGCTCAGTTAGGTTATGTCACGTGATCGATACTATAAGTGTGCATATTTGAGCCTTCTAGATCACTGGAAAGAGAAGGACAGGTTTTTGGACGATTTAAAAATGCATTTTTACTTTTTTACTCCCCCATTTTGTTAGCCCCGGGGAATGAATCGAAAAGCTGGGCAAGTTAAATTCTGACTCATAGTTGATGTAATAATTCTTCAAAGAGTCAGCCTTTAAGGTCACCGGGGAAGGCTTCTGACAGGACTGGAAAAATTAAAAAAAAAACATTTTCTCCGTCTCTGAGCTAGAATTTGAAAATTAGACTCCTTTAAGTTCATATCCGATACTATGTGTGCAAAGATTCAGCCATATAACTCACCGAGGTTTCTGTAGGGTCTGAAAATACCTTTCGAAATATTTATTTTTTTCCGGTCCCGAAGGAGAATTCGAAAGTTCAGCTCCATTAGATTTTCTCCCCCTGATGACGATATAAGTGAGCTAAGATTCAGCATTCTATGTCGATATGGGAACTTTTGGAAAGTAAAGAAAACATTTTCGAAAAAAATATTTTCCCTGTCCTCCGGAGGTGGGTGGGTGGGATCAAAAATACGCTCCATTAGGTTCTGTCCCTTTGTCAGTACTATAAGTGTGCAAAGATTGCGTATCCTACAGGTCACCGGAGGGCTTTCATAGATTATCGAAAGACACAAATGCATTAGACAATTATTATATAGATTGGGGCCAGCTTATACTTGGGAGGGGAAGGTGGGCCGATTTCAAAGTTGTGGTGGGACCAATGTGTGAATATAATTTAACTTTATGTGGATTTATATGTGTGAAAATAGAGTGAAGTTACTCATTCTATATTTATTCATTCACGAAATATTCTTGTAACTCTTTGTCTATAAAAATAATTATAATCCATATTTTTAACATCAATTAACACCAGACAAAGAACTATCTTTACATAGCATGTTTTGATTTGTTACCTTCACTAATAAAGGGAACACAAAGGGAAAACACTCTTAGTTCTGGATATAAACATCCGTGAATGTCATTACTGCCCTAGAGTAGTAATATTTCCATGTTCGGATCGGAAATTGGGATGCTCAAATATCTCCATAGAAACTCGAGAAACCCTTCCAAAAGATTCAGTAGATTGCATCCAAATAAAGTATATGTGCGTTTTCTCTGATACGGACATAAGCGATCTTATGATATATAAAGATTTTGAGAGAGCTATATCATCAAAATGTTTTTTGTGCATAAGGTACATAAGATGAAATGGAGAGTACATTATCATCTATTTTTTATTTGTGCATAAGATTAGTAGACAAGACAGAGTAATACAAACAGCAGTACGGATTGATACAGGCAGTTATATCCATCTAAGAAAGTTAACGAAGAAAACATTTATTTTTTTAACTATGGTAGTTTTAACTTGTAGAGAGCGCTTATAAAGTAGTATTAAATGCTTTGAGATGGATACATCTTTAGCTCAACATTATGATGCTGACCTACCACGAATCCAGTGACGTGGACCTACCACGTTGGACCTACCACGAATCCAACACCAGTGGCGTGCGGCCCATAGAAGCAATACAAGTATTACTTGCCTAACACAAGTTTTAAAAAAATAAAATATTTCAAATACGATTTTTTTACTAAAAAAAGCTCAGCAGAATTTTTATTCACGAAGCGACGACTAATGATATATAGGGATATATCATACTATAATATTTTAGAGATTTTTTTTTTCCAAAATATATTCGAAGATCTTGCAATATCACGAGAACAGCATGACTGCTTTCTAAAATTTGTATCATTCGCTTTCTAATAAATAAGTAACTATTAAATGATTTTATATTTATCATTATTGAAAGTCCTATTTTATTTAATAGTTTTTAAAATATCATTCAAATACTGAGGGGCGATATTTCGAACATTCCATTGAGTTTAAGATGAAAAGGGTTCCATTATTCACCGATTGTTATAACGTTCTGAGTGTAACATGTGCCAGGCTCACAAACACAAATACATTAACATACATATATACATTATCATACACATACATTAATATACATGTGCATACACTAACGTACATACACACAGGCATATAAACGCACAACAGACATCTCCTGAAAAACTTTCTATTCGAGTTCAAGGTTGCTTGAAGAGAGATCTTCCGTCAAACATTCAATTTGAATTTTTGTCCCAGTCAAAAGACTTCCATTACGCATTATTCTATGTATATAGAGAAAAAAATTTTAAGGAATGGATAGAGCATACAAAGCACTGAAGGCGGTAAATGTAAGTTTCACTCGGACTATAAAAATAAATATAATCGTGTCATCAGAACAACAGATTGAACTTCATGGATGACCGGTAGTTTTATTCTCCGAAGAGACCCAAATATATTTACAGCGGTCAGTGGAAACTCTAAAATGTTGCATAATGTCGTAAAAGCAAAATGTGTATATTTTATGTAAAACACTGGATACTTTTTGATCACTGTTTACTAGTAGATTAGTACTGAAATATTTTGAAATAAAACGTTTATCAAATATATTAAATTAAAAATAATAAATATAATATCTTATACCCGATGAAAAGCAGCCAATTGCAAGAATTCGCGATTTCAAAGTGGCCAATCATCCATTGACGTGGTGTTGCATGAAGCAATGGAAGCGAGCTTCATTCCAAATGAAACTAAAGGCACAGTTTCTCATATTTGGCACCAAATATAACAGCAAGAATTAATCTGCGCATGTTCTAACTCAAGCGGGAATTTGAACACTTCACCTGACACCATTGCAGAATTGAATTTAAATAAAAAAATATTTGGTGCCAATTGCATAAGTGACGGTTAAACATTACATAGAGAAATATTACGTAAATTAATTACAGATTATGCTATAATTGACAATTTATGCTATTTGAGACTGCAACGGTGGCTCTCCTGCTTCATCCCAACCCAGCTCTCTGTAATTATCATGAAATGCATACCGATAAAAGAAAAAATATGAATGAATTGTCTTGAAACTCTACCCTCTTTCAGGTACTGAAGAATGAAAATTATAACGTTTTCAATAGAAGAACATAGTAAATAGGGGATTGCATTTCATACATCTCTATGGATAGAGTAAACCCGTCTTCGGATTACCAATGAATGAATCATATACAGTCAGCTATCCTATAGCGCGGTTTCCATATAACGCGGAGCAAAAATTGCAACAGCTCTCTCATAATTCGGTACTTATAAAACGCGGTTTCCATGTAATTATGTAGTCTTATAACGCGATTACTCTGTAATACAACTCAATTAGCTTAAGCAGTATTCCTATAGCATGACTTTTGTTATTACACATTTACAGTTGAAATTAATGGGGATTTCCATTGTTTTTTCTTTCACGTACATCATCATTTTTCAGTTTTAGTTTTCAGGGAAATCGCCTGCAAGTACAGAAATGTACAACATTGCCGTTTCCATATAAATCGGTACGAATGTTCTGTTTTGCACTAATTCTATGTTTCTTATGACGTTGTTTCCTTATTGCACGGTATGAAATACTAAAACAATTTCTTTAAATAGATTTGAGCCACAATGCTTATTTATTTGCAAAGTAGTGATCAGCAAAAATTGCCACAAAGATGAGTGGTGATATGGATACTTTTGAGTAGGTACTTTCTACTTTTACGTAACATTCTCATATAGAGCACATGTTGCTTTACGGCATTCTTGAGCAGTTGAATATTTACTATCTTTTTTTAATTTAAAGTTATAATTCTTCTACCAGAAAAATTGAGCAATTTCTTATTCTTATGCATATCCTGTTCTTTGGCAAAAGTCACTACACAGTATGTCGGTCAATATTTGCTTCATGGAAAATATACTTGAATCGAAATTTTTAACTTTGTTCATCTGTATGATATTGTTTAATAAAATTTTAATTATTTTTTTTTTCAAACGATTGGAAACTACTATTTCATACACAGTTTATGATTCTTTTCTGAACAAATAAAAAAATTCTAGTCTAAAATTTATAAAATTTAACATGCTATGAAATTTGTTGATCCATAAAATGCACCGAAATATGTCTAGGCCTAGTAGGCCCATTTAGAAATTGCTCACCGATATCCAACTGCCTATAGGTGGCGGGATAGTTCGCCATTACGTTTATTTATATACCACGCATCGTATATAAAAGACATTTATTGTAACAAATGCTACGAATTTCTTCGAAAGCAGTCGATGCTCGGTGCAGAGGCAGTGCCCATTCAGGCGTCATTTTACATTCGAAAATCACTCAAGCAGAGAGAGGGAAACCTAGGACACACGTGCGGTGATAGAAACAACTAAGATGGATGTGTTTCGGATGTGAGCAGAATATTTTCCAGTCATCAATCGGAAAGGAAAAGAAACAGGAGAAGGTGAATGATGCTTTTGTTTGTAATAGAAAGTAGTACTACAGATATCATTCTAGGCACACGAACATTTAAACAAGTAGCTATCGCCGGGTTCTTCACCTGTTTTGATCGGTTTATTTATTTAAAAAATTCAATTTAACAGGAAGGGTTTCATACCTGTATATTATATGGAGTGTTTTGCAGCTGGTTCTCGTAGCGGACGACTGTGCTACGGAATTTAAAATGCATTAATCTCTGAATTTTTGGTCTTTATTAGAATTATTACTTTCTCTTCAATGTACGGTATATGATGCAGGTGTATGTTGTTCAATAAATGTAATGTATAGTAAAAGTATTGGAAACGTGTTGGTGTATGTTGTTCAATAAATGCAACGTATAGAAAAATTATTAGAATCGTGTCGAAAATCGCAGCTCCAGTTTTCGACGGAACTACACGTTTTGGGACCTGTTGAACACGGAAAAAATATTTTCAGCGTGATGTTTGTGTGTGTGTGTGCCTGTTTGTGCAATGTATCTACTCTAGTTCGAAGACTAATAGACCAAATTTAATACAATGTTATAGGAAAGTCACTTGTAGAATACCTTGGTGCTCAGATCGGATCATCGGATCATCTTATCATCGGATTTTTGTGAGATTCGGGATAAAATAACTTTTTTTTTTCTAAGAAGTCTGCTAAAAGATCCAATCTATCTAAAGAAGTAATTGACAAAGATATTCAATTGCCACATTAATTTTCACAAAATTTGGTAGATAAGTAAATTGTGAGTTACAGTTGTGCTGATCAAATTTTGGTACGATTCATGACAGAAAAAACGGATTTTTTCGAGAAATGGCCAGCAAAAATCGTCAAAATATACAATAAAAGACTATGTATGCTCAAATGTATCAATTAATTACTTGTTTTTATAAGTAATTTTTGACGACGAACAGAATAAGACCCCCTTGATACTCTAGCACTAACATGACTAAGAATTTTTGAGATATTTCAGTTTATTCACAATTATTCTACGCTGTCTTTCAAAATACGTCCAGTTACCAAATGAAAATTAAAATTGAATTAAAAGTAGAAATTCAGTGTAATTTCAAATAATTATGCTTGTTATTTTGTGATCTAAAACGCAGTGAATTACTAAAGAAAGAAAGCATGGATTTGAATCTATAAGAAAAGTCATATGTTACCCACATCAGATTTTTTTGATTTGTGAAACTATGTGGATCAACCCCTGATTTTAAAATGATTGAATCAAAATAAAATAACCAAAATAAAAATTTTCAATTAAGCAATTTTAGCATGCTAAAATTTCTTACAATAAGAATCAACAATAAGACGTAAATATAATTGCTAAGTAATTACATTTTAATCGCAAGTTTCCATCAGAACAATGGCTGTCATGGACTTTAAAGTTTTTTATTAGCATGTTCAACGTATGTTACAAATTAGAAAACGTACTAAACACATATCTCTCTTTTGAAAAAAATCGTCGCTTTTATATAGATTTTAAAGTGATATTATCATTTAAGTGCATGTAATACTTGGAGGCAAATGACCAAAATAATGAAAATTCCGTATTTTTTTAATGAATAAAAATTAAATTCCAAATCCAGTGTATTTGGGATTGCAAAATTAGTATTCCCAAAATCCCAGGATAATAAACGCACGACTGCAATTGGAATCTTCAAATATAATTGTCTGCACAGAACGCGAAGAATAATGTTACAAAATAAATGATATAATTTCCATATAACATGTAATGCAGTTGGGACCATATCGGAAACTGAGGACTGTGAACAGAGTATAGAACGTCAATGGAAACCACGCACTCTTGCAATTGCAATTCCCAAATATAATTGTCTGCACAAAGCACGAAGAATAATGTTACAATCTAAGTACATACATAATTTCCATATAACATGTAATGCAATTGTGACCAACCACATCGGAAACAGGGAGCTCCGAGCAGATTATAAACCGTAAGTGGAAACATCGGGAGGGATACCCAACTGTTTTCAAACTAACCATACATGTACTCACCAACAATCTACAACAATAACACCCTTCTATTACTTGTTTAATTGTCAATTAACAGTACAAATCGACCATTAAACTGTTGCAAGTCCTAATCTAACCCAATATCCTTTCCATAACACGAGATGAAATCTTACACCGTGATTGCGTATTGATTCGATGTAAATTACCGGTGAATCATCAGAAAAATGTTAATTACCCACGTTATACCCGGAAAGGCCTTTTATAACAAATGGCTCTCAGTTCATCCGTACCATACAGATTGTGTACGTAATTTCCTTTCACGGTAACGGGCGGAGGAAAGTTTAGATACCGACTTCGATAGGAGACGCCAAGCGTATAGAACTACTGGCACTAGAAATCGCTTCATTTCCGGGCTAAATGTACCTAAAAACTGATAGGATAGGAACTGATTAGATTTACTGGGTGTTTCAGTGAGATGTATTAAGAAGTCATGTGGATTTCCAGAAATGGGTGATATTTGAAAAGCGCTGAATGCTAGGGATATAATATATTATAAATGCTATAATAAATGTTTATTTTTAATTGCTACTTTATTGAACTTTGACCCATTTTCAGACATGATTTTATTTTTGTATTAAAAACGTCCTCTGTGCAAGACATATGGAAAAGGGTGAACAGCCAACAATCATAGGCGTCCGTTGAAATGGTATCAGGAAGGAGGAAATATCCTAGCAGTGGTTTCTTATGGTAGGTTTTTCTTATCCTACAATAAGAAAAACCTACAAAGTATTTAAAAAAAGCATGTATTTTTCAGACGCCAGTTCTAAATTTATAAAACTAAAGATTTATGCATTAAAAATATATAAATTTAGGAACAGAATATAAATTGAGGATTTCGAGTTTCTAAATCCGTCCCAGTCACAGGAAAATATAAATAAGAATATATATACTTTTTTTTGCAAATTTTGCAAGTGAATATTTAAAAAATCAATGTCGTTTATCTAAATGATAAAAAAAATATTTTGATTCATACCTAGTTTGACAATGTACTTCTTCGGTGTTTGGGAATATACATTTTGTCCTACGGTGCCATGTTAAGAAAATATAAAATTCCAAATTTTGCTCGAATTTCAAAAACATGTATTTAATTCTAGGCTTATGATAACAAAACCGGATATAAAGTTTCGTTAATATCCACTAATTTTTGCAGCAGGTACCGTGCTCAGAGAAAACCGACCACAGACAGATGGATATCACTTAAAACGTAACCAAAACGTGATCGATAGGTCTATTGACATCCAAAATCTTGCAATAAAAAATGTCCGTGTATACAATACTTTATTTATACCATATTCTATATTACATTCTGTAATGCACAGTTTCTTCGAAAACCCTTGCTCATCAATTATGCTTTTAAGGAAAGGTCTTTACAAAGAACTAAGATATTAAAACTTGATGATAAATGATCACAATATCGCGATCATTTTGGCATACACAACTAGGTACCACATCATCATTGTAATGATGTCAATTTCTACAACTAATTGACGTAGTTCAAAGGTTGAATTTTGTGTAAGTTGCCATATGAAGTAACTTTATCAGATATTAAAAAGTATCAATTCGGGCAAACACGCAGTTTCCATCGTTTTATAAACATAGACAATTTAAATTATTAGAGCGAAAATATATTTCATTTCGAGCAGACAGCCATACTTGTAGGTAAGTCTCGGATTACTTTAGCGACTTCACAAATCCAATTCGGTCTTGAATGGTGAATTCTGACACACTTACGTAAACTTACGTGTGCTTACGTAAACTTACGACACACTTACGTGTTAGTATAAAATATGTTGATTGATTTTGAAATTTTTATGTGTATACGGGAATTGATGTTGATGGGTAAATGTGTTGACTAGGTCGAGCGTGGATCACGGTCTTATGTCTGTCAAGACCAACAGTCCGAGTCAGTCCCAGACGTACGGTGATCATGTTTCAACATTTTATGAAAAATATTTACTTACATGAAATGATATTGTAATTTTAGCAATGCAATGAGAAACGTTTAATGAACACATATTTAAGTGATTCCGATTTTGTCGATTTATGGGTTTAGATACATCTTAGAAACTGTCGTTCGTGCCGGTACGTGCAGAGATTTAAAGCAAGAAACAAGATATGTGGTCGAATTGGCGACTGTAAAAAGTTTTCAGGCTTCAGTTTTTAATATTTCCGGTCCGGATAGGTTAGTGTCAAATCGGGCTGGGTAAAAGTTAAAATGAATGGCCTTCAGTGTTGGTTAGCGTTATACGAACAGTGGACAGAGCTCCTGAGGAATTTAAACTTTCTCTGTACTGCATAGTATTAGAAGGTATTGTTTTTGCGATTATTTTCAAATTCGAGATTTTAATGCCACAACATATTTTACGACCGCCTGAATTCGTTTTAACTATTTTTGGAGCGATGTCCGGCTGTCTGTATGTATGTCTGCGGTCGATTTCTAGTATACACGATAGCAGCCACGAATGTTAATGGATTTCAACGAAACTTTATATCCGACTTTGTTATCCGAAAACCTGGAAAAAGATAGAATTTTTGGAAATTCGATAGAAAACTTTGAAATGTATTCAAAATGTTATATTTTTTAACATGGCAGCATAGGACAAAATTGTACCTAATCATGAATAAAAGGGGATGTTTATGGCTCCATAAGCACGAAACTTAATAGTTTCAATCATTGTTGTGAAAGGTAGCCGGTATACAATATTGTTTTGTTTTTGGCGTTGTTAGCGTCACTTCTGGGAGTAAATAATACCCCGGGAGGGGGGGGGGGCGGGTACATTATCAAATATAGTATCAATTGAAAGATTTTTGTCATGCCTTTTAAAGTAAAAGGTTGCACTCCATAATTGTTGTTATTTAGACACACGATACCGACTTTTAAAAAAGTTTCTTGTAAAATTTGAAAAAAAAAAACCACTAAAAATGGATTTGTATGAGAAAGTCGAGCTGAGCTACAATCCAGTTAATTTCAGATAACATTTAACACCATTTAATGGCTATAAACATTATTGAAAAAATTTACCAGCAGCAATTCAGCAAATCGAACAATAAGATCCAGTGCCACTTACATAGAAATAATAAAGTACCTACAACCACTTAAACTAATTCACGCAAAAAATATTTTTTTTTTATTTGACCCACTGAAACATGTTAAGCACGCTCTCTGGGGGCACGTTGAATCATCAGCCCTGCACGGAACTTTCATATTTCGTATTTGGGGAATTGTTTATGCATGACCTGCGGAGACTCAGCCAAAAATAGAAAGAAAAGTAATTTTCGGTCATTTCGTGATATGGCACCGGGGGTCGACAAACAAGCGCCCGACCCCCTCTGGGACCAATAGGGTACGATTGAGTCACAAAAGTGATTAAATATCTCCATTGAAGTTTCCTTCTCCTCCCAGTCCGCCCTTTACAGCGGCCTGAAGCTTCAGAAAGGGATAAGATTGAAATGGGAGAAGGAAAAGTAGGGATGGTGTACAAATTAATAAGAAGTATTTTTAGGTAAATAATAAAAGGTATGGTAATTAATTTCTCATTTACGTATATCAGCGGTTCCCAAATTGTTATACCCGCGGAGCACTTTTTATTTGATTAACACATGGGTACAGAATATTGCATATTTCTATAATAAGTTTAGATATGCTAAGACGATACTTTTATCCACTGCTAATTTTTCTTGAAATTGTAAATCATACCGTTTGAGATGTTCATATAACATTAGTACCATCTCTGTTTTTAGCAACATTATTTTATTGAGATATTTTATGTAATTTCCATATATTTTTACTTTCCTTATATACATAATGTATAAGAAAAGTATTGTGACGGGGTCGAAAATACGAATTCGAGTTTTCGACTGGAGAGCACGTTTCAAGCATCCCTGATCACGAATCGTACAGTTTTGAGGTGATGTCTGTGTGTGTGTGTGTGTGAAATTATGTGTGTGTGTGTGTGTGTGTGAAATTATGCGTGTGTGTGTGTCAGTAAATCTATGGAGACGATATCTCACGAACGAATGAAGCGATTCAAATGAAATTTGATACAAAAATCACAATCCGTGAAAACTGGAAGCCTATTGTTTTTAAACGTACTCAAATGTTCAGGTCCCTAAATTTTCGAGTGAAATTTTGAAAAAATCATCAAAAAATCGAAACCTTTAATAAAGTTATGCAAATAGACATGTCTTATGTAATTTTTCCTTAGAAAACAATTGACATAAACTTAAAACGCTAACATGAACTTTTCTCGAGATATTGCACATTTTTCAAATAAATTTATCAATATTTCCCATAAATATAAAAAATATTAACTGTTGAGAAACATGTTCTCTTTCCATATGTAATATCATGTGATAAATTTGGTGACATCATTCTCGTGGATCTAGCTCGTTCCATTCATGAGAAAAGATACGTTGAGTAAAACCTTTGAATTTGAACTCCAATAATCATTTTTCTGATATAAGAATAACTTATTTCTCCGTTTATAGCGCTTATTTGGCGTCCATAACGCTGGCGACGAATTTGGCGGAATGCCGCCAATTTGGCGACTTTTTAAATGTTGCTAAATTAATGAAAATCTCTCCAAATGGATGAAAATGACGCAAAATTAAAATGACGACTCATTTACGAAAATTCAATATCTCGGAAAAAATATAAGTATCTACTACAAAAATAACCTTCTTTTTTACCATAAAAGTAGTAAAGTCATATGCTGTCCACATCAAATTTTTTTAAATGTGTCAAATAATTTTATTCGTTCAAACTTACAATCCTTAGTGCTAAAGAAATCAGCAAAGTTGGCTGCAAGGTTTGTTCCATAGGCCTACTAAAGTATGTGGCGTTTATGTTGCTGTCCCTTGAGTATTCATTACTGATGTCAAGACATGATATCTTCACGTAAATAACTAAGATGCATGTGTGTGAGTGTGTGTGACGGGAAGTTAAAAGAAATATACTCCTCGTGAGAAAGTTCTATCGGGAAAAGTATACACTTGTAAATATAATAGTTTTATTTGCTGATCCAATGTTTATAATAAACTAGTTAACCTTATACAATGTTAATATAAAAAATAATATGGACTGTTTGATAGTAATACCAGATTTAACCTATGTTTTAGTATGTAAAAATTCAAATAGTGTTCTAAATTAAATTTATTATAACTAAATTTTACTAAAATATGTAGATTTTTTCGCTTATGAATAAAAATAGTATAAGAATATATATTATCGCTATGAAAAGTCATTTGTACATGGAGTTTGGAGAATAAAACTGCTTGGTCCCATTTGAAAACTCATTTACGAAAATATTAAATTTGGTAAACATGCGCTAAAATGAAAAACGCTAAAATGTAGCCAAGTGTATTCCCCAAAGTGAATATAATGCTGTCAAAGGTAATTTTATCCACACATTTGGCATTTTTCTGCACACACAGTTACGCACATTTGGATTGGAAAACTTGTTTTCAAATAGAAAAGATGGTTTAAGAAATTGAAAATATCCTAAATTAAGATAAATAAAGCAATAAAACTAAGGCAATTATATTTTTTGCTATAGAAGAAATAAATTAAGTTTTTAAATACATACTATAGACTTTATTTCAAAATGGACTAAATCTATCAAACTATAAGACGGAGAAACAAATATTTCTGCCAGTCTTATAGGTTCTAATTTATAAACGAACTTGCAAATCCTGTCCCTGTAACTCGATAAAACCAATTAACAAATCATGGCAAATTAACAGAACCCTGTCATTTCAGTAATTCCTCATTTTTGGGTAATGGCCAACGAACACTACACAATTTTTTTATTATCTTCTCAAGAGTGTCATCTTTGAAGGAAAAACATGTTATATTCTATCTTTATCTTATTTCTTGCCTTCCTTTTTTACGTCAAGTGATTAGATGTTAATAATCGGTTATTTCTTATTTTTGTTATTTTAAAAATGTCTTTGACAATTCTTTAGAATAAGGAAAAATCTGAAAGTCCTTATTTTCAAAGTTGTTGAATGTAATTGCTGGTCCTGTTTACTTATTTATAGGAGGTTTTCATAGGGGCAGATTTGTATTATACATTTTTATTCATTATATTAATTTAATGAAAACCAATAAGAATAAATATGCAACCATCGTTTTAAAGTAAATTTGAAAGTCATAGACACTAAATGTTACGCCCATTATAGGACTGAGGCTAAAATATATGCATATAATTTTTCTTATCTCCCTCCTGCAGTGCTCGCGCCTTTAAAACCACGGAACACATACGGACATCGCATTATTTCTGACTTGTATATAAATTAATATATGAACCCTAAGGGTCCGTGTAGCTCAGTGGTTATGCCAGGTGGATTGCTAATGGATGACCCACGTCTACTCAAAATTAGTACCGTGTCTTCTCTGAGTATGGGCATGATAAATCTGTAGGAAGGAAATTCTATACGTTAGGTAATGGGCTAAGGGAAGAATGGTACGATCGCTGTAGAAGCCACCATCATTAGGTTCCTGTCCGGTAGTTCAATTAACTACTCTAAATCTTCGGATGAGTCGAACGGTCTGTATGTATCTCGCCATTCATAAATTTAATAGCCTGAAAATTATTGGATATTTTATACACTCATGCTCAGTGATGACTTATATTGAGCGCCCAAACTGGATTTTGAAACAATATCTTCTAAATAACGATTATCTTGGAGGTAAATAAAGCCACGGATATCCGGAAAGTAAGTTAGTGCTGTATTCATTGAGCTTCTGAGACATTATCCTTCCGTTTATAGTGAAGATGACCGTACTGGGGTAGGACAACCTAGTTGTTAGAGCGAGGGGATTGAACTCGGACTACCTGAGTTCGATTCCCAGCCCTCTTGTCATTATGTTTACGTGGAGTATGGGAATGCTGAATATGTGGATCCATAAGTCCTTCCGCGGGATTGGTGACAGGGGAAGGAGGGTACGGTCCCTGTTGTTGCTGTCCCCAATTTGTTCTGGTCTAAAATCGGTGTCACTGTCCCGGTCGTCCAAACAAATACCTTACACCTTCGTGTAGGTCAGACTGTCTGAGTCAAAGAAAAAGAAGGAGACCCTACATTCTCTTTTATATTTCATACAGAAATGCGACTTATGATTTTTACGAATTCTACTTTTATAAATGATAATCTCGCTACCATTTGACATGACTCTTTTACTCCCATGAGTTAGAACTCCTATCATGAATTGAAGAATACTTAAAACATTTCAATTTTGCGTTTGTTCAAATATCAGTTATCCATTTCATATAACCTGCTGGAGTTAAGTTCCCACACAGTTGTAAAAAAATATTCTAAAATAGTTAATAGAATTTCTAATATCCGCCTGGGATCCACTGAATTGTTGGGAAAACTATTTTTTCCTCCATATTAAATGTTGCTGAAGGACAGTGCAGTTATAAAAAGCCCACTAAGTGTTTAATCGCAATTCTTATCTCCGCCTGTCCACTGAAATGAACACTATCTGTTCTTTCATATTATGAACTACTCCTACAATCTCAATGAACTGCTGTTCTTTGCCTTAAGACAGAATATTCTATTGCTAATTTTGAGGTCGTAGTACAGTTGCAGTCAAGAAATCACTTCATTCTTTGTTTCTTTTAAAACGGCGCCATTTTCGTTTAGAGGACATTCGTCATATATATTTACTTTCCCAGCAATGCATGGTGATGTATAGGGAGAGTATTGGAATCATGCCGAAAATCGAAACTCGAGTTTTCGACGAATCCACACGCTTCGGGACCTCTAAAACACGAAGAACTGTTTTTAACGTAACGTCTGTGTGTTGTTGTTGTTGAGACCCAGACTGTCCGACCTACCAGAAAGGTGTAAGATAACTGTTTGAACGGCCGGGAAGTGCCACCCAATTTAGACCGGAACCCAGTGGGGGAGGCATCCACAGGGACCGTACCCTCCTTCCCCTACCACTAATCTCTCGGAAGGACTTACGGATCCACATGTTTAACGTGATCGTACTCCGCATGAACACGGCGGCAGTTGTGGCAGAGTGCAAATCCAGCGGGCAAACCACCGGACTACCGCGCCCCAGATGTACCAACAGCACGCGGCGTTCCCAAGTGGTCACCCACCCGAGTACTAACCACGCCCGATAGTGCTTGAATTCGGTGATCTAACGAGAACCGGTGTTTTCAGCACGGTAGAGCCGTTGTCTCTGACGTCTGTGTTTGTCATGTGTGTGCATCTGTCTGTGAAATGAATGTATCCACTATGACTGAAAAACTAATTTCATGAATTTCATAAAATTTGGTAGATAAGTCCAGTATGTGTGACCCTGATCCTCAGTGGATTTGGGTAAAATTCGGGAGAAAAGAATCCGACACTGTTTTTAACACTTTACAACAAAGTTGAAAAGTGTTTATGACTTTGTTCATTCTGTCAGTCTGTCTGTCTGTCCGTTAGCACGACAACTGCCGTAAAAATGACTTAATCAAAATGAAATTTTAGTATGTTGTTCAGACGGTCTGTAGGACCTATGGGAATATAAATGAATAAGATCACCCAAATAGTTTTGGATTGAACCTGGATAGAAAAAATGAAATACATTGAGCCCTATGGGACCTAATTTTTCAAACATTTTTTAAGCGGATTTAAAATTCACAAATTGCTTCTAAAACTTTAGGTAATATTCAAATTGTTCCATAAAATATATAAAAAAATATATTCAGTAGTTTTTTAAATAAAAATTAAAATAATAATTACACCTCTTATATGAAACGATCACGTGACCATGATATGAAACGATCACATGACCCACTTCAAAATGATATATGGCATCCATCTTGTTTCAAAATCGTGATTTTTTTAAGTTCTTTTTAATTCATACTGAGTATTGTATCGGTCCTAAAACTACTTTATTTTTGCTTAAATTATGTGCATCTGCATATTTAAACAACGCAAATACAATATATTTCAGTTTAAATGATTATCCAAATTTGATTATTTCTAAAACGAAGCATATTTTTCACTTATGTAATATGTAAACAGCAAAATATGTAGAATGAGTTGTATTAGAATTGCTGTATTTCTTTAAAACAAAATAATTTAGTCTATGGAGTCTGCATGGCTGATATGAATGAAATATTAATTGATTTTATGAAGAGAAGGACGATTTTTTTCGAAGAAGTTTTAAGCATAGAGTTTTATTACTTGTAGCTCCATGGTCTTACATTTTAAATAAAATAAATTATTATAGTATTATGATGAATGAAATGAATGGGAAAAAGTTATGAATGAAATCCTGTTTTTACAGAGAGATCCAGGCGTGTTATTTTTTCTAAGACGTCATTTGAATTAATTTCAGTGGTTTTCGATGAAGTTTTCAAATATAATAAATTATCGTAGTATTATGATAGTTTTGAAAATATTACCATGGAATGTATCACATTTTAGAGATATTTAAACCAGGCAATTTATATTTCAGTGCCGTCATTTGAATGAAGTTCATTTTTTTCAATGAAGGTTTAAGTTTTCAAATATAATAAATTAATGTAGTATTGTGATAAGCTTTAAAATATTACCGAGGAATGTATTGCATTTTCGACTTTTTTAAATAAAATTGCATTTAAGTTGGAAAGTGTTTCATAATCAATGCTTTAAGCATGATTGATCTTTCTTGTTTTTTTTTCCCTTGCGAAATGGCTCATAAAAATTTCCTGTATCCACACTTGCTGACACACTAATAGACCGAATTGGCCGGGAAAAATCGTCAAAATCTGAAATGAAATACTACGTATGTTCAAATACATCCATTAAATGCTGGTTTTATATATAATTTTTGACGGTGAAAAGAATAAGATCAACCCCATTACTGCTACCCCCATTACCCCATTTATTGAAGATACTATAAATTTTTTTGTCATTTTCGCTATGCTACACTTGAAAATAAGTCCAGTTACCAAATAAAAACGAAAATTGCATTGAAAGTTCAAAATTCTGTGCAATTTAAAATAATTATGGATGTTATTTTGTGCAATTTAACTAATTGAATGAATTATTGAAGAAATAAAGAGAACGCAAATATGAGTCTGCAATAAAAGTCATTTGCTGTCCACATCAGCCATTTTAGCCTTATCGCATATTAATGCGGCTTGGGAGCTTTCTTAATAAATGCATTATGTAAATAATTTCCGAGTCCTACCAGTCATCTGGCTTTCTGATTTCTCCTGGAAAACTAGCTTCATACTTTTACAGTGTAGAATGAGAAACATCCTGTTCCAGCCATAAAGATTTTTTCTTTTTCTGATAATATATAATCAAATCGCCTTCAAGACACACATTACGATATTCAGTCTTGCCAGAATAATGAATGTCACGGAATCAAAAACTTCTGGAAATCTCAAAGCAATAATTTACTGAACAACCATTTATGCAAATATTTTTTTCGGAACTCAATAAAAGTAATTAACAAATCATCGCATATTAACAGAACCCTGTCATTCGAGTAATTCCCCAGTTCTGGGTAATGTCCAACAAACGATAACTTTTTTTTTCCCTATTCACCTCTCAGTACCATAACTTTAAAAGAATGTAGATATTATCAGTCACCTCTCCTTAGTTATTTCCTCTTTCTCTTCCGTCAAGTAATTAGATGGTAGTAATTGGTAATTTCTTATTTTAGTTATTATAAAAAAAAACGCTACTGGTGCTATTTTAAATAAAATAGAATGAATCTGGAATTCCCCGTGCTTTGAGTTAGTGGCAGTAATTGCTGCTTCTTTCTTCTTTTCTCACGGGTATTTATTATGAACGTTTAAATTTGATATTTAAATAAGAAGATAAATGGATGAGGCGTTTGTGTTAACGCATGGCTGCAGTGGAATTAAATATAATTTATCATAAGACTGTTTAGACATTGCTTTCATTTCAGTAATTGCTAGCATTTTGGGGTATTTACCTTAAGATGTTTATCATGCCTTGTTGTCGATCTGATGACCAATATGTTACTAAATACGAATGATGATGAATACAGAGGGGATGCCATTAAATTTCAGTTTATTCTGTAGAGGGAAAATAGTTTTGATTAAAATAGCTAAGGAAACAATAGTGTGAGATCCTTCTGAAGAATACATACTCGAATGAAGATCATCCATTCCAAGCAAGCCTATGTACTTAGGATTTCAAAATTTCATTCGACAAACATTTCAGTCTATTCAAAATTTCAATCCATTCAAGATTCCTTTCTATTTAATATTTCATTTTGATTCACACTATTGAAATGAAATTTTAAAGGGTTTTTGCTTTATATATATCTCAAGTGATGAAAGTCAAGTGTCTAGCCATTTGAAAATATATATATATATATATATATATATATTTCAAGTTCAATACTTTTCAACACATGATAAAATGGTCTCTCTACAAATGAATCAGAGAAATAATTTGTACTCGAAATAAGACAATTCTGTCTCATGAGCATATCTTAAGCACTTGTATTCCAAAGCGATGCTGAGATTTTATGGATCTAGGTGTGTATTTTGATTAAAGTTCACGTTTAAGGGGTATACAGAAAATTGTTGTTGAAGCTTTTAGAAGTATTGTTTTTCTTTTCAGCAATTCGAAGAGATTAGTTACAATGCAGGAATTACTTGTTTAATTGTTTTATTAGACTAAAAGGGGAATATACATAGTTGATTTGGGATCCATATTACTCCACTAGTTGTCGACATATAGAAGAGTTTCAATCAAGATTCTTGATATATTTATATTTTCCTATAAATAGATGTAGGTAATATTGTCTGTCTAATGACAACTTTAGGAATATGTAGTATGTTAATGTAGTGTGTTCACTAATGTTTCTTTCAAGTATTTGAACAACCGTATTGGCTGTACAATTCTTGTGAATATGGATTAATCTGCAAGCAATGAAATGACCTAGCTATACCACGTTGATTAAGTTTGCATCAAGATATAATACCGAAACTGGCTGTTAATATTTTACACTAAATATAGATAACGTGGATAACCAGAAAAATCTAATTGAATCACTGATTGGAAAAATATTTTGCATATTCACTTTCCGTTGGATTAATTTCCTTTTTCCTATCAGTCAATCTCAGGAATATACTAGAGGATTGGGATTCATGGTATCAGAAGAAACATTTTGCTTTAAATTTCTTTCTGCATTCACATCAACACTATACGTCGAGCATGCTACCCAAATTTGGTCCAAATAGCGTTTTTTAAGATTTTGAAAATTGACTCATTTTGATAAAATTCCGCTCTATAGTTAAACTGTATGCATTTTTCGAATTATTTTCTGCGTTCACATCCGCACATTATATAAAATTTGACGAACGCACATATCAACAAAAGTCCTTTCTGTTGCATTTACGGTAAAAACTTTATTCGTGAATAAATCACGATCACCTTGCTTTTCTTAAGCTACATCGGTTAAAATGAGAAGTTGACTTAATCTTCTGCTAATAGTTGTCAAACAAAGTGGTATAAGTCACACTCAACATCGCCATGTTTTTATCTAGCTCAGCGAGAGGAAAATAAAAATGACTAGTTGGTTTAAAGTAATTGCATATTTAAATTAGTGAAGAGTGTAAAATCCACCGATATCAGATAGCTCAATAAACAAAGAGCTTCAATTGATTTAAAAAATCTGAAATTAAATAATTTCCTGGGTTAAGCCTCATAATATGCAAAATGTTCATATTCTTTGTAATACGATACTGTTTTTATGGACCTGTTTGCACTGAAAATACTTCTAAATGGACAAGCGTGTTGCATTTAAGGAAAAAGTTCAAGATTTGCAAAATATTCTCATATTTTTGTTTCAATCACATTACAAAAAAAATCTGATGTGGGCAACACATGACTTTCCTTATATAATGTAATGAATTTACTACTTTTACAGTAAAAAAATAGGATTTTCTTGTAGTAGATACTAATATTCTTTCCAAGATATTGAATTTTCGACAATTAGTCGTCATTTTCATTGATTTAGCGTCATTTTTATCCATTTGGCGAGATTTTCGTTAATTTGGCAACATTTCAAAAAAGTCGCCAAGTTGGCGACATTCCGCCAAATTCGTCGCCAAAATCTCGCCAAGCGTTATGCACTAAGAAATAAGTTTTTCTTAAAGCAGATAAATGACTATTGGCGTTCAAATACAAAAGTATTATTCAAAGTATCTTTTTTCAAGGATGGAACGAGCTAGATCCACGAGAAGGATGTCACTCAATTTATCGCATGGTATTACATATGAAAAGTAAACATGTTTCTCAATAGGAAATATTTTTCTTTTTATTTTATATGACTTTTTGATAATTTTTTTAAAAAATGTACAATATCTCGAGAACGGTTCACGTTAGCGTTCTAAAATTTACGTCAATCGTTTTCTAATGAAAAATTACATAAGAAATGTCTATTTGCGTAACTTTATTAGTGGTTTTAATTTTTTGACGATTTTTTCAAAATTTCATTCGAAAATTTAGGGGGTTCTGAACATTCGATTGCGTATAAAAACAATAGGCTTCCAGTGTTTACGGATTGTGATTTTTGTACCAAATTTGTTCGAATCGGTCCATTCGTTCGTCAGTTATCGTCTCCACAGACTCACTGACACACACACACACATACACACATACTTTCACACACACACACACACACACACACACACACAGACATCACTTCAAAAATGTTTGATTCGTGATCAGGGATGCTTGAAACGTGCTCTCCCGTCGAAAACTCGAATTCGAATTTTCGACCCCGTCACAATACTTTCCTTATACATTATGTATATAAGGAAAGTAATTATGTTGTTGTTGAAACCCAGACCGTCCGACCTACCAGAAAGGTGTAAGGTAACTGTTACAAAAATTATGTGGAATATTTTTATTTTCTCTTACTATGAAATATGGCATAACGAAAGTGTTGTTTCCACGAAAATTTTCGAATTCGGGATTTTGATGCTAATTTATATTTAAGACCTCCTGAACACGTTTTGACTACTTTTGAAATAATGTCCGTCTGTATGTACGTGGTCGATTTCTTGCGTACGCTATACCAGTCTCAGATATTAAAGGATTTTTGCAAACATTTATACTTGGCTTTGTTATCAAAATATCTAGAACTAGATAGAATTTTATTAAATTGTAGCTAAAATTTGAGCTTTTTTAGCATGGTGGCACAGGAAAAAATTTGACATAATCGCCCATAAAAGGAATTATTCACAGCTCATTGATCACAAGACTTAATATTTTCCATATTTGTTGTGAAAATTAAAAGCGATACAATTTGTTTTTGACGTAATTAGTCCCAATTGGGGGTCAGTTAACCCCCACCCAGGGGGGGAATACATTGTCAAGTATGGAATCAATCGAAATATATTTCAATCCCTTTAACGTGAAGAGTAATATGCTATAGTTGTAATCATTTGTACCAGGATACCGATTTTTCATTGTTTTTCTTGTAAAATTGAAACAAGAAAGATCAATCATGCATAAAGCATTGATTATGAAACACTTTCCTACTACAATGCAATTTTATATAAACATCTCTAAATACGGTACATTCCTCGATAAAATTTAAAAAAATTATCACAATACTACATTAATTTATTATATTTGAAAACTTAAAACTTCATCGAAAAAAAAACGTCATGCAAATGACGGCATTAAAATATACATTGTCTGATTTAAACATCTCTAAAATGCGATACATTCATCGGTAATATTTTTAAAATTATGATGATACTACAATAATTTATTATATTTGAAAACTTCATCGAAAACAAATGAACTTTACTCAAATGACGTTATCGAAAGATAAATCGCCTTTATATAAAAGCAACATTTCATTCAGAAATTTTTTAAATTCCTTTCATTCATCACAATATTATAATAGTTTATTTTAATTAAAAACTTAAAACCATGGAGGTACAAGTAATTTAACTCTATGCTTAAAACTTCATCGAAAAAATCGTCTTCTTTAAGTAAGATCAGTGAATGTTTCAGTCATATTAGTTATATTGCAGACTCCATGAGATAAATAATTTTGCGTTAAAGAAATGCAGCAATTCTTAAACAACTCTTTCTACATATTTTGGTGTTTACCTTTTACTTAGGTAAAAATTGGGCTTCGTCGTAGAAATAATCATATTTTGATAATCATTTAAACTCAAATATATTGTAATTGCGTTGTTTCAGAACATTGATGTACAGAATTTAAGCAAACATTGAGCTGTTTTAGGACGGATACAACACTAAATATGAATTAAAAAGAACTTTAAAAACCACGATTTTGACACAAGATGGATGCCGTATTTGATTTTGAAGTAGGTCACGTGATCTCTTCATATAAAGGTTACTTGATCTCTCCATATAAATGGTACAATTATTATTTTAGTTTTTATTTAAAAACTACTGAATATATTTTGCTGAATTTTTTTATATATTTTATGGGATAATTTGAATAGTTCATAAAACTTTCGAAGGAATTTGTGAATTTTAAATTCGCTTAAAAATGTTTGAAAAATTACGTCCCATAGGGTTCAATGTATTTCATTTTTTCAACCCGGGTTCAATCCAGAACTAATTGGGTGATATTATTCATTTATATTTCCATAGGTCCCACAGACTGTCTGAATAACGTACTAAAATTTCATTTTGATAAAGTCATTTTTATGGCAGTTATCGCGCTAACGGACAGAAAGACAGACAGAAAGAATGGGCAAAGTCTTAAACGCTTTTCAACTATATTGTAAAGTGTTAAGAAATGGGTTCGGGTAAGAGAAAGTCGAGTTGAGCCACATTTCTGTTAACTTTATTTCCATTCATGCGTAACAAAGAACTGCCGTTGACATTATATAGTAAAAGCATAAAACAACACGTGCGTTTAACGACGAACCAGTGCCGAGGTCCAGATGGTAAACTGCTACATTGCAATAAACAATCCTTTTTTCATACGGCAATTTTTTTAGCACTTGTTGACGCCATCTTGTTAGCGCTTCTTCGTTGCGCTATCTGAACACCTCGGAATTTATGTACAAGCTTGACTTAACAGCGTTCTTTGTCAGCGCTTAGAACTTCATCCCCTTTGCCATATATTCGCTGGTGCTAAAGCCAAAACTGACACCATTTTTATTCTCCCCAAATGACACATCGTAAAGGAGAGAGCTTAAGAAAATGCATTAGGGTTTCAAGTTTTGACTCTTAGATCATGGGCTAACAATGCAGCATTTTGTTTAAGAAGACAGTTAGAAGTGCGGTTATTTGTAACTGTGGAGTATGGATGTGGAATGTGAACTGAATGTAACATACATGGTATCGGAGCGATTATCCGTTATCCCTAGGATTGATGTTATTCCGGATTTCCATCTTTACGAAGTTAGTTTTGTAGCACTCGAGTATGTAACTAAGGATAAATTGAAAATTGTCAAGGCCTTGAATTACAATATGGAAATATGCAAATACACAAGTAATTTTGGAATTCGTCAGAAAGTAAAAAAAAATCACACAAATGTTTCGTCTAAATATATCAACATTCTAATATCCCTGCTTTTAATTTGAAAAAAAGTAACACATTATGAGAAAATGCACATCATTTAAGACTTTATCTATTGAATGATTTACCTTTCTCTATTTTTCAACTCTTCGTCCATGCACCTATGTCTAATCTTCCCGCATAATGAGATATGTCTATAATAAAACAAGAAAGATCAATCATGCTTAAAGCATTGATTATGAAACACTTTTCAACTTCAATGCAATTTTATTTAAACATGTCTAAAATGCAATACATTCATCGGTAATATTTTAAAACTTATCACAATACTACATTAATTTATTATATTTGAAAACTTTAATCTTCATCGAAAAAAATGAACTTCATTAAAGTGACGGCATTGAAATATAAATTGCCTGGTTTAAACATCTCTAAAATGTGATACATTCCTCGGTAATAATTTCAGAATTATCATAATACTACGATAATTTATTATATTTGAAAACTCAATCGAAAGCAACTGAAATTCATTCAAATGACGTCATAGAAAAAATAACACGCCTGTCTCTCTCTCTATAAAAGCAGCATTTCACTCATAAATTATTGCACATTCATGTCATTCATCACAATACTATAATAATTTATTTTATTTAAAAATTAAGACCATGGAGCTACAAGTAATTATACTCTATGCGTAAAACATCATCGAAAAAAATCGTCCTTCTCTTTGAAAATCAATGAATATTTCATTCATATCAGCTCCGCAGACTCCATGAACTAAATGATTTTGTGTTAAAGAAATACAGCAATTCAAATACAACTCATTCAACATATTTTGCTGTTTACATTTTACATAGGTGAAAAATAGGCTTCGTTGTAGAAATAATCAAATTTGGATGAGCATTTAAACTCAAATATATTGTAATTGCGCTGTTTCAGTATGTAGATGCTCATAATTTAAGCAAAAATAAAGTGGTTTTAGGACGGATACAACACTCTATATGAATTAAAAAGCACTTTAAAAATCACGATTTTGAGACAAGATGGATGCCATATATCATTTTGAAGTGAGTCACGTGAACTTTTCATATCATGGTCACGTGATCGCTTCATACAAGAGGTATTATTATTATTTTAATTTTTATTTAAAAAACTACTGAATATATTTCGCTGAATTTTTTTTTTATGTATTTTATGGAACAATTTGAATATTACCTAAAATTTTTGAAGCAATTTGTCAATTTTAAATCCGCTTAAAAAATGTTTGAAAAATTAGGTCCCATAGGGCTCAATGTATTTCATATTTTCAACCCGGATTCAAATCAAAACTAATTGGGTGATATTTGTGATTTATATTCCCATACGTTCTACAGACCGTCTGAACAACATACTAAAATTTCATTTTGATTAGGTCATTTTTACGGCAGTTATCGTGATAACGGACAGACAGACAGACAGAATGAATGAACAAAGTCATAAACACTTTTCAACTTTGTTGTAAAGTGTTAAAAAGCAATGCCTGTGACTGTCTGCATCTGTATGTCACTGTGAAAGAATCAGCCAGCCCACATCAAGGATATTTGTCACGAAAAGGTTATCGAAAAATCCAACGATATTCTTCAATATTTTGTTAAATACGGTGTAATTTTTTACTTCTTTTATGCTTAAACTTTTGAGCAATTTCCACACTAATCAATATTTTGCAATCGGACTATCGTAGAGTTTGAATCCCTCTATATTAAAAAAAGTAGCCGCTGCTGTTAGACAAATTTCTCATTTCTCGAGATTCTTTGTTTTGTACCTTAAAAACTATTGCGTATAAAAATTTGAAATTTGGTACACTTGTAGAAAAAGCTTTGAAGAGTACGCTGAAATAGAATCTTATATATATATTATTGTTTATATATTTAAAATCAAAGACAAAATATTTTAGTTGCGAGTTCGCGTCCTGGATAGATTAACAATAGAAAGACCATGAATTTTTGCAGGCAGGAACCTACATGGGTGAATTTTTGCAGGACGGAATCCCTTTTTAACACTTTGCAACAAAGTTCAAAAGTGTTTATGACTTTGTTCATTCTGTCTGTCTGTCCGTTAGCACGATAAATGCTGTAAAAATGACTTAACCAAAATGAAATTTTAGTATGTTGTGCAGACGAACTGTAGACCTATGGGAATATAAATGAATAATATCACCCAATTAGTTTTGGATTGAACCCGGATTGAAAAAATGAAATACATTGAACTACATGGGACCTAATTTTTCAAACATTTTTTAGCGGATTTAAAATTCACTAATTGCTTTGAAAATTTATGTAATATTCAAATTGTTCCATAAAATATATAAAAAAAATTCAGCAAAATATATTCAGTAGTTTTTAAACAAAAATTAAAATAATAATTACACCTTTTATATGAAGCGATCAAGTGACCATTATATGAAAAAAATCATGTGACCCAATTCAAAATGAAATATGGCATCCATCTTGTCTCAACATCGTGATTTTTAAAGTTCATTTTTAATTCATATTGAGTGTTGTATCCGTCCTAAAACCGCTTTATTTTTGCTTAAATTCTGTGCATCTACATACTGAAACAACGCAATTACAATGTATTTGAGTTTAAACGCTCATCCAAATTTGATTATTTCTACAACGGAGCATATTTTTCATTTATGTAAAATGTAAACAGCAAAATATGTAGGATGAGTTGTATAAGAATTGCTGCATTTCTTTAACGCAAAATTATTTAGCTCATGGAGTCTCCATAGCTGATATGAGTGAAATATTTATTGATTTTACAGAGAGAAGGACGATTTTTTTCGATGACGTTTTAAGCATAGAGTTTAATTACTTGTAGCTCCATGGTCTTAAGTTTTTAAGTACAATAAATTATTTTAGTACTGTAATGAATGAAGTGAATTGGAAAATGTTATAAATGAAATGCTGCTTTTATACAGAGAGCCAGGCGTGCTATTTTTTCTATGACGTCATTTGAATGAATGTCGGTTGTTTTCGATGAAGTTTTCAAATATAATAAATTATTGTAGTATTATGATAATTTTATAAATATTACCGAGGAATGTATCGCATTTTAGAGATGTTTGAACCAGGCAATTTATATTTCAATGCCGTCATTTGAATGAAGTTCATTGTTTTCGATGAAGGTTTAAGTTTTCAAATATAATAAATTAATGTAGTATTGTGATAAGTTTTAAAATGTTACCGAGGAATGTATTGCATTTTAGAGATGTTTAAATAAAATTGAATTGAAGTTGGAAAGTGTTTCATAATCAATGCTTTAATCATGATTGAACTTTCTTGTTTGTTTTATGATTTCGACAAATTGATAAAGAAATACCGCAATTGCAGGAGTTCATGAAAATTTTAGATTCATAAAAATTCCTGCGTTCATAAAATTTCCAGCTGAAATTTTCAGCTAATTATCGTCTGACGAAGATTTATTTTGTATTTATATATATATATATATATATATATATATATATATATATATATATATATATATATATATATATATATATATATATATATATATATATATATATATATATATGTTAATCTAACTATAATGAACCTTACTCTCCATTACGGGCATCTGATTCTCCAGAAACTTTAACATGCTTGAAAATGTTTTACAGTGATAACTGGTATCTCGTCAACAGTTCTCCAACTGATATTTTAAATTGGTAATGCAATTTTGGTCATATGCTATTACAGGTAATATGAAACACCGTAATATATAATAATACTAAACGCAATACCATGCAATACTAATTAGTATTATATGGTAATATACAATTATTTCAAATAGCAAAATTTCCTTTTCTTTTCACCAATCTACGTTATAAATGCAACAAGAAAGATCAATCATGCTTAAAGCATTGATTATGAAACACTTTCCAACTTCAATGCAATTTTATTTAAAAAAGTCGAAAATGCAATACATTCCTCGGTAATATTTTAAAACTTATCACGATACTACATTGATTTATTATATTTGAAAACTTAAACCTTCATTGAAAAAAATGAACTTCATTCAAAAGACGGCATTGAAATATAAATTGCGTGGTTTAAACATCTCTACAATGCAATACATTCCACGGTAATATTTTTAAATCTATCATAATACTACGATAATTTATTATATTTGAAAACTTCATCGAAAACAACAGAAAGTCATTCAAATGACGTCATAGAAAAAATAACACGCCTGGATCTCTCTATAAAAGCAGGATTTCATTCATAACTTTCTCCATTTCATTCATCACAATACTATAATAATTTATTTTATTTAAAAATTAAGACCATGGAGCTACAATTCATAAACTTTATGCTTAAAACTTCATCGAAAAATATCGTCCTTCTGTTTATAAAATCAATTAATATTTCATTCATATCAGCCATGCAGACTCCATGGTCTGAATTATTTTGTGTTAAAGAAATACAGTAATTCTAATACAACTCATTCTACATATTTTGCTGTTTACATTTTACATAGGTGAAAAATAGGCTTAATTGTAGAAATAATCAAATTTGAATGAGAATTTAAACTCAAATATATTGTCATTGTGTTGTTTTAGTATGTAGATGCACAGAATTTAAGCAGAAATAAAGTAGTTTTAGGATGGATACAACACTCAATATGAATTAAAAAGAACTTTAAAAAATCACGAATTTGAAACAAGATGGATGCCATATATCATTTTGAAGTGGGTCATGTGATCGTTTCATATCATGGTCACGTGATCGTTTCATATAAGATGTGTAATTATTATTTTAATTTTTATTTAAAAAACTACTGAATATATTTAGCTGAATTTTTTTTATATATTTTATGGAACAATTTGACTATTACCTAAAATTTTCGAAGCAATTTGTGAATTTTAAATCCGCTTAAAAAATGTTAGAAAAAGTAGGTCCCATAGGGCTCAATGTATTTCATTTTTTCAACCCGGGTTCAATCCAAAACTAATTGTGTGATATTATTCATTTATATTCCCATAGGTCCTACAGACCGTCTGAACAACATACTAAACTTTCATTTTGATTAAGTCATTTTTACGGCAGTTATCGTGCTAACGGACAGACAGACAGACAGACAGACAGACAGACAGAATGAACAAAGTCATAAACACTTTTCAACTTTGTTGTAAAGTGTTAAAAAGGGAATGAAACAAGCATTTATTAAAATAAAATCCCTATTATGCAAATAAAAGGGGAAGTTATTTTGGTTATATGCTATTACAGGTAATATGAAACATCGTAATATATAATACAGTGACCGCCGGTTATAAGATTCAGTGGTTATAAGAAACAGCCGTTTATAAGACTCAAAACGACAGAAACAAATACAAACTTCGTTTTAACATTAAAATTGTGTCCCTTATAAGAAACACGATTCCGCTTATAAGAAACAGTTCTCTACAGAAAATTTGTTGATTTCCTTGCGACGCTGGTGTAAAAAAAAAAATCGATTTGTTTAAGGTTAACTGAAGGACGAGTTGTTATCTCTTGTCTCTGGGCGTACGGGGAGGGGGTGGGAGTTTGCTATGTAACAAAGGATGACAGAGGATTTCTCCGCAGAAAGACTTGGGGAGTACAACCCCAAACCAGTAAGAAACGAGCTTTAATCTTTTGGCAGTTAAGGAAACGTACTGATAAGGAAAGGCATCTTTGCTTATGCACTCAAATAAGATTCGTACAGCTTTAGTTAGTCATTTTATGTTTTGCTAGTGAAGCATGTCGCAAAACCTTACTTTGCTTGAAAAGCAAAGTTTACTTAAAAAGTATGATTCTCCACCTCCGTGTAGTCAATAAGCAAGAAAACAACCTTGCTTGATGCTATCCATATGATCGCAGGCGCATGGAAAAAAGTTTCTGACATATGCATTTTTAATTGCTTCCGTAAAGCAGGATTTTTGAAAAATAATGTTGCCATACCAGCAGAAGATGAAGAAGAATTTGAAGCACCTTTCGAAGAATGGATTCACATCGACGAAAATTTACAAACATCTGAAGAAAACAATGATGATGACATAGTGCGGAAATTCAGAATGTTTGCAATGAAGAAGAAAATGAAGACGACGTTCCACAAGAAGAAAATTTTCCTACAGCCAAACAGTCGCGAGAAGCCCTAACTATAATTAGAAAAACTCTTGAACACAGAGGGGCATCAGAAAAAGTTTATGGACTGTTTTATGATTTAGAAATGGATGTACGTAAACTAATCACAGACTCGTTAGCACAAACAATACTGGATAAGTTTTTTGCTATTCTTCAGTAATAGATTACGGTATGTATGAAAATGTACTATGCTCTTATACATAAATGAACGACCTATGAGTTTTACTTTTTATTCTTATTTAACTGCATACTATATGCATATAGATAATAATTTAAGTTGTAAGGCTTAATTTGTAAAATGAGAAATATTTTTGAATGCAAAACTTAATTTACAAATGTATTATGTACGTACTAATATTTTACTTATATACATTTATCTTTTAAATTCTGTAAAACTGTGTTCAATAGTTAGTATTTACAATGGAAGAACGATATTTAAAAAATTTCCGGATTTAAGAAACAACTGCTTATAAGAAACAAAACGAGCGAAACGAACGTGTTTCTTATAAGCGGCGGTCACTGTAATACTAAACGCAACGCCATGCAATACTAATTAGTATTATATATTAATATATAATTATTTTAAATAGCAAAATTTCCTTTTCTTTTCACCAATCTACGTTTTAAATGCAAAAAGGGAATGAAACAAGCATTTACTAAAATAAAATCCCTATTATGCAAATAAAAGGGGAAGTTATTTTGGTTATATGCTATTACAGGTAATATGAAACATCGTAATATATAATAATACTAAACGCAACGCCATGCAATACTAATTAGTCTTATATATTAATATATAATTATTTTAAATAGAAAAATTTCCTTTTCCTTTCACCAATCTACGTTATAAATGCAACAAGATGGATGCCATATATCATTTTAAAGTGGGTCATGTGATCGTTTCATATAAGAGGTGTAATTATTATTTTAATTTTTATTTAAAAAACTATTGAATATATTTCGCTGAATTTTTTTTTATATATTTTATGGAACAATTTGACTATTACCTAAAATTTTCGAAGCAATTTGTGAATTTTAAATCCGCTTAAAAAATGTTTGAAAAATTAGGTCCCATAGGGCTCAATGTATTTCATTTTTTCGACCCGGGTTCAATCCAAAACTAATTGGGTAATATTATACATTTATATTCCCATAGGTTCTACAGACCGTCTGAACAACATACTAAAATTTCATTTTGATTAAGTCATTTTTACGGCAGTTATCGTGCTAACGGACAGACAGACAGACAGACAGAATGAACAAAGTCATAAATACTTTTCAACTTTGTTGTAAAGTGTTAAAAAGGGAATGAAACAAGCATTTACTAAAATAAAATCCCTATTATGCAAATAAAAGGGGAAGTTATTTTGGTTATATGCTATTACAGGTAATATGAAACATCGTAATATATAATAATACTAAACGCAACGCCATGCAATACTAATTAGTATTATATATTAATATATAATTATTTTAAATAGCAAAATTTCCTTTTCTTTTCACCAATCTACGTTATAAATGCAAAAAGGGAATGAAACAAGCATTTGCTAAAATAAAATCCCTATTATGCAAATAAAAGGGGAAGTTATTCTATAAAATCTGCAGGACCCAGCAGTTTATTCAGTGAATTTCATTCATACGGAGATTAGTGTTCGGAGGTTTGGGGAATCAACTCAGGCGAATGAACGATGATTCAATGGAGTCCTTGACTTATGAGTGGATTTGCAATTTTTTTTCTTTCATTTTCGTCTGCGCGGAGAGAAATCGTATGCACCGCCTGAGAGCGCATTTATTAACTCTCAATTTAGAATATTAGTGGGAGTGAAGGAGATTTTATTATTCGCTGATTTCAATGAGATTGTAGATTGGCAACGGAATATTTGAAGTACTCCATGAGTGAATAAGTTATTAAATATTCTAGAGATAGTAATTGGGAATTAACATATTAATAGTAATAAATAAAATAATTTCCATCGAAGTTATATTTATGAGAATACATACATTAGAGATTTTGCTTTATTAATTAGATTTTACCATTTTTCCATGCATATTTAATAACGCATATATATTAAAAAATCTGCGACATATATATTAAAAACAAAATATATATTATCGAAATATATATTAAAAAATCTGATGTGGGCAACACATGACTTTCCTTACATAATGCAATGAATTTACTACTTTTACAGTTTAAAAAAATGTTATTCTTATAGTAGACACTTATAATCTTTCCAAGATATTGAATTTGCGTTAATTAGCCGTCATTTTCATTGATTTATCGTCATTTTTATCCATTTGGCGAGACTTTCGTTAATTTGGCAACAATTAAAAATGTCGCTAAGTTGGCGACATTCCGCTAAATTCGTCGCCAAAATTTCACCAAGCGTTATGGACGGAGAAATAAGTAATTCATACAGCAGATAAATGACTATTGGCATTCAAATACAAAAGTATTACTCAAAGAATCTTTTTTCCAGAATGGAACGAGCTTGTTCCACGAGAATGATGTCACCTAATGTATCACATGGTATTACATATGAAAAGTGAACATGTTTCTCAATAGGAATTTTTTATTATTTTATATGACTTTTTGATATTTTTTTGAAAAATGTGCAATATCACGAGAGCGGTTCATGTTAGCGTTCTAAAATTTATATTAATCGTTTTCTAATGAAACATTACATAAGAAATTCTCACACTACAGATATAATATCCAAATAGCAAAATGATAATTATAAGTGCCCATATCTTCAGCAGACAAGATATTTTTTATATTTCAAATACTTCCTTCTGACCTCTTATAAAAACGCGAAAGAACGGCCGAAGGACGTTTAATATCCAAGCGAAGCAGGAAAAAAGTTTCAAAATTTCTCTCCGGAAGTTTTCCCCGGATGCTAAGAACCCACACATCGCAATCTCTTGCCCCTCTTTAAAATTTATCTGCTCCAGAGAGGGGGAACCGTTGAAAGGCGGACAGTCCAATACGATGATTGGATGAGATGGCGCTACAAATCAAAATTAGCTGCTGTACTGAAATCGGACCGGATGTCCTGATATTTTTTACTTTTAAACTATTTTGAATTAAAAATAAATCTCAACGAAGCATTTCCTAACGGGAGTCTAGGTACCTTTGTACCAAAATTCTTGGTTGCGGTTAACTTAATTTTTTTTTTTCAAAACAGACGACGCAGACAGACAAGCAAACCTATTCTTTTTTATTATTATAAATATATTCCCTCTCAATTGATGTTTTAGAGACATATATATATAAATGTATCATAGAATAAATTCCAGCCAGTCTGTTGCTCCGCATATTTCAATGCATTTCTTATCATTGTGTATTCATGTTCTACATTAACAAACAACTAAAATCCTGAGAACCTCTAAACAAAATTTTACGTAGGTTGGACGGGCTAGGTCTCAACAACAACAAGAGGATATAAGGGACTTAGATTGAAGCCCTTTTATATTCTTTAAGTTCCTCTCGCAGCACAGCTTATAGTTTAGGGAGAGTGAAAAACGATGTACCTTTTTATTTTAACATCAACAGATACATGGCAAAGGTAAGATGATTTATGAGAGTTGACAGAGTCCTCTACTGTTATGTCAAACTTTTACATCAATTTTATAAGCACTTTTAATCGGATACTGCTACGAAATAACGTTAACAAGAACAGTGTCAACAAACGCTGAAAGATAGCGGGTTTTAAAATAATTCTTTACTTCCACATAGAGATTTTAGCGTCTGATCCTTCATTAAAATTTTATATATCTATCGATAAATCCCGGTGGATGCTATTCATTTTCATTAATAGGGAATCCATGTCCTCTATTCGCTATACTATCCTATTTATATTAATGATGTGTATATATAAAATTCCAAAACCCTATACATATATTTTGGATAAAACCTGAACGATGTTTATAATTAAAATTAAAAAAAAAACATTATTTAATGTAAAAAATACGTCTTTCAACTTGTTTTTAAAAATTCCTTCTTCGCGTTTTACATTATTATTTCCTTAAGACTTTTTATATTTCGTGGGTTTTTATTTATTAAAATAAGTACTTAATAATAATCCAATATTAATGAATTAAATATTTACATTTTAAAATACCTTATTTAGTTTTTAACCACTCAAAATTCCATAATACATATATTCACTTTTCATTAATTCAAATATTTATATACCACAATGCTTTCTTTGCTTTAATTATTTAATTTTAAAGTTATTTCTTACATTTGGTTTTTAAAAAGTTCTACACATGCAATAACTTATGATGTTTCTTTCCACTGTATTCTTTCCACTGAGTATTCCCAAGAATTCTTTCCACTGAGCTATCAATGTTTAAACGCGAAATGTTTATGAAAATGTTGGTGGCTATACATTTTCTTGATACAGGAGAATTCTACTTGGGTACATATCGGCTTCGACGAATTTAAGTTATCAAACAATTTGAGAAATACCTTTTAGTTTTTAACAATAAAGATTAAATTAGATTGTTTTGAAACAGTTTACTTGGATTTTAGTGCGCTCAAAATATATCCAAAAAGTCACGCAATTTACACTCTAATAAGTAAGATCTTTATGTTCTTAACAACTTGAAATGTTTGTTTGACCTCATAGATTTGTGAAAAATTCATTTTTGAAATACATCACTTTTGATGCAAAATTAATTGTTATAACATGTCTAATTAACTCAATTTAATTACAATTAGATTTATAATCACGATACTGTTACCATTTACAGTATCTTAATACACTAATATAAGGACAGTCGTGATTTGTTTACGATGTTTTAAATTTTCAATCATTAAATGATAATGAACATACAAATATAGTTGGAATTAACGCCAACTCTATCTTAGAAACTTGAAATCACTTTCAAAAGATTATAAATGTAAGAAAATATAAATATGAAAATTAAAACGTTAATTATAGGTACCGATTATCCTAGGTTGTTTATATTTTCTACGTGCTTAAAATTTACATTTGATCAAACTTATATACATAAATTCGTATCAAAATGGAACTCGCTCATCGGAACAGCGGTTAATGGAATTTCCTCATTTGTTGAATTATTCACAAACTGTCTATCGTTGTGGTGAAGTTTTCCAAACTACACTAACAACATCGATAAAGTTATCAGCTCTTAGTAATAAATGCATTTTACTGTTTTCTAAATTACTAAAATTAAACAAATGAAGATGTGTCGGTCTTCAAAAAAGCAGTAAACTTTTGATGATCATCTGAGTAGGTTTGCCGCTTTGACTATTTTATGGCTTGATCCAACCACTTTTAAAAATGTTTTCCCCAAAACTACCATAAAATGTCTAATTTTGCAAATACATATTAAAGTATTTTAATTATTTTGCGAATGCACAATTTTGAAAAAACATAAGGCTAATTATGGTGTCTAACCATTTTGCTATGTTTCTATCTAATGATGTGCTTCAATCTATAAGATTCACCCAAGTTTTAACACTGCATGTGAGATATTTATTTTATGTATCTCTTAAGCAGGTTATCTATACTCGACAGTTAAAAATGGCTGCAATTTAAGCTCTAAAAAATGCGGCGTTCTCTCATAGTGTAGGGTGTTAAGAATGAATAAAAAAAAGTGACATATTTTGCTTTCACACCAGTAGATATATTCGTGCTGGTAAATTTTTAGTGTTAACTCAAGCTTGAACATAAATTTTGAAAGCCCTCTTGATTGGCAACTGCAACAAAGCTGCGCTAAGACGACGTAGAGAGTACGGTATAAAAAAGGCTATATAAATTCATGAATAAACAAACTGATCATCAATCTAAGAAATGGACGGAATGTTAAACCAAACATCTACTAGTTTACCAAAACATCTACAGGTTTACCAACACATCTTCTACTATTAAGATTCGATATTATACGTAATATATCTTCAGCTATCGATATTTTATGACAACTTTTAACGATAAAATATAAATTTCTTTAAAATGATATTTCATTTAGCGTTTCTTAAGATATTTTGATTCATTTTAATAGTAATGTGAAATAACAGTTAAATCCATTATTGCAAGCAATTACAGCAATTTCCTGCAATATCTAGTATTTTAAATAAAAATTACTTAACACATTTATAGTGATCTTAATGTATGAACTTTCACTACATGCAAAATATTTTCGAATGAAAAGCCATACATATTTTTTTTTATATTTTAAAATGCTATTGTTTTAGTTTTCAAATATATTATCCGCGTTTCCATATTTTCTCCTTCATAGAACTCAGAAAGATAGATCATCGATCTTGAAACTTTGAAAAGTTTGGGTCAAACCGGAAATTGAAATCGATTCTCGGTACCTGCAGGCAAGTTAGTATCAGTAAAATATGGTATCTGGTTTATTAAAATAACTAAATAATAAAATATTTAAGAAAGTAAGATAGTTATAGCCATACAAATAAATTTGCAAAGTATTTCTTAAATCATATCCTAAATTGCGTTTTAGCAATGCAAATCTGATATTGGCACCACAAGATTTTCCCCACAGACTTAAATTCATTTTCTCTTTATTTCTTTAATAATTCATTAAAGTGTGTTTCATTGCACAAAATAACACGAAACCTTATTTAACACGACACTGAATTGGCACTTTTAGTTCAATTTCCGTTTTCATTTGGTAACTGTACTTTTTTCCAATGGCAGCGTAGCAAAAATGCGAAGGAACTAAAATATCTCCATAACTGCTAATCCTAGAATAATGGTGTTGGTTTTATTATTTTAATCTTCGAATATTATGGATGAAGCAAGCATTTAATTGATACCTTTCAGCATACGTGGTCTTTTATTTAACATGTTAATGATTTTTGCTGGCAATTTCGCAAAAGAATATGTAGGTTTTTAACACTTTATAACAAAGTTGAAAAGTGTTTATGACTTTGCTCATTCTGTCTGTCTGTCTGTCTGTCCGTTAGCACGATAACTGGCGTAAAAATGACTTAATCAAAATGAAATTTTAGTACGTTGTTCAGACGGTCTGTAGAACGTATGGGAATATAAATGAATAATATTACCCAATTAGTTTTGGATTGAACCCGGGTCGAAAAAATGAAATACATTGAGCCCTATGGGACCTAATTTTTCAAACATTTTTTAAGCGGATTTAAAATTCACAAATTGCTTCGAAAATTTTAGGTAAAATTCAAATTGTAAAAATTAAAATAATAATTACACCTCTTATATGAAACGATCACGTGACCATGATATGAAACGATCACATGACCCACTTAAAAATGATGTATGGCATCCATCTTGTTTCAAAATCGTGATTTTTTTTAAGTTCTTTTTAATTCATATTGAGTGTTGTATCCGTCTTAAAACTACTTTATTTTTGCTTAAATTCTGTGCATCTACATACTGAAACAACGCAATGACAATATATTTGAGTTTAAATGCTCATCTAAATTTGATTATTTCTACAACTAAGCCTATTTTTCACCTATGTAAAATGTAAACAGCAAAATATATAGAATGAGTTGTATTAGAATTCCTGTATTTTTTAACACAAAATAATTTAGTCCATGGAGTCTGCATGACTGATATGAATGAAATATTAATTGATTTCATAAAGAGAAGGACGATTTTTTTCGATGAAGTTTCAAGCATAGAGTTTAATTTTTTGTAGCTCCATGGTCTTAAACAAAATGTTTAAATAAAATAAATTATTATAGTATTGTGATGGATGAAATGAATGGGAGAAAGTTATGAATGAAATCCTGTTTTTATAGAGAGATCCAGGCGTGTTATTTTTCTATGACGTCATTTGAATTAATTTCAGTTGTTTTCGATGAAGTTTTCAAATATAATAAATTATCGTAGTATTATGGTAATTCAAAAACTATTACCGAGGAATGGATAACATTTTAGAAATGTTTAAACCAAGTAATTTATATTTCAATGCCGTCATTTGAATGAAGTTCATTTTTTTCGATGAAGGTTTAAGTTTTCAAATATAATAAATTTATGCAGTATTGTGATAAGTTTCAAAATATTACCGAGGAATGTATTGCATTTTAGACTTGTTTAAATAAAATTGCATTGAAGTTGGAAAGTGTTTCATAATCAATGCTTTAAGCATGATTGATCTTTCTTGTTTTTTTCTCTATTCACAACAAAATCTAATCAGCAACAGGAAAATCTATAAGTGACTTATATCAAAGTTTTGTGAAATTTGATAAATAATATTTCAGCAACAATGTATACATGCGATTTTTGTGGGCCATTTCGCTAAAAAAAATAAGGCAGATTTTTTTATCCTGATTAATACAAAAATTTAATCAGCACCAGAATCACACGCATGTGACTATCCTACCAAATTTCATGAAATTTGTTCAAACACAGACGCACACATACGCACACGTAGACGTCTGCTTAAAATATTTTATTTCTTGTTCTAGAGATCTGAAAACGCGTAGATCAGTCGAAAACTTGAGTTGCGGTTTCCGACACAATTTCAATTCTTCTCCTATAACTTACCATGTATTGCAAGAAAATTAATATTGAATTAACAGTTAATTAAATGAATAAAACGAAAAATATACAGAGTGAATATAAAGTAGTAATATGTATTTTGAGTCGGAAATATCTTGAGCAAATAGATATAATGCTGACCTAACCCTTTGGTCCCAGGATTAAACTCGACTATGAAAAATTGATGATTTTGTGATCATACTACATTGATGATCACAGAGGGGCATGGGGTATTCTTCTTTATCTTTTTAGTTATTCTGCTCTCTCAAAAATTACAATTGCATTGTAAATTTTACTTTCTCAACTTCATAAAAAGTTAACAGAAAGAAAGTGATCACGGGATTCTAATCTCTTAAGCTTTCAGCCTCCGCAAACTAATCATCATCGATTACATATATCATTCAACGATTTATTTTTTCCTGCACAGTCTGTCAATATGCATTCCTTTAAGATTTTTATTCATAAACTCAAAATTTACTAGCTGTAGAATGCAGCACCTAAATCCATATTAAATGGTTTGGATTGAATATGTATTTTGATCAAATTCATGCTTATTATACTTTCTACTCTTGATCAAATTTTGCACTAAGAAATTGATGAATTTGGACTCATTCTTCTATACTAAATCACTGTGCAACAGCAACTCGGACTGTAACAACTTCCAGATAGATCATGTTCATTGACTACACATTCAAGATCGACAAAAGAATGAAAATATGGACAAGATGGCAGCATGTGTAAATGATTTTATTTTAATCATATTTTCGATTGCGACAAGAACACGCAAAACCCAATTTTTAATAATATGCATTTTTATGTCCTTGGTATTTCCCCAAGATATTTAAATCCTGGTCAAAAAAAATTAACACAAGCATTTAAAATTGATCATTCACTCTTATATAAAATTGTTTTATGCATGATTTTTATATTTTATCTTTTATTAACACTTTACAATAAAGTTGAAAAGTGTTTATGACTTTGTTCATTCTGTCTGTCTGTCTGTCCGTTAGCACGATAACTGCCGTAAAAATGACTTTATCAAAATGAAATCTTAGTATGTTTTTCAGACGGTCTGTGGGACCTATGGGAATATAAATAAATAATATCACCCAATTAGTTTTTTATTGAACCCGGGTTGAAAAAATGAAATACATTGAACCCTATGGGACCTAATTTTTCAAACATTTTTTAAGTAAGATTAAAATTCACGAATTGCTTCGAAATTTTTAGGAAATATTCACGTTACCCCATAGAATATATAAAAAAATTCAGTAAAATATGTTAAGTAGTTTTTTAATTAAAAATTATTTAATATAGGGAAAAAAATCAATTAAATTCTGACTTTGGGATATCCTCCAGAAAGAAAAGAGAGATATATTATATAATAAATATCTTTCCAAGTGTTTAATCATTTTGCATATGACAGAGCTTCACATTTTCAAATGAATTTGGTAGATAACAATTTTTCATTTTTTTTAAATTTTATATAACTCTTCATGATATACTTATTTGATGGCATTTTTAATGCACTTCCCTACGTCCGAGAGAGTTAAAATTTGGTACACAGCTTAAATTTGTTGAACATTTTATTCGACAAAAATTTGATGGATCTTTAAATATAGATCATACATTTTTTTCGAAATGGCCTGAAAATAATCCCCGTTCACTTCTATAAATCATTGTTGCAATATTGCTAAAAATTCTGATGTGGACAGCACATGTCTTTCCCTGCAGACTCATATTCGTTCTCTTTATTTCTTCGATAATAATTTGAGTTTATCTGCACAAAATAACAACCATAAGTATTTTAAATGACATTGAATTTACACGTTAAACTTAAATTTGGTTCTCATTTGATAGCTGGGCTTATTGTCAAAGGTGGCGTAGCGAAAACGCGAAAAAACTGGAATATCTCAAGAACGGCTAGTCCTAGAGTAATGGGGTTAGTCTTATTCTTTTTGTTGTCAAAAATCACGTATAAAATAGGAATTTAATTGATATAATCGAGCACACGTAGTCTTTTATTTTTATATATAACAATTTTTGCGGGCCATTTCGCAAAAATAGCCCGTTCCTTTTTCCCGAATCGTACTAGAATAATCTACAAATGATATATATACAAAATTTTGTTAAATTTGGTATATAAATCACTTGTAGGTTTTTGAAATATTATACAACAAATTTTGTTAAATGTGTTCCATTAGTTTTTAGCTAGAGTGGATAAAGGCAATTTCTGCGGCCATTTCGCAAAGAAGGCAGATTCTTTTATTACGAATCGTACTATAATCTAATGAACATCAGGGTTTCCCACAAAAAACATACCTACCAAATTGTATAAAATTCGGTCCATTAGTTTTTCAATTAGAGTGGATGTAATATCCTCACAGACACACAGAAAAATACACATATACACTCTTACACACACAGACGTCTTCCTAAAAATAGTATTTTCGTGCTCTAGAAGTCCCAAAACGTGTAGATCCTTTGAAAATTCGAGTTCCGATCTTCGGCACGATTCCAATACTTTGAGTACATACACATACACACATATATTTTCTGTGTATCTGTGTATTATCTGTTTATCTAAATTCCGTGCCTATGCAATTACAATAGTTGTGATTTTAAATGATCCCAAAACTTTTATTATTTCTTCAACGAAGCCTAATTTTAACATATGCAGAATGCAAATATCTCAAGCGATTGTAAGATGAATTACATAAGAATTGCTGAATTTTTTTCACACAAAATTATTTAGCTCTGGAGTCTGGAATACAAGTTATATGAATGAAATTTTCATTGATTTTGCATAAAGAGTCAGATGATTTATATTTCGATACAGTTTTAAATATTTAATAATAAATTACTGTAGTACTGTGATAATGTAAAAGATATCACCACTGAATGTATCACGTTTTAGAAATTTTTAAATGAAATTACATTTCAGTTGGGAAGTGTTTCATAATCAATGTTTATGCATGATTGATCTTTCTTGTTTTTTTATCTGGTAAATATAAATATTAATTAATTTTAAATGACATGTGGCTTGATATTTTAATTAGAGGCAGATTATTATTTCATGTGAATATTATACTATTCATTGAGGATAAATCTTAATGGATTTAAATCAGATATTTTACTCACAGATCATTAGGATTTTAGTCCAACAATTACCACTGTTTGCTCTCCCATGGGGTTAATGAAGTTAGATCTAAAGCTTTTCAAAGACAAGGATTCCAGAAACATCAAGAATTGTGTAATTTACAAATGCATTTTACTAAAAACCGTTGCTAAGCTACATGATTTAAATTTCTACAAATAAATTGGCGGAAAAAAACATCGTCTGCATAATGCTATCTCTGTGGAAGGTTTAATTATGGGTTTTTCATTAATATTTCGACAACCCTTGGTCCTACAGTGCTCGAAAAAAGTATAAGGACAGGCGAAAACTCGCCAAATCTAGAAATCTTTTAGACGGAAATGTATGCAAATTTCTTAATTAAAAATATTGACAAAATTAAGTTATTTTTCATGTAAATTAGCTAAAGTTTCCAAAAATAAATACGTGTAAATTTACTTTATAAATTTTAAACCCATGTGATCTTGGAAAAAAGTATTGAGACAACTGTTTTTTGATCTAAAATTATAGTAAATTTTGCATATTTGAAAGCAGAAAATGACCATTTCAAATATAAAGACTGGGTTTCTAAACAAAATTCACACTTGCCTAATTTCTTCACGATTTTTATACGATGCCAGAAGGAACTCATTTATCTGACCTTGAAAAGGGGGAATTTCTTGCTTTTAAAATATATGGATTGAGTGGGCATAAAATGTTGAAAAAAATTAAAAGATCTAAAACTGTAGTTTATAATTTTCTAAAAGAACCTGGAATGTATTTAATGAAAAAACGAACTGGAAGACCAGAAATTCTAACGCATCGGCAGAAAATAATTGTTGGCAGAAGAACTTGCGAGAAAAAAGAAATTGCAAATGAAGTTAGAAGAAATTTGGATTTACCATGTTCCAGACGAACAGTTCAAAATATATTGAATAAACATCCGGATATTTGGTATGGAAAGTGAATGTCACGTCCGCTTTTAAAAAGGAACTTAAGGAACGAAGAGAGAAATTTTCAAAAAAATGCATGTCTCTCGGTCTATAATGGACTGATGTAATCGTGTCCTTTTCGGACGAAAAGAAGTTCAATATTGATAGGCCAGATGATTTTCGCTATTTTTGGTATAATCTGCGCAAAAACAAAGAAGTTTTTTCCAAACGTCAATAAGGTGGGGAGACAGTAATGATTTGGGACGCTTTTGCAGCAAACGGAACCATATCTATTGTCTTTATCAACTACAAAATGAACTCTGATAAATATGTTGATATGTTAGGCGAATATTTGTTATCTGAGGCTTCACTAATTACTTCAGGAGACTATATTTTCCAACAGGAAAACGTTTCCATACACGTTTCTAAGAGTGCAAAACTCTGGTTTGAAGTTAATTCAATAAATTTACTGAATTCACCGGTGAGGAGTCCCGATCTCAATCCAATAGAAAATTAATGGGGGCCTTCTAGCCCGAGAATTAGGATCTTGTGTTAGCCATCAAACAAGCTTGGAATAACATTTTCATAGACACTTTAAAATAACTTTCAGCATCGATGACCTCTAGGCTTATTCAAGTAATTGAAAAAAAGGTTGTTTTCTTGATTATTAAGAGAAATATTAAGTAATTTAGAACGTGTCCTTATACTTTTTTCTATATTTTCTTTAGTGATAATCTATAAAAGGTTAACTTTTGTAAGGTTCATATTTGTTGTTTTATGTGTTATAAATGTTTTTGTATAATTTCATATTAGAGGTCAGAAATATCAAAAATTCATTTTGATAAAAGTGAAAATAAAGTATATTTTCATTCAATTATACGTTGTCCGTATGCTTTTTTCACGCACTGTAGAAACTCGAAACATGGACTCAACTTTAAGTGGGACTATTTCACGGCTACATACATTTCAAATTCGGTGCAGCCGTTTTCCTCTGATGGTGAGACAAACACACACACATACAGAGAGACAAACATATTTTCAATTTTATATATATGGAAATAGTCGCACACTTATAATAAAAGTAGAAAATACAGGTTAAAGTATCCCGAATATTCAAAAAACGGTTCTAGAAATATCACTGCTGTTAGTAATGATTACAGAAAGGAAGTACTTTGTTAATTGCTTTAGAGTCTAAAAAGTGAAGAACCCCAATTATTTTCGTGCTTTTTGAGAGGAATCTAATTTTATTCTCGAATAATCTTTAGTTTTTATTCCCATTCATTTCACTTATCTAACGCCTTTTCTCAATTATATCCTAGAAAATCACACCAAACGTAATTGAATACTAATTGAAAATACAAAACGATTTCTGAAAATTATGTATGCAGTTAATTATTTTTTTTTTTACAATTTTTTTTTTGTATCTACTTATATTCTCCATACCAAGTTTAAAGAAGATAATGGGCAAGGTTTAATCAATTAGGAGGTGATAATGTAATTTCCCGAAAATATTTTTATCTGAATGGAAATAATTAAATTGTTTGAAACAGAAAGTTTTATATACAGGTCGGCCAGCCTCAGAATTAAGTTTCTAGAAAGTTGAAAATTATATTAAGCTATTTTTATAAGACAAGTTGAAAATGTACCCAGTGTAACCCAGAATTAAAATCAGGGTTTAATTAATTTTCTTTTTTATTTTTAAGAGGACTGATCTCCTTTACTAATCACTTTTTTTAATAAAATGAACGAAAAGTACGCGTACGCCCTATAAAAGCGTATTTGAGTGTTAAGCGGGTGTTCTTGGCTGCTGCACGGTATTTGAATGTCACCTGCATAGAAGGTGCACAGGTATGACATTTCTGGCTTACTGCGAATGTTTATTCATATCATTATCAAACACGTTTGATCTACTGTATTGATCTATTGTTTGATCTACTGTATTGATCTACTGTTTGATCTACTACATTGATCTATTCTTTGATATACTGTATTGTTCTATTGTTTAATTTATTATAATGGTTTCATTGTATTAATATTAGCAGCATTAATGGAATCATGTTATAACCATTATACTTTGAAATTACGCTATGTATACAGGGTGATTATAATTAAAGTTCCCGGTTTGAAAATGGTCTCAAATAAAAAGCACTGGTCTGAATGATTTGAAATTTTGCGTGAACACACGTGGAGCAATGGAATTTTGTTTGGTGAAGAAAAAAATAGTAGTTCAAAATGTCGTCTCTAAGATAATAATTGGCGCTTTACTACACTAGAATGCAATACAAAAGTAATACACACTGACTTACTCATTGGCTGATGACTTATAAAATGTTCAATATGCTTTCCCTCGCATTCTGAAACAAGCTGAAAGCGCAAAATAGCGTGTCCAACAACAGATTTGAGTGTTTTTGTAGAGATGGTGTGGATGTGATGCGTGATGCTAGCTTCAAGTTTCGCTAAATTGGTAATGTGTCCATTAAACACCACATTCTTCAGATGCCCCCAAGGCCAAAATTCACATGGATTGAGGTCAGGGGAACGTGCTGGCCATCTTATAGGAAAATGATGGCGACTGATGATTTTGTCAGCTCCAAAATGACTGCGAAGTAGCCGCTTCACTGGTTTTGCGATATGTGGTGGAGCCCCATCCTGCATGAAAATAGTGTTCTCGATACACTGACGCTCTTGCAGTGTGGGTATAACGTGACTTTTCAAAATACGTTCATATCGATGGCCATTGACAGAACAGGTTACTGGGCCATGAGGACCAAATTCCTCAAAAAAGAAAGGCCCGATAATAAACGCTGCTGTAAATCCGCACCACACAGTGACTTTGGGGGAATGAAGAGGCCCCTGGCGTCGTTCCTGCGGATTTTCGGTTTCCCAGATTCTGCAACTTGTATGCATATGATGATGAAATGTCGACTTTTAATTCAGTAATCGAAGGACAGCATATTGAACATCATTGCGTCATTAGCCAATGAGTAAGTCAACGTTTATTACTTTTGTATTGCATTCTAGTGTAGTAAAGCGTCAATTTTTCTCCTAGCGGCTAAATTTTGAACTACTGTTTTTTTTTCTTCACCAAACAAAACTCCATTGCACCACGAGTGTTCACGCAAAATTTCAAATCATTCTGACCAGTTCTTTTTATTTGAGACCATTTTCAAACCGAGAACTTTAATTATACTCACCCTGCATATATATATATATATATATATATATATATATATATATATATATATATATATATATATATATATATATATATATATATATATATATATATATATATATATATATATATATATATATATATATATATATATATATATATATATATATATCCACTTTTATCTCCTGTGATTGGCAACAGTGGTACCGTCCTTTATTGCTCGTTGCTCTAGTGGATAGGACATTTGTAGTATTTTCTCAGGTATCTTTATATTTTCCTATTTCATTTTCCAATCTTTTAGCTTGTTGTCCAAATAGAAATAGTTTATAGATATTATAAATCTCTTCTTCCAAAACAATTTTTTTGTTCATTTTGAATAGATACTTGGACCTGAAAACGATTTTTATCAAAATGAACACTTTTAGAGCCCAGGGCTTATCTATGTGTATTGCTTTAATGCTTGGTTATTTTTTGTTTTGTATTTTTCGAATTCTCACCATTGATATACGTTGATTGTATTTAACTTGATAACCAGATATATGCATTTTATTCTCCTCTTGGTTGATGATTCTCTATTTTATACTTCTGTTTAAGTTGTTGGCATATTTTAGGTTAGGGTTTTATGAGTTACAACTTCTCTCTATTCTATCATTGGGTTTTCATATTATATATATATATATATATATATATATATATATATATATATATAATGTATATATATATGTGTGTGTATATATATGAGTATATATGTATAATGTATATATATATACATGTATATATGTACAATGTATATATATATATATGTATGTGTATATATATATATATATATGTACATGTACTATGTATATAAATATATAGTTATCATGAAAAGTTATACATTATATTAAAAATCAATATTTACATATTCTTGCTGCAACATTGGAAACATCAATATGTTACAGACTTGAGATCCCAATAATCACAAAATTTATTTTTCTAAGTTAGAATATTTAGGGGTTTTAGCAAAGAGTGTCTGAAAATAATATAAAATCGAGCGGTTTGTCGTAGAAATGATCCCGAATGAAAAAAACAAAGTATTCTATTGGTAAGATTTTCAACTTGCTTAAATAGGACGAAATAAATTTACCCAGTAAATTTTGATAAAAATAAAATGCGTTGATATATTCAAGTTGTTATTAGGTCTTTCTCGTTCGATTTCAACAATTTCAACAAATTACACTTTTCAGAGCTAAACAGAGCTAAACAGAGCTAAACATGTCCCCCTATTTATTTTTATAGAAAACAAAATTATTCATATTTGCAATTCAGCTAAAATGGAATAAGTCAAGGATTTCGATTATTGATATCCCGGTGAATTTTTCATCAGAAGTTATTGGCTGAATTTCTTTCTCCCTAATTACATTGTGTAAATGTATGCTATAAACCTTTACTTTCTTTATCTCTAAAAAAACAAAATACTTGCACTTAATTGAAAATAAATTTAATCATTTTACAAATTGCCATTTTTTTTAATTGGGGACTGTTCGGAAATGTATATTTTTATGATATTATCAATTCAAGGGAGTGCAACTATCACAGCTTCTCCTCTGTTTGTTGCATTTTTACTTTCCTTATGTAATGGATTATTTTATGTATAAGGAAAGTATTGTGACAGGGTCGAAAATTCGAATTCGAGTTTTCGACGGGAGAGCACGTTTCAAGCATCACTGATCACGAATCAAACATTTTTAAGGTGATGTCTGTGTGTGTGTGTATGTGTCAGTGAGACTGCGGATACGATATATCATGAATGAATGGAGCAATTTGAATGAAATTCAGTACAAAAATCACAATCCGTGAATACTAGAAGGCTGCTGTTTTTAAACGCAATCGAATGTTCAGAACCCCTCTAAATTTTCTAGTGAAATTTTGAAAAAATCATCAAAAAATAAAAACCATTAATAAAGTTACAGAAATAGACATTTCTTACGTAATTTTTCCTTAGAAAACGATTAACATAAACTTTGGAACTCTAGCATAAACCGTTCTCGAGACATTGCAGATTTTTCAAATAAGTGTGTCAAAAAATACCATTAAATAAAAAAAAATATTAACTGTTGAGAAACATGTTCCCTTTTCATATGTAATATCATACGATAAATTTGGTGACATCATTCTCGTGGATCTAGCTCATTCCATTCATGGGTAAAGATACTTTGAGTAATACTTTTGTATTTAAACGCCAATAACCATTTATCTGTCATAAGAATAACTTATTTCTCCGTCCATAACGCATGGCGAAATTTTGGCGACGAATTTGATGGAATTTCGCCAACTTGGCGACTTTTTGAAATGCTGCCAAATTAACGAAAATCTCGTCAAATGGATAAAAATGACGCTAAATCAATGAAAATGACAACTAATTGTTGAAAATTCAACATCTTAGAAAGAATATAAGTATCCACTATAAGAAAAACCTATTTGTTTTACTGTAAAAGTAGTAAATTCATTGCATTATATAAGGAGATTGTGTTGCCCACATTCAGATTTTTTCATATTTCACTTCACTTCACTTCTACAACAAATCGCTTGCTTTATATTTATTTTTGACACTCTTTGTGACGCACACTATACACCAATTCGTGGTATAATTGTGTTCCATAAGCTTCTACTTCCTTTTGCTATAGAAATACTCAGTATTCACAAAAAAATTACACACATTTATATATTTAATATCAAAGATGATGCTGATTAAAATGAAATACAAAAATAAATTTAACATTTCAAAAACTACAAAATTTATGAATTGTTTTATATGCATATGTCAGAGAAGCAATTAATTACCACTATTATTTTCACTCTTTTTGAAAGAGTAATTTTTTATCCAATTCAATCTTTTTTTATTCCGATTCATTTCATTTCTTTGCGTTATTTTCTCAAGTAGATACTTGAATTTTACGCCAAATGCAAACGAACAGTGATTGGAAACACTAAACGATTGTTCGAAATTATGCACGTAATTAACTAATATCTTTTAGTTTTTCCATTTTGTTTTTTCTCTATGCTATCTTCGTGTCATCTTTAAAAAATATGATTTGTAAGAATTATTCAATTATATATCATAATACAGTTTTTGAAAATATTGAAAACAATGAAAATAATTAAATGGTTTGCAGTTTAAATGTTTGACCACGGATTGATTTAAATATTAATTAGACTATGAGACTGGCATAATGAATTTATTTCATATTAATTCGTTCACATTCCAACAAAATAAAGTGAATGATTCTGCATTTCAATATTAACGAAATTGAATCCACGCACTGACATTTCCATTTTGCTATGATAAATGTCTGTAAATAAAAATAGACAGAAAAATCTGATGTGGGCAGCACATGACTTTCCCTGCAGACTGAAATTCATATTTTCTTTATTTCTATAATAATTCATTAGATTGAGTTTAATTGAACCAAATAACACTAAATTTGCATTATTAATTCAATTTTTGTTTTTATTTGGTAATTGGACTTTTTTTCCGAAATCCGCGTTACAAAAATGCAAGAAATCTCAAATACCTTAAAAACGGTTAGTCCTAAAGTATAATGGAGTGTGTTATATTATTTTCCTTTTCAAAAATTGCGTATAAAACAAGAATTTAATTGATACATTTGAGCATACACTAACTCATGCCATTTCATAAAAAACAGGTAGTTCTTTTCCGAATCGTACCAAAATATAATCAGCACCAGAGTATCCCACAAGGAACTTAGCTACCAAATTTTGTGAAATTTGGTCAATTAGTATTTTAGCTAGAGTAGATACATGAAATTTTTGCGGGACATTTCGTAAAAAAAGCGGATTCTTCTTTACCGAATCGTACCAAATTCTAATCAGCACCATAGTATCCAACAAGTAACTTATCTACCAAATTTTGGGAAATTTGGTCAATTAGTATTTCAGCTAGAGTGGATACATGAAATTTTTGCGGGACATTTCGTAAAAAAGGCGGGTTCTTCTTTACCGAATCGTACCAAATTCTAATCAGCACCAGAGTAACCAACAAGTAACTTATCTACCAAATTTTGTGAAATTCGGTCCATTAGTTTTTTGAATTAGAGTGGATACATACCTTGCACAGACACACAGACAGGCACACACACAGACGTCACACTAAAAATAGTTTTTTCGTATTCTAGAGATCTCGAAACATGTAGATCCATTGAAAACTTGAGTTGCGATTTTCGACATGATTCCAATACTTTCCCTATACATTACCATGTATTGCAGGGAAAGTAACAATATTCGACATATTTTGATTAATTCGTGCTGATCTATATGCAATTGTATAAGTGATATGCAACTGTATAGGCGATATGCAACTGTGCAAGCGATATGAAATTATATAATCGATATATAATTGTACAAGAAATACGAAATTGTATAGCGAAATATGCAACTGTGCAAGCTAAATGGAATTGTGCTAGCAATATACAATTGTACAAGCGATAGGAAATTGTGCAAGCGATATGCAAATGTACACGAGATATGCAATTACACAAACAATATGCAACAATTAACAGTGAGGAATTATTCTTTAATTACAAATTACACTTTATTGCCAATATTTGGCAACTATCAGTAATTCAAGAGATTTCTGCACCTGACCCTATTAGTGCAGTTGGTAACATATCCGGGCACAATTCACCATATCCTAGTTCCACCATATTCTAGTTTCATCAGCCAAAACATTTTACCTTTTAAGAAATATTGTTTTGAAAATCATTATTATTCTTCAGAATAAAATTTACAAGATTCAGAATTCAGCAATCATTTGACAGATTCTGTGAGTACGATTATGATCACAATGTCAATGTTACATACATTTTATTTTACCTGAAAATACTTTTCAGACACATATTAAGAGAAAAACAAAGTATTAAAATTGCACACTTTCTGAAAATAATGTTTTTATTCAAAGTGTCTGTAATATATGAAGAAAATTTCAAACACCATGCAATATGCTAATTGCTTAAGTCAGGCTAGTAATAAGCACATATCATGACAATAGTTATTAACCGCAATCAAACAATATTATATAATTCGCTACTTAACTTTATTTTTCCCTACTTTCCCTATGTAAATAAAATCTGATGTGGGCAGATATTTTGATAATTTTTTTGAAAAATGTGCAATATCTCAAGAACGGTTTACGTTAGCGTTCTAAAATTTATGTCAATCGTTTTCTAATGAAAAATTACATAAGATATGTCTATTTGAGTAACTTTATTAGCGGATTTGATTTTTTGACAATTTTTTCAAAATTTCACTCGAAAATTTAGGTGGGTTCTGAACATTCGATTGCGTATAAAAATAATAGGCTTCCAGTGTTTACGCATTATGATATTTGTACCAAATTTCGTTCGGATCGGTCCATTCGTTCATCAATTATCGTCTCCACAGACTCACTGACACACACACACATACATAAACACACACACACACACACACATACTTTTACACACACGCACACAGACATCAGTTCAAAAATGTTTGATTCGTGATCAGCGATGCTTGAAACGTGCTCTCCCGTCGAAAACTCGAATTCTATCACAATACTTTCCTTATACATTATGTATATAAGGAAAGTAATAATAATGTATAGGAAATATATTACGACGAAGTCCAAGATTCCCATAAGAGTTCCTATATTCAACGATTTTAATCATTAGAAAATATTGAATTTTTATAAATTTTGGCATCATTTTTACCAATTGGCGGCATTTAGAAATAAACGTCAAGTAGGCGATTTTTTGCCGAATTTATCGCCAGTGCAACCTATTTAAGGAAATTTTCCAATTATTTTAATTTTATGTAATTTTTTCAATAAATATATCAGAAAACGAGCTGTATCTTGAGAATGGATCAGGCTAGCGTTCTAAAGATGATGTCATTTATTTTCTAATGAACAATTACTTAAACAGACATATATTTAACATTATTAAATACTTTGATTCTTTAACGCTTTTTTTAAATATACATTTGTAAGTGGGGTATCTTACGAACATTTGATCATGTGTAAAATCAATAGAGTTTCAGTGCTCACCAATTTCAAGAATAGTGCCGATTTTTTTTTTAATTGATTCTTGATATATCGCTTCCACATACTCACAGAGATACGCACACAACACCTAAAAAGGGTCGATTCGAGTTGGAGAATGCTTAAAACGTGACCCTCAACCGAAAACTCCTCTTCGAAATTTTAACCCCGTCACAATACTTTCCGTTTACATTATACTGTGTATATACAGGTAAAGTAATAATCATTTCTTATGTAATTCATTATTGGCACTCATTCGGATAAATTTATCAAACCATTTACCTAAAATTTAAAAGAAGCAGTAAATATCTTTTAACAGGTTGACTTTGGCGATAAGTTTAGCGATATATCGCCAACATTGTAATTGAAAATTTGATATTTGAAAATTTTATCAAATTGACGAAAATGTCGCCAAATAGATAAAAATTGTGCTAAATTAACGAAAGTGACGTCAAAAATGATGAAAATTCAATACCTCGGAAAATGAAGTTCAATGTATTTGATAAATAATATTCTTAATTAGAAATATAGTGGTTTTCACTATTTATGGGACAGACACATTTTAATATGGAGTATAATGTATCGTAAATTATAAAGGGCTATACAGTAATTATGCTATGCTTCGATAAGGAGTCGTATAAAAACGGTTGTTTGCTATAAAAAATGTAAATTCATTCCATTGTGTAGGCAATGCCATGTGCTGTCAAAATCAGATTTTTTTTTCTAATTTATTTCATTGACTTATTTTAAACCAATTGCGTTCTTGAATGTCACTCCAGAAAAATATGAAATGACATAGAAAATGAAGAAAATGTTATTTAAATTATGCAGATAGTTAATTTGCTTCATAAATTTCCCTATTCATTTTTCTTTACAATCTGAATATAAGGCTTAAAATTAATTTAAAAATGCTATTAAAAAAAGCCATAATAACATTTCCTGAAGATCTTTTTCATTGAAAGTGATTAATTGGTTCAAAATCAAAATTTTATCTATTCTTTGGCTTAAATAAACATTTGAAACGTATATCGAAAATTTATTTGTCTTTTTAAATTAAGGGTTTTTTTTTTCATTTTTTCTGTGATAAAATTCGCGTCTTTTATACAAGTATTTAGGCCTTTCAATGACAAGAAAACTCAAACTCCTAAAAAACAAAGTTGCACTTCCTTGCAATATGTTTTATTTTGTTTAACAGTGAATGACGCTTAACGTCAAAATTCCGATATTTATCAAAAATACGGCTCAGGTTCTGCTGAGGGATCGATTCTATAAGTATGCAAACTTTCAGCCTTGTATGTCACAGGGGAACTTGTGGAGGGTCTATAGTGGCAGAAGGAGATACACTGTCACATTAGAAAAAATGCTTATATAGACACAGAGAAATTTGAGTTACAAATGACCAGAGGCTCAACTTCGTACTTTCGATCCCTTCTAAAAATTTTCAAGGAAAAATAATATACATAATACTAAGTAAAGAATATAATATACATTATACTATGTAAGAAAAATAATAAAAATTATACTATGTAAAGAAATAATATCCATTGCACTAAGTAAGGAAAATAATATACATTATATTAAGCAAGGAAAATAATATACATTATACTATGCAAGGAAATATATATTATACTATATAAGGCAAACAATATGCATTATATTATGTAAGGAAAATATACATTTTACTGTGTAAGGAATATGATATACATTATATTATGTAAGGTAAATAATATATATTCTATTATATAAGAAAATTAATATACTTTATACTATGTATGTAGGGGAAATAACATAAAAGTGCATTATTCTATGCATGTCGAAGAAATAACTGGCCCAGTTAGTCTAAAATATTTACCATAAATTTTGATAAATGTATATCCGATACATCACCTCTGAAATACTATTTTTTTTATTTTATACAAATGCTTCGAAAAAATACATAATAAATAGATTGAGTTCATAAAACAATAGCTAATCTAATTTTCTCTTAATAAAAATAATCTAATATCTTTATTGTTATCTCGTTTTTATTTCTCTTTCATTTTATTTTTTCTTTTCATTAAGTCTTTATCAATTACATTCAAGAATTTCAGAGCAAAGGAAAATAAAAACCAATTAAAACTACAAATGAAATCTTGAAATTATGCATGGAATTAATTATTTTTACAATCTTCAATTTTTGTTTCTATTTATGTCCCTCATATAAATTTTAGTTAAATTAAAGGAAATGTAGAAAGGTTTAATAAGGAAAATAATTTCTGCATATTTGATGCACATTATACCATCCAGGGAATATAATGTAGGGGAGACCAGGGTGGGTTGAAGCACCGGGTTAAAATGAGGGGTAAGAAGTCTATTTCCCACATGGGAGAACTGAGTCGGCTGGCAGTCTTTGGAACTTATCACTCGTACAATGTGCTCCATTCATTAAGACCGTGTTGATTACTATTCATCGTTAAAATATTTTTTTGAGAAACGTAGACAAATTGCGCATGCTGTTGTAATAATACGAAATTTTTGAACCAAGGAAAGTTGCATTTTAATTATTTAATTCATCAATTGCCGCACAATCAACTGAATACAGCGTGTTTTAAGTGCGTTTCTGTGTGAATCAACCTAGAAAAATTATAGCGGCTGCGGTCATGTTACAATATTTTTAAAAATTGCGTTTGGGATTCAACGGTTTTGTAGTGATTGGGTTTGTGAAACGTATAATATCCCCTTCTGTTGCGGTTGGAAAATACCGTGTCAGTTCCCACAGCGAAATAGAAACATATACCACTTGCAAGAAAGATGAGGAAGAGTATAATTTTTATATCATCTCCTGACAAGACCAAGTTAAACGGAACAGCAGAAAAAATTCTTAAAGCTAAACAAAAATAAGAAAGTAGAACAAAGCGAATTCGGTTAAGTAAAATAAAGGATAGCAATATGGTAAAAGAATGAAAAATGCAGACGTAAAAAGTGAAGAAAGTAGGAAAAATCGAACAAAATGAAGACACAGAATGTGTGCATTGTAATTAACAAAATAAACCTCAAATGAAAGTTGAATTTCATATATTGAGTAAAAAATGCGTCTATAATTCATATGACGGATCAGAAAGCGAAGATGGTGAATCTGTACATATTTGAAAGTTTCACTAATTATAAAGTAAAAATAAAATATTGGTGACCTATTCTGCTCCTCATGTGGAGTTGAATGGGAAAAAAATAAAATCTAAAATAGTTAACCTTTTGAATTTTTGATTATTTCATACCTAATGTAAGTTTAAATATCTTTGAATCACTTATTTTTTCTGTTTTCAGACTTTTTTCATCCATTACACCTTCAAAATTTGCTCCAAATGCTACGCAGCACACCAGTCTCTCTTACTTTGGAATACATTGAACTTTGGAATACATAGACTTTGGAATACATTGAACTCTTCAAACTTGTAAATTAAATTTTGACTAAACTTGCGATTTGGTGTTACCTTTAAGTGAAACATATGACTTTCTATCAACTCATCGCGAAGAGTTGTACTTTTTTCATTAAGTCTTATAGTCTGCACCCATTATTATATTTTTTATCTCAAAACATATGCTATATATCTCATAGCAATATGTTCCTTATTTTATCCTTCTTTACTTCGACCCAAACCGGCCAATCAACTCGAACGTGTAAGGTAATTTGGACATCCGGACCTAATTTAGACTGGGACCCAATGATGCCGACATCCACAGGGACCGTATCCTCCTTCCACTTCGACCAACCCCACATATTTAACGTGTTCGTAGTCCGGGTAGACGTGGGTCGTTTGGGCAGCGCCAGAAATTGAACTAGGGTCCTCCGGGTGCAATCCCCTTGCGTTTACCACTGGTCTATCCCACCATCATTGTTATCTGAATGACTATTGGTCAAACAAGACTACGAAACAACGAATATGCGATAAAAACTGCCTTCAAATATAACTAATTTCCATTTCGCCAACTTTACGTTTACGAAGAAAATAAGATTTTCATGTACGACTTTTACGACTGTCCAAAATCTCAAGTAAGGAATACTCTCTTTTATGAGAATAGATACATTTTAATGCTGACTGTTTGCTGCATGTAATGTCCCTTTTACTGTTTGATTGTTCAAAACATTGATATCACGTTCTATTTTAATGTCTCAATGATTCTTACCATATATTGCTATTTTTTGGATTATGTCTAATAAGAGTAGCATATACGACATTTCAACACCGCATCACCGATATCTCAAGCAGCATAAAACAATGAATAAAGTTTTATGCAAGTAAATAATAAAAACATTAATAATACTGCGGAACACACATTTTGGCACCTTAAAAGTTAGACCTATCATTGGATACAATTGGAGTGCTGATTTTTTAAATGGCATTATCTTTCCCTTATCAGCTATAGTTTTGCAGATACGGTATAGCCACTTTACATGCTGATTCTAGCGATCATTCGTCAAAATCCGGGATCATTAACCCCATTCTCTGCTATTTAATAATATAATTGCTAATAAAACAGCCATATATTACTGAATCAGTTTATTTTAACGCAATGTATATAAAATCATCAATTATTCAGCGGATAAAAAGCTTTTTTTATATAGGACTTTATAGAGTGAGATCTGACAAAAACAGTCCCTTTGAAACTTTCAGCAGTAATATGACATCATATGGGTATCTCACATTTCACCTTATTTCTCTTCCACAGTTTTCATGTTCCGGTGATATGTTTCACCTTGCTTATTACTTATATCATCAAGGTTTTGTAGGGAATGAACGAAATGGCTGTTTATATGATGGACCTTGATGCTTATATTACAGCCAGGATTACTAAAATGGAAATCAAGTCTTCTATTAGAGAAATTTTCTACCTTATATTTGATAAGAGAATGTTTGAAAACTATAACAAAGGAATATGACTTAATCTTGTTTATTTAATCTATGAAATGTACATATCTTATAAGCTGTCTATAGGGGAAGCATCGAATTCCCTGCTTTCATTTTTTCCGTGTTCGTTTAAAGGGATACATTTGACAAGTAATCAAATCACAAATCTTCTTTGTTCAAAGTTTTCAGATTGATTCTTCAGGTCTGGCTTGAAATGTAACGGTAGAAGCAACGAATCAAAATTAGTTACATTATAACGAGACCTAATTAATTTCTTATTAGAACACAACCAATATATTTAATCTCTGAATATAAAGTTAAACCTGTTTTATCGAACCAAATGTTCCGGTCATGACCATATGTAGTTCCTTAGTACAAGGACTTTTGTACTCAAAGGAGATATCTATATAGGAGTAAAATATCTTTCCATAGAGGTGGTCCCTGATTATATGTGTTATAACCATATTTAACCATATTAATTTTATTGAACTTAATTAGCCTTTGGCATCAGTAAGGATTCGTAGCAAACGTACTGATAATCCGAAGTTGATCGTGGTTATATTTAGCTATAACAGCAAAAATTCTTTCTCCCCTCATGGCCAGTATAAGTTATCCGGGAGAGCTATGTTCTTTTAACGTCACAACTGCAGTACGTAAATTGATACCTTTGCATTTAATAATTTATTCTTCCATCTATTGCAAGAGGCTTGACATAATTGCAATCGAAGTGTTAAAGAAACTCTTCTCCTCTGAATAATATTTGACCTGGTATGTAGTCCATTAGATCAGGTTTCACAGATCACAGAAGTCAAGCAGCATCGGGTGCGGTTAGTACTTGGGTGGGTGACCATCTGGGAACACCGCGCGCTGTTGGCACATTTCGGGTGCGGTAGCCCGGTGGTTTGCGCGCTGGATTTACACGCTGCCACATCTGCCGCCGTGTTCATGCGAAGTACGAGCACGTTAAACATGTGGGTCCGTAAGTCCTTCCAAGAGCTTGGTGGTAGGGGAAGGAGGGTACGGCCCCTGTGGATGCCTCCCCCACAGGATTCCGGTCTAAATTGGGTGGCACTTCCCGGCCGTCCAAGCAGTTACCTTACAACTTTCTGGTAAGTCGGACGTTCTGGGTCTCAACAACAACAACATGACTCTTAGAATGTGAACAAATGGAAAGCTGATACCGTATGGCACTAATTACTTATGGTCAACAAACGTGGGGAAAAGCACGTTTTCTTAAATTCAACTGGGCGATAGGGCGTCTGCCTGATGTTTGCATGTAGATAAATGTTTCGGGCGCTTTCTATTTTAAAGGGTTAATGAAACTAAAATTTAAAAATATCATGTCAATCTAGATTTTTATATAAAACCATATTATTTAAAATCACTTTTCTATATATTTCCTAATATTTCATTTCAGCTATAACAGGGATGCGATTAGCCAGATTGGATGTCCCCGCAGCTGTAATTATCGGAGAACCAGCCTGGCTTAATTGCACATATGACCTTGAGAAGGATGAGTTGTACTCCGTCAAGTGGTACAAGAACAACGTAGAATTTTATAGATTTTTACCCAGTGACAGACCGCCTGGACAAACGTATGATCTCCAAGGAGTTTATGTTGATGTAAGTTTCTTTCAAACAATATCTTCTGTTTGACCTTCATATTTGGAATTTTTATTTATATTCAGCTTTTATATAAATAAAAAAAATCATTTATCTTATACTAGAAAATGTACCTAGCATTGCATGGGATTTAATGCAGCTATTGATTGTAGTAAATTATTCAATTTTTCAAATGAATAGCCGCTTTTAAAATCAGAAATAAAATTAATTGTTGTGCAAACTGCGCATGAAAAAATAAACGGTAATATTAAAAAAATAAATAAATACTATCTCATATAATCTTCATTAGAACTTCGTTATTATTTTAGAACAGCACTCATAATAGTAATATAATGGAATAATAAACATTGAACGATATATTGTAACTTCGCAAAGTTAGAAAACCGATAAATAAAATCTATTTTGTGAGCTGTTTTTGTGTCTCGACAGATATCTGCCATTTTGATTTTATCGTCTGCCTGGAATAAACTGGTTCTGAAGTAGAAATTCCAAATTGTTTAAAATGGAAAATTGTTTGAAGTAAAACTACGAAATTAGTGTAATTTCAAATAATTATCCATGTTATTTTGTGCAATTAAAACGCAATTTAATGGATTGGGGAAGCGAAAATCATTTTGAGTTTGTAGCTAAAGTCATGTGCTATCCACATTCTATATTTTTAAAAGGATAATTCATTCTGATTCATCTTTAGCGTCAAAAGCTAAAAGGACAGAGGTGCCAAACGGTTAAATGCAGAAAATGAGCTACACAAATAAACATATTTATTCAGAAATTATCAAGAGCCACTTTCAAGATATTAGATGTTCTATTTTTCCGCAAGTGATATATATTTTGAACAGATTCATGAAAACGAATAACATTTAATACGAATTTTGTAATTTATATATATCATGAATCTATCGAATACCGGGGAACATAACTACAGGAAACAAGTTTTCGAAAATTGAAATAAATTATAAAACCATAAATATGCTATGTGTCGGTTCTGAAATATTAATTTTATATATAATTTATTTCCTTTTTATAACTAAATGGAATAATTTATAGAACTACTACTAGCACGGTTTATGAATTATTCAGGTTTTTTTTTTTTATCTTAAATGAAGAAAATGTTATTTTCAGTACATAAAATGTTTCAATGCTTTGTGATTACTTTTGATAAAGAATACACAAACCATGTTGCTTAGAAATTATCGTGAGCCATTCTTGTTGTATTTAAAAATTTACTTTTCCACAGTTGGAACGGTATCTTCTGAGACGATCAAGTGAATTATATGAAATTTGATAATTTTTAACACTTTACAACAAAGTTGAAAAGTGTTTATGACTTTGTTCATTCTGTCTGTGTGTTTGTCTGTCTGTCTGTCTGTCTGTCCGTTAGCACGATAACTGCCGTAAAAATGACTTAATCAAAATGAAATTTTAGTATGTTGTTCAGACAGTCTGTAGGACCTATGGGAATATAAATGAATAATGTCACCCAATTAGTTTTGGATTGAACCCGGGTTGAAAAAATGAAATACATTGAGCCCTATGGGACCTAATTCTTCAAACATTTTTTAAGCGGATTTAAAATTCACAAATTGCTTTGAAAATTTTAGGTAATATTCAAATTGTTCCATAAAATATACAAAAAAAAATTAGTGAAATATATTCAGTAGTTTTTTAAATAAAAATTAAATTAGTAATAACACCTCTTACATGAAGCGATTACGTGACCATGATATGAAAAGATCACGTGACCCACTTCAAAATGATATGTGGCATCCATCTTGTCTCAAAATCGTGATTTTTAAAGTTCTTTTTAATTCATTTTGTGTGTTGTATCTATCCTAAAACCACTTTATTTTTGCTTAAATTCGGTGCATCTACATACTGAAACAACGCAATTACAATATATTTGAGTTTAAATGCTCATCCAAATTTGATTATTTCTAAAACGAAGCCTATTTTTCACCTATGTAAGATGCAAACAACAAAATATGTAGAATGAGTTGTTGTAGAGTTGCTGCATTTCTTTAACACAAAATCATTTAGTTCATGGAGTCTGCATAGCTGATATGAATGAAATATTCATTGATTTTACAAAGAGAAGGACGATTTTTTTGATGAAGTTTTACGCATAAAGTTTAATTCCTTGCAGCTCCATGGTCTTAATTTTTAAATAAAATAAATTATTATACTATTGTGATGTGGGAAATTATTTATGAATGAAATGCTGCTTTTATTGAGAGATCCAGGCGTTTTATTTTTTCTATGAGGTCATTTGAATGAATTTCAGTCGTTTTCGATGAAGTTTTCAAATATAATAAATTTTCGTAGTATTATGATAATTCTAAAATTATTACCGAGGAATGTATGACATTTTAGAGATGTTTAAACCAGGCAATTTATATGTCAATGCCATCATTTGAATGAAGTTCATTTTTTTCGATGAAGGTTTAAGTTTTCAAATATAATAAATTAGTGTAGTATTGTGATAAGTTTCAAAATATTACCGAGGAATGTATTGCGTTTTAGATATGTTTAAATAAAATTGCATTAAAGTTGTAAAGTGTTTCATAATCAATGCATTAAGCATGATTGATCTTTCTTGTTTTATTTAATCGGTAATAGCACAAAAAGAACGATTCTTCAGCGAGTTCTGTTAAAAAGAAAGTTTTTGTAAAACCAATGTTACGCTGTTTTTTCCACAAAATAAAAAAAAAATAATCTTTTATCAAGCACATATATCGGCTACTTCAGATTTTTTCTATAAAATAAGAATATGTATTTCCAGAAAATGGCAAAGACAGCTGAATAATACTTGTAGTGAGAATATTCTTTTTTATTAGTAAACTAATCACACTATTCAAATATTCAAAGACACTTTGGAATGAATTCAAGGAACTCTAACTATTCAACTATTCTCCATACATCAAAAATACTAATATTCACACAAATATTCTACATTTATTATTCTAACTATAATTCTGTATGGCTTATTCTCTTCTTACTTAATAAAAGTGCAGACTCAAACACTTTTCAATATACGAGTATTTCAAAACGAAATATTTTCGTCATCTTGAATTTTCAGAATGAGAAATTATTTTGTTTGTAGGATTCAGAATCATTCGAATAGGGTTTTTTTTTTCAAAGGGGAAGGAGGGGCTGGGTTGAGTTATAAAAGTTCAATCGAACAAATTTAATTATAATACACTTGGTAGAAAGACAGATTACTTATATTAAATTGATATCCTCACATCCTGAATAAGGAAACTCAAGTTATATAATGCCCTGGTATATCGAAGATACTGATTTATTATATGCTGATAGTTGGATCTGTTCAAATATAAAAATACTGACTGATTTGATTGTAAGTTTGGATTCACTCATTTATATTGTTTACTACAACTTAGTGTGAGAAACTTACTTTGATTCTGATGTAAAATACTGATACTTCAATAGTCAGTCGTGTTGCTGAAAATAACCGTTGTTCAATAGTTATATTGGGCAGTAACAGCAGATTTGATAAAGTTGTAATCATGTTCCCGTATTTCTGACGTCGATAATTATGTTTTTATATTTATCGTGCTGTTTATAATGTTTCCAAATTTCAAACTTGCTGTTAAACGATAAGTAGGAAATAATTATGCTAAACTGCTAATTTAAGCAACCTGAAAATGGAAGGTGATTAATCTGTTTCCAAGTATCTGAACACCCCTGCATATCAATCAAATTGGCTACATACTCCAAAGGCACTTCTGAAACCCATTTCACTGAAGCATACTGTCTTGTGATCTTTATAATCATCCATTAAATGTAAGGTATGTTTCATTTTAAAGATATCGGTAACTTTCAACGTTGTATCATGGTAATACCGTTGAAAATTCAGCTGCCCAGATCAAAAGTAAGTATGTTTAAGTGAAGTTTAAGGAGCTAGTACAATTAAATTACAATCTGGTAAGCCTAATAAAAACGCAGATATGGACAATCCAGTACTGAACACACTTCAGACTGAAAATTCCGAGTTTTAATGGTCCATCAGACGCAAGATTTAATGATATAACTCTTGGAGTCTGCACTCTTGCAGTCTGCATTCTTACAGTATGCACTTCTTGCAGTCTGATTCTCTCGCCGTCTGTTTGGTGAGTCTGCGTTTGGAGAATGCTTAAAAAACGCAATCTGTCAGAATGAATTGTGTCCACCGTAATATCTGGTGGAGAAAACAGCATGATCTGGGGTTGTTTTCGTGGTTTTGTAATGGACTTCGTGTTATTGTGACTGAAAATCGTAACTCCTAAAGTTTATATTGAAGACAGTTCCGGGTTTCCAACTAAATAGCAAAAACCGTTTTTCCACCAAGATGTTTATGCTATTGTTTGCACAGCGAGGTTCTTGTAAGAATAATTTAATGAGATCGAGGTTGAATAACTCGCCTAGCCGGCACAGTATTTGGATCTCAGTGCCATCAGAAACACATGGAACGAGTTAAAACAACGATTGTTAGCCCAAAGTGTTTTGATAGATTAGCTCATTCAGCTTCCAAAATAGCTTGTTTCTTTTATTTTTGGTTTTAATCACAAATATTTTTACAATTATTTGTTGTTCATGTTTTGTTGTTGAAAGTGTTGTTCATGTTTTATGGTTGAAAGTGTTGTTCATGTTTTATGGTTGAAAGTGTTGTTCATGTTTTATGGTTGAAAGTGTTTTATGGTTGAAGTGGTTTATGGTTAAAAGTGTTGTTCATGTTTTATGCTTGAAGATGTTGTTCATGTTTTTAGTTGATGGTGTTGCTCATGTATCCTCAGAAATCGGTTAATGTTCTATTTTGCGAACAGGGCAGCCTGTCGTCATATTCGAATCGGTAGCTGGCGAGTGTAAATTATATGTGACGTGATAAAATCCAATTTTCAAGGGGTCTGTAGCTCAGTCCTAAGAAAACTGTACACTTTGTTATTTTTGGTCATATTACAGAAAAAAGATAAAGAACTACAATTAGTGCTGTAGTCCCTAACAATAGTTTTAAAAGGTGCTTTTTAAAGGTACATTTCACCTGTTTCAGTTTTGTTTCAATATTGACGAATCTACAACCTTAACTACTCCACTGATTTTAATAAGTTTTATTCATTTTTTGTGTTCTGGTCCGAGATACAAGTTTTCCTTTTCTTAATTTGAAGATAAATTTGATTTAAGATTTCAAAAATTGAAAAAGCATGATTTTAGCATTGGAGCCATTTTCTTTAGAGTTGACAGACCTACAGCTTAAAGTACTGCATCCATTTTAATCGATTATTACTGAATTTGTGTATTCTTGATGAAGGTATATGCTATTTTTTTTTCTAAAAACTTCAAGATAGAGTTGATTTAAAATGTAAAAATTGATGAAACATGGATAAATTGTGCTCAGCAATGAAGCAAAATTTGCAATACCTGTTAAATCATAAGCAGAATCATGTTGATATATTTTTACAAAACGTATTGAAATTTCCCCCAAACACCACTTCATGGAAAAAATATTTTCCGAAAAGTATAAAAAACAGGAACCCTTTCTAAAAACGTTACATTATCTCAAAATGTTATGCGGCAATTTTCCAAAGAAATTACAAAAGTAATTCCAAAGAATTTCTAGAAAAATTTCGTCAATTTTCAGATCTATAATACCTTGCTGAAGAATCCAAACCTTCCTTCAAATCACAAGTAGATCTTTTCAATCATAGTCAATTACAAAACTAATTACGACTAACAAGGACTACGCATGATTACATGGTGTGTTTAAATCCTTCAGCAGGATGTCATAGACCTGCAAATACAGCTCCGATTCTTTGGAAACTTGGCGCGAAACATTTTAAGATTTCATAACTTTCCTGAAATAAGGCTTCTGTTTTTTGTACTTGGCGGATTAATTTATTTTACCATGAAGTGGTGTTTTTGTGAGATGTATTTTATCACAGAGAGTAAATTGCAGTATTATTACACGATAGAGTGTTCTGCATCTTTTTGCTGTTTTTTCTAATTACTGGGATTTTTTTAATTTTTCTACTTTTCGTTTTACAAGTATTGCTATAGGGTACAAATATCTATTGACAAATCTACTTGTCATTTCTAAAATGTCTTCGTGTGATAACAAAGGAGAGTTCGTTTTGTCTTCCTAAACAGGTTGATACCTTCACTATTTTTTGTTTCAAGCTGTGTTCTTAAAGAAGGTTTTAATTTTTAGCTTTTTAAATATATTGATGCAGAATACGTAAATAAATGATTTCTTTTTTATCTTTGCAGCTCGCTCAGTCCGCGCTGGGCCATGTGTACCTAACAAGGACGGATCTAAATACAGAAGGTGTATACAGATGTGAGATATCAGCAGAAGCGCCGTCTTTTCAAACAGTCAGAGAAGAAAAGGAAGTGCGAGTTTACGGTGAGTGACATTCGCATGTTTATACATTCACCAGAAATAATATTTCAAGAAATTAACTTTTTTTTTTCTGGTTATTAATAGGCAAAGCGTAATAAACAAATATGTTTTTTTTCTACTATTTGAGTGACTGTAGGTGTTTGAAAGCATTTCTTGATAGTGGAAATGTATTAAAGTTATTTTGATAGGTTCATTTGAGATTATTTTAATATAGTGCATACTATATTGATTTCGATATTTTAGTATTATATTTTGAATTCACTCAAAATGATTTCGCCTCCATCGGACTGAAACCGCCGACGATATCTGTTCTATATTCTGAAATAAGAGAGTCTCAAATTTTCTTCTTGAAAAAAAGTTTAACTCCATATTTTACTTCCGATTTTTTCAAACTCCATTAAACCTTTTCAAACTCGATGGACTAAAAAACTTTAGTTCCTTCATGTATTGTAATGAAATTCCTCGTTACAGATAACGTTTAAAAAATTCAAACTAAGGAATGGAATTAGTATGCATCATAGTTATTGGAACCTGTTAACATTAAGTTCAGCAATTTAGTTTGATTGCCAGGCATGTGTTTTTGTACGTTCAGTTCTGATAATTCGGAAAAAGTCATGAGAGATCCGATTAATGTGAGTCAAAGTTACTAATTTCTGCTACTTTTACACTGACAGTCCGACTTACCCGAAGGTGTAATGTATTTGTTTAGACGGGAAGGAAGTGCAAACTAATTTAGACAGGACCCCAGAGGGGACACCATACATAGGGACCGTATCTTCCGTCTCCAACAACTTCTCGGGAAGACTTTCGAGCCCACATATTTAACATGCTCATATTCAGAGTGAACACGGAAACATTTGCGCAGAGCCAGGAATTGAACTCTGGTCTTTTGAGTGCAATCCTTGTGCGCTAAACACTGGGCTTCCCCACCCCCAAATTACTACTTTTAAAATATGATTGGAACCAGCGCCAATTTTTGTTTTATATTTTGAGTCTGAACTTTTCTTCTGAAAAGGAATTTAACACCATATTTAGCTTTCGATTTTTTCAAACTCCATCAAAAGTGAAATAAAAAGCATTTATTTTCTAATGTATTGTAATGAACTTCATCGTTACAGATAACGGTTTAAAAATGCAGATTAAAGAACAAAATTACAATATGTTTCACAGTTATGGAAATCTGATAAAATTAAGTCCAACAATTTGGTTTATGATCACGGGGAATATGTTTTTTGTACGTTCGGTTCTGATGATTAAAGAAAAGTCATCAAAGTTTCGATTAATGCGAGTTAAAATTACTACTTTCAAAATCTGGCAATGAGTTCTAGTACAATAATGAATACGTGCATATTGTATCATTTATCATGGTATGGAAAAATAATTATGTATTCCGATACTCATTTGAATCATCATTTTCAAGACAAATAATTAAAATAATGTATTTGCTAATTTGAAAATAGCAATTTTAAATGACCTTTGATTGAGAAGTAAATGTCACCGTCTAATGGCGTTTAATATTGTTACAGAAAACATATTTTAACTCAAATTAAATTTTCTAATTCAATATAAGGTGAATGTATCAGATTCAATATAAGTTGAATGTATCAGAATGTATCAGGCATTATGTATTAAAAAATCAATCAGTATAATGTGTTTTTTCTAGTAAAATTTATTTAATCAAACTTCTTGGGTCGTTTTTTAGAATTATTTTACTCTTATTGTAGATATAAATATATCATTCATAATGGCTTAAGATATCAATCATTGCATTAGAGGTATTATTACTCTAGCTGTACCCACAGAGAACATCTGCGGTTTAATGTATTTTAATGTAATGCTCATCTGTAGGTAACTCAGTGTCCGTTGGCTATCTGTTAGTAACCCAATCTCTACTGTGTGAGTTTCCATTCAACATTTTCGAACATTGATATCCCAAAGTATTTAGTGCTTCTTCTTTGAACCAAACCGTATGACCTGCCCAAAAGTGTAAGGTATCTGTGTGTATCTGTGTGCATCCTAAAGGACCGAACTCTCCTTCTCCTACCACCAACATCTCGGAAGGATTTGCGGACCCCCATATTTAACATGCATGTACTCCGCGCGAAGATGTGAACAGTTTGGGCAGAGCATAGAATCATAACTCGGATTGTCTGATTGCAATCACCGCGCGCTACCCACTGGTCTGTCCCACCCCTAAATTACTACTTTCAAAATCTGGCTGGAACCACAGCAAAATTTCTTCTATATTCTAAAACAATAGTCTAAACTTTTCTTCTGAAAAGAAAGTTAACGAAATTTTACTTTCGATCATTTCAAACTCCATCAAAAGTGGAATAAAAAGCATTACTTTTCTCATGTATTGTAATGAACTTCATCGTTCCAGATAACGATTTAAAAATGCAAATTAAAGAACAAAATTGCAGTATGTATCAGAGTTATGGAAACCTGATAAAATTAAGTGCAACAATTTGGTTTATGATCGCGGGGAATATGTTTTTTGTACATTCGGTTCTGATGATTAGGGAAAAGTCATCAGAGTTTCGATTAATTCGAGTTAAAATTACTACTTCCAAAATTTGGCAATGAGTTCTAGTACAATAATGAATGTGTGCCTATTGTACCATTTATCATAGTATGGAAAAATAATTATGTAGTCCGATGCTCATTCGAATCAACATTTTCAAAACAAATAATGAAAATAATGTATTTGCTAGTTTGAAAATAGCAACTGTAAATTACCTTAGATTAAGAAGTAAATGTCGTCGTCTAATGGCGTTTGTTATTGTCACAGAAAATGTATTTCAACTCATACTGAAATCTGTAACTCAATATGAGGTTAATGTATCAGGTAATTTACAGGTAATATGTATTAAAAATCAATCGGTGCAATTTGTTCTTTCCTCTAAAATATTGCTACCCCGTATCGTTTAAAATCGTGGGTGTCCGCTCTGGATAAAATAATGCTTACAAATTTCTGGATAACTAACACGTTTATTTTCAAGCACAGCGTAAACAGGAACATTATACAGTAAAACAACACTTCAATGTTTACTCCACTAATTTGACAAAATAACTGATACGATTTTTGAAACATTGACTAAAATAATTTCACAAAACAGTCCTATTATTCTCAAAACATTGACGAAAATCACAATTCAATGTAGCTCGTATAACGTAAACTGCATTCCAACTGAGTGATGGCTCCTTTTATAGTCTCTTCATAGAAACTTCTGGAATGCCCCGTATCTCATAGAATATTTGTTATTTCGCGATCTTTCTCGAATCTTTGAAAAGTCGCCAAATTTGCGATAAGTCACCAAACCTGGTAATCATTCCTCCACCTTTGAAATTCTAGAAACCCTACGTTCACGTCATAAGAAATACTTTACTTTTCGCTCTGATCATATATATATATATATATATATATATATATATATATATATATATATATATATATATATATATATATATATATATATATATACTGCTGGCCATACAAAATGCAACACCATGAAGGAAGCATCCAATAAGCATGAAATTTGCACCATACGTATAGGAAACACCTCGATAGGAAATTGCACCTCGATAGGAAATACAAATGATTAGAATTTTATAGCTCCTATGCAAATCATGTGCGCCAGTAGCGCCATAACTCTTGCATTATCCATCGCAATACCGGTCCTTCACCTGGCGTTATGGTCTGCGTAGCATTGGATTTTACTCCCACACCCCCCTAATACGCATTTCCGGTACACTCAACAGCCACCGCTGCATTTCTGAAGTTTTGGAGCCTGTTGTTGGAACCTTACCTTCAAGGCTTGCCTGCGGCCAATTTTCAACAAGACAAAGCGAGGTCACACGTGGCACATATCGTTCAGCATTTCTTCAGTGCTCACCAAGTTCCACTGCTCCCTTGGCCCGCCCGTTATCCAGATCTGTCGCCCATTGAACACGTCTGATCGATGATTGGCAAACGACTGGGCCAGCAAACACCACCAACTGCTACGACAGCTGGAGTTTGGCAACGTGTGGAAGCAGTATGGACTGACATACCCCAAGAACACATCCAAAGTCTCTTTCTTTCAGTGCCTTACTTTATGTTCTTTGTACAATAAATTTGGCTTTGATATCTCTTGTCTTTTATGGTGTTGTAGCAAGTCGAGAAATTGCAGAAGAGTTTGGCATTCATCATACAACTGTTGGAGATCACATTAAATCTCTTGGGTTTGTGTTAAAGCAAAGTTTTTGGGTTCCACATGAATTAACGGAAAATAATTTGTCTGATCGTGTAAGAATGTGTTCATCACATCTGATTAGACACAATGTGGAGCCGTTTTTGGACAGGCTGGTTACTGGAGATGAAAAGTGGATTCTTTACGAGAATATTAAGAGAAAAAAATCTTACTGCAAACCATGAACATCATCAGCAACAGTTCCAAAACCAAGTATCCATCAACGAAAAGTACTGCTTTGTTTGTGGTGGAACAGGAAGGTACAGTGTACTACGAGTTGCTGAAACAGGGGAAAACCATCAACGCGGATCTGTACTGCAATCAGCTGGATAAATTGAATGCAGCTATCAAAGAAAAAAGGCCAGAAAAGGAATAGTGTTCCACCACGATAATGCTCGCCCGCATACTGCAATGGTGACACAACAATAACTGAATGCGTTAGGATGGGAAGTCCTTAGTCACCCACCGTATTCACCTGACATTGTACCATCTGATTATTACCTGTTCATATCTCTGCAAAATTATCTAACGGGAAAAAATTCACGTCTTTTGAAATTGTTTCTAAGGCAGTTACTGACTATTTTAACTCCAAGGATGAGAACTTCTACAAAACAGGAATTCACAAGTTACCTGAAAGATGGCAACAGGTTGTAACAAATAACGGAGCATATATAATTGATTAATATTAAACACATATTTTTATAAATGAATTCAAATATTTTCTTTAAAATACGACAGAACTTTCCCTCCAACCCAATATGTATATATATATATATATATATATATATATATATATATATATATATATATATATATATATATATATATATATATATATATATATATATATATATATATGTATATATATATATATATATATATATATATATATATATATATATATATATATATATATATAAATATATATATATATATATATATATATATATATATATATATATATATATATATATATATATATATATATATATATATATATATATATATATAAATATATATATATATATATATATATATATATATATATATATATATAGGCAACGTAATGTGTGGAAGGCAACGTAATGTGGTTACACAATGGCGATAAGGGGTACGTACTGACCTCCGGAGTGATAATCAAAATTATCACAAGACCTTTTATAAAGGAAAGTTATATTAAAAAGTATTGGTTCAAGCCTCAGAGACAGCTAAGTTCATGTCTATGCTTCCTCTTTATAACATCAAAATAATCATATTCAGCAATTTATTTAGCAGATATATATATATATATATATATATATATATATATATATATATATATATATATATATATATATATATATATATATATATATATATATATATATGTATGTATATGTATATGTATATGTATATATATATATATATATATATATATATATATATATATATATATATATATATTATATATATATATATATATATATTGCATTTCATAATGGCCTAAAATGATCAAACATGACATACGTGAAATCATATTATTATTATTATTATTACAAGCTGTACCAACGCAGAGCCCAATCTCTAGCGTGTGATCTCTATTAGACTTTTTTTAACATTAATATTCCAAAGTATTTAGTTCTGTTTGTCTTACAATCAGCATCAGAATAAATTAATAGTTTTGGCACTCCTAATAACCACATTACACATGTAATTTAATTATTGTACGATTCTCTAGCAAAACATAAAGTATATACTTATTTAAATTATATAAATTCGAGTTCAAATAATATATGGATTTTGCAGTGTAAAAATGCAGTAAATATGATAAAAACTTGCTCATAAAATACTCATGATTAAATAACTATTTTGAAGTCATTATGTTTCACATTGTTGAGAATTGCCATTATAATTTTCATTGCCGGATGAAAATAATCAATAATTATGAAACAAAACAATCAATAAATATTTGAGATATAAATTTTGATAAAAATTTAAACCGTGTTGATATTTTCGCTTTACCTTAATAATTTACACAACGTAATTAATGATAAACTCGCTGCCGGCAACTGAAATGGCAAACGATAATTAGGTCATTTTTTTGCGCAAAGTACCTACGTACCTAAGTGAAAAAGATATATAGATTATCATTATGACTACTATTATCATTATTATTAGCTTTGTTGGTGCTGCTATTATATGCTATTAAATTTTAAATTTTCATAATTATAATTAATAAAAATTATAATGTTGTTGATAAATATTTTTTAAGATCAATATTTTTATTGCACCTGAAAGCCTTGTAGGCATCATTAAAACCAGTATTCACTTACAAATACGTGATGGTGCTAATGCAATTTATTCTATGTATACACATGTAGCGCCCATATATGGTGCATATACTAAAACTGCAGAGAAATCTATTGAAAGTGACTTACTCAAGACGTATATAAACGTGCTAGGAGCAAAATTTTATGCAGACAGAATTTTATTCGATGTTCCCTGAGTTGAAAAATTTCAAACAATTTCAAATCAAAAACGAAAGGGCACTTTCTCATATCGGTTAAAAGATCCAACAATCTGGTTAAAAAAATTTGTCTAAGATATAATTTTTCTCGGACTTTGGCGTAAATACCTTTCAATTATTTCTCCTCTCGCCTTTTTCGTTCTTCGTGTTCTGTGTTTCATCTCTATTTTCCTTGTTATTTCTCTTTTGTCACACTAGATGGAGCTGCAACAAACGCTAGTGTCATTCGAATGGTCTGGATTTGCAACACTAGATTGAGCCACCATCATAAATATTAGATTTTAGCGTATTTTCTTAAACTTGGCAGTTAATATCTCTCGACGTTTACAAATAGCTTTCTCTGCATAAGCGTGAATAAAAGTATTCCCAAAACTGTTATTTAATTATTTCATTTGCTCAGCATTTTACAGTGTATTTTCTGTATATGTTATTAGATCGAAAATTCATGTCTTGTATCTGTAATAAACTACTTTACCTCTGATATTAAAAATAAAATGTTTTAAACCCGTCGATATCAAGGGTTTTTTTTATTACGATATATCAGATATAGTACAATTTACTTATTGCAATTTTCGAAGTTCATGTGATTTACCAGGTGAACAGCCAAATGAATAACATAGAATGGTATAATATATCCTTTCATGTGAAACTGTTACTCGAATATTCTCGTCGCAAATTATTTCATCTTAATTATTCAGAATTATTTCATCAAAATTATTCCGAGCCGACTCATTCGTGTTATTTCGAATTATTTAAACATCGTATCATGGTCCGCCTGCAAAGGTTAATTAACTATACTATCATAAACTTTGTATTTATGTAGGCCTGTATACCTTTCAAAGTCGAACATACTTTCAAATTACTGTCTTTAAAATGATTAAGGCACATAAATATACAGAACAGTCCAACAGTTATACTGGACAAAATCTCGTATGTTAGTATTTAGTTGAATGGAATTTTAAAACATATGCCTGATTAAAGCACGAAACGGAAAGGATGTACACTTTCTAAATCAGTTTCAATTCCCCCAGTTTGAATCTAAATTCCCGGTAAATGTGAAATCACCATGCAAACACGACATAAAAAAAATTAAATGTACAGGAAATGTAAAATAGATGTGGCTTCAAATGTTTCCGTGGAATTCTTTCTTTGGGAGACAGTGTATGCGCAGAGTGCTTATAACCTGAAAAAGATGATATGCCAGGCATCAACCATTTTAACCGTTCGCTGGCTTAAAAAATTATAATTATTGAACGAACGGCTTCAGAAAAATTTTTTTTTAGGATAGTGTGTAATAATTAAAGGAACTGATGTCAAGTTATAAATATCGGATTTCATATCAATTTTTTGTTATAGGTATCAATATGAATATCGCTGAGGTTTAGAACACATGAAAAGTGTATATATATATATATATATATATATATATATATAATTTTCAATTCGCAAAAATTATATTAAACATTGTATGGATTCCGTTCAAAATTTGTTTGAAAGATAAACTTTTGATCTTTGCGGTTGTGATAAAATTTCTGTCTTTATGAAACCGATGTCTGTGAAAATTGCTTAATATCGTGCTAAATCGTGCTCCCATATGTAGTAACTAAATTCGAATTCGAATTTAAATCTCACCGAGGCACATTTTCCTCTGTCCTCTGTCTGTGGACCAAATTTCATGACCATATGCGACGTTTATATTTTTCGCTTCAGATGACACGAACAAGCATACATACAGACATATTCTTTTATTATTTAACATATATTTCCGAATAAAAGTCTAAAAATAAAACATTTATGAGATAAACATATTCAATATTCGCATTTATCTGAAATCATTTATAGCACATAGAACGATGATTATTATTCTAAGAACATTGACATTACTATTACAGAAATGAAAACATTTAGAAACAATTATTAAAAGTAACTTAAAAACATGTTGCTTGTTGTGTGCAAGTGTGCAGGCATAGAATGGATTTTCGGATATTTTTCCGTCAATGTGTAAAATGTCGAAAATCCGAGCTATTTCTTTTCCGTGGCGACATGGTAATTGTGCAAACATTTGGACTTCATGTCAACGAAGAAATTCTGCAGGACCTAGGATGATTTTTGAACTACCGTTTTTCTCCCCTCGAGAATCTGGCTGCGTTAGGTTCTGTCCCGTGTTCGATACTGTAAGTAAAGATTCAGTCTTCTTAGTCACCAAGAAGTTTCGGGGAAATCTGAAAAGAGAAATGCCAATTAGACAGTAATTACATAGACTAATATTGAAACATGTCAAATGCAGGGAAATTAACACACTTCAGCGATAGGCTCTAACATCTTCACTTTCTCAGTACTGCGAAAGTATTGTTTTCTCGAAAATTTTCAATTTCCAGATTTTGATGATAATATATGTTTTAGGACTTCTGAATACGTTTTGACTATGTTTAGAGTGCCTGTCCGTCTATGGTTGATTTCTTGAGTACATTATAGCTATCACAAATGTTAATAGATTTTTTACGAAACTTTATATGAGGCTTTGTTAAACCAAAATCTAAAATTGGAATTTTTAAAATTCGAGTGAAAACATTGATATTTATTTAAAAATTTATAATTTTTAACATGGCAGCACAGGACATCATGCATACAATGGATTACTTTGACTCAGTCACCACAGAACGTTATAGTCCTGTGTTTGTCATTGTAGCGGAAAATAGCGGCGATATCATTTTTGGTCTTCGTGCCGGCGATAACCTTCCTTTGGGAAGGCAGAGTTACCCCCGGTGGTATATTACCAATTTTGGTATCAATCGAATGATTTTTTTAAGACATTTAAAATGAACGGCAACATTCTAAATTGGTGATCATTTTGACTAAAAATATAGATAAAAAATTACAGAGGAGTTACAGAGAAATTGATTCTTATATGAGAAAATCGAGTTCAGCTACACTCCAGTAAATTTTAATATATGCCATTTGTTTAACAATTTATGGTGTTTAGCGTCAAAGGTAGATAGTTCAATTGAAGATTGGTGAAGCTATGACTTATATTTGCCATCTGACTTATCATCAAGATGGTGTTTTTGATGGCCCTGGTGAGAGCTTCGGGAGGATTTTAAGATATCACTCCTCCATGCATGCACACACAGATTTTACACTCCAGAAGAAACATCGAAAATCCGGTTCGGATAAGTACAGTCCAGTGACCCCATGCAATAAGTATGGAAGGATTCAGCCTTCTAAGACACCAGACGGCGACTTGAGGGTACGGAAATTCATTTATAAAAGGGCCCATCATCTCCGTCCCGAGAGTTATGATATAAAGTTCGTCTGCGTTAGGTCCTGTCCGGCGGTCGGTAATATAAGTGAGCAAAAATTTAGAGCACTCAGTCCAGAGGATATGAAAATACTTTTCGTAAATCCTCCTAGGTGTAGGGGGTGGGGGCTAAATAGAAAATCTTGTTAATGCTCCTAGGTCGTTACTATGCATGTGCACAGATTCGGAATTCTTAGTCACTAGGGTGACTTCTGCACGATCTGAAAATAATTTTCGTGATTCATCACTTATTTTGCCAGCATAAGTGAAATCCTGGCTTCTGGGTCATCCGGGGGAATCGGTGGGGGGTGAGAGGGCAAAAGCATATGAAATACTTTCACAAGCTAGACAATTATATATTAGGAGTATAGATTTAATCTGGATTATATATATTTCCATTGCTACAGACTACACCCAATATAAATAAAATATTAAGTATACCCAAAATTAAAAACCTGGCATGGGTAGTACATAACTTTTCCTGAAGTCTCATATTCATGTTCTCTTTATTTCTTCAATAATTCATTAAATTGAGTTTAATTGCACAAAATAATAGCCATGATTAATTTTCATTACACTGAATTTGCACTTTTATTTCAATTTTCGTCTTTATTTGGTAACTGGACTTATTTTTGAAGGTGCTGTAGCGGAATGTTTTTACAAAATGTAAATGTCTTGAGACGGGCTAGTCCTAATGTAATGGGGTTGGCCTTATTCTTCTTGCACCAAAAATTACTTATAATATAAGAACTTAATGGATATGTTTGAGCATACGTAGCCCTTTATTTTTAGATTTAACGATTTGTGAGGGCCATGTCGCAAAACAAGGCAGGTTCCCTTTTACCGAATCGTACCAAAACCGAATCGTACAGACAATTTTTGCGGGCCATTTAACAGAAAAAAGCAGTTTTTCCGGAATCGTACCAAAATCTAATCAGTCTCAAGGTCACCCAAAAAGGACTTACCTACCAACTTTTATGAAATCCAGTCAAATAGTTTTTCAGTAAGTGTGGATACAAAATCTGCACAGACAGACACGCTGACACACTCCCAGATGAAACGCTAAAAAAAGTTATTTCGTATTCTAGAGGTCTCGAAACGTGTAGATCCATCGAAAACTCATGTTGTGATTTTCGGAACGATTCCTATACTTTCTCTATACTTTACCATGTATTGCATTGAAAATCCTATGATATGGGCAGCACATGACTTTCGCTACAGACTCATATTCAAGTTATCTTTATTTCTTCAATAATTCATTAATGCATAAAATAACAGCCATAATTACATTAACTTACACTGAATATTCAATTTTAATTCAATTTTTGTTTTCATTTGGTAACTGGACTTATTTTCAAAGATGGAGTAGAGAAAATGCGAAAAAATTGAAATGCACTATTTTGTAAAAAAAAAAAAAACGAAGCACCCCTAAAAATAATCCGATCATTTTGAAATTTCGCATGCAAATTCCTTTATACCACCTATACAAATAATTAAATTTGCAAGGCCAATGAGTGTTAACTTCGGCCATAGCGCGTATTTCTATTGCTCAACTAGCATCCTATAAAGCAGGTTAAAAAATGTGGACGGTTCATCTTTGCTCGTTATGGGAGTTCCAGTTTCGTGGAGACACACAACTAATAATGCCGTTACGATGTTGCCGAAAACATTATAAGCAATTAGATGAGTTCGAACGTGGCGTATAGTCGGGATGCTTGAATCTGGCTGGTCATACTAAGCTGCCACCTGCACTGAACGGACATTGCTGTGAAAAGGTGCTAGCAGCAATGGTTGCTGCAAGGAACTCATCGATGTAATGAACGCTCTGGAAGGCCAATGTGCATAAGTGCGAGGCAAGATCGGATGATTGTGTGACAGGCCCGAACTGGCCTAACGGCGCCATTGTCCACCATCCAACGTGCTACTGTCTTTTCCATACCATCCGCGGTACATTCCACCATCTCACGGAGCTTGGCTGAGGTGGGGTTACGCTCAAGGCGGCATTTAAGACGCCTGCCCATAACCCCACAACATCAACAGAATCGTTTGGAGTGGTGTCGTAGCCAAGCATCATGGCTGCCAAAAGACTGGCATCTCATAGTGTTCAGCGATGAAGCACGCTTCAGTCTTTCAACAGATGACCATCGGTTGATGTATGCCTGGTAGAATGTATCGCTGGATGACATTAGGAAACTTTATCACTCCATACCTAGACGTATACAAGGTGGGGGGCCAAGGTGGGGGGTGACTGCCAAGGTGGGGGGTCACCAATTACTGATTTGAAAATTCAATGTGCAATTGCTAACCATTGATTGGTCCTGCGGCCATGATATTGTAATCATATCATTACCTGTGTATGATCTGTACGATATTTAATTTCTATAAAAACAGTAAGTTTCTTCATGGTGCTTCGTTTTTTTTGTTTCTTTTTGCAAAAGAGTGTATCTCGATAACAGCTAGACCTAGAGTTTTTGTCTTTTCTTTTTGTCGTCAAAAATTACTTGTAAAAGAATAATTTAATTGGTATATTTGAGATTACGTAGACTTTTATGTTTAGATTTGACGATTTTTGCTTGGCATTTCGTGAAAAAGGGCAGATTCTTTTCTTCTGAATCTTACCCAAATCTAATCCGCTGTAGGTTAACCTACAAGCGACTTATCTACCGAATTTTGCGTAATTTGTTGTATTAATTTTTCAGCTAGAATGTATACAGGTAATTTTTGCTGGCCATTTCTTTTATACCGAATCGTACCAAAATCTAATCAGCACTAGGGTCATACACGAGTGACTTACCTACCAAATTTTATGAAATGTGGTCCATTAATTTTTTAGTTAGGACCGATTCATAAATTACACAAAAGACTGACACACACACATACAGACGTTACGTTAAAAATAGTGTTTTCGTGTTCTAGAGATCCCAAAACGTGTACATGTATCGAAAATTAGAGTTGCGATTTTTGGCATGATTCCAATACTTTATAAATTACCATGTATTGCAGGGAAAGTAAAAAGTGAATAAAATCATTTAATAAATGATAAAAAGGAAATTTAAATGTCATGTGATAATATAAAGAAATACCAATTCAATCGTTTTGCATTCCCGTTTACTTGAAATTCAAATAACTAAATTTGTTGGTCTGGGAATTATATTATTCCAAAGATAAACAAGTATTTCTCAAAAGTTTGAATTCAATTGAATTTGATTGCATTTCTTTCTGTTATCAAAAATATCTGAAGTGACAAACAGTTTTCAATTTCCATATTTAAGTTTCAGGATGTTGTGATCAATTGCCAATAAAAGTCAATCATAACTTTTTTCCTCCAACAAAGAGATTTTCGAATTCAAATTTGTTTGCAGAACTTATTTTGGAAATGTTTTGTTAGAACTTTGATTTGGAATTACAGAAATAGTCCACTGAAGTCGGAAGAAAAGTAGAATTATATTGTCGAATGCGCAATGTTCATTTTGAAGAATAGTCTAAGGCTGTCTTGCAGAAAAATTTTTTTCAATGTGCATAATATCTATGGTTGGTGTATCCTGTTAAAATCGAAAAGTTACTAAAAGTGTAAAAACACATTTTGAGTGTTTATATCTCTAAATCTAACAAATACAAATATAAACATTTTATGTCTGTTTTGCCAGAAATAGTGCATCATTTATACATATACAAAAATAATTTAATTCTTTTATTATTTGTGACTGTTTTTACTTGAAATATAAAACAGTTTTTGTACTAGCTCGTTTCTCCTACACTAAAAAATGTTTTATAACCTTTGTTTATGTAACCTTTTGCCAGCTACTTTGTTGATAATTTCGGCAAACTGTAGGAAAAGCCACAATTGCAGCTGTTCAAGAAAATCCCAGCTTCATTTCTGAAATATTCAGCTAATTATTATTTGCTGAAGCGTTAATTTGCATATATATATATTTACACTCTAAAACAAAGAAATCGACGCCCCAAGAAAGAATTATACAATTGAGACAAAATTCGGTACGTATAATGTGGATGTACAGAAAAAAATTGATTAGAATTTCCGAACAAGTGGATGATTTATTGCACTGAAAGATCGAAACACTGCCAGCTTCATTTCTGAAAAATTCAGCTAATTGTCATCTTCTGAAACGTTATTTTGCATATATATATATATATATATACACTCTAAAACAAAGAAATCGACGCCGCAAGAAAGAATTATCCAAATGAGACAAAATTCGGTACGTGTAATGTGGATGTACAGAAAAAAAATGATTAGAATTTCCGAACAAGTGGATGATTTATTGCACTGAAAGATCACACAAAGTGAGCACGTCAGTATGGCGTTGGTCCAACTCTGGCTTTGATGTAAGCTGTTACACGACGAGGCATTGATGCATAAAATTGTTGGATGGTGTTCTGAAGGACGTCGTTCCAAATGGCCTACAATTGACAAGCTAATTCGCCTACATTCTGGGATGGTCGCAGGCGATGCCCCATCTCATCCCAAATGTGCTCAATAGGCGAGAGATCTGGGGATCTGGCTGTCCAAGGAAGTGTTGAAGGTCCAGATCACTCGGCTGGCCCTAGGGCTTACAGCAGGTATCAGAGTGGCCTGGAGGGGGTCAAGGAATTGTGTCGTAAGCACGCAGACAATCAAGAGAGAGGAGTGACGTGTATGGTCTGGTATTATCTTGCTGAAAAGTTATCCCAAGGTGTCGAGAAATGAGTGGCAATACAACGGGTCGTAGAATGTCGGAAACGTACCATGTTATGTGTTAGTGCCACGGAGGAAGGAAACTCGAAACACTGCCTAAATTTTATATGGGGCTATCTACAAAATTTCATGAAAATCGGCTCCTCCGTTCTCCCGTGATGTTGAGACAAACGTACAGACAGACTGACAGATTTTCAATTTTACTTACATAGATTATCATAACTATGAAGAACCTTAATCCCCATTCTGGACAGCTGATTCCCCTGAAACTTTCAGTAACATACTTGAAAATGTTTTATAGTGGAAAACCCAGACCGTCCGACTCATCTAAAGGACTTGAGAAACTATTTGGACGGCCGGGAAGAAATGTTTTATAGTGTAATTCCACTCGAAATGTTCTCTAAACTGTAAAAGATGTATATAAAGAGTAGACAACAATAATTCTCAGTAGGAATTTGAGCTTCTAGGTTACTAATTTATTTTAGATTACTAATTTGTGTTTTGAGCAATATTTTTTTCTTGAGAAGGACAATTAAATAGATTTGGAAAATTTACGTTTTTAAAGTTTGTAATGCTTATATCTGGAAATCTGAAAGTATTAACTGTGAACAATAAGAGAAGAATTTGTAGCAACATTGAAAGGCTTATAAGTATATGTAATTTAATTTAGTATCGGACTTACAGATTTTGAAGGTTATAACTTGCACCAAATCCTGTAAAATATTCTACGTGCAGTAAGTTTTTTAATTATATTTATAGAGAATATATTAATTCTGTGAATCCTGAAAAGTGGAATGTATCATTTATATCCTGAATTAGTTTGAATAATTTCAATGATTTATTTCCGAAATTTATACTTCATACTTTTATTTTCTGTTCTAGTCTTGTAATAATGCATATTTATTTATTTATTTTATTTTTTTTATCAAATGGCCAGACACTTGACTTTCATTATTCGCCTATACATCGGCCAGAACGTAAACCATTTAGCCGTCCTTGGACGTTGCCCCAGCCGCACCAGAGGGGGGCGGAACACACTGCACCCAACAACACAACATCCATGCCTTACGTGGGACTCGAACCCACAACGCGGCGGTCGAACGATTGCTTGGAAACGCTTGCCTTGACCGCTCGACCACTGCGTCGGCAATGCATATTTATAAATATGTATAACCAATTAATAAAAGAGAATTGATAACGATGGTAATAAAACAATGAAATTGTTAAATCTTTAGGAGGTGTATACGAAACATTATATTCTAATAGTAATTTTTATTAAATAGATCTGTTACTTTGAACAAAAAGGCCATTTTACACCTCTAAGTACTATAAAAGCAATGAGAATTGGAGAATGTAATAGAAATGTCTAAAAACAAAAAAGCCACATTTACACGTGCAAAGACGGACAACCATATTTTTACCACATATGAAGTGAAAAAGGCAATATTGCGAATCGTAAAGAATGGAGTAAAATAAAATTAAAAAAACAGTGTTGCCAAACTTTGGTTAAGTTCTTATATTAATATATCTTATATTAATTTTATAGGAAATCGAGTATTTCGCAGAAGTTTAAATTCAATTGAACTGATTTTATTTTTGTTCCTGTTAGCAGAAATCGTCGAAGTGACAAACTATTTCCTACTTACATATTCAAATAAAACGATGTTAATAAAGTGCCTATAAAAGTCAATCATAACTTTATTCCTCTCAATAAGCATGTTTTCGAATTCAAATTTGTTTACAGAACTTATGTTTGAATTGCTTAGTTTGACTTTTGATTTAGAGTTAAATAAATTCTCAAGTTAAAGAGATACAGGATTATATTTTCGAATACGTAATGCTTATTTTGAAGAATAGTTTGAGTTTGTTTTGAACAATATTTATCATAATATATATTTTTCAAATTTTTTAGAAAATGCATTAAATTTAAATTTTTGAAAAGTAGAGTATATCATTGATGTGCAAAAATTTTGCCATTACACCTTTGTCCTTTGATTGTGCTTTATCAGATGAAATTAGCTCATATATCCTCTGAAGCCAGTTGTCTCCTTCAAATTTGACCTTAATTTTTTCATGTTAATACTGTTCAATCATGTTGTTTTCAATAAAGTCTACTGTTTTTTTACAGCTGGTTTAAATGTTGTAGGTTTCTTTTGTTTTCTGTTTATGTATATTTTCTCACTATTTGTTTCTATTTTTCCTGTTATCCGTTCTTTTACCATCCATTTCCTTCAGTACTTTCTTTCCTCCCCGGTTTTGTCTGTACGTCGTTTTCTGTTGGTCGTTTTCTTTCTCTCTTTAACTTCTTACCACGACGTTGGCAACATCTTTTATACGAATTCCAAGATGGTCTGAAGTGAAATTCAAGCGGAGCTCAACTTTTCTGATGGAGGTAAACTAATGATAATTTAAAACTTCGTATTTAATAACATAAAAACTATGTTAAACAAGAAAGATCAATCATGCATAAAGCATTGATTATGAAACACTTTCCAACTTCATTGCAATTTTATTTAAACATCTCTAAAATGGTATATATTCCTCGGTAATATTTTTAAAATTATCACAATAATACATTAATGTTCTATATTTGAAATCTTCATCGAAAACAAATGAACTTCATTCAAGTGACGGCATTGAAATATAAATTGCCTGGTTTAAACATCACTAAAATGCGATGCATTCTTTGGTAATATTTTTTAAATTTTCACAATACTACAATAAATTATTATATTTAAAAACTTCATCGAAAACAAATGAACTTTTTCAAAGAAGTCATCGAATTATAAAGCTGCTGGCTTTTTAAATAAAAGCAGCATTTCATTCACAAACATTTTACCATTCATTTCATTCATCACAATACTATAATAATTAATTTTATTTAAAACTTAAAATCATGGAGATAAAATTAATTTAACTCTTTGCTCAAAACTTCATCAAAAAATCGTTTGCTTCTCTGTAAAATCAATGTTGGTTTCATTCATATCAGTTACATTTTAGACTCTGTGGGCTAAATAATTTTGCGTTAAAGAAATGCAGCAATTCTTATACAACTCATTCTAAGTATTTTGGTGTTTACCTTTTCCATAAGTGAAAAGTAAGCTTCGTTGTAGAAATAATCAAATTTGGATGAACTTTTAAATTCAAATATATTGTAATTGCTTTGTTTCAGAACATTGATGCACAAAATTTAAGCAAAAATAAAGCGGTTTTAGGATGGATACAACACTCAACATGAATTAAAAAGAACTTTAAAAATCACGATTTTGTTGCAAGATGAATGCCATAATTTATTTTGAAGTGGGTCACGTGATATCTTCATATAATGGCCACGTGATATCTTCATATAATGGTCACGTGATCTCTCCATATAAATGGTGTAATTATTATTTTAATTTTTATTTAAAAGACTACTGAATATATTTTGCTGAAATTTTGTTATATATTTTATGAGATAATTTGAATATTTCATAAAACTTTCGAAGTAATTTGTGAATTTTAAATTCGCTTAAAAAATGTTTGAAAAATTGGGTCCCGTATCGTTAAATGTATTTCATTTTTTCTACCCGGGTTCAATCCAAAACTAATTGGGTGATATTATTCATTTATATTCCCATAGGTCCCACAGACTGTCTGAACAACATACTAAAATTTCATTTTGATAAAGTCATTTTTACGGCAGTTATTGTGCTAACGGACAGACAGACAGACATACAGAATGAACAAAGCCATAAACACTTTTTCAATTATATTGTAAAGTGTTAAAAAACATGAATTAAGTAAAACTTCAATGTTTCAACGTTTCTATCAATTTGAACACCGTTTTGAGCTTTCTTATAGGGTCTTACAAAAATACACGTCGATCTATGATCTAGAATGCTTTTAAGGGATGTTTTCCCGCCATATCTAAATAAATGCTAGTAATTTAATTAATGACTTGGCCAGTATTCCTTTTTTATTTACGGTCTCGCGAAGTGCTCTATAAAATGTTGTAATTTATTTGTTCCATTTCTTAACCTTTGGGGCTCTTAAGTATCATTTTAATATATTTTTGTCTTACTGGGTCTAATTAATTCTTGTTCAGACTTGATTAATCGTATCTTGATATTCCTGGCATATTTTAGCACACGCCAATCCTGTGTGTTACTTCTCGTTTCAAATTGGATGTCCTGTGTTTCATTATCCTTCCTGATTGGCTCTCTTATGTGAACTCCTCGAACGGGGACTAATGACGTTATAGGTACTGATAAGGCTCCTCTATATACGAGCTGACTCATCAAGCATATTGAAGCCCACCGTAGCTGGAAGCGCAAACCATTAGCATTAACTCTATTCTTATTTTCACTTTAAGAAATATAATTAAAATAATTATGGGTAGTTGTTCTGAGCCGAATTGCTGTAATCATTCTAGATATGGTTTTAGGCTATTTCGCTTTCCTAGAAACGAAGAAAGAAGAAAATAATGGCTAATAAATAATTGGATACCCGATACTGCAACATACTTGTGCGAACTAAATTCTATAATATTATAATTGAAACTTCTTCTTTTATATAAAGTATTTACTTTAAACACTCATTTTACAATTTCTGCACCTGTAGTATGGAACCTAATGGGCTTCAATATGCTTGATAAGTCAGCCTGTAGTAGAGGAGCTCTAGGTACTGATGTTGCCAGGCCCGAACCAGGGACCCGGTGCTTACAAGAACGACATTATAAGATTAGAGCAAAAGCTAGCTTCTAATCCGAACTTATAATTCGGGTATCGTAGCATCTTCGATCGATGTCTTTGGCAGGAGCAGAGTCGACTGCTGCCACACACTCCATCCATGATCAGAAGCCCCGATCGAATCTCGGCGAGGAGAGGGACCACCCAGAAAATCCCCGCGCGTCCCCATCTGAAACTCAGGCTGAATGGCCGGGAGGCGTGTCGTACCTCGGGGGTGCCATCAGTCGTGGTCAACCAGGAAGGGAGAGGTAGCGCCTCTGATCAGCGTGGTGCTGCCATTTCTTGTTGAGGGGTGAGATCGTTGGAGACAGAAAGTTGCGTGTTTCAAACATCCAGGGTCATCCTTTGTAGCAATTGATCCGAATCCAGGCCCGAACCACGGATCCGGTGCTTACAAGACCGATATTATAAGATTAAAGCAAAAGCTAGCTTCCACTCCGAACTTATAATTCGGGTATCCTAGCATCTTCGATCGATGTCTTTGGCAGGGACAGAGTCGGCTGCTGCCACAACGTCAAGAACACAAAAGTGTATAGCGGCTAGTTGTCACAACAAATGTTTAAACTATTAAGTCTCCCGATCATTGAGCCGTAAATAAACACTTTTATGTTTGATTATATAAAATGTTGTCATATGCTGCCATGTTAAAAAAATATAATTTCGAATAAATTTCCACGTTTTCTCTCGACTTTAAAAAAGTCATATTTCTAGTATCTATTTCTAGATATTTTGATAGGAGATCAGGATATAAAGTTTCGCAAATCCATTAATATTTGTAGCCGCTATCATGTACAAAATAATCGACTACAGACAGACAAACAGACATCACTCCAAAAATAGTTCAAACTTTTTCAGGAGAACTTGAAACATATAATGGCATCAAAATCTCGAATTCGAAATTTTCGTGAAAACAATACTTTCTCTATACTACCTGTATGTTACATAGTATGAGAAAATAAAAATGTCACCAAGGTGCATTGCTTGGGGACCTAAAGTACAGTATTGTGGCAATTAATTGAGAAATGCCATTTTTTTCGTTTTATCACACGTAAGCTTAGGAAGAATCACTCCAAATTAGCTCAGAGTTCAAATTGCAGTTATTATCAAAGTAGCAGGTGTTCGTATGCAGCTGGTAAGTAGCAGGTGTTCAAATTCCTCCGCCAGGTGGCAGGTGTTCCGCAGTGGTAGTTTCTCAGTTGTTGCGGGGCTCATTAGCGTTATGGATATCAGCGTGGAAACACGTGCTAAAGTGATTGCGCTTAGAGAACACACTTCTAAGACGTTCGAGGAAATAGGTAAAATATGTGGAGTGAGTACAGCAAGTGTCGGGAGGATCTGGAAGCGGTTTCAGGAAACAGGAAATGCTGGATCCAACCGCTCTGTAAGATGCGGCCGAAAAAGATCAACTTCGACTCGTGACGACAAAACTTTACATCGAATGTGTGTTAAAAATCCTCGATTAACCAGTTTTGACCTGTCCAAGTCCATGGTGGCAGCTGCTGTTGATATTGCACCTTCAACAGTGTGATACAGGCTGTTAGAACGCGGACGGAGAGCACGTCGACCGTACAAGAAGCAGCTTCTGACGCTTCGCATGAAGAAAAAAAGGTTGGAATGGGCACGGAAATACAAAACATGGACTGAGAGAAAGTTCTCTTTTCTGACGAAACACATTTCGTGGTTCAGGGATTTAGATCTATGTTCGTGAGAAGGAGCCAAGGAGAACCTCTCAATCAGCACCACATCGATCAAGCATCCGCCCAAAAAGATGTTTTGGGGTTGTTTCAGCGTTTTGGGGACAGAATCTCTTGTTCCCGTAGAGGGAATGATGAACAGTGCCAGTTACGAAGTCATATTGACCCGAAAAGTGCTTCCAACCATGGCTAAACTGTGGTCGAACGGAGATTGCGTTTTCCAACAAGAATGCGCGCCATGTCACACTTCGAAGCGAATCAAAAATTTCTGCTCAAAAAAAATATTACCGTACTGGATTGGCTCGGGAATTCACCAGACTTGAATCCCATAGAAAATTTGTGGGCTATTGTCAAAAAACGGCTTCACAAATTTGACTGTACGACGATGGACAAGCTAATTTCGGCCGTTATTGACATATGGTTCAGAGACGTTGAAATCAAAACTACATGTGCTAGTCTAGTACATTCCATGCCGAAACGTGTCTGTGATGTTATAAAGTCTCGGGGAGGTCATATCACTTACTAGTTTTAAATGTATCCATAGAAAACTTGAATAAAACTGAATTTTATAAAAAAACTGCATTTCTCAATTAATTGCCACAGTACTGTACATCTGTAACAAATTTCGTCTCTGTCCTATGATTCGATTTTACGCCACAGACGGCATACATTGAAAGACACAAAAACATATTTTATTATATAAGTAATTTATAGTATCAATTATTTCATTAGTAAAAATATCAATCAAACATAATTCGTTTACTAGTTTTTCAATTTTTAGATTTTAGTTTGATTTTCATTTCACAGCACATGAGCTCAGAATATTCAGAAGTACTTATAAAAACGAATAAATAATTTATTTCGAATACAAACCTCTAGCTTTTTATTTCCTTTAAAAACACCCTTAAAAAACAGCTGCTAAAATGATTAATTGGTTTCTTTTCTTTAGCTAAGCGGTCTTGCACAGTTGCTAATTACTTAATTTACCGTAACTGATCCCGGTAATTAGTCAAGTGAAACTTGAATAACAAGATAAATAATTATTATCAAATAACTAAAATGTATTGCGTCTTAATTATCATTCTACTGTCTGCATTTTTTGTAAGCTTGGCAAAAGACAATTATATATGATTTAATGTGTTTGTCATTCGAAGCTTCTGTAATATAAAATACATGAATTACCTTTTATACTATAAAATGTGCTGACAGAACCCGCCTCAAATTTCAGATATTACTGTTGCAGGTGAGTATTTACGCCTATCAAAGGTAGTGACACTAACACTTATAAAAATATAGTGTCGGTAAAGCATGCCTTTCTCTACAAAATGAAAGTACTTCACTTCTTTGCAACAGAAATAATGACGGACAAAATCCACAGCACTGTGTGTTGAAATCTGAAAAGTACACTGACATTGAGAGCTTTTCTGGATGACAACATGTTGTTGTTGTTGAAACCCAGACCGTCCGACCTACCAGAAAGGTGTAAGGTAACTGTTTGGACGGTCGGGAAGTGCCACCCAATTTAGACCGGAACCCAGTGGTGGAGGCATCCACAGGGACCGTACCCTCCTTCCCCTACCACCAACCTCTCGGAAGGACTTTCGGACCCACATGTTTAACGTGATCGTACTCCGCATGAACACGGCGGCAGTTTTTGGCAGTGGCTGGAATCGAACCCGGGCCTACCGAGTGCAACTCCAGCGCGCTAACCAATGGGCTGCCGCGCCCTGGATGACAACATGTAAAACTATTTCGAAAAAACAAATTATTTCGAAAAACAAATTAGATTATAATCTAATCGCGCAAATGCAACTGCACAATTGGAAATATTGCTAACATTCGGTAAGCAATATACTCCATTATATTAAAATATGTTAATTATTAATTAATCAATTTTGTGACAAGTTCATAATTTCAGCGTCATTTTTGCTAATTTGACACCACTATAAAAATTAATAAATCAAAAAGAACTAAAAGAGCAAGTAAAGATAACAAAAAGCAATTGTTTCCAATCTCTGATTTAAAAGATAACAATTTACAGCAATATATGAATTTCAAAACTGCTTTTAATTGAACACAATGTAAGAGCTGGAATTTTGCAATTAAATTTGGTATATAGCCAATTTTTTGCTACTGCATTTGATAACATATATTTTAAACATATATTCTATGATTTGCTGATTATCAGACGTAAGATATTTAATGTTCATTTAAACGTCACTGACATCAACTTAATTGACGAATCAAAACAAAATACTAAAATAAATTGAAGTTGTACTTTGAATTTCACAAATCCCGTTACTAATAATTTAAAGGCAAATAGTAACAATTACACACACACACACGCACACACACACACACACACACACACATATATATATATATGTATATATATATATATATATATATATATATATATATATATATATATGTATATATATATATATATATATATATATATATATATATATATGTATATATATATATATATATATATATATATTTATATATATATATATATATATATATATATATATATATATATATATATTAAAATGGTAAATCCAATGGTAGAATGGAAGAAGTAACTCATAATACGCTATCTTAAAATTTTTTTATGCCTACAGAATACAATGAAATAAAATGAAATTTAACGATAAAGAGGAAATTATAATACATATTACAGTTCAGAAAGCTAAAGATAATCAACAAATAAGATAATCAATTAAAGATAATCAATGGAGATGAAACAAAAAAAGGAATACCAAAATAATGAAGTATTAAAGCTTGCACGCGGAAAAGCTCTAGGCTTAAGAATCGTTCATTTCGAAAAAATTCTTTATCAAGTCCTAATATTTTAAACGAAATGAACACAAAAATGCTTGTTTTTGAAACACAAGATAGATTTTATCTATAAACAGGTGTTATTAGGACGACAAGCATAAAGATTGGAAAAATAGAAAGGAAACATAAATACCTTAAAATACACATCAAAGGTACAAAAGTGACGAGCAAAAATGACTAGACCAATGCTGCCATTCGATAAAGAGTAATGAAGTGACTTACTGTTGCCAAAATGAGTAATAAGAACCGTACTGCCTAATGGCAGTAAAATGTGATATTGTACACTAAACGCTGCAAAATAGAAAGATGAAAATATATTGTAATTTAAAACAAGAGAATGTAGAAGTAAGGTTAAAATAAGATATTAAGGAGAGAATATTAAGAATTTTAGGCTAATCGAAATTTAATATATTTGTCTGTCTAATACTCGTTATTTTAATTAGTAAAGCATTCAGTTTAATTTTTCATTAACATCTATCCATGGTTTAATTTGTTTTTCACCAAAAACGGTCATTATAAACATAATAATAATAATTATTATTATTATTACTGTTATTATTATAGTAATTGATCTGATCTGCGTCGTATTATATATGTACCTAATATTAGCATAAGGAAGAATTTTATTATTTTCAAGTACCATTTCTATTACTTTTAGAGCGCCATTGGAATTTCAAAAAAATATTTTACTGGAAGAATTATTCCATTATTCAGAACATATCAGTTTTATTTACAAAGCAAAGTACAATAAATTGCAAATCTTATTGAATGTTCTATCGATTTTTATATTTTATTCTTAAAATAAAGGACATGAAGTTGCATCCATATTTGGAAAACAACCAAACAGTCTTAAGAAAATAGCATACCAGCAGTTAAAGAGTTTATGCCTCGTATACTTATTTAATGGCGACTTTTCTGCTTATTTTTTGCCATTTTGTTTTCGAACATATCTTAACTTTTATACTTCGTTTGTGCTGTGCTCAAATGTTCTTAACTGTATGTGCTGTCAAAACTGGTACATTTAATGCTGGGAATGTTTCTTAGTACACTGAAATTTATTTTTTGCCCAGTAGAAATTGTTTTTTGTTTTAAACATAAATCATTCTTATTATTTTAAGGGCTGTATTCGAACGTTAGTATGGCAAGCTGAAATGCCCGTTCAATAATTATCGATAGAACATTTTGTATCTAAGCTGGAATAACTTTGAATTTGATCATAAGGATATTAAATTATGTTAAACTATTAAATATATATCTATTGCACGATTTAGTGATTTTATAATAAATATTTGCAGTATAAGAATTTGTAACCAGCTAACCTGTAGGATAAAGAGTTCCAGTTGCTCTGTAGGAAAAGAAAAAAACAGGTCTTGTTAAAAATTATTATAGTAACCAAAAAAATTTGACGAAAAAAATGCGACAGTCATGTATCACAGTAGCTAGGACTTTTACAACGTAACTCGTCCAAAAGAGGAAATAAGTACTAGAAAGAGAAATAATTTTAGTAAAACATCACAATAATATACGTATATGTACTTGTTCATATCTTAAATCGCCAGAAAAATTACAATATATCACTTAGGAAGTTTGAAGGTCTCAAAATGAAATAAATTCTACATTTGTTTGAACAAAACTGATCTGATACTAAGCATAGATGCATTGTTTTTACAAAACATATTTTTTCAGTCAAAATGTTAATGCTGGAACGAGAAAGCATTCAGCAAACTCAGAAAGACTCACTAAAATAAGAGACAAGCATGTCTGAGATATATTTGAATTGATAAAAGTTTAAAAACGGATCTTGATTGTAGGCAGTGCTTGTTCAATATTTCTTTCATGTGTAGTCAAATTACAATCTGTGTGTGTGTGTATGTACGTATATATATATATATATATATATATATATATATATGTGTGTGTGTGTGTGTGTGTGTGCATATGTGTATATGTATATATATATATATATATTTGTGTGTGTGTATATCTGTATATGTATATATATATATATATATATGTGTGTGTATATGTGTATATATATATATATATATAGGTGTGTGTATATGTGTATATGTATTAATTAAAATAACAAATACAAAAGTGCAGGAGTGTGATTCAGTAACCACAGTATCAAACCGCGAGCAATATAAAAGCGTGTAGTGAATAGCAAAAAGCAACGAGGAAGGGCCGGAAAAGTAGAGCACGGAGAGGCCAGGACAAGGAAAATATATTAAAGAATAGTATATCTGCCAGAAACGTCTTCAGGGGCACATTCTAGACAGACATACTAAAATCCGTTGTTTCTATGATTGCATAAAAACACGTGGTTAAAATATTATGCAATCTGTGCCCAACAACGGAATAACGAGAATAACAGAAAAAAAATAGGATAAAATTCAATTATAAAACATAAAATACCACATAAAGATGAAATATAAAATACCACATAGACATGAACATGAAAAATATAGCGCACAAATATACAAACTTGCAAAAAAGAGCAAGTCACATGTCGAAAGGTCGCCACCGTGAATAATCTTCAAATGAGTCCACCACATGCTACAGTCTGAACGCTCACCTCGCTTATATGTATATATATATGTGTATATGTATATATGTATGTAAGTATATATATATGTATATATATATGTGTGTGTGTATACATATATATACATATGTGTATATGTATGTATATATATATATATATATATATATATATATATATACATATGCGTGTGTGTGTGCGTACGAAATATACGATGTACGACATTTCTAAGCAGTATTTATTTCTTAATAGAAGATTTGAAAAAGAATATAATTGCTCATAAAAGAATGAAATTTCTTAAGTTTTATATATTAATGTATGAATAAAGTTCTACTAATAGACACTTTGAAAACCAAGGGACCGTATAAAAGATTTCGCATATTTTAGGCAAATGTATTTTTCTATTTAAAACAGCTACATGATAAATTCTTACTTCATTTGAAACATTCCTGTAATTAGATGTATATATATCTACGACTAACAGTTACGAAAATAAAGGTCTTTAAAGGATTTTGCCCCCTGACACACTGTATATAATTTCATTGAATTCGGAAACATATAAGTGTCTACTTTTAAATTTTATAAACTCCAAAAGATATATACAAATAAAATTATTTGCGCAAGATAATCAGGGTGCTTCGTCCTTGGATTTGTCTGTACCGTCGTGCATTGTATGGAAAACAGAATATTCAAAATCTTGTTTTTTGCATCCTATACATTTAGTGCCACATCTACATGCATTATGCATATAACTTAATTATATCATCTTCTAAATGGCTATTCTTTTAGCATTATGAGTGAATCCGATCTATTATTTATATTAGTCAACGTAGAAGATATATCAAATGTTGTTTTTAGAAGCAAATACTTTTTTTCCTCACAGTAAATGGAATTCGAAATCATTGGGATTGGAATACTATTAGACACATTGGTCCTTCTAAGCTCGGAAAATGTTTGTCTTGCATATATTTATGAATTTTATTTGTTGAAGTTTTATTCATTTTTTTATGATATAGCTTTTGATATATAGGTGTCCAGAACCCCAGAACCTGATAACCCTATTGTTAAAGTGACGTCTCTGGGTGTGCCTATGTACGTGTGTGTGTCTATATATGTGTGTGTATATGTATGTGTGTGTCTATGTATGTGTGTGTGTCTATGTATGTGTGTGTGTGTCTATGTATGTGTGTGTCTATGTACGTGTGTGTATGTATGTGTGTGTGCCTATGTATGTGTGTGTGCCAGTATGTCCATGTATCATTATGTCTGTATGTGTGTGTCTGTGTGCCTGTGAGTTTCTCTGTCTTTGTGTTTGTGTGTATATCTGTGCAATGTATGTATCAACTCTAACTCAAAAAGTAAGTGACCACATTTCAAAAAATTCAGTAGATGAGTCATTTGTGAATGACTCTGGTAATGATTAGATTTTAGTACTTTTCGAGAAGAAATACCCTTCATCTTTGCGAAATGGCCCGCAAAAATCGTATGCATCATCTCTAGCTGAGAAACCAATTGACCAAATTTCTCGAAATTTAGTAGATTTGTCACAAGTGGATTACTGTGGTTCTGATTAGATTCTGGTACTATTTGGAGAAAATGAAGCTGCCTTTTTTTTCCCGAAATGACCCCCAAAATTCATCAAAATCAAAGATAGAAGACTACTTATGCTCAAATAAATATAATAAATTATTATTTTATGTTATTTTTGAAGACCAAAATAAGACCGATCTCTTTATTCTGCTATGGATAATTCTCGGGACATTTAATATTTTTTTTTAATTACGAGAAGCTGCACTGTAGTTAAATAACTATTTTATTCAATTTTTTGCAATTTAGTAATTAAGTCCCTTGAGGTTTATCCTGCTGCTGATTAGATTTCGGCATGATTTAGAAAAATTAAACTCATGTTTGTAAAAATTGTAACACCATGAAAAGAATCACGCGATTGAGCTGAAACTTACAGCAAATGCAAATTAGGGTATATTATGCAAATTATTAGAATTTCAGAGTCACCGCGTATGCGTGGGCTGAGCAATGTCCTCCGAACTGCTGTTTTAGCCGTATAAATAGTTCATAAGACTTCATAAGACGTTTCATAAGACTTCATAAGACGTTTCATAAGACTTCACTATGCTTCTATGACGACTTAGGGCGCCATATGAGCAAGTTACGGAGTTTACACGGGGACAAAAGCCGGTCTTTGTGAAGTTTTTTTTTTAATCTGCAGTAGCGGCTCGTATGGCACGCAATGCCACGACAGAGTTGCAAATATGGAAGACATTTATTGAAGACAACAGAATGAGTCCCAAATTCGTTAGTGGATGACGCAATGTTACGTCAGAACGGAATGACATGATTGACACCTCATCCGTATGGCAGTGATGGAGCGTACAGAATCATCTCGACAGTTGGCAGAAAGTTAGAGCACTGCTACAATACTGTCATTATCCGATCCAACAATTCGTCCACGCCTGCTGCACCGTGGAGTGCGCGTAAGAATTCCTATGTACAGGATTTCCCAGACGCAAAGCCATCGACTCCTGCTGCTACAATGGGCACATCAGCATAAACACTGGCGTGCCGATATACAGTAATGGCCACATCCACGTTAGACGCTATAGCGGTAAACACCATATTTATGAGTGCGTTATCCGACGTCATACCGGAATAACGCCAGGCGTGATGGTCTGGGGCTCTATTGGGTATCTTGAAAGATCTCAGAATGATGGGACGCTAAGAAATGTGGGCAATCTCAATATGAACCTGTAGATCAGAGAAGTTTTGACACCCGAAGTCGTACCCTTCCTGCAACACATTCCTAAAGCTACATTTGAACAGGACAATGCCCGTCCACATGTTGCTAAGAATGTTCAATACTTCTTTTCAGCACAACAGATACAGGTATCGTCCTTGGCCTGCCTATTCACCGGATATATCAACTACTGAATATGTCTGGGATTTCGTCTTGTTTGTGACTCTCGTAGTTGCAGCTGAACTTTGGGTTCGGATAGAAGCAATCTGGAAATGCTCTTCCTCAAGTGCAAATTCAAAATCTGTTTGAATCCATGTCATGTCGTATAGAAGCACTTATTGCAGCCCGTGGTGGTATCCTCGAAGGCTGATTTTTGACATGTAATATGTTTTTTCTTCTTTGAAAATTTAATCTTTTATTTTTTGTATCCACACAGGTCGAGTGTGGGATAAATTTTATTCAATTCTGATGATCGGCGTTCATGGTGTTGCAATTCTTACATACATGAGTTTATAAACGACCTTTTTTGCAAAATGGTTCGCAAAGTTCGTGAAAGTCTGAAATAAGCAATTAAACTTGCAGAAATATTATTAACTTAGTATTAATGTAAATGTTAACAACAAAGCGAATTAGACAGATTCCATGATTAGAGGGTGAAGCGTTCTCGAGATACTTTTTAATTTTGAAGACGTTTTAAATATATTAAGTTGCCAAATGAAATGATGATGCATTAAAAATGCAAATCGGATATAATATCAGAAAAGTATCCATGACAGTTTCTGGAATTAAACTAAATTTAATGCATCATGAAATAAAGAATAAACAAATGAATTTTAGCTGGTAGGAAAGTCATGTGCTTCTCAAATCAGATATATTTCGTTATGGCTGGATATATTTACAACTATTGGACGTAATTAATAACTGCAAATAATAATAATAATTTTCAATATTTGTACTTATTTTTTGTTTCTTACATCCACATCAGTGGATGACAATCGATAATAGTATTTTACGACAAAATCACAGACATTAAAAAAGAGACATTTTGAGACTTGAAATTGCGAGTTCTTCTTCATTTCTTTGTGAGATTATACAAATATAAGACGCGTTGATTAGTTTCCCATTTAGCAAATAGGAAAATGTCTTAGTATGATAAATTCAAAGCGTACTCAAATATACTTTTCTTTGAAGACTGTTCGAGAAAATTCATTTTTATGAATTGAACGAGGCGGAAAGAATAGAAACCTCAAACAATAGCTCGGCGGAGGAATTTTATATGGCTCGGGTTATGTACCTTGAATTTGCTCATCGGCAAGGAAACCATTTAGTATTATGTCCTAGAAGAATAATATAAAGGACTATATTGATATAACTGATAAAACATTTGTTTACGTATAAATGTGCAAGTTTTAGGGCATTTTAAATAAACGGTATAGTCCAGTGGTTAAGGCACGGAGACTGCAGTGGGAGCATCTGAGCTCGATTCTCAGAGCTGCACAAATTCTTTCTGTGCCTGCAGTGAGTACGAGCACGTTAAATCTGTGGGTCTGACAGTTCATCCGAGAGTGTGGTGCTAGGGGGGAGATTGGTATCATTCTCGTCATTGTCACTCCACTGGTGGATCCCAGTCAAAATTTATTGGATAAAGGATACAATGTAATTCGCTCTCTGCGGTGTGCCAGCGCAATGTTGTATAATGGCGCACATTTCGGTCGCTATAGGCCGATATTAGAACAAAAAATATTCAGTGATTCGAAAAAAATATTATTTTAAATTATTTTGTTTAAATGAAAGAGTGTTTTTATTTAACAACCCACAATATTTGTATTTTAAATCATAAATATTGTTTTAATTATGTATTGAATACTGTTTTAAATTATCTAAATATAAATTTTTTCGTCATGCCAAAAACTGTTAAATGCATATTATACTTGACGTAACAAACCTTCAACCTTCTTCGTAACAGATCTTTTACAACGATCTGTATCCCAAGACACCTAAATAATTGAGTCTTTTTTATCTGTAATATCATCTCAAACCTAAAAAAAAAAAGAAAAATCAAATAATAAATTCAATCGATGAGGTTGCACCCGAGAAAAAATAATTTGAAAATGAAAGATTTTAAAATTAGTATTAATACTAATCGTAATAGATCTTTATTGGACCTGTAAATTTATTACTGAACCTATTACTGATGAATCATTTTGTGCACTCTAGTGGTAGAAACATACTTTTCTGGAAAACTTCACGATAAATTCGACGTTCAGTTTCAAAAGTTAAATATACCTGATTCTGAGTGTCATTCCTGTCTTCCTCTTCAGTGTTGGTGGACCTACAGCCTAAACTATTGAACAGATTTTAATCAAACATATCTTATTTTGTATGTTCTTGAGGTAGGTACATTACTTTTTTAAGAAATTTGGATATCAAAAATTGTAAAAAAAAATGAATAAATAGTACTCGGCTGTAAAGTACAATTTTTAATGCCTACTATATATTTTATCACATAATAATATAAATAAATATTTCTATAAAAATATTTAAATCTCATAAAAAACGCCATTTTATGGTAAAAAACTACCCACCAAATAAAAAAAAAAACAGGAACATATTTCCAAAAAAGGTCTAGGTACTCTGTTGAAAGATTCTAATATTTCTTCAAGTCCTTAATTTCATCAATCCCCCCCTTAATTTTCTAATTATTGTTGTAAGTTCAGTTATCTTTTTGTTAATTTTGAACTTTTACAATATATTGTTTTTTGTTGAAGGTAGTTCATCTAACCCCTGAAACAACTCCTTTCCTACTTCCTTATATTCTACATACTTTTGTGGGTTTTGAATATGGCGATCGAAATTTTAATGCATCTTGTGTTTTTTTCATATTTCACTTATTTAGTTAATATTTTTGAAATTTTGCTATCAGTCTGTTTTTACATGAGTTGTAATTTTTCTTTATCCTTCTAATTCCTCACCATTCCTTTTTTACTTTCCCTACAATACATGATAACATATAAGAAAAGTATTGGATTTGTGTCGTAAATTTCATCGCGAGTTTTCGACACGTTTAGAGCACTCTAGAATCCAAAAAAGAAATTAGCGTAGTGTGTGCGTGTGTGTGTGTGTGTGCGCGCGTGCGGGTGCGCAATGTATGTATCCTCTCTAACTGAATAGTAAATTCACCAAAATTTACAAAATTTGGCAGCTAAGTAAGTCATGTGTGAGTATCCCTTCTGCTGATTAGATTTTGGTACGATTTGGAAAGCAAATACCTGCCTTTACTTGCAAAATGGCCCACAAAAATTGCCAAAATCTAAAATAAAATAATACGTACGTTCAAATTTATCAATTAAATGCTTGTTTTATATTCAATCCTTATCGACAAAAAACAATAAGACTGACCCCATGAATCTAGGACTAACCTTTCACAAGGGATTTTAGTTTTTCGTATTTTTACCACATCGCATTTAAAAGTATGTTAAGTCTCCAAATGGAAATGAAAATTGAAATAAAACTGCAAATTCAGTGTAATTTAAAATATTTGTTGGTGTTAATTGAATGAAAGTCTACGTGTATATATATATATATATATATATATATATATATATATATATATATATATATATATATATATATATAGCGTCTAAATTTTTGATTGAGATGCATGAAATTTGGCATGAAGACACATTTCATGTTTTCTAATGAAACTGGGTATGCATTTTATAAATAGACTTTGTAGGCTAATTAAAAGTGGATAAGAACCTAATTAAATGCGAAATTTTGATGAAAATTAAATTTTCATTCAGAAAAATATTTTGAAAAAATTAACTTTCTAAGGGATTTTAAAATGATCACCCAAATTTATTCATAATGCGCTTTTAAGTGATCATAATGTAAAATTAATCCAAAAATGTGAACAAATGGAACGCAAGGGGCATTTTGAATTTTCGTTAAAAGATTTTAATTAAAAAATACACAATTGAAAAAAAATTAATGGTATTTTATAGCGTAATGTTAAGAGGAATATTTATACAAATTTTCATGTTTCTAAGTCAATAAATAAATAAAAAAATTCCAACTTCCCCTTAATGAGTTTTAAGAGAAAGAGGAAATGAATGAGACTATAGGGAAGTCTTGGGCTACTCACATCTGATTTTTTTTTTTGCTTGGCATAATGCGGCTAGGGTAACATGAGACCTTATTGACCCGAGCTGTTAAGTTGTTAATGTATATTTCTCCGCTAACGAATTATCGTTCTGGGTGTACATGATATAGCTATTCAATTGTTTCCTTGCCAAAAACCTAGCAGTTCGTTCTTAGTGTTTGTTAAAAGAACACACTTTATTTTCTAACCTGAGTAAGCGGGCTCAAAACACCCTAGAAATAATTGTGGTCATCTTATTTGCTTATGCCTGCTTTCTTCAAGGAAGTACTAGAAAATTGTATTCTCAAAAATATCACTTTCATTTATTGAGAAAAAAATATTTTTGTTAAAGCATGCGTTTAATATTTGGTTCTTACATTTGCAACAATTGTAAATAATAACTGTTCTCTGCACCGAAGGAATGAGGTAAAATTGCGCAATTTTGTTTTTGTTATTTAAATATAAAGCTCTTCAAAATAAATTCGTTTCTCTTTTGGAAAATGCTAGCATATAATACATTCAAAGCGCACTCATTCAAATCACACATTTCTCCTCAAAGAGAATGAGAAAATCCTTTTATGAATAGAACAAAGAATGAAGAAGAATCGAAACTTAATGCTGTATCATAATGGATTGTTCTTTTTAAAATGTGTGAATTTGTACCTTTATAGTTGTGCATTTAAAACGAAAATATTCAGCAATATTATAAAGGAGTGAAGGCTTTTACTTTCCCTACATGCATAGTATAACGTATTGGGGAAGTTGTAAAGAACCTGGAATCGAACCCTGGATCTTCGAACTAGCAAGCTAACGCTCTTACGTTGAGTTACTGGGATTAAATTGCAAGTTCTTATTGTCGGAGTGGACTCGGCATTCTCCACTCTCTAATGTCAGATTGGCGTGTAACTAACAAGCTGAATGACCACCTTCTGCTATTTTTACCACAGTTTATCCTCCTGATGATATTTTTATCCCTCAGGTTAGAGCTTCCTGAGTGATCGTTATCATCTCGCTTTCAAATCGGTACTTCACATCCCAGAGTCCACCGATCCTTAAAGAAAATGTAAGCTAGTCGTACTAGGGTCATTTTCAGACCTCGGACAACTCTACCGTTGATTTGTTTGGGCGCCATTGCAAATAACCTTGCAGCCCCAACCTGAAATAGAACCATATATTTTCGAATTGGCTAGCCGACATTATAAGTTGAGCAACTGGGACGAAATTGCTAGCTCTTTTTGTCGAAGTGGACATTGCAAATTATTGTGAAGAGGTTGAAAATTTGATTTCATGAATACTATGAGGCAGTTATTTATATCTCTTGTATTTGAAGTGGAATTTGCATTCTCATCCTTCAGATTCCAAATATAAGTCTATCTTTTTATCTGTACGAACAGCATATGTCCTTTTGTACGATATATCATTATAATCGTTGTATTCTGTCTTGAATTTAAAATGCTGTCACACATGGTTGGGTATCAGGAAAAATGCGATTTTTGTATTTTTCAAATATCAGTCATGTTCGGCGTCTAGCGTGCAGAGTCGAATTGCACTTATCACGATGTTTTGAGCGTAGAACAAGTATTGGTGATTCGCCCCCCCCCCCACCGAGGTTTGAATCCTTTACAGTAATTTGTTATCATAATGTATATCTTCATCTTACCTATAGAGTATCTTACAGAATTAAAAATTCGAAGATAAGGACTGGAACAAAAAGTATGAACAATGGATGATTCATCTTAATTTGGATTCTAATGTATATGTCTTTATTTTTCTCTTAATAGAGTTTTTCTCTTTACTTATTTTAATTTATATGAAAATCATAATTTTAGGAATTCTTCAGTATTTCAAAAACTAAAATATATCTATATTGTATATATCTTGAAGTTAAATATATAGCATGTGACCACACTATCAGTGCCTTGAGGTTTGAAAAAACTCAACGATAGGTAAAATATCTGAGCTTGCGACTGCATATATTACATTTTTCTTTGTTTGAAAATTATTGATTTTTATAACGCTAATCTGAAATTGTCGTTTTAGATCTAGAGAAAACTGGTATATAAGTATATAAGTGATTTCATCTGTACCTTTTAGCATTTAGTTTGGTTTACAGATTCAAGATGATGGATTAAATTGTCAATCATGAATGAAAATTAAAATATTTTTACGCATAAATGACAAGAAATTATCTATCCTTTGATCGGAATCACATAATAGATTTTCAAAATTTTTGTTTTATTAAATCTTGCAAAGTCCTCACTTTTTATAAAATTATTTCAGAATATATTTTTTTTAAATTAACTTCGCAATTTTTTCACCATTCTTGAAATTATTCCTTGATTTGTTTCCCTTCTAGCAAAAAAGAAAATTCGGGTGAAAAATAAATTCAAAGCACACAGAAATACCTTTCACTTTAAAAGAGTCCAAGTAAACTCAAACTTCCGCATGGAATGAGGCGAGAAAAAATAGAAGCCTCGAACAATAACCCGGCAAATGTGTTTTTAAAGGAAGCAAGATGTGCACTCTTAGAGTTTGCTCATTGAGACGGAAAATAATCAGATATTTTCTCAAAAGGAAATAATCTTAGAAATGAATATTTACTAATGCAACAAATAAATCAATACTTTAAGTAAAAATAAGCAAGTTATTGTTCAATTGCAACTCTTTTGTTTACAGGAAAGAATGAATTTATGGTTCAACATTTAAGGATATTGTGATTTGTAATCATATTTATTGAATTGGATTTCGTTTGAAAATAGCAAGATTAACATTTGTTGGATGTCCATTGATTACGAAGAGGTTATATGAACAATGCAGTAGATGTTTAGACATCGAATATTGTTATGTGTAAAGTTAACATGCATGCTTATTGTGGTCGTGAATTGTGATTATATGTATTGCCATCGTAAAGACGTATTGAACTGCAATTAGTTATTCGTATAAATTAAAGATTCTCTTTAATTAATATTTTTATCAGTTCAAGAAAACAAGTTTAGCCGATACAATCACTTAAAATAATTCCTTATTTCGAAAACCATGTAAAAGATGGGGAAACTGACACTGCAAATATAAATTTCAACATTTTTATAAGTTTTACTTTTATTAAAATAAGTATAGAGCTTGCAGATTGTAAATAAGCGCGTTACTTATCCAAGAATTAGCTTTTAAATAAACATGTTAGTTATCCATGAATGTGGACTCATTCTTGTATCATAAACTCACACCCACGATTGCAGAAGATGCGTCATAATAATATGCATAATGGTGGTTTGAATTATTAATCATCACAGAAGAACTGAAATATTTTTACGCATGAATGACAAGTAATTATTGATTCCTTGATCGAAATCACGTGATAGATTTTGAAAAGGTTTTTTTTAATTAATCTTACAGTGTCTTCACTTTTTATGAAATTATTTAAAGAATAGATAATGCCTGATTTTTCAACCGTAATCACGCTGTATTTTTTAAAATATATTTTTTTAATTAACTTTGCAATTCCTTCACCGTTTCTGAAATTATTCAAACACAATATTCTCTGCTTCGTTTTCCTTCTGGCAAATAAGAAAATTCCGGCTAAAAATAAATTCAAAGCACGCAGAAATACCTTTCACTTTGAAAGAGCATAAGCAAACTCAAATTTCTGCATGAAACGAGGCGAGAAAAAATAAAAACCTTGAACAATAACCCGACAAATGTGTTTTTAAAGGAAACAAGATGTGCACTCTCAGAGTTTGCTCACTGAGGGGGAAAGTATTCGGTTCTCAAAACAAAATAATCTTATTAATGAATATTTACTAATGTAACAAATAAATCAATACTTTAAGTAAAAATAAGCAAGTTATTGTTCATTTGCAACTCTTTTGTTCACTGGAAAGAATAAGTTTATCGTTAAACATTTAAGAATATTGTAATTTGCAATCATATTTATTGAATTGGATTTTATTTGAAAATAGCAATATTAACATTTGCTAGATGTCCATTGATTACGAAGAGGTTGTATGAACAATGCAGTAGAAGTTTAGACTTCGAATATTGTTATGTGTAAAGTTAACATGCATGCTTATTGTGGTCGTGAATTGTGATTATATGTATTGGCATTGTAAAGCCGTATTGAACTGCAATTAGTTATTCGTATAAATTAAAGATTCTCCTTAATTAATATTTTTATCAGTTCAATAAAACAAGTTTAGCCAATAAAATCACTTAAAATAATTCCTCATTTAGAAAACCATGTAAAAGATGGGGAAACTGACACTGCAAAAATAAATTTCAACATTTTTATAAGTTTTACTTTTATTAAAATAATTATAGAGCTTGCAGCTCGTAAATAAACGCGTTACTTATCCAAAAATTTGCTTTTGTATAAACGTGTTAGTTATCCATGAATGTGGACTCTATCTTGTATCATGAACGAACACCCACGATTTAAGAGGATGCGTCATAATAATATGCATAATGGTGGTTTGAATTATTAATCATCACTGAAGAACTAAAATATTTTACGCATGAATGCCAAGTAATCATTGATTCCTTGATCGAAATCACGTGATAGATTTTGAAAAGTTCTGTTTTTAATTAATCTTACAATGTCTTCGCTTTTTATGAAATTATTTAAAGAATAGATAATGCCTGATTTTTCAACCGTAATCACGTGGTATTTTTTAAAAGATATTTTTTTTAATTAACTTTGCAATTTCTTCACCGTTTCTGAAATTATTCAAAAACAATATTCTCTGCTTTGTTTCCCGTCTGGCAAATAAGAAAATTCCGGCGAAAAATAAATTCAAAGCACACAGAAATACCTTTCACTTTGAAAGAGCCCAAGCAAACTCAAATTTCCGCATGAAACGAGGCGAGAAAAAATAGAAACCTTGAACAATAACCCGGCAAATGTGTTTTTAAAGGAAACAAGATGTGCACTCTCAGAGTTTGCTCACTGAGGGGGAAAATATTCGGAAATTTTCTCAAAAGAAAGTAATCTTAGAAATGAATATTTACTAATGTAACAAATAAATCAATGCTTAATTTAAAAATATGCAAGTTATTGTTCACTTGCAACTCTTTTGTTCACAGGAAAGAATAAGTTTATCGATCAACATTTAAAGATATTGTAATTTGTAATCATTTTCATTGAATTGGATGTTATTTGAAAATAGCAAGTTTAACATCCGTTTGATGCCCATTAATTAGGAAGAGGGTATAATAATAATGCAGTATCTGTATACGCTTCGAAGAATGTTATGTGTAAAGTAAAATTGTGGTCTTAATTTGTGATTATATGTATTGACATCGTAAACACGTATTGAGCAGCAACTAGTTATTCGAATAAATTAAACATTATCCTTAAGTAATATTTTTATCAGTTCAAAAAAACAAATTTACCCGATACAATCACATAAATAATTCCTTATTTAGGAAACGATGTCAAAGACGGGGGAACTAACGCTGCAAAAATATAAATTGCAACACTTTTATAAGTTTTACTTTGATTAAAAAAATAGAGCTTGTAAATAAACGTGTTAGTTATTCAAAAATTTGGTTTTGAATAAACATTTTAGTTATCCATAAATTTGCACTCATCATTATATCATGAACGCACACTTGCGATTTCAGACGATACGCCACAGCATTGAGGGACTGCAATGATGGCCACAGCAATGATGACCACAGCAATGATGATGGATTGAATTATTAATCATCATAGAAAAACTGAAGTATTTTGAGGCATAAATGATAAGTAATTATTGATCCTTTGATCGGAATCATATGATAGATTTTTAAAAGGTTTTTTATTTATAATGAATCATGCAACGTGTGCACATTTTATGAAATTATTTAAATAATATAGATAATGTCCGATCTTTTAATTACAAACACGTGGTATTTTTAAGATATTTGTTTAATTAACTTCGCAATTTCTTCATTTCTGAAATTATTCAAACACAATGTTCTTTGATTTGTTTCCGTTCTGGGAAATAAGAAAATTCCAGCGAGAAATAAATTCGAAGCGCAGAGAAATACCTTTTACTTTGACAATGTCCAGGCAAATTCAAATTTCCGCATGAACAAGACTAGAAAAAAAATAGAAACATTGAACAATTTCCCGGCAAATATGTTTTTAAAGAAAGCAAGATGTGCACTCTCAGAGTTTGCTCGCTGATAGGGAAAATTTTTGGAAATTTTCTCAAGAGAAAATAACCTTAGAAATGAATATTTACTAATGCAACAAATAAATCAATGCTTTAAGTAAAAATACGCAAGTTATTGTTCATTTGAAACTCTTTTGTCCACAGGAAGAAATATGTTTATCGTTTAATATTCAAGGATATTGTAATTTGCAATCATATTCATTGAATTGGATATTATTTGGAAATAGCAAGCTTAACATTTATTTGACACTCATTAATTACAAAGAGGTTGTATGAATAATGTAGTAGCTGTTTAGGCGTCGAATACTGTCATGTGTACAGTAGACATGCATGGTCATTGTGGTCTTAAATTGGGATAATTTGTATTAAATTGCAACTATTTATTCGTACAAATTAAATATTCTCGTTAAGATATATTTTTTATCAGTTTGAAAAAACGCGTTTGCCCGCTACGATCATTGAAAATAAATTTAGAAAACCATGTCAAAGACGGAGGAATTAACTCTGCAAACAATATAAATGGCAACTTTTTATAAGTGTTATTTTGCTTAAAAATGCTTAGAGCTTAGCGTAAAAAGTAAATGGAAAATAGCGCAGTTAATTTTTATGTCAAGTCCGTTATTTGCGATTTTTCTACCCGACAGAATTCTGTAGAGTGTAGAAATATTCCCTCCCCCCAATTTTACTTTCCGATGAAAAAATGAAGAAATTTGATTCAATTAGATACAGTCTAGAGATCGATGCCATAAGTAGGTTCAACCTTCTAGGTCACCGGGAGTCTGGAAATCTATTTCTAGTCCCCATCCCTGTCATGTTTTCGACTTGCAGGTGAGAAATCGAAAATTCAGCTCTTTTAGATTCTGACCCATTAATGATGATATAATTGTGCAAAAATTCAGTATTCTAGAGTCACATAGAAAATTTCTGCGGGAGGGTGGGGATGGGGTGAAGGCTCTAGGTGGATTTATTTCGTAAAAACTCTTTTTCTGCTTCCTTCCCCGTCGATTTAAAATCTGGATCCTTTTGGTTCTGCCCCATAGTCGATACCACAGAGATTCAGTTTGTCGATATCATCAAAGATTCAGTTTGCAAGTTTCCACTGGATTTTTGGAAGGATTTGAAATGCATAAACTCGTTGGACAAATATTGCATAGATGTGTATAACAAAAAAACTTGAATGTGATAAAACTTTTTCCAATAATTACCAAATCATATATCTAATTGCTATATTTTTTACCATAAACTTGAGATTAAACTAAATCGAAAAATTGAAAAACATTTGTAAATTTATTAAGCAGTTTTCCCGTTAAGCAATCGTAAGATAGAATACATGCCAAGCTTATTTATTGTGACTATTAAATACAACTATTAAATATGTTTATTAAATATGCATATTAAATTTACTATTAAATATGTTAATTAAATATGTTAATTACATATGCTAATTAAATATGCTAAATTTACTATTAAATACTCGTATATATTGTCTACTGATTTAGTTTGTTGCGAGGATAAAGGAATGTTCGCATTTTGCGATTTGTGAAGAGTGTTGCCGGCGGTTTTTATCTATAAATTTCATTTACCGCCGTTCTTTGTGAAAACGAAGTCGTTTTATGTGAGTTTCTGAAACGTTGCAAATTGGGGTATTGGGTGAGTGGGATTATTTATTGTGGAGGGAAGTTTCGATTTTTCATTTAACAGTTGTTGCTACTATACACATTACTTGAAGACACTTTGCATCTCAGATGGATGATATGTTGCTTCCTTCTTCGTTCATTAAGTACACACAAACTCTGCAACCACATAAGTGATTAGGATTTGCAAAAGACCACATTTTCATAATGTATACAGTCAGCCTAAAATTTTATATTTATTTTTGCGATGTGTAATAAGTTTATTATAGTAATGTTAATGAAAAAATCTAATCTTAATTGACAGTGTATAAAGAAAGGTTATGCTTACATATGTGGAATGGATTTAGTACAATTATCATTTTTTTCCTCAAAACTTAATATATTTTTATCCGGATGTACAACACAGGATATATCGAAAGAAAATTATGTCAGCCAGCTCAAATATCTAATTTGGAATTTTGATGAATTTGTGCGTTTCGAATACCCTTGAGTAAAGTATTAACCAATTTTAATTATGTCACTGTGTATGTACGTTTTATCTATGACTTGGTGGTATTAAATTTTTGTGGAGCAAAATGGGGGTTATCAAATGTTTTTCCGTAAGGTTAATTCCTTTGATGAACCCGAAAGAATTGTTGATTTTCAAAGAAATCGGTAACGAAAAATGCTCAATTTTTAACACATTTTTCGAACTAAACATTGTAAAAAGTAAACATTATAAAAAATTAAAATTTTTGAACAAATAGTAATTCATATGTAATATTTTATTTAAAAGCAAATAACCATATCAGAAGTGTGTATCATGCTCTGTTCTAAGTATGCTGATATTTTTTTAATCGAAAACAAAAATCTTAAAAATGTATGATCACTGCTATTAAATGATTCTGTAATTGTATCCTTACTTTTCACGACAAAAATAGAATCATTATGTAGTCACCAAAAGCCGATCTCGAAATATTACAATTTTAATTCCCCTATATTGAGATATATGTCTCTCATAAGGATCATGCCATTTTCAGGTAATTCTCAATGTCTATTTGTATCAGCAACAATAATAAGCTTACAGATTGTGGGGACACTGAAGTTATAAGAAATTTACAATTTTTACTTTGTTGTCTTTCAATTTGAATTTTTTTCTCTTTTCGATATTGAGGGATAACAACATTTGCTGTTGTCCCTCAATACTGAAATACTATTTTTTATTTCTATATTGAAAAACATAGAAGAAAAACAAATTTATTTTGTGTTCCTGAATATTGATATTGTTCTCATACTATGTGTAACATAGTACAGAAGAAGTATTATAATAAAAAAAATTGAATTCCAGATTTTGATATCAATATACAGGGTGTCCCAAAAAGATTGAAACGCACTTTAATTCTTTACCTGTTTGAGATAAGTGGGCAATGTAAATTGCCAAAATGTGGAAAGTAAGGTAAGAAATAAGACTACGTTAATGAAATAGTCCTCCCAATAATTTTCAAAAAGTTACACTTTTTAAATTTTTATACGACCCCCTTAGACAAATTTGGTCATTCAGAAAATGTTTAATGCAACAAGATCATTAAAAATCCGCTTATCTGTATCTTTAAAATCAATTGAATTATGATAAAAGGAAAAAATCTGACTTATGCCACTTTTCCGTACCATGTGAAAAGTTGTTTCATCAGTGAACATAAGAATCATAAACAAATTGACGGTGGAAATTGTTTAGATCAAAAGTACGTTAATATGTGTCAAATTTTTTTTATCACAAATGCATCTAAATTAAGCATTACACAGACAGAGGTCATATACAGAGTGATACTCACTACGCGGTTGGATACTATGTATTAACATCCAGTTTTATCTTTCTCGTGATATGTCACAAATTTACATTTCTAATTTGATAGATGATCCCCATTCACAATGTTCCATTTTCAATTAAATATAACTCGCTCAATTTTAAAGATACAGATATGCGGGTTTTTTTAAATTACCTTGTTGCATTAAAAACTAAAATTTTCTGATTGTCGAAATTTGTCTAAGGGGGTCGTATAAAAATTTAAAAAGTTACTTTTGAAAATTAATGGGAGGACTTTTGAAAATTAATGGGAGGACTATTTCATTAACGTAGTCTTATTACTTACCTTATTTTCAACATTTTTGCAATTTACATTGCCCACTTATCTCCAACAAGTAAGGAATTAAATCGCTTTTTAATCTTTTTAGGACACCCTGTATGTTTCAAGACTTCTTGAGCATGTTTTAACAATTTTTGGAGTGATGTCTGTCTATGGTCGATTTCTTGTCTACACGCTATCGGCCACAAATAATAATGGACTTTCACGAAATTTTATATCCGATTTTTTTATCAAATAATCTAGAACTGTATAGAATTTTTGAAAATTTGCCACGAAAACTTAGAAATTTATTCGAAATTTTATATTTTTAACATAGCAGCATAGAAAATTTTTTGATATAATCATGCATAAAATGGTTTATTTATTGTCCATTGTTCTGCCAGACAGCCGCGATACAAATATATGTTCGTAACATCACTCTTGCAACGGCGACAAGTTATCTCCCCCCGGGGGGATTAAATTGTCAAATATGGTATCAATAGAAATATTGTTTTAAGCCAATTAAAGTAAATGGCTATAATTGTATATTATCTATAATTGCATTCGTCTGAACACACGATACTTCAAACTACACGATTTTTCAAAAATTTACCTTGTAAAATTTGAAAAAAAAAAGCTACTAAACATTGATTCTGGTAACAGAAATTCTAATCAAGACGTAGTCCAATTAGTTTTTGTCATTATATAGGGACAATTATCAGTCAATTTTGGAAAATATTTATTTGTAGGGAAATTCATGTGTTGAGCACATCAGATTTCTATCTTCACTTCCATTACAATGGTTAAGTAATCACTCATCCATCCATACCAAACGAAATTTTTAAAAGAATTAAGTTTGAAGTTGCGAGTTCTTCACGTTTGTTTTATTTTTTTTTCTTTTCCACAGTATCGGTCTCTGATTAGTTTCCCTTCATTCAAATAAGAAAATTCCCATTTATAATAAATCCAAAGCGCAGTCAATTACCTCTTTCTCTGAAAAGTCCTAAAAAATTCCATTCAGAAAGGTGCGAAAAATAATGGAAACTTAGTACAATAGCTAGACGAATGAGTTTTCAAATGACACCAGTTGTGCGTTCGTATTATTTACTCACGAGAATGAAAAATATTTGGTTATTTCAACAAAGCAAAAGAATATTAGAAATGAGTATTTCGGTAATGTAATTGATAACCGACTGATTTTAGGAATAATTCATATTTATTGTTGATTTGGTTTTGAACACAAAAAAATATAATTTTATTTCTATTCATTGTGTTCTTGAAAATGATCGGTTTTAAATTGTTGATATACAGGAAGATGAGTCTGTTTTACACATCGATTTCTGCGTACAGCACAATATAGTTTATGTAAAAGAAAAATTATAATGATGTCAAAAATTTTAATTTCTGACATGTTTTAAGTATTTCATAATGTAAATTAACAGTTTTTTAATGACGTATCTTAGTCTGTCTTTGGGCACCATATTTCTTAAATAAATTGCGAAAACTTGAATGCATATTTGAACGAACATGATGAATGTAAGGAAGTAACAATTGTGTTTTTGGAGTAAACTGCCGACATATGAGATCTAAATTTTCAGATCATTTTATTCGGAAATCAACAGCATATTATAAAACATAATTACGTACAAAATGCAATGAAAATAGCACATTAATATATGATGTTTATGGACGAGCGAGGAAGTCCATTCTCCATTCCTAACGAAGCGAAATTAATATTTGTATAAATTGTGTGATCCATTTTACTTGAAAACTACAATAAATAGGTAGATGAATGTCTGCACATGTGTGTGCAAACATTGTGTAGGTGTGCACATGTAAGTTGCGCATCTGTGTGCACGCATACGTGAAATTGCTCACAGAAGTGCAGAATTATAATATCACACTATGCACGTCTGCATATCTATGTAAAAACATCGTGTACGTGTGCATATGTATATCTGCACATCTTTATGAGCACAAACGTGAAATTGCACACAGATGTGCAGAATCAAAATTTGCTGTTGTGTTGTTTCTAATCCCCGTGGTGACGGAAAGCCTTACACCACGTCCACAGACCCCTGGTCCCATGGCGAAGGGTAATATGCAGCTTCACTTTAAAGAGGCTTCCCCAAGGGCAGAAGACTGACTAAACCCCGACATCACAACATCCATGCCCGCTGGCGGGATTCGAACCCACAACCCGGCAATCGAGCGATCAGACGGAAGCGCATGCCCCTGGCCACTCGACCACCTCATCGGCTGAATCAAAATTTCAATTGTTAAAACGAAATGTAAGGGGGCGAAATTGGATGATCGATCAACAATCATGACAGATGAAATTTGTATATCACACTCTGATTTCATGAATTGAAACTAAACATTACAATCATTATGGACGGGCGAAGCTTATTCTCTACTCCTAACAAAGCGAAATCAGCATTTGTCTGAATTTTGTGATCTCTTTTACTCAAAAACTACAATAGATAAAAAAAAGGTACATTTCTGCACATACGTGAAATTGCACACAGATGTGTAGAAATGAAGTTTTAAGAGTTAAAACTGAGTGTAACAGAATGAAACGCTCATTTTTAAACTGCGGATGTTCCCTACGCTTCTTAAAATAACAAGTGAACAACTTTTAAACAGCTAATCGAAGCGGGGACATTTGCATGCATTGTGATTTAAAACGTGCTCTTGTATATTAAATTTACATCTACGATTTTAATGTGTTACTTTGATTTCATTGTTTTTCTGTATTCTAATTTGTTTAATTTGTAGGATTGAGAGTCACCAGGCCCGAACTCGGGATCTCGTGATTACAAGACCGACATTATAAGATTAGATCAAAAGCTAGCTTCCTCTCCGAACTTATTATTCGGGTACAGGTTCCAAGCATCTTCGATGGATGTCTTTGGCAGGAGCACAGTTGGCAGCGGCCACACACTCTCTCCTCCCCTCTGATGAGAAACCCGGGTCGAATTTCGGCGAGGAGGGGGCCATTCCGGAATATCCCCGCGTGTCCCCATCCGAAACTCAGTTGAGGGGCTGAATAAAGGGGAGGCCTGTTGCCTCGGGCGTGACGTCAGTCGTGTTCAAGCAGGAAGTGAGTGGTGGGCACTTCAGGTTCAGCGTGGTGCAGTCATCTCGTGTTGAGAGGTGAGATCATTGGAGACAGAAGGTTTTTTCGTGTTCGTACGTCCAGGGCATTGTAGCGATTGAGAGTCGCCAGGCCCGAACTCGGGACCTCGTGCTTACAAGACCGACACTAATAAGATTCGAACAAGAGCTAGCTTCCCCTCCGAACTTATAATTCAGGTGCAGGTTCCAAGCATCTTCGATGGATGTCTTTAGCAGGAGCAGAGTCGGCAGCTCCCACAGATTTAATATTCAAATTTTACGAATTTATACGCTGTTTTGTATAAGGATTATCAAACACTGAAATTAATTTTTTATACTTCCAATTTCATAATCACTTGTTAAATTAAGTTTTAATTTGAAATATTTCACAGCTCGCAGACTTCAAATGCGCGAGCTAGTTCAAAGCGCGGCATTTTGCTAGATTATTTAAAAGTGAAAGATATAACGTTGTAGTATAAGGTTAACTCTTACTAACACTTCAGAACTTTAATTTTTTCACATGTCGGTAAAATTTAAAGTTTTACCAGCAGGTACCAGAATTATCCATTTTTTAGTAAAGATATTTTATTGTTATTTAGTAAAGTATTTTTAGTGATAGTATAACGAGCAAGATTCCTATATTTTGTATTATTTTTGGTGGACATAAATATATTCGCAAAATGTTTGAAAGGAAATTAAGATTTAGATTGCCATTTGAATTATAGCATATGTACACTGGAAAACATTATGCAACCTTTGCTCATTTTTGTCAGTTACTTTGTCAATAATTACGGCAAACTGATAAGAAAAGCCACAATTACAGGCTTGCATGAAAATTCCAGCTTCATATCTGAAATATTCCGCTAATTAACATCTGCCGAAGCATTATTTTTGTATATATATATATATATATATATATATATATATATATATATATATATATATATATATATATATATATATATATATATATATATATATATATATATATATTCCCCTGAAAAATTCAGTAACATGGTTACAAATGTTTTACTGTGTATCGAAGAATACACAAGGTGATTCATAAAGTCCTAATTCAAGTAAATAACTTTACAACAGAGATAGCTATGGAAGTTAGATAATGATATAAATAAATAATAATGCGCTACCAAGTCAGAGTGATTACAGCATCCCCAGTGGCAAAATTTGGAACTTAGCACTCCTGTCTTTGAAACAATGAGGTGATAGGAGATCTAAATTAGAAACTTATGGAGCATCCATGAATTAGTTTGAAATGACAAATGACATAAAATGGGGATTTAATTTGAAGTCTGTAAATGCAAGGGAAATATAAGTTGTATGATACTCAGACATGAAGAAAATTGAGTTCTGCAGTATGATGTTTATCTGCTAGATTACTGCTGCGACAATGACAATAATCGACTTTCGAAAAGTTAGGGTTGTATATTCTTCAAATTATAACATATTTTTGTACTATATATAATTTTTTCCTAATCCGTGTATACGCTACAAGTTGTCATTTCATTTTTTGTCGTATCTTGCATAGTTTACAAGATAGGAGTTCTAAGTTATAAATTTTGCTACTAGGGACGCTGCCGTCATTCCAGTGTGATAGCGCATAGTGATTTTACTGTATCAATATATCGCTTTCATTGTAGCTATGTTTGCCCTAAAATTATTTAGTTCTTTAGATGAAATAGGACTTTAGGAATCCTTCCGTATCTTATGAACTAGTAGCGACGGATCTATGAATTATAGTGCGTTATAATACTTGCAAAGACTTTTATAAGATTTCTTTATATTTGTTTCTTTCGTCCACATCAAAGAAAAGTAATCACTGATACTTCCATTGAAAAGCTTTTTAAGATTTAAAATTGCGATTTCTTCTATCATCTGTAGAATTATTCAAATATAAGAGTCTCTGATTAGTTTTCCCCTTTTGGCAAATAAGAGAAATCCACATGCATAACAAGGTCAAAGCGCACTCAGATATCATTTTCCCATGAAGAATGTTGGAAAATTCATTTTTATAAATAGAACTATAGACGAGAAAGAAATATCTAATACAGTAGTTAGGTAGATGTGTTTTTAAATGATTCGAATTGTGTACCCTAAGAAAATATTCCACCGTTTTATTTCAATGGGAGTGAGTGCTATCTTATATAAATGAAATTGCAAATATGTCTGTCTGTCTGGTTGTCTCATCATCACGGGAGGACTTCTTAACCGAATTTGATGAAATTTTCTGGGTGGACATGAAATAATCCAACATAAATGTAGTTCACGCTTCGAGTTTCTAAGACCTGGGGTTGTCAAGTTATAAATGGAAAACGAAACTTTTCCTAGGAGTTCCACTCTCTAACTCCCTGGTTCCTCTAAAATTAAAATGTTGGAAATCGTTGGTTTAAAACGTAAAAGTGAATTAAAACTCAATCTCTGAGTTTGGTGGGAGACTTTTTCGCGCTAATTAGACATTTTTTTGAAAACGTGAATTATTTTAAGACATGAATGTTTGAAACATGATTTTAAATAGATAATCTATCAGCATGGTTTAATTTTCACAAGCTTTTACTCAACAATGAAAAGTATTAAGGCATCAAAATGGTAATTTAATTATCCTAATTGTATGAGGAATTGTCTATCCTATATATCATGTTGCTCTGCAACGCAATTAAATCAAATGTATTTGTTAATTTTTATTATTATTTTTTCGATTTGAATAGATATATCTCAGAAATAAACGGTATGATATCCATTTTAATTATAATAATTACGGAGTGCGTACACCATTTTCATTTGGTTTGGCAAAGAGTTCTCAAACTTATTGTGTTTAGCTAATAAACTCATTTAGCCAATTGTTGAAACAGAATAAGAGAAGAACGGGTATATCATCTAATACGATTTTAATGTTTCTCATTTAGTATACAAACGGGATCGGGATTCTTCAAATCTGCAAATTCGGATCTACTAATTTGGCGGAATATCGCTAACTTGGCGGATTTTCTTAAACGTTTCCAAATTGATGGAAATATCTCCAAATTGATAGAAATGAAGCTAAATCAATGAAATTAATTCTGTCTTGTTAGAAAAGAGTACTTAAAAGATGTGTCGGTAGCATTTATGTGTCAGTCCAACCGTCCTACTTAGTAACACCTTTAGCTAATTTTTAAAATTTCATTGATAAAAATTGATAAAAATGTTTGTAAATCCGCATAAATATATTGAAATTCATAAAATGGACCTAAATAAATGAAATTAATTGTGTTTTATTAGGGAATAGTATTGGAATGATGTTTCGTCAATTTGTTGCCAAGTGGGATAAATTTGGATAAATAAAATTAATAATAAGGATTAATAATAAGATAAATTTGGCAATTTTTAAAACAGTCGCTAAATTGACGAAAATGTTGCCGAACCTTCCACAGTAATAGCATTATTCAGACGATATACTTTCCACCAATTTATTTGAAGAAAATGATATGTCGCTTAGCACCGGATTTAAATCCAATGTGTTTATGCAGCAGACGATTTTTATTAAATGTTTTCCGATTTGAATAATAAAAAGATTTGTATAAAATAAATTTCATTGGCATTGCATTTTTGAAAGATATTATCAATTACGGTCTTCTGGTTTAAATATTATTATTATTGATCTTTTTGGGGAATTTTTTATTCAGGGATTATTAAGTTATTATGCAAAAATTATTGAAGCTCATATATTGGGTAAGTTGTAGGAGTAATCTTCTACAAATGCACGGGTATATTCTTCTAATCTACGAGAATATAAGTAGTACAGGTATAGTGTCATATATTTTTACATATATTGGCATATATTGGAATCAATTACGGCCTTCTGATATAAAGATTACGGGGATTATTGATATTTTAAATTTATTACGCCAGCTATTATATTTTGGCAAAAATTTTGGAGACTCATTTTAATACGGGTAATCAGCTACTAACACTCGGGCATATCTTCTAATCTACACCATTATAGGTAGTACGGGTATATGTTTTCCCATATAATTTTAGCACTTTCAGTTTGGAATAGATTGGAATCAATTACTGTCTTCAGGTTTAAAGATTACGGGTTTACTGATATTTTTAATTTATGCATGTCATCTACTAATGCAGGGTATATATTCTAATATTCGCGTATATAGGTAGTACGGGTCCCATACAATTTTAACGCTTTTATTTTGCATGCATTGATTCAATTTCATATTTTTCGTAAACTTGCTTATAAACGGGCCAGGATGTTCTATTCCACAGATTTGCCTGTGAAGATAATTTTGTGTAGCGAGAACAGAGATTCTTAAACTTCTTTTTAAGAGCATTAAATTAAATATTTTAACAGCATATTTTGATTAACAATGTCATTTAATATATTATAGGAATTTGAACATGTTTGTGAATTTTAAGATTATTTATATTATATATATATACTCCGTACTAAGAACGGGTATGCTTCTAGTGTAGAGTAATATTTGAGATAATGTAAATGATATTAATCTATTTTTAAAACAAATAATTCAAATTTAATTTTTTAGTCTATCTATATCTCTGTCTGTCTGCTTGACTCACTGTCTGTGGTTTACACGAACATATCCGATGTCGAGATTCTCATGTCAATATATGTTAAGATCGCTTGAACACGTTTGATTACTTTTAGAGTATTGCCCATCTCTCTTTCTGTCTGTCTGTGTTCCATTTTTGGGGACCTGACAACAGTCACAAATAATATTGAATTTTAGATCCGGCTTTTTTATCGTAAAATCTAGAACTGATAGATATTTTTTTTTAATTTGAGCGGGAATTTTATTTCGATATTACTTACCATTGTTTTACGTAAATTGTATTACATTGTTTTACGTAAATTGTATTACATTGTTTTACGCACATTGTACCACAATGTTATAAATTACATTCGGAAATGATCAGTATTTAAACACAGGAAACTGATTACATATATGATGAGTAATAAATACTTCTGGAGGGTTGCGATGGGGTCTTAGTTCGATAATCTATTTAGTCGGGATAGTTTACTTGTGCTAATATTCTTGAGAGGATTCGGGTCCGCACTCAGGAATTGCCTAATTGTAGCTTAGTTGCTGTTGTTGAGACCCAGGCCCTCCGACCTACCTGAAAGGTGTAATGTAACTGTTTGGACGGTCGGAAAGTGCCACCAATTTAAACCGGAACCCAGTTAAGGAGGCATCCACAGGGACCGTACCGTCCTCCATTACCACCAACCTCTCGGAAGGGCTTACGGATCCACAGAAGATACTTGTTTAACGTGAACCCACATGTTTAACGTAATCGTACTCCGCGAGAACACGGCGGCAGTTTTGACAGTGGCAGGATTCGAAACCGGGCCTACCGAGTGCAGTTCCCGCACGATAACCACTGGGCTACCGCGCCCTAGTTGTAGCTTAGTTGTCAAACTTTCCGGCGCTAGTTTGGGGGGACAGCTGCCTTGGCTTGGATTAGACTCAGAGAAATGGGTGCAGGACTTTTGCAGTTTTAAAATGTATTCGAAATTTTATACTTACTTAACATGACGTTAAAAATCAAATTTTACATAATTAATCATAAAAACTGTTATTTGTGGATTAATGCTCACAAAACTTAACAGTTTCAAACATTGCAGTGAAAAATAGTCGAGATGCAATTTTTTTGTTCCTGAAGTTGATAGCCATATCTCGATGGGGGAAAATTACCTCCATAGAGGGTATATTGCCAAACTTAGTATCAATCGAACTATTTCGTTAAGCTTATTATTGTCTCTTAAAATGAAGCGTAAAATGCTTTAAATGTGACCATTTGGACCAGCGATATATATTTTTCTAATTTGTTCTTACAAAATTTGAAAAAAAAATCCACAGAATGCAGATTACATGTTAAATATAAATGTTTCTCAGTTTGAAACATGCAGGGCCCCACCAAACGCGTGGCTGAACCAGAACTAAGGCGTACGCATGTACGTGCGTCTAACGATGCCTTTACTTCATAGCCAAAAATAGCAGACGAAATTAAAATTTTTTAATGTTCTAATGGTTTTTCAAGACAAGCAGTGGGTTGTTTCTCAATTCTTAAAGTTATTAAAACATTTGAAAACAAATGACTTTCAATTACCAATTGCTTAAATTATATTATAAAAGAAGGTAAACAATGTGTAAAAAAACTAAGAACAAACATACCAAAAAATTCAATTTTTTTTCATTTATATAGATAGTCCCCAGCAATAAAAGCCTTTTCTTAAATCATTTTATTTATGGGACCAAAACTAAAATTTGAAGGGCGGTGCTTTTACACATTTGCTTAAGGCACTAAAGTTCCTAATTACGTCGATATCCATAATTTGCGCACAAAAACCGCAGATGGCAATCCTTCCAAAAGGGTTGCAAACGCATCGAAGAAGATCGTGTCTTTCCATTGAAATTTAGAATTCGAAAACAATATTTTCTCTATACAATAGCGTGAGAAAGTAAAATATTTTCTCAGCGTGAAAATTGTTTTGTTATTTTATTTTTAGTGAGATTATTCAAACATAAAACCCTCTGATTAGTTTTGCATTTGTCAAATAATAAAATTCTTGCGTGTAGCGAAGTCAAAACTCTTCAAATAGATTTTCTCTGGGAGACCCGTAGAACATTTATTTTTCTATAAAAAAAACTAAATAAGATAATAGAGAAAACCTGACACTATAACCCGGCAAATACATTTTTAAATATCACTAGATGTATATCTCAACAGTTTGTTCACTGAAGAGGAAAATATTCTCCTGTTGAATAAAATGAATATCATGGTATATATGTATATATATATATATATATATATATATATATATATATATATATATATATATATATATATATATATATATATATATATATATATATATATATATATATATATATATATATATATATATATAAATATATATATATATATATATATATATATACACACATATATATATATATATATATATATATATATATATATATATATATATATATAAATATATATATATATATATATATATATATACACACATATATATATATATATATATATATATATATGTATATATATATATATATATATATATATATATGTATATATATATATATATATATATATATATATATATATATATATATATATATATATATATGTATTATATATATGTATATATATGAATGAAATAAAGTTGGGTGGCTACAAAAGAGCCCAGCACATCGACCAGAGGTCTATTGTACTACTTGTATATATATATATATATATGTATATATATATGTATATATATATATGTATATATATATATGTATATATATGTATATATACATATATGAATATATATATATGTATATATATAAATATATAAAATATAAATATATAGAATTTGAAAAATCGGAAATAAAAATGTTTTAGTAACTTTTGCGCAAGGCAGCATGAGGGTACCAAACATTATATATATAGAAAAATTGAAATATAAAAAGTGAAAAAAAACATGTAAAAAAGGAAGGATGGCTCGGCAAAAAGCTTACATTATGGCGGTAAGGGGTTGTGACCTTACTCCCCAGTTCAACGAGCTCGTCAAAATCGCCGCGGCATTTTCACTCCTGGTCGCCAGCCCCGGCCCAAGCCAACCTCCGGAGTGACTTTGAAATCATCACGAGACCTGGATAGAGATGTGTACGAGAGCCATATCACCACAAATAAAGCCAACTGAATTGCCGACTCAAATGAAATGTAGTTCCAGCCGCGGTCCTGTGATCACAGTGCGGTCCTGTCATATGGAGGGTTCGATGATTTTGTCTCTAATTGAACTCAAAAAATACTTAAGTCTTACACCATATGCAAAATTGTTTCTGTATAAATTATCAATATTTTTAATCATAAAGGAAATTGGATATTTATTAAAAAATGCTTGTTTTAAAAATTCTTGATCAAAATTGATACGTAAATGTTCCTCTTTGATAGTTATTTTTATTCTGATTAAACTTCCCAAGAAAACATTGCGAAACACATTCAAATGTATGTTGGAGTTCCAATGTATAATTCCAATAATAGGTAGTTTAAATTGTTTTCTTTTATCATATATGGTGAATATGATAAAAGAATAGTCAAATCCCTCTCATATTCACCATATATGATAAAAGAAAACAATTTAACAGTCAAGAAATCGTAAAGGTTTTAAATGAACATGAAGAAAAATTATACTTTAACTCGTATGATTTTAAAGATTTATTTAATTGTGTCAACTTAAAGGTCCTATACGAATTTTTATTACAACTATTTGAAGAATTCGAATTGCATTTATTAATGGCTCGATGTAAATACAAAGCAATGGTAAACTTGGTTATATATGAAAACATTATGTACAACGGAACCAAGTTTTTTCAACAAAAATCAGGCATCCTTATGGGGGAAGGTAGTTCATGAGCAATGGCAGACTTGTATCTATATAAATATGAAAGTATTTCACATCTGAATAACGAAATTATCTTTTTTCGTTACGTAGACGATTTGTTAATTGCAACAAAGGATGCAAAGTACAACTTCGATTTCAGCGTATACCCAGAAAACTTGGAATTGATAAAAACAGATTTGGAAGATAATGGAAGCATTAATTTCTTAGATTTTAACATTTCCTACAAAAAAGAAAACAAACTTGAAATCGACATGTATGATAAGCGTACTACCTTCAGGTTTAATATCAACAACTTGATGCAATGGGATTCCAATATACATAAACAATTTTTTCGAAATATTATTAGAAATGGCATGTTGAGACATCTACGAATTATTAATAACGAGGAAATAAGAAAAAAGCGAGACATGGCATTCATTGAGATGGCAATCGAGAAAGGATATCCACAGCTTTTCCTGAAAAGACAAGTAGGCTTTGCATGTAAATATCAAGAGAGATCTCATTTGAACGAGATATTAAGTATCCTTGAATAACTTACAATGAAGTTGGCAAGGCAAACTTACTATGAAAAACCGTATAAGAGAAATAGAACATAACTATATCTACTCGACTGGCAGTGTAGAGAGGTTGAAGTTGACTTTGAAAAGGATGATCATTTGAGAGGTATTGGGAAGGTTGAAGGTGTACGTGAGATGTATTATTTTAATGTATTTAATATTGATTGAAGTTGCGATAGAGATAATTAAAAAAAAAAATTATGGTATTGGGGATTTATATGTTTTTAAATTTATAATATCGCTTTTATTGTATATATATTTTTAAAGTTTTATATGTGACGTGAAAGTATATTTAAATGGTTTTTTAGAACTGTTGATTAGATTTATTAAATAATTTTCGAGTGACGGGGATTTGACTTTTCACTTCGAGATTTTATACTTTGATAATTTGAAATTTGATACTTTTGACTTTTGAATCTTTCATGTTCTTTATTCGAGGTCACAATGAGATTAACTACGGATGCGTGCAGGCTTCCGGGAGTGGTGTCGCGACCGCGCAGCCGGCTGGTAACTGGGACTTAAATGAGGTCACAATCCCTCATTGGCCATTTTATTGCACCTAGCCCGTATGTTTTCCTTTCGTTCTTGTTTTCATCATGAACGTAAGGTTTTCAGGGTTATTGTCTTTTGAGTTTATATATATATATATATATATATATATATATATATATATATATATATTTATATTAGAAAAATGTAATAATAGAAATAATTAATTCAAGTTAACGTGAAATATTAACATCACTATGGAAGCAAAACTACGGCTATAATGTCGATAACAGAAAAGAACAGCACCGGCCCAAATACGAAGAGAAATCAGAATTAAATTCATCTTCAAGTCTTAGTATTTAATTTTAATTAACCCAAACAAATGCTTGTTTCAGATTGAGCAATAGTACATTATTTTAAATGCTCAAACTCAGACTACATACACCAAACGATGAAAAATTGAAAATATGGAATATATATATATATATTATATATATATATATATATATACAGGATGGACCATAAAGAAATAAAAGATGGCACTCTTATATTTTATGTGATAATTATATTCGTAGAAGTGATTACTCAACTGATATCATAACTCACTCCTTGAATGTGCACATATGGTTATTTGTCAACATATTCATCACCATTTTCAAAATAATAAATAAATATAACCGTTCAAGAGTCGCAATTCTGCTCAAAATATCTTTCTTAAAATCGTTTTACTGCCCACTTTAAATCATCAATTAATAATTTTCTAGATGTTACATGATCCCAATGATTGTATTGAACTAATTCATTTCAGAAACAGCTGTCTATTTAAGCACCAGTCTTCACCACCAATTAAATACCGAACATTCTCATTGCATCCTCTTTGTGCTTGCCAATGGTTTGCAGCACAAGAACCGTCCTGCTGGTAGTACCAATGATTACCAAACATCTTATTATCATGTTGTGAACTATTGGAATACTTCCTTAATGAAGCAACTAATGTCACCGTGCTGAAGCTTTATGCTTTTACAGTCCTTATATACATATAATGTATAAGAGGATAGTATTGTGATGGGACCAAAAATTCGAATTCGAGTTTTCGACGGGAGAGTACGTTTCAAGCATCCCTGAACACGAATCAGACGTTTTTAAGATAATGTCTGTGTGTGTGTCAGTGAGTCTGTGGAGACGATAACTGTCGAACGAATAGACCAATTCGAACGAAATTGGGTACACAAATTACAACCCATGGATATTGGAAGCCTATTGTTTTTATACGCAATCGAATGTTCAGAATCCCCTTAAATTTTTGAGTGAAATTTTGAAAAAACCCTCAAAAAATTAAAACCTTTAATAAAGTTACGCGAATAGTCATTTCTTATGTAATTTTTAATTAGAAAACGATTGACACAAATTTGAGAACGCGAGTATGAACCGTTCTCGAGATATTGGAAATTTAAAAAAAAATATATCAAAAATCATAAAAAATATTACCTATTGTGAAATATGTTCACTTTTCATAAGTAATAATATCATGCTATAAATTTAGTGACATTATTGTCGTGGATCTAGCTAGTTCCCATTCATGAAAAAAAATACTTTGAGTAATACTTTTGTATTTGAAAGCCAATAATTTTACTGCTGTAGGAATAACTTATTTATCCGTTCATAACGCTTGGCGGAATGTCGCCAACTTGGTAACTTTATTAAATTTTGCCAAATTAACGAAAATCTCGCGAAATGACGTTAAATCAATGAAAATGACGACTAATTGACGGAAATTTAATATCTCGGAAAGAATGTAATTATCTACTATAAGAATAATCTATTTTTTTTACTGTAAAAGTAGTAAATTCATTGCATTAAATAAGGAAAGTCATGTGCTGCCCAAATCTGATTTTTTTCGATTGAGATACTGTTTGAACAGTGTGATTTAATCCTTGGCGAGCATCGATCGACGACACCCATTTGACTTTGACAGTTTAATTGTACAAGTCTCTGGCAAAATTCACACCACCGTTTGTTTGGTCGTAGAGGACCTTCCAAATCACGAAAAACTGTATTTTTGGTGGAAATATATCTTGGTTCCAATTGATATAATTATCATGTTAATCATATACTGTAATTGATCATTCACAAGAGTCATGAAATTCGGAACAGCGTTCGGTATCCGTACAGAGTAACACATACTGTGGTGAGATATTATTCTTTAAATTTGAGTGAGCAATATTTATGAATGTTTAAATCCGAAATTTTGCACATATTCCTCCATTTGCAATTAAAATTTATTCCAGCAGAGGATTGGGACAGAATCGCAGAACAAGCATGCACATTCTGCCGAGTTGTGAAATTCCCTAATATCTAAACATGCAACTTAAGAATGTATATAAAGTTCCAAATTTAACATAATGTATCAAAACGTACATATTTCACAAATGTATGTGTGAATGTTTTTTTTTTTAGATTTCATGTTCCCACTTTTCTAAATATGCACACAGACACATACACACACATTCATACGGGCATCTATCTGCCTGATAGCGTTCGAAATACCAGATATCTTAAAATGCGCTTATAACATTACTGCATTCGAAACGTTAATATAATTCAAAACTTTCTATATAAAGTAGAATGCAAGAGTAAATAAAATTTAAAATACATTCAAGCAACTGCTGAAAGGTGCATTACTAAAATATTATATAATAATTCTAAAAATTTCATTTGTTATTGTGATATGCGTTTTATACAAAAATGTCTGATCAATTTTGTAAATAAAATGGCAATTTAAACGTATAATCCATGTGCACCCATAGGTGAAAGCTAGGGAAACTCAACCTTTTGGACTTTCATGGTCACAAATTTGGGTATTAAGCAATTCCATGTTGTTAACGTCTTATTCTTTAGTTTTTCCCTTGTCCCTGCTGGAAAAAGTTCTATTAGAGCCCGTTGTATAATCTATATAACAATTCGCTAATATGCAGTTGCGTATGTGTATTTTAAGATTTTTCACAAAGCAACCTCTGACCTGTAAGACTGAATACTTGCACCACTGAATATCAATCATGGTACAGAACCTTACAGTGACTGAATTTCAATTTTTCTTTTGGGATATACAAAACAAGAGGTCAAAAAGAGTTTCCAAACCCTCCAGAAGACCCTCTGTGACTGACCACTATACAACTATACCATTGTGATAACATTAGTAAAAAAATGAATCTTATTGCAAAAAGTTGCAACACAATTTTCTAAATCTCCGACCACTCAAACAGCTACTACAAACCCTAGAATCAGTCAAGTGGTATGGGTTTTCAACACAATTTTCTAAGAGCTTTCTGTCTTTGACAGGCTTAAATATAAATTTTTATCAAGTAAAATACAGCAAAGATATATGAGAAAAACCAGTAATAATATTTAAAATTGTAGATTTGCATCCTTCCTATCAGTACTCCGTTGTACATTTAGACAATACTCATATTATGCAGTTTTACATAGAGTCTGTCACAAAAACTACGTGCCGTGCGCTTCAGTTTTTGCATCAAAACAATTTCTTTCGACAAACGAAAATATAATTGAATTTACTCATGAACATTCAAAAAATAATCTTAAGCCCCTAAAATTGAAGAAAAAAGTGCTTGTGTCTGTGTGTTTCTCGTTGAATACTGTTTCGGTAGTTCCAAGTGCACTTTGAAAGTTTTTTTGATGAAAGAAAACGTTAAAATGAGTGCAACGTTTCTAAATCGCTAGTATTTTTATCATGTTTTTTTCGTACATAATTTAATTTCTATTTTTTAAAATTCACTATAATAGAAAAATTGCTTCCAGAAAAATTAAACCACTTTTCAAAATAAATTTTGTTTTATACTATAAACTGCAAACGTATTATTATATATTGCAAACTTATAATTTAAAAAAAAACAAGGTATTACAAAGCTATAATTTGGCTGTGCTACGTGATTTACTTTTAAATTCTGAATAATACAAAGTATATATATTCTTTAAAATATACTAAATAGCTGTATTTTTACTTTCTCATGGTATGTAAAATAGTACAGATAAAGCATTTTTTTTCACGAAAATCATCGAATTCGAGATTTTTGTTGCAATACATGCTTAAGACCTCCTGGACACGTTTTGACTATTTTTGGAATGATGTCCGTCTGTCTTATATCTGTGATCGGATATTTTGCACATGATAGCGGGCACAAATATTACTGGATTTTCCCGAAATTTTATATCGGGCTTTGTTATCAAAAATCTACAACTAGATACAATTTTTTTTTAAACTCGAACAAAAACTTCGAAATTTTATTTTTTTCACATGGCAGTTAAGGGCTAAATTTGCAATATTGCAAGAAAGGATTTGTTTTTGGCTCAATAATCTTGAAACTTAACAGTTTCAATCATTGTTGTGAAAGTCAGCCTCAAATTTTTTTGCTCGTGACGTCATTGAAGACCCCCTTCGTTGGAAAAGGTACGTTGTCAAGTATGGTATCATTTGAAATATTTTTCAGGCCCTTTAAATTTAAAGGTAACACTCTATAATTATAATCATTTGGACCTACAATACCGATTTTTCATACTTTATGCAAACTTTGAAAATAAAAAAAGTTGCTAAAAATGGATTCTGATATGAAAGAGTCGAGTTGAGTTACACTTCAGATAATTTTTTAATTAAATTTAGAATTTGTCAATGAATTAGATTAAAAATTGAAAGATTGCATTTTTGTATATTATAGCTACTGGTATTTCACGTTTCGTAATTGTATTATTTTACTTTCCATTAATAACTTAAATTGAATATATGATTAAAATCAATCGCTTGCATCATGTTATTTTAAATAAAGTATTGCTTGCGAGACTTTAGAATACATATTGCAGATTGTAAATCTTATTGTAACTATTTTTAATCAATAACTCATATAAATTTTATAAATTAATCAAATGCAAACAATATGGAATATATATCTAAACGTGCAGCTTCACTGCATTTATGTTGCAATTTCTTAATTTTCATAAAATGTATGTTAAAATTTCTCATAATTATATAACATTTTTGCTTGAATAATATAAAATTTTATAATAATGCGTAATTATTTAATTGAGAAATAATCAGAGAAATTTCATACTGGTATTTAAGTTTATCAAAAATGTGCAAATTTATTAATAATATTAATTTTGTTAAATAATGCATTGTGCTTAGCGTTGAAAGAAGTATTTTTTTTATCGAAAATTGGCTCAATTATGATCTTTTCCGTGGATAAATTAAACCCTAGTTGGTCCCCGCCGGAGGGGGGGGGGAGGGCTTCGGGAGGTTTCTGAGAATCTTTTCATTCTCCCCAGATATTATATAATATATTTTGTCTATAATGGGGGAGTAACCAGAACGCCTATATATCGTCAGTGTGGTACATATCAGTGACCAAGCCGAATTTAATATGAATAAGACCTAACTTTTATCGTACATTACAATAGATAAATATTTTTCTCAGTACTGTTTATTTTTAAATCGATATCAGTAAAATCAGTTTAATATTACAATAATCCATTTTATTCTGAATAATATAAATTTTTGGTGATCATAATGGGATATGTCAATGAAATTCAGCTCATATTATAATTGAATGATGTTGACCCGAGGAAATTACAATAGATTGCAAGATTTCATTAGTCTAGTGATTGATAAGTTATTTAAATGCAATTTTATATTTAGCAGCATGCCACACCATATGAATAATTGGAAAAATATTTAAGAATAAATTAGTTGGTACCGGTTCCTCGTCTTATAAAGTATTTACCGGGCTGCGGTATCACAAAGATTCTTAGCATGCCATACCGTATTCTTAATAGGAAAGATATTTACGAATAAATTAGTTGGTACCGGGCCCTCGTCTTATAAAAAGTATTTACCGGGCCGCGGTATTACAGATTCTTAGCATGCCACATCGCATGCATAATTTGAAAGTTATTTATGAATAAATTTGTTGGTACCGGGCCCTCGTCTTATGCATTTACCGGGCCACGTTCTCGCTAATAGTTCTAAGCAACCGCTGGAGGGAGGGCTACTAGAGGTTCTAGAATGGCTTTTTGAAAATCCCAATAATCTTCGCTTCAAGGGTTGGAAACGAAACTCCCGTTACATATATTCTGTCCTGTAAGTGTGCAAAGATTCATTCTAGGTCCCCTTTTGATGAGCTTGAAAAGACTTCTCAGTCCCCGTCATTTTCTCCACAAACGGGGCGAAATCAAAAATCGGGTTGGTCAGGTTCTGTTCCGTGGATGATACTACATATAAGTATGCAAAGATTTGGTTCCCAGGTTACCTGAAGGATATTTCTTAAAGACCTCTAAAGAAGTCACAAATACGTCAAACAAATATTATATAGATAGACAGACATATTTTTATTCTGACTGTTAAAATCTGTATTTCGCTGAACGTCTGAAATTGAAAAAAGAATTGGAATGCTCGCTTCTGAATAGAGGAGAATGTGATTAAAATAACAACTTAAACGTATTATTATTCCTATAAAAATATACGATACACATTTCTACGAAAATAATTCATGAACAAGCATATAACGAAAATAGTCGAAATCACATTTATAATGACATTTGTGTATTCCTATTTCTCTTGGACATTTGTTCACTGAGAAAATACTTGTTTCATGCTTCTTCAAAAAAAAAAAATTCCAAAGAAAACAAAACCTGTGTTCGCTTCAGTTTTTACATCAAAACAATTTATTTTGCAAAACGAAAATAATAATTGAATTTTACGCATGAGAATTAAAAAAAATAATCATAAATTCATAAAAAAATACGAAAAAAATAATGGCTGCTCTCCTTTGAATTGTTAAAAATAAATTTTATGCATCAAGATTTACATTGCAAATTCTTTGGACAACGGAAAATATTCAAAAAATGTAACATTTTACAACTCTGGTATTTTTAACATGTTTTTTTTCGTAATTAATTCATTTTCTACTTTTCAAAACGCGCTATTATAAAAAATAAGTTAAAAAAATTAAATAATTTTACAAAATAATATTCATTTGTTTTCTGATTGAATGCTGTTATTATAAATTGCCATTTTTTATAATGCACGATTTTATAACAAACACTTTTATTATTCTCGTACTATTCTATGGGATTTTCCTTGATTTTGAATAAAACAATCAATTTTTTGTCAATGTATTACATAGTTATATTATTTTCGTAATTTAGAGTATATGTTCTAGAACATATTCATATGACTAATGGTCTAAGAATCTAGATTATCAGACACATCAATTACAAAATATATAGAATATTAGTATACAATTTATACTAATATTTCCTATGTTATCAATTTTTTTTCTAATTGATTTTTATTTATTCCCCACCACCAAATTCCATTAAGCTATGGTTAAAAATATTCGTTTCAATGATAATCCTTTCAATATTTTACAGATTTTCAAGCTTATACAATACATATTGAATATAATAAATCTTATTACAAAGGCGTTTATTTATTTAATGGGTAATTTAGTCTTTAAAATTGTACTCGGTCAACAGAGACTATAGATTATATGTTTAAAGAACTGAGCACATTTATATTTTTCTTTAAACGAGTTTAAACTTAAATCCTTATCAAAGGACTAGATTGTTTGTCCTACACTAGACTAGATTGTATAAATTTATTATTAAAAACGTTATTGTTTATCCATAAAGTATGCCTATAAACATTCTAGTTGTAAAGTTTTGGGTTATAAAAATATTAATTGAATTTTCAGAGATATTTTACTTTCGACTTAGAGATATTTCAAATTTGTCGCCAATGTTTTCAAAGTTTCACTAAATATGTCGCCAATGTTGTCAAGATTTCACCAAATTTGTCGGTAAACGTCACAGATTGCCAGACATAAGATCTTTATGTTTCTTAATAGAAAACATTGACTATAAGCAGAAATTTTTTCTTTGATTTGAACTTTAAAAATCAAATCCGATAGATGCAAGAATTAGTTGGCACCTTTCGAGATCTTTCCAAAGGGAAGAAAACGATAGTATCATTCAAGATCGTAATGATGTATATGGTAGAAAACACTGGACTCGATCTTGCTGTATTCCCGATTCTCCTGTGTGCAACATGAATTATTTTAAATATGAGGAAATATGTCTTTCATTTAAATAATTCTCATTTAAATTTCCCATTTAATTTCAATTTTTTTTCATTTAAATTTTTAATGCCAAAAAGTTTTCCTATATTCTAGTTTTTGCAAAAACATTTTCCTTAAAACATCTATTTCTTAAGATCTGCTTTTGATAGAGATCAGGCGTTGATTGATTTTCATTCAACATATAATTCTAGAGTTAAATAGCTGAGGGATTTACTAAGAATTTCGACATTTTGCTTTCTTTCAATTACAAATGTTTATTTTACTTGGAACGCACATTTCACAGGATTATCTATAGCTAGATCTTAGGTGATAAATGATAAGGATTCAGCATCAAATTCTGAAGGACGTACGGCGTGGTTCACTAAGAATTTCTACTTCCGTATGTGAAGACGGCATTTCCGGTTTTATCAAAAGTTTATGATTGTACGAAATAAGTATGCAAAAGACGAGGAAAATACTTTAACATTCCGTATAAAATAAAGTATAAATAGCATTTGTCACCATATGAAGGCTCCCTCATAAATTGCTTGTTCGATATATTTGTATTTCAATTATTGTTAAATAGAGGGATACAGTAACAGGAATAAAGTAATAAGATTACAACATAAAAAAATCTGATGTGGGCAACACATGACTTTCCTTATGTAATGCAATGAATGTACTACTTTTACAGTTAAAAAAATGTTATTCTTATAGTAGATACTTATATTCTTTCAAAGATATTGAATTTTCTTCAATTAATCGTCATTTTCATTGATTTAGCGTCATTTTTATCCATTTGGCGAGATTTTTGTTACTTTCTCAACAATTAAAAATGTCGCCAAATTGGTGGCATTCCGCCAAATTCGTCGCCTAAATCTCGCCAAGTGTTTATGGACGGAGAAATAAGTTATTCTTATAGCAGATAAATGACTATTGGCGTTCAAATACAAAAGTCTTACTACATGTATCTTTTTTCATGAATGGAACGAGCTAGTTCCACGAGAATGATGTCACCAAATTTATCGCATGGTATTACATATGAAAAGTGAACATGTTTCTCTATAGGAAATATATATATATTTTTTTATTTTATATGACTTTTTGATAATTTTTTTGAAAAATGTGCAGTATCTCGAGAACGGTTCATGTTAGCGTTTTAAAATTTATGTCAATCGTTTTCTACTGAAAAATTACATGAATATCTTTTGCATAACTTTATTAACTGTTTTCATTTTTGACGATTTTTTCAAAATTTCACTCGAAAATTTAGGAGGGTTTTCAACATTCAATTGCGTATAAAAACAATAGGCTTCCAGTGTTTACGGATTCTGATTTTGCACCAAATTTCGTTCGAATCGGTCCATTCGTTCGTCAGTTATCGTCTCCACAGTTTCACTGACACACGCACACATACTTTCACACACACACACACACATCACTTCAAAAATGTTTGATTCGTGATCAGGGATGCTTGAAGCGTGCTCTCCCGTCGAAAACTCGAATTCGAATTTTCGACCCCGTCACATGACTTTCCTTATACATTATGTATATAAGGAAAGTAATAATTAAACTTTTCTATTTTTGTTTTATTTTTTACCCTATAAGTTCAGTATCAAAATTCATTGTTTAACTAAAACTATTAAACTGCCCTTCGAAATCAATTTATGGTTAAGAATGTGTTATACAAGTTATAATAGTAAATAAAATGAAAATGTAATTCTTTTTTATAAATTTTATATACCAGAATTTTTATAAATTAAATTTTATATTAAAAAGTAATTTCTAAAGAGCTATTTATATTTGTATTTCTTTCTCTATAGTGAGAATTGAATTAATTACAACAGGAGCAAACAATGGGGAGTATTTGTGTATCTTCAGCGGAAAAATTTAATTAGTGATTGGAGAATTAATAAATATGTAAATTATTTTCTGATTAAAATTTAAAAAAGTAAACATTGGGTAATCTTGCAGAGAGTTTTTCTACTTTAATTTGGTTACTAATCAGAAACAGTGTTTATTACTCATACATTAGACCATCCGATAGCAAATAGAAAATAAGAATTTGAAAGACGCCAAATATCTTTTAAACTGCACGACACTAGGAAATATTATAATATGAAATTTACAACCGTAGACCTAACCACAATATAAAAATTCAAGTAATATTATTATCACGATAGAAACAAAACCACGGCCATTTTGCCGATAAGAGAAAAGAACAGCACCTAAATGCGGCTCAGCACCTTGAAATATCATGTCCCATAGGGTTTAATGTGTTTCATTTTGTCAACCCGGGTTCAATCCCAATCTATTTGGGTGATATTATTCATTTACATTCTCGTATGTTCCAAGAACCGTCTCAACAACATACTAAAATTTCATCTTGATAAAGCCATTTTTACGAACAGACAGACAGACAGAATGAATGAACAAAGTCATAAACGCTTTTCAACTGTGTTGTAAAGTGTTAAAAAGCACTAAACTACTTTGTTTCATGGTCGAACACCTTCAATCTAGCTATAATCTAGGTAATGGTCTCAAACGATTCGTCACAGTTTCTAGGATAACAAAAACGTCCCAATATTTTAAAAATCCAAATTAGGGGTGAAGATGCAAAAGAATTAACAATTAAAAAAATGCAAACCACATGACAAAAAAATCTGATGTGGGAAACACATGACTTTCCTTATATAATGCGATGTGTTTACTATTTTTACAGTTAAAAAAAGTTATTCTTATAGTAGATACTTATATTCTTTCCAAGATATTGAATTTTTTTCAATTATTCGTCATTTTCATTGAGTTAGCGTCATTTTTATCCATTTCGCGAGATTTTTGCTAATTTGGCAACAATTAAACATGTCGCCAAGTTGGCGACATTCCGTCAAATTCGTCGTCAAAATCTCGCCAAGCGTTATGGACGGAGAAATAAGTTATTCTTACAGCAGAAAATGACTATTGGCATTCAAATACAAAAGTATTACTCAAAGTATCCTTTTTCCTGATTGGAATGAACTAGTTCCACGAGAATGATGTCACTCAATTTATCGCAAGGTATCACATAAAAAAAGTGAACATGTTTCTCAATAGATTTTTTTTATATGACTTTTTGATAATTTTTTTGAAAAATGTGCAGTATCTCGAGAACGGTTCACGTTAGCGTTCTAAAATTTATGTCAATCGTTTTCTAATGAAAAATTACATGAGAAATGTCTATTTGCGTAACTTTTTTAGCGATTTTGATTATTTGACGATTTTTTCAAAATTCCACGCGAAAATTTAGGGGAATTCTGAACATTCGATTGCGTATAAAAACAATAGGCTTCCAGTGTTTACGGATTGTAGTTTTTGTACCAAATTTCGTTCGAATCGGTCCATTCGTTCGTCAGTTATCGTCTCCACAGACTCATTGACACACGCACACACACAGACATCACTTCAAAAATGTTTGATTCGTGATCAGGGATGCTTTAGAAGTGCTGTCCCGTCGAAAACTCGATTTCGAATTTTCGACCCCGTCACAATACTTTCCTTATACATTATGTATATAAGGAAAGTAATAATTGGGCACTTCCAATAGAACCAGAATCCCTGTTTTGGCCTTATTTCATCCATTTCAGCTTCCAAATCAACAGAAATATCAGAAAATTTGAAAATTCGAATTAGGAGTGACAACTAATGATACAAGAAGTCATGCAGCATCGGGCGCGGTTGGTACTTGGGTGGGTGACCACCTGGGAACACCGCGTGCTGTTGTCTCATTTCGGACGCGGTAGCCCGGTGGTTTGCACGCTGCCACAACTGACGCCGTGTTCATGCGGAGTACGATCACGTTAAACATATGGGTCCGTAAGTCCTTCCGAGAGGTTGGTGGTAGGGGAAGGAAGGTACGGTCCCCGTGGATGCCTCCCCCACTGGGTTCCGGTCTAAATTGGGTGGCATTTGCCGGTCGTCCAAACGGTTACCTTACACCTGTCTGATTGGTAAGATGGTCTGGGTCTCAACAACAACAACAACTGCATAGGTTACAGTGTAATAACTAAATCTGAAATTAGTCAAATAATTTATTGGCACATATGTCATATAATATTGATTAATTATAAGCACGGAATTTATAAACAGATATATTTAATTTAATATACAATTATCAGTACACTGTGTCTATATTATAATAAATTTCCTAATCCTATAATTATCAATCATTTTCATAATTAACACCACTTATCAAATTAAATTTTAATTTCATATCAGTCATATTAGTGTGCATAGTTCAGTTTGATCCATTTTATTCTTTAGTGACGCTTGTGATCAGACAGATGAGTTCAACATGCCAAGAGACAGTTTGCGTCCATCTTTACAAAAGCTATATTCTTTATAGAAGATTAGTAATTATCAAGAAATTTCTTTTACACATCGAAGAATGATGTAGGCAACTCTAATATAATTTTAAAGAAATGACGTCACACACCATTTCCATCTGAATGTATTCACAAGTGTAACACTCTGGGACAATGGCAGGGATAGAACTAAAACATTAATCATGCTTTAGGAATATTATCTTTTAACTTCATTTATAAATTCCTTCAATGTGCGAGGGACATTAATCTTTTGGTCAGAGTGGATTGACTAGCATGAGTGGAATCCCTGAGTCGAAGATTCGTCCTTATTACCACGTCGTGATCGGGGGATCTGCAAGGGACGGATTCTCTGATCCTGGGCAAATTTCATCTCACACATTTCTCCCGGGTGCGTTTATAAGGAGCTTATAACGGGCGGGTAGTTGGGTGTTGTGGACTTATACGCAACAAGTGTGCGTAACAACATTTTCTACTGGATTTTTGAATTCGGTGTTGAAGATTGTATGTCGTATTTAGAAATATAAATTCATTTTTTAAAGTTAAATACATGCATAAATATCCTACGAAATACATTTTTTAAATGTATTCGGTAAGATATTTATGCATGTATATTTCATATACAAATCTGTTTAGCCTGTTTTTTTCGCTTACAAACAAACTGGATTTATGTTATTTACTGACTAATTTATTCGCTGATTTGGTTCATAAGGAAAATAAATATATTATATATATATATATATATATATATATATATACTTATATATATTATTATAGTATGCTTAAGTATCTATGACATTGGAAAAACAGTGTTCTTCAGGACTGAAAAGTTTAATGCTTACGAATGTTTAAGAATTTAATTATTAGGAACTTGAAATTATTAGGAACTGAATTATTAGGAATGCTTGATATATATATATATATAACATGTTTATAGATAAAATCTATGTTGTGTTTCAGAAACATGCATTTTTGTGTTAATTTCGTTTAAAATATTAGGAATAGATAAAGAAGTTATAGTAAGTGAACTATTCTTAAGCCTAGAGCTCTTCCACGTGCAAGCTTTAATGCTTGATATATATAACACATGCTTTATATATATAACACATGTTTATAGATAAAATCTATGTTGTGTTTCAGAAACAAGCATTTTTGTGTTAATTTCGTTTAAAATATTAGGAATTGATAAAGAAGTTATAGTAAGTGAACTATGCTTAAGCCTAGAGCTCTTCCACGTGCAAGCTTTAATGCTTGATTATTTTGGTATTCCTTTTTTTGATTCCTCTCCATTGATCCTTTGTTGATTATCTTTCTGAACTGTAATATGTATTATAATTTTCTCTTTATTGTTGAATTTCATTTTATTTCATTGTATTCTGTAGGCATAAAAAATTTTAAGATAGTGTATTATGAGTTAATTCTTCCATTCTACCATCGGATTTACTATTTTAATATATATATATATATATATATATATATATCCTTATATTAAATATATCCATATATCTTTTACAATATGCTTATATGCCTCTAATAAGTTCAAGGCGCAGTCGGACCTAAGGACTGACACTGATTTTTTCCGTTTAGCCGAAGTCGGTTTCTGTAAACCGACTATATAGAATTTGATCAATAAACTTCATTTATAAAGCTTAAAAATTACACCTGTAAAACTCAATTTATATAATATTAGAAACACATTTACAAAATTGTAATTTATATAACATAAAAAATACATTTACACAGTGTATGTATTTCAGTACACAATAGTATCTCTATTGCTTTGAGCGCGTCGTCTTCAGTCTATTATCTGTACTGTCAAATATCCACTGAGTTCTCTCCGGTGGGCTGAACAGAAAGTATATCAAACTCGACTCGATTGCATTGTTCATAAGAACTTAGGAAAATTTTAATTTAGAAGAAAGAATTTAAAAAAGTGTATTATTACTTTCCTTATATACACAGTATAATGTATAAGGAAAGTATTGTCGCGGTGTCGAAAATTCGAATTCGCGTTTTCGACGAAAGAGAACGTTTCAAGCATCTCTGATCACGAATCAAACATTTTTGAGAAGTGTGTATGATTGTGTGTCAGTGAGTCTGTGGAGACGATCTCTCACGAACGAATGGAGAGCGATATTCAAATGATATTTGGTACAAAAATTGCAATCCAGCAATACTGGAAGCCTATTGTTTTTAAACACAGTCGAATGTTCAGAATCCCCTAAATTTCCGAGTGAAATTTTGAAAAAAATATCAAAAAATCAAAACATTTGATAAAGTTACGCATATAAACATTTTTTATGTAATTTCTCCTTAGAAAACTATTGACATAAAATTTAGAACACTAGCATAAACCGTTCTCGAGATATTGCACATTTTACAAATAAATTTATCAAAAAATTCCATAAATTAAATAAAATATATATTAACTGTTGAGAAACATGTTCACTTTTCGTATGTAATATCATACGATAAATTTGGTGACATCATTCTCGTGAATCTAGCTCATTCCATTCATGAGAAAAGATACTTTGAGTAATACTTTTGTATTTTAACGCCAATATCTGCTATAAGAATAACATATTTTTCCGCGTGTATATAACGTTTGGCAAGGTTTTGGCGGGATATCTTCAACGTGGCGACTTTTAAACGTGAATTTAAATCAATGACAATGACTACTAATTGACGAAAATTCAATATATTGGAAAGAATATAAGTATCTACTATAAGAATAGCCTATTTTGTTTTTTACTGTAAAAGTAGTAAATTCATTGCATTATATAAGGAAAGTCATGTGCTGCTCATATAAGATTTTTTTTAATTCAAATTAGCGAATAAATCAAATAAATGCACTACGTGTCATAAATCTTACGCCAAAATTAGATATTCAGATTAATTGATTAAATGTGTTTAGATTCATTAAATATGTAAGACCACGACATCTGATGAAAATACTTAAGTAAGAAATTCATTTACGGTTAATGTAAAACATGCTATTTTAGGTTTCTATTTTGTATATTCAATTTATTTGATTATTGATTATGGTTTAGAAGTCAGGCGCCAATTTAATAGCTTTTGTGAAATATGCGGAAAATCCTGAAAGGTATGTATGCATGCATTCTCACTGATCATAATTTGAGTGTTAAAAAACGTGTTCATAAGTGTTAAAAGAGAAAATGCAATTTCATATTACTGTTAGAATCCCAAATTTTAGAATGTGATTTATGATGTTCCGAAAGTTATAAATTTTCTAGTGTTTATCGAAATACTAATCGTATTTCAATTGTTCTGTGTTGATGCTCATTAATATTGCTATATTTTGGGAGAGATTGCTTTTATATTCGACTACTTTGGCTAACTATCCTAAAATTTGCGACTTTATGAAGCCAAATTGACAAAAATATCGCCAGACTTACCAAAATATCACTAAATTAACAAAAATGACAACAAATAGGCGAATTAACTATTAAAATCCTTTTATATATGAACTATATTACTTATTGTGGATGCGATGAATATTGATAATTTACAAGTCAGATTTGCTGAATAACGTACATTGTACTGTAGATATTGTACATCAGTTTTTGCTATCAAATGTGTAAACCCAGTTCATTATGTGGGAAAAGTCACGTATTGGGTCGGGGGAGTGAGATAAAAAGTTACGATAAAAAAGGACGACATCAGTCGAAAGATTGTTATTACTTTCCCTGCAATACATGGTAATGCATAGGGAAAGTATTGGAATCATGCCGAAAATCGCAACTCGAGTTTTCGACGGATTTACAGGTTTAGGGACCCCAAGAATACGAAAACACTATTTTTAGCGTGACGTCTGTGTGTGTGTCTGTCTATGTGTCTGTCTCTGTGTATTTGTGTGTCCGTGTGTGCAATGTTTGCATCCACTCTAACTCAAAACCTAATTGATTGAATTTCATAAAATATGGTAAGTCACTTAGGTGTGACCCTTGTGCTGATTAGTTTTGGGTATGATTCTTAAAAAAAGAACCCGTTTTTTCTTTTCTTTTTTTGCGAAGTGATTGATTCGCAAAAATATCATGTATCCACTCTAATTGTAACATCAATTGACCAAATTTCACAAAATTTGGTAGATAAATTCTTGTGGGACAATCTGGTACTGATTATAGATTTTTTGGTACGATTCGGAAAGAACAGCCTGCCTTTTCGTACGAAATGGCCCGCAAAAATCTAAAAAATTGACTACGTATGTTCAAATGCATCAATTAAAAACTTATTTTATACGTAATTTTTGACGAGGAAAAGAATAAGATCAATCCTTTTACTTTAGGACCAACCGCTCACGAGATATTTCAGATTTTTCGCATTTTTGTTATGCCACCATTGGAAATATGTCCAATTATCAAACAGAACAGAAATTGAATTAAAAAAGCAAATTTAGTGTTATTTTGTGCAATAAAACTCAATTTAATGAATTATTAAAGAAATAAAGAAAAATGGATTTGAGTCTGCAGGGAATGTCATGTGCTGCCCACATCAGACTTTTTTTTATTACTGGATACGTGATTTCAAGAATTCGGAATTCCCCTTATAATGGGGTTGTTAACATTGACTATAAACTTTTATATAAAAGTACAGTTTTAGTATAACGTATTCAATTTCCGTAAATAAATTTGAATTTAAAATGAATAAATTGTAGCGTCATCCAAAACTGATACTATGCAAAGTTGTCGAAATTAATTCATCTGCATATATCTTAATTTCCTTTAGACAATTATGCATAATATAAATTTTTGATAATATTTATATAATAGTATTTTAAACTAAATCTGCTTACACCCCCATTTACCTTTGACAAATTTAATTAATACCGATTTTAGATAATGACATAGTTTTTCATAGTACTGTTTTGTATTGCATATTTTTGCAAACGCGCAATGTCCCGTTTAGCGCCTCCACTTTCTTCTGTCTCAAAGGTCAGACGAAGAAAATACAGTGCATGACGTCAGGATGATGTTAGCCCAGGATTTTTCAGTTAGAAGAAGGGTTACCCGATTTGTTGATTTATCTCTAATTTGGCGACATTTGACCAATTCCGGATTGTTCCAGAAACTTCTCAATAGAACGATTATTCTTTGATATATAGAGATTTCCAGAAGTTTCTATGGAGATACTATGAAAAGGACCCACCCTCCGTTGCAGTGGAGTTGACAAATTGATGTGATGCGAGCTACATTGAACTGCGATTTTTGTCAATATTTTGAGAATGGTAGCAGCTGTTTTGTGAAATTACTTTCGTCAACATTCTGAGAATTTTTTCGCTTATTCTGTGAAATTAGTGGCGTATTTAAATGCTGTTTGATTGTATATTGTTCCTGTTCCCTTTGTGCTTGTGAATAGATGTAAGTTATCCAGAAACTTGGACGCGTTCTTGTATCCGGCATGTACATCCTCGATTCTAGAGGATAAGTTCGTAATAATATGCTTACATCCTCAGTTTGATTCAATTTAGTGCGTGCTTAAAGTTTATTTTCTACATTTTAGTGAGTCACTGTTGTGAAATTGAAAACATTTATGTACTTGCTTTTTCTCATAATTTATATTTTGATGAGTTCTTTACTAAAATAACTGCAATGATTTTAACATTGCTCTGCAACCTGTTGTAAGTTATAGTAATACGTACTTTATGCTTAAATTGTAAAGTTATCAATATATATATATATATATATATATATATATATATATATATATATATATATGTTAATATATATCCCTTACAGCAAAGATCGTCACATGTGTGGCAGTAACGTTGTAGTCACGTGACACCTGGGTCACAATGTGACATCATATTTATGACTTCTATTCGACGTTACGTATTAGTAACTTTGTAACTTCATTGTGACTATATTTTGCGACGTTTCCACAATTTAATTAACACGTAACAATGTGACAACATGACAATGGCAATTACAATGTGACGTCACAAAGAAGTTAATACGCGATGTCACAAACGACCATGAAAATGACCTAAATAACTTCGCTGTGACCTCAATATGACATAGCTGAGACGTACTGCGACGTCCTGTGACGTTCCAAAGTGACAGTGTGACGTACCTCTTACGTCACTGTAAAAAAATGCTGTTAGGGATCCAACCTTCCAAAAATCCTAATTATGTTCCAAGAGGAATTTAAAATTATGCACATACCATTTCTCAAATAAAATTAGATATTTGAATTGAATAAAAAATTATTAACTTACAATTGAAAAAATATTAACTTGCAATTGAAAGAATATTAACTTATAACTGCAGAAATATTAACTTACAATTGAAACAATTGAAAATATATTAATTTACAATTGAAAAATATCAACTTACAATTGAAAAAAACATTAACTTACAATTGAAAAAAATATTAACTTAAATTTTATCTATAAATATATTTACAGGTGAAAGAGAACAACATTGAAACGTAAAACGTGCTTTCACAGCTGCCCAATCCAATTATCATTATAAATTCCCTACTCTGTAAGGAATATTAATATTTTGCCCCGAGTGACCTGACCGGAACGAGTTCAATTTACAAGTCGCGGATTCATTCCTTATTACGAACTACGTGATTGGGGGATTAGCAATGGTCGGAATCTCTGATCCTAGTAAAATTTCATTGCACACACTTCCCCTGGGTACATTTAAGCAGCTTACATTGACTGCGTTGCTTAATACTATGGACATATGGGCAAGTACTACAAACATTTTCCATTGGAGCTTTAAAGTCGTTATCGAAACATCAAACTTTGGAGTTTGAAATAGAATTAACCTAAAATATTGATTGCGAAATATATTTACACATTCAAATCGAATTGATAAATCAACGTAGATAGTTTGCATAGGATTTGATGCAGCCAAATAGTCAAGGAAAGATTTATGTTATAAAATACTAATGCTCTCAACTTATGTCTTCCGTATAGACTAATTTCAATATTGTGGAACACAATAACACAAATTTGAGTGCATTTCTAAATATGAAAGTAGATTAGCAAAATGTGTTATGTTGTTGCCACGAAAATAACCAAATTTTATGATTCTTTTAAGGGATCAGAATTCCAGTTCAGTAGAAAACAGCTACTAAAGCAAAGAAATTTTCATAATAATTCATAAATAACGGGATGTCCATTCATTTATGGTTAGGACTATCCACTTACAAAATATTCACTTATGTGATAACATTCAGAGATTATTTCATGATTTAATTTTATGATTTATTTTTACTTTCCCTGCAATACATGTTAATGTATTGGGAAATTATTGGTATCATACCTAAAATCGCAACTCGAGTTTTCGACTGATCTACACATTTCAAGAACTCTAGAATACGGAAAACTATTTTTAGCGTGACGGCTGTGTGAGAGTCATATGTTGAGTCTGTCTGTCTGTGTGTCTGTGCAATGTATGTATCCACTCTAACTCAAAAACTAATAGACCGAATTTCATAAAATTTGGTAGGTAAGTCACTTGGGTGTGACCCTGGTGCGGATTAGTTTTGGGTACGATTTGAAATTAAAGAATCCGCCTTTTCTTTGCGAAATGACCCGCAAAAGACTTTATCCACTCTAGCTGAAAATGTAATGAACCGAATTTCACAAAAGTCGGTAGATAAGTCGCTTGTGGGTTACTCTGGTGCTGATTAGATTTTGGTACAATTCGGAAAAAAAAACTGCCTTTTCTTGCAAAATGGCCCACAAAAGTCGTCAAAATCTAAAATAAAAACTACGTATACACTAATACATCTAATAAATGCTTGTTTTATACGTAATTTTTAACGAAGAAAAGAATAAAACCAACTCCAGTACACTAGGACTAGCCGTTCTCGAGACATTTCAGTGTTTTCGTATTTTCTCTACGCCACCTTTGAAAATAAGTCCAGTTACCAAATGATAACAAAAATTGAATTAAAACTGAATTAAATTTAATTTAAATGAAGAGAACGTGAAATATAAGTCTGCAGGGAAAGTCATGTGCTTCCCACACCAGATTTTTATGATTTATTACTTTCTCTGCAATACATGGTAATGTATAGGGAAAGTACTGGAATCATGCCGAAAATCTCAAATCGAGTTTTCGGTGCATCTACACGTTTTGGGACCTCTAGAATACGAAGCCTATTTTTAGTGTGACTTCTGTCTGTGTGTGTGTGTGTGTCTGTCTATCTGTCTGTATGTGTGTCTGTCTGTGCGATGTATATATCCACTATAACTCAAAAACTAATGAACCGAATTTCATAAAATTTGGTAGGTAAATCACATGCGTGAGACCCTGGTGCTAATTAGTTTTTGGTACGATTCGGGAAAAAAGAACCCACCTTTTTTTCAGAAATGGTCCGCAAAATTCTCTTATATCCACTCTAGCTGAAATACTAAGTGACTAAATTTCCTAAAATTTCGTAGATAAGTTATTAGTGGGATACTCTAGAGCTGATTAGACTTTGGTACGATTCGGAAAAGAACAACTTGCTAATTTTTTACGAAATGACCAGCAAAAATCTAAAAAAAAAGACAACGTATGTTAAAATGTTAAAAGATTGTTTTATATGTAATTTTTGACGAGGAAAAGAATAAGAACAACTCTATTACTCTAATACTAATCGTTCTCGAGATATTTGATATTTGACTCATTTTTGTTATGCCAAGTATGGAAAATTGTCCAATTACCTAATATTAACAGAAATGGAACAGCAAATGCAAATTCAGTGTTATTCTGTGCAGTTTAACTTAATGAATTCTTAAAGAAATAAAGAACAAGATTATTCTATGATTTATTTTATTATTTATTTTTATTTTAGATTTAAAAATCTCATGTGAGCAGCACATGACATTCTCTACAGACTCAAATTCATATTATCTTTATTTCATTAATAATTCATTAAATTGAGTTTAATTGCAGTAAATAACACTCTTAATTAATTGAAATGACGCTAAATCTGTACTTTTACTTCAGCTATCGTTTTCATTTGGTAACTGGACTTATCCTCCAAACCGGCGTAGTGAGAATGTGAAAAAAATAAAATATCTCGTTAACGGCTAGTCCTAGAGTAATGGGGTTGACCTTTATTCTTTTAATAATCAAAAGTTACAAGTAAAACAGGAATGTAATGGATATATTTAAGCATACGTAGTCTTTTATTGTACATTTTGACGATTTTTGTGGGCCATTTCACAAAAAAAAAACAGGTTATATTTTTCCGAATCGCACCAAAATCTAATCAGCACCAGGGTAACCCACAAGCGAGTTATCTACCAAATTTTGTGAAGTGCGGCCTATTAGTTTGGCCATTTCGCAGAAACGGCGGGGCTAACCCCTCCCCCCTGAAAAAAACTGTTACGTCATAAAATTCGATAACTTATTACCTTTCCTTTATTAAACTGCAAAAATACGAATAATTTCATTTATTTACAATTTTTAATAATAATTTATGTTACGTTTTCAAAGCTCGTTCAAAAGAACATTCCTCTATCTTTTCGATGGTGTCTAGATGGAAACCGTGCAATAATATTTTCGATGGAACCAATGTGTATAAAAATTGCTTAAATTTGCGCTGCAACATAAAACAACCCAAAAGAGTGATTCGAATTTTAAAAAATCACGTTGCAGATGACTTAGATTTTCAGCTACGCAAACAAAGAGATACATAAGGAAAAGGAAACCCTGAACAACGTTGTAGAGTTAGTTCTTAACCCTGTTCTGGTGTTAGATGTATATTTCGTACCTTAAGGCAACAATTATGAACTCTAAAAGATCCTTAAAATGAACAGTAGTCGACTTCAAACAGTCAAAGATGCACAGACAGATTATAAGCAGCCAAAATACAGTTTATTTACATACAGACTTCTCGTTAGACAATAAGAACAAAATTAAGTAGGACTTCTACCATGGACAGATACATAGACTACGCATAAATGAACTCTAGACGGATAGTGGCAATACCCATACCTAAATATTTCGTCTTCGTAATCAGCATACAACCCTCAATAGATATGAATACTGCCTTTATATAGAAGATATGCTTTTACCAGATCCGGATTTCTCAATTTCCGGGGATTACTGTCAGCGACTGTCAAGGTCTAGGTATCCATTACTTAATTTGAGCGACAAGAACTTCGTGGAGCGAACACGGCGTGTCCGGGGCTCGCTTCAAAAACCAATCTGCCAAAAAGTTGATTCTCTCCCACTTGTAGATTTCGCTATTTTCCAGCGAAACTCAGGATTGGTTATTCCTACCGAAACTCGTTTTAGACTGTTACGCAACAGGAAACTCATAGAAAATGCAAATTACATAAATGGTAGTTAAAATGTTTTAAAATATTATGTAAACACAAATAAAATTAAAATGCTGCATACAGCTGTTTCAGGGATGCCCAGGATTCCTTTCATCCCTGCTAGACAGCACACAAAACCGAAGTCAGAAAAAGAAATAGAGACATATAGAAGAAACAAAAACAGAGGGATTATACCCAAGTCGTGGATTCAAAGTTCACTACAGTGAGCACATCAGAAAGCAGAATGACGAAGCAGCCAGTTCCTATCCAGTTTGAAACAAAAACAAACCGACACACAACAGCGGAGTGAATAATAAAAATGCCCGCCCCCCCCAAAAGAAAATCTGATATAGGCAGCGCATGACTTCACTTATATAATGCAATGAATTTACTACTTTTACAGCAAAAAAAATAGCTTATTCTTACAGGAGATACATATATTCTTTTTAAGATATTGAATTTTCGTCAATTAGTTATCATTTTCATTGATTTAGCGGCATTTTTAACCATTTGGCGAGACTTTCGTTAATTTGGCGACATTCCGCCAAATTCGTCGCCAAAATTTCGCCAAGCATTATGAAAGGAGAAATAAGTTATTCTTATAGCAGATAAATAACTATTGGTGTTCAAATACAAAATTATTACTCAAAGTACCTTTTCTCATGAATGACACGAGCTACATCCACGAAAATGATGTCACCAAATTTATCGCATGATATTACATATGAAAAGTGCACATGTTTCTCAACATTTAATATATTTTCTTTAATTTATGGGATATTTTGATAAATTTATTTGAAAAATGTGTAATATCTCGAGAACTGTTCACGCTAGCGCTGTAAAGTTTATGTCAATTGTTTTCTAAGGAATAATCACGTAAGAAATGTCTGCTTGGGTAACTATATTAAAGGTTTTGATTTTTTGATGATTTTTTCAAAATTTCACTCGAAAACTTAGGGGGTACGGGACATTCGATTGCGTTTTAAAACAACAGGCTTCTAGTATTCACGAATTGTGATTTTTGTACCAAATTTCATTCGAATCGCTCAATTCGCTCGTGAGATATTGTCTCCACAGACTCACACACACACACTTTCACACACACACACACACACACATATATACACACATAGAGAGAGACATCACCTCAAAAATGTTTGATTCGTGATCAGGGATGCTTGGAACGTGCTCTGCCGTCGAAAACTTGGAATTCGAATTTTCGACCTCGTCACAATACTTTCCTTTTACATTATGTGTATAAGGAAAATAACAAGATTAAATGAGTCTCAAATAGCCAAAAAAATTTCAAATGACACACATGATTCCCAAAGACTTAGAAATGTAACAAATAGAAGTAAAAAGTTACGGAGCACCCCGTCAGGCCATGACAAAAATGGAGTAGTAGACAAGTTGTTAAATACAGTACTAGAATTTTTCTGATGAAAGACCTAAAAAAAATTCTAGATCATAGAAGGACGTGCATGTTTGTATAATCCTTGCAGACAAAAACTCAAAAACGGTGGTAAAAATCAAAGTAATGCATTGCAGTTGAAGAGTTATTAAATTCCTGCTTTCTGCCATAACTTTCATTTCCTTACTACGAAATTTTAAAGCATGTTTAGTTTGACTAATGTGAGAAAAACCATAAAGGCAAAAAATAGTGTAAACCGCCCTAACTATCAGAAATTTCTATAAGATATTTAAGATTATGAAACCTAAGTTTATTAATGGGAGTAAACATAATGTTAAAGTTGTATTTTAGAAACATGCCAGCTGATTTTTAAAAAAAAAGTCAATTGCCAGTGCTGTTGAAATCCTTTTCAGAAACAAGTTTATAAGAAGGATGAAGAAAATTTTGAATAGCAGGATCAGCAATTCTAAAATCGATGGCAACATTTGTACAATAATTGATCTCAGAATTGAGAAAATCGATAACAGAACAAGCATAATTTATTTGTTAAGACATATTCGTTTATTAAGTAAGATAATCAATACAAATATCATTGGATGTGCTTAATTTTTTTAGCTCTATCTTCGCCACGCGCTCACAGACATACTCACATCATTTTTTTTAAATATCGATTGGTGTTCAGGTACGATTAAGACATGTAAATCCATCAAAATCTGTAGATTGCTTTTTGAAACCTGACAATACTTTCTTTTAATAGAAACAATGTATTATAGGAAAAATTAAAAAAATCCAAAATGGAATAACTATTTTATGTACACAACATACAGCCTATCTCTGCAATTCATATTCAAAGAGTAGATTATCATTTATTCAGAAAGTCCTTTCATAAGCTAAATCAAGGTTTGGAGAGTGAACTTTTAAAGTTTAAAAAAAAATGATCAAAAGTCAATCCATTTCATCTCTAAATGTGCTCTCACAGGTGGAAGATATGAAGACAATGCGAATGAAACATCATTAATCATACTTTAGGAATAGTATTGTTAAATTCTCTTTATAATTTTCATCAATGAGACTGGAACATTAATCTTTACTCCCGAGTGGCATGTCCGGAACGATTTGAATCTACGAGTCGCGGATTCGTTCCTTATTACGAAGGACTCGACTGGGGATTTAGAATGGTCAAAATGAGAGATTCGGGAAAATGTACATCACACTTACGTCCCGTAAGTACGTTTAAGCATGTTAGATAGTTTTGAACGTTGTTGATGTAAAATTGTAGCCAGAAAGAAGAAATAACAGCCATTGGAGCTTTATATTTTATATTGCAACATTTAGCATCTAAAATAAAATTAATAGTATATCTTTCTGTTCCGTGTACAAATAAACAGTTTTTGAAGGATTTTTTTTTTTTTTCAAATTCGGTATAGTTATTTATTACGCTGCTGCTAGGTTACAAAGTTCTTAAGATATTAAATGATATTGTGGTGCTGGAAACGAAGAATAATGCAAAGCATATATTAAAAATTAAACTCTTAATCATGGCTGTAATATCGTAAAATCCTGAAACATTAAAGCACATTGCGTTGTGTGCCGCTAATCCACAATAGTGCTTGTCCTGGAATAGAATACTTACTAACATAATGCCACAATAAACTGCACCATTTTAGTTTTAAAATAAAATCATTTTTAAGAACATTTGATTAATTATTAAATTAATTACAACAATTATCATATTTTGCGAAGGAGATAGAAAATGTGCGGCCAGGTAAATTAAAAATGCCTAAATTGCATTTATGAGCTTCTATAATTATTGGTAGGGACACATATCTCCAATTTTGTCTTTGTGCATTGACACAGCCACCTTTGGTTCTGTTGATTCTGCTTCATCATTGCGCCCCGTACTGTACCAACTCACCGTGTGGTACACCGTCTTGTACGGAAGTGGATCACTGAACACGAATCAATCTGATCTCATCATAACTGCATCGCCAGTCTTATAAACTCGAAGTCTGATACTCTGGCTTCACTGCGACGCTGTTCTGCTCCAACTGCTCTTGTCGAACCCGAACTCTCCTGCTGTTGAACTCACTGTTTTTGACATCTCTAGAACTTTTCATATGTTGCAACATCTTTTCGCCTGAGGTCTGACACGCCTCTTGTCTACTTTTGGCCGACCTTAGGACAATGTAACCAGACATCGTCTATAATTGGTTAACATTTTTGCCCAATCTCGTGTCTTTACTTTATCCACCTATGTTTAAGGCTTTATTTGACCTCTCGAGTCAGGGTGCAATAAAACTGGCGTCCTTAAGTCTGATGCATTGTTTAATATTACAGACAATCATACATATTCAACTATAAAACTGTCTCCGCTAAATTTGGTTTCAAATCTGGTCTCATAGATATACAAAATTAAAACAGGAACAGACGATATTTTCTGAAACTTCATTTGAAGAACATGAATATATTGTAAAAATATATTTTGTAAAAAAAAATGTATTTATATGGAAGGAGATTTTAATTTTATCTGATTTAAATTATAAAGGCATTGACAGAAAGATACATTGAATAAACATAAACGATATTGTAATTTCGGTTATATTATATCAGGTATAACGATGGAATACAAAAATACTTTTGCTTTTAATTTCATATGTTTTATATTAGTGAAACATTTTTCAAACTTATTTATTTCTGAATATATTTTACTAATTGTCAGAAGGATAAACATATTCCGATTATTTATTTGCTAGCATTTCGGTGTTATCATTTTGAAATATGTTTACGAAATTATTCAGCTATCTCTTTATACAGCTATCATCTTATTCGGCGTAATGTTTGTAAGTTCAGCATCGCTGCTATAAATCCTGGAGTCCTTAGTAGAATTAAACCGTAATAATTTTGAGACTAGACATAATGCATTACTTCTATCTGTCTGGCAGGATCAAAATCCTTGGGTGACATTGTAATGTGTCGTGTTTCAACATGAGTTCTTTTAACAGATCTGCTACTGTCCAATCCATGCACTCTCATTTGTGCTACTAGAAATTATAATATTTTAACTTATGCATTTGAATTGGCTTGTACAATTTACAAAAATCTACTTTATTAATACATATATACTATTCTGCAAAAGTTTACAGAATGTAAATATAAAACTCGCTTCAAATTTACTGTAACTATATGTCTGTAAGCAAATACTATTAAATACTATTCAACAACTTTTAAAACATAACTCTTATAAAACATTTAAACAAACCACTATTACCATACCATCTTTAAGACCCCCCACCCACCTAACAAAACGTACATGTCCCACGAACAGTTAAACCCGTTTTAATTTGAATTAAACGTATGAAATTTACAAATCCCAAAAAGCTAGAAGGATTAGTAATAAAATAAATTAAATTTCCCCTGATATTAACTTATCATTAAATTGGCGAATTTCCCTAAGTTTGTCGTTAAAATTTCACTAAACTCATCGTCAAGCTGGAGAGACAAACTGACAGGGATAAGTAATTTTCTTATATAGTATATGATTTAGTATGTATAAGGAAAAGTCGAAACAAGCTTAATTTTCAAAAATCTTATATTTAACATGTACACTTTTATACAATATTTAACATGCTTCGAACAATGAAGAACACGAGACATACACAGTTTGAGAAAATTTATTTGTGGCCATCAAGTTTCACAGGGACATTTAATACTTTACCCCGCTACTGACATCCGTTTTAGTTTTAATTGCTGATGCCACGTCATATTTACAAATCCCTCAAAAAGGGATAAAAGTTAACCCTTGAAATACTTTTTAATACTCAGGTTTTGAAGATCAAGCATCACATCATTTATGACAAAAATCCTTTTTTCCCCCCATCTCCTCAGACACATGCAACTGTGGAGGGAGAATTTTCAATTCAACTTTCCGAACCTCGTAAGTTCAGTGCAAACGTTGGGGAATCAAGGAGGCTATACTTTTTGTATTTTATTCCCTTTGAGCATCCTTTAAAGAGTAAGGGATTTCTCGTTTATGCCAGTGGATACATAAAGTAGAAAATATTAAATATATATTTTTTTTATCTTAGTTTTTTTTTCGGAGAGCAAGTTAGTGCTGTTGGAAAGAAATATTGATTTTTTTAGGTCCATCGGTTTTAGATGAGCTTATGTGTAAACTCGGATTCACAGTTCAGTACTAAATAACAAAATTGTTTTCAAATATTTATCATAGTAAAGCATTTTTACAAGTTCGTTATTTTTTTAAATGACTGGCAAAAGGCGTCGTTGCGTTTTACAATGGACAACTAAATAGGCCTGTTAAAAACAGAGTAACTACCACTATTAAAAATTAAATTGCAACTATTAAAAAATAACATTCATAGTGTTTGCAAATGTATGTCGTTTAGTGTCAAAAATAGTCGTTTTAATTAAAAACCGACTCATTTAGGTTCTGCTGAAAAGTTTTCCGAAAATTATCGTCTTCCTTCTGAACCCTTTCGGGATAGAATTATGAAAGAATCCTTATCCAACTTTCCTTTCACGAAAATATACTATTTATTGCATTTAATAACGATTCAAATGAACTATTTAAAATAAAAATCATGCAACATATTTTCTGTAAAGTGAACATTTTTATAGTGGTTGTTAGCTTTAATTATGATACACTATCAGACATTCCCTGCGTTCTTCGTGATTTAAAATTTGTGAAAACTCTAAACTCGTTACTTTAAAAAATACATTAAAACTTTAAATTTAATTCCTATATAAAAAAGAAACATAAACGCGGGCAAATCTGAGAAATAATCTTAGTTTTGTTTGTAAATTAATGTACAAACACATGAAGTTTGACTCTAAAATAGCAGCAGAAACTATTTTCCAACCATTTTCCCCATTTCAACAATCACTGAAACATATTTAGAAATATATGAATTAAAACTATATTTTCCCAAACTAAATGGCCGTAATCTATTACATGACTGCAACTGATATAACAGAATAAAAAATTTAACTCCGTTTGTTATTAAATGTAATTTCCGTAGAAATAAGCATTAAAATATTTATTTTCACTTTACAAAATGATCTTCACAGGCTTGAAGTTAAGATATACACTTACTGTTTTATTCTCTTCCAACAAATAGTTAAACACAATAGAAAATATGAGGTTCAAATATATCTGAAAAAAAAATAAAGGAATGACTGAAAGTATTAATAGAAATTATAAACGAAAAATAAAACCTTTAAAATTCGTTTCGTAGTCTTTTAAAAATAGTCTGCCTCATAAACACATTTCATCTAATTCCGTTGCTAAGCAACATATCCTTTTCTTCACATAAAGTTTAGAAAATTATCGAGAAGATTGAGTTTTTCATTAATATCTGAACAACTCCTAGTTATAGAAACCTGAAACATGGATGTTGACACATATAAAGAGTAGCCATGCCAAGAAAAACTTTAACACCGTATTAAAACACAAATAAAATAATAATACAGCATACAGCTGTTTCGAGGATACGATGGGTCCTCTTCGTCCGTGCTAGAGAATGAACAAACCTTGAAGTCAAAATGACTAAAGGGGCATAATTAAAAGAAACACAGGGGTTTATATATCCATATTCTTGATCCACTTGATAAAGCAAATAAAAAACTGATTGGTTAATTGTATCTCTTAGATGGACTCTTAATTCAGAACCTGGATATATACACCCTCTAATTTTTTTCGCCATTTAATTCAGAAATACTTCAGTAGTAAACAGGATATTGTATAATTATCACTTTACGCTGACTACATATTTCATTCCTCGTACATTTTTATGTGCACACCGTACACATTTCCATACTAAATAACGAACTTGATATAGCTTTGCAATTGAAATTTTTTGTCTTTCTTTCTTCCTTTTCGAAATAGAGATCATAATTTCTTCAATTGGCCGTAAGAGGCGCTGCACGCTTTCTCATTCGATAGCATATAGTCGCTTTTCAAATAGTATAGACCCTTGCTTTTGTATCTCAATCGGAAGTTAAAGAGATACATAAAAGAAGCATAAATGCTTGAGAGAGAAACCTGTATAACAACCTTAATTGCAGATAATAAGCTCATCTGCTTTGGTTTCCAATGCTGTTTATGCAAATACTTAAAAAATGATAATATTTTAGTATATTTTTCAAAATATTCAGGTTTTAACGATAAAGTCGCATAATTTATGACAAAATCCCTTTTTACCATCTTTAGAGACACTCCAACTTTGGAAGGGAAAGTTTTCGATTTATTCCCCAACCAAAGATTAGTGCGTACCTCAAAGAATCACAGATGTCATATATTTCTTTTTTCTATTCTCTGAAGTATATTTCAATGGAAAATGGAATTGCTTGTAGATGTATGATGGATAGCATTTGAAGATATTAGCCAAGTTTTCCTAACCCCATTTTTGGATCTTCTGCAAGTCAGTACTTTTGTATGAAAAGATCGTTTCTAGAAACTGCACTTATTTTAGAAATTATGTGAAACTATATTTCGGACAACACCGGTTCTTAAGGGAAAAGTATGCAATTTATTGATATTCAAAATGTAAATATCAATAATATTTTTAAATTACATAATTGTGAACTATGGTTCTATTTAAAACTTGAAACCTATATTTAACTCCCCCACCCCCTCCCTTTCCTTCGTGTATTTTTCATGTCTAACAAGATTCGCAAATGCTCACTTGGAAAATCGATTGTGGTTCCATTTTCATAGGAGAAACTTGGGCAACGAATATGAGCACAAATAAAACAACAATGCCGCTTACAGCTGTTCCAAGGATACGCTAGATCCCATCTGTCGGTGCAAGTGAACCAATAATCCTGAAGTTCATGTCTGAAACCGGCTAAAAAGTCAGGGTTTCGTCCAGAAAAGAGCACCAGGCGCGAAGCGCCTTTAATCTCCAGTCTCTAGGTGTGGTTCTTATCTTCATACTGTGACGTTATTTCATTTGCCCATAGTTGGAGGTTCAAGGTTTTTGATTTACTGTTTTTATTATTTGACCTAACTCCTAGTGTGGCAGTTTGTTGCACGTTTAGAGTTTGAATAATTTTAAGTTGATGCAGATCTAAGGATTTTTAGCAATTTGGCAGTTTAAGGTTTAAGAACATTTTTTAGAAAAACATTGATCGCGGTTTTTATTTAATTTCAACTATTTGAGGTGGGACGTACCTAATTCCGATTTTCAATATTAAGTACCGCGCGGGGTCTTTACGTGATTTGGCCTTGCGATGATCATAGTCATGCAGATTGAATAGTAGTTCATTTGGAACAGATGGCAGATTTTTGTAGAATTTAAGCGCTAGCTTTTTAATTTGGGCTCTAACAGCGGCTAAAAAGGAAGAGACAGTGAGGGTTGTATACCCAAAATCTGGATTAGGAGAGAACCAAACAGACAGCAGCATGAAGAACTGTCCAGCCAACAATGTTCATGCTGAATTCTGATTGGCTCTTTCTTAATCCGGGTCATGGTTGTATAACCATGGTTGTATAACTCTTGTTCTTCCTTTTGAGTGCAAAGGAATGCTTCACATCAAATGTCAATTACAAAACTATTCTAAGAACTTATATTTTCGATATGGGGATACGTGAGTTTTCTCACAGGTGCCCCGAAAAGAAAAAGCTTTGGAACCTTGGAACCTTTTGAGTCCATTCCTCTTTTAGACTTCGAGTTCTCTGCGACAAGTCTTTTGTACTTGCTGGTTCTCTTGCACTTAAGAAAGGGATCCAGTCTATCATGTAAACTGCTGTATGTTGCATTATTGCGTTATGTGTGCTTAAATACATTGTTCAAACTTCCCTTATCTTTCGGACAATGTGTATTTTACTTATTGATCACCATTTTAATATTGACGTTATTTATGGTGGAAGCGTTTAAATGGCATAATATCTTAATAATATGCACTGAACAGGTTGATATTCGATATGTCTCACCTTCGTGACCAACAAGGAAAACATCTAAAATTTTGAAAATTCGAATAATGAGGTGACGGTGAGAAGATATAGTTGAAGCACTCAGGGGTCACATTCTCGATAATTAAGCACTCAAGCGAGATATATTATTTTGGTCCCATTCGATATGTCTTAACTTCCATTTCATCGAAAAAATCGAATCGCAAAATCTAATATATCGTAATAAAATGACAGTTAAAATATTCTGCATTTAGATTACTCTTATCATTTTTCGGGTATAAGCGTTATTTCTCTATATACAATAAATAGTGCTACTAAAATATTAAATTAGCCATATCAATTAGCAATATCAATTTGTGCTAAGGCATAAATATTATAGTAAAGTGTTATTGTAAACTGAATCAGTTTACACCCTCATTTCCCTGCAACAATTTTTTCACAACATCAATCTCGATAATGAATGATATCATTTTCTTTGTAGTATTATTTTAAATTGAATCCACTTACACATTCTCTTCAGTTAAATTTCGTGTGTAATTAAAGAAAAAATCATTATACTTCCTCTCGGTGTATCTTTCAGGCATCGGTCAATGAGGGAGTAGCCCCCGGAGATGTTTTATGCTAAGTTTCTATTTATGCGGCAGTAGTTAGTTACATTTATATAGGACAAATAAAAAACATGCATCCACTTAAAATTTCAATAGTACATCCCCGACCAAAAAGTTCTCTAAGAAACACTACTTACTAATTCATGCAATACTATTCTGTGGGGCAGCACATTGAAAAACTTGTTTTTTCTTATAATTTTTTATACCACTAGTATGAGACAGTAAAACTAGCGATCGCGTCCCATGTCATAAAAATATCAATATCAATTCATTTCAGTACTATTCGTGCTGAGGCATAAAGAATCAGACCTGAGAGGTCAGTTGAGTGATTATGGATGTCAGCAATCCAACTAATGCTGGGAGTCACGTAAGTGTCCTACATATGATGGATGAACGGATTTCATCTGAAACTTCGTGATCATCACTTTATTCCTTTTCCGAACAGAACCTCACATTAACACCAATTACAATTTTCTCTCACTGCTTTATTCTTACCTTTATTATGATATGTAGTATATGTAAAGGAAAATGCATAATGTACCTCATTTGAAAGATGTGATACATCAAATCCCTTGCTAATTCAGTGAGAAAATTGCGCATGCATCATTTTGCATGAATGGTAGCTGCTTAAGAATCCAATATGAACAAATCTGATGTGGGCAGCAAATGACTTTCCACACAGACTTGAATTATTTTTCTCTTTATCTTTTTCAATATTTCATTAAAGGAAGATTAATTTCAAAAAATGACACTCATAATTAATAAATTATACGGAATTTGCACTTTTAATTCAATGTTTTGTTTCGTGGAGTAGTTGAACGTATTTTCAAGGACAAAATACAAAACACGAATAGCAAAAATACGAAACATCTAAAATATGTAGAGATCGGCTAATACTGGAGTAATGGGGTTGGGCTCGTCGTCAAAAATTACGTATACAACAAGAATTTAATTGCTACCTTTGAGCATATGCAGTCTTTTATTTTAGATGTTGACGATTTTTGAGCACCATTTCACAATAAACGCAGATTCTTATTTTCCAAATCGTGCCAAAATTTACTCAGCACCAGGGCAACCGATAATTGGCGTATTTACTAAATTTTGTGAAATTCAGTTGATTAGTTTTTGACAAGAGTGGATACATACGATTTGTGGGGACAATTTCGCAAAAAAGCCAAATTCTTTTATCTTCAATTGTAGCAAAATCTAATCAACACCAGCGTTAACCCACAAGCGACTTACATACCTATAAAATTTTATGAAATTTGGTCAATTAGTTTTTGTTAGAGAGGGCATATACATTGCATACACCAGCGGAGTCGACATCGTGAAACTTTTTGACACCTAATAATTTTGTTGTGAGTTCCTTAAGCTCCTAATATTTTTGTACCTATTTGGTGGAGAAATGTAAGCATATATGCACAACTTTTTTTACATAACTTTCATTATCATAGTGTTTTGGGGAGACGACAATTGACGAACGAATGGACCGATTCGAACGAAATTTGGTACAAAAATTACAATCCATGAATACTGGAAGTTTATTGTTTTTAAACGCAATCGAATTTTCAGAACCCCCCTAAATTTTCGAATGAAATTATTTAAAAAATCATCAAAAAATTAAAACCTTTAATAAAGTTACGCAAACAGACATTTCTTATGTAATGTTTCCTTAGAAAACGATTAACACAGACTTTAGAACGCTGGCACAAACCTTTCTTGAGATATTGCTCATTTTTCAAATAAATTTATCAAAATATCCCATAAATTAAAAAAATATTAAATCTTGAGAAACATGTTAACTTTTCATATGTAATATCATCCGATACATTTGGTGACATCATTCTCGTGCATCTACCTCGTTCTATGTATGAGAAAAGATGTTTTGAGTAATACATTTGTATTTGAACGCCAATAATAATTTATCTGCTATAAGAATAACTTACTTCTCCGTCCATAACGCTTGGTGATTTTGGCGACGAATTTGGCGGAATGTCGTCAACTTGACGACTTTGTTAAATGTTGTCAAATTAAGGAAAATCTCACCATATGGATAAAAGGACGCTAAATCAATGAAAAGGACGACTAATTGAAGAAAATTCAATATCTGGGAAAGAATATAAATATCTATTATAGGAATAACCTATTTTTTTTTACTGTAAAAGTAGTAAATTCATTGCATTATATAAGGAAAGTCATGTGCTGCCCACATCAGATTCTTTTTCAACTATCAGAAGGGATAGCTTCTGGAAACTTTTGCTTTAGATAAACAGTTGGGAATGTTTTTAGTAGTTCTAATTTAGAGCTGTTTAACATGAATAAAGGAATTTTAATCATTATATTCGTGTATCAGGATTGATACTTGAGTTAATTTTTGTTCCTAATGTAAATTGAAGCTAATATTGGGAAACAGAATATGCACTATGTGTAACTAGCTAATATACGGTAACAGGATATATTATTTTAAATTTCCATTCATAATTATCTTAATTAAATGCGTATCTAAACTAACAGGTAATAAATATTCTCATCAAAAATGCATTTTAATATTTTGCTTTTGGCCTACCTGTTAACATCAGAATTTCAAAACTTCAGATGTGGAACAAAAGTCTAAATTGTGTTTTTCAACTGATTTAAAACAATTGATAATGCCATCTGGTGGATAAAAAAAGACAATTTTTCGGAAAATATTGTAATTTGACCGATTCTCAAAGACAAAGGTATAACAGTAATTTCGCAAAATATTATCGCTAAAATTTTTATCAATAAGGGTCATTTTACTTGTTAAAATAAAAAAATCTTCAAGCTTTACTAATTTATTACTATTTTTATTTCTTTTTTTTTCTGATGTAATTAGGTGGCAAAAGTTCAACAGAAATAAAAGTTTGTATTTATAATCTGTAAGAACAATATTTAATATTATTGAATGATGCCTTTTATTTGAAAAACATGTAAAAAATATTGTAGTCTAAACAAATACTTCAAAAAACATTATCCTATATATTATTATATCTTTAAAGGTCAAGGACATGAAATTGATAATATCATTCCTATTTGCATTCAAATCGTAAGAAAATATCTTATAAATATATTTCTTTGTCATGGAAACTTATTTATCTTTGTAACAAATTTCAAGCACTGTCATCGGCGTTCCAAAGTGAAATTCACAATATCAAATTCTCAATAGGTATTAAAATACTTCTATAGAACTGCAACATTTTTAAATATCGAAATTTAGTATTTTTTTCAAGATTAGTCCAAGAATATAGAAATCATCTTCTTTATCCTCATGCATTTCTGATACACAGAATTTTTAGATATTGCTTTTACTTTGTAAACAACTTCCTAGAATGTATTTTTTTATTAGATATCAGCCTATTTGCGTACTTCTTGAAAAGACTAAAAGTAAATTCTATTTTCACCCTTTTGTTTAAGATTGTACTGTCTGAAGTATTATGATTTATGGTACAACCCCTCCTCCACCATGTTCTTCACGGAGGGAGGAATTTCTAATAATATTGAAATTGTGAAGGGTTCAGAACAGCCCCTTAGGGGGTTCGCGCAATCATCATTGTTATTTTTGCTTTAATGCAGACAGCCTTTGGGAAAGCAATCTTGTGGGTGGCTTATCGAACTTTTATAGAAAAAAGCAAATAGATTTTTAGATAGATTTTAAATGACTTATAACTCAATCGAATTTCTGGACTAAAGGTTTATTCAGACAAGAAATAGATAAGTAGGAATTTTTCTGATATATCTTAATAAGTATTTAAAAATTGTATTTTATGAAGTTCAAATGTTTTTTTTTTTACTACCCAGTGTGCCCAGCTCACAGTTAAGTGCATTTAAGAGCAATTATTATTTTCACGAAAATGTTGATTTCGAGATTTTGATGGCAATATTTGTTTTAGGACCTCCTGAACACGTTTAGACTATTTTATAGGAATGCATGTCTGCCTGTCGTCTGTCTGTAGTCGATTTCTTTTGTATACAATAGCTATCACAAATATTAATGTTTTTAACGAAACTTTATAATAAACTTTATAGGCTTAGTAATCAAACAATCTAGAAATAAACAGAATTTTTGCTTAAATTAGAGCAGAAACTTTATTTAGATCTTATATCTCACTGTTTTAAGCACTAATGAGATAAATTAAATATTAGAATTATCAGTGTTAAAAAACCGGATTAATTTTTAAACGCAGAAAGGTGTTGAGCAACAAATACATATGTGGGGTCCTGATGGGGTCTTAGTCTGATAATCTATGTTGTCGGGATGGATTACTTGCGCTGATACTCTTGAGAGGATTCAGATCCGTACTCAGGAATCGTCTAGTTGTAGCTTAGTTGCCAAATTTTGCTCCGGAGCGAGTTTGAAGGGGTAGCTACAATGGTGTGAATTAGACTCAGAGGAATAGGGGTGCAGGGCTTTTACATTTTGCATTTATGTATCTTTATAGCTGTTTAAAATGTATAATCTCATAATCCACCGCTAGGAATATTCGGTAAATTACACCACCGCAGAAACTCAGGGCTCATCTAGGGGACTGTTTCGCCTTCGCCCATCACTCTTTAAAACGGCATTGTTGTCACAGAAGGGGTGAACTGCTCAGAACACCTGTGATGTGCTATAATTTGGCGTAATTTAGAAATACCATTTTGGACTAATCACTTTCTTCCGATCGGAATATACATGGTTGCTAGAAAATCGCAGATATTTTATTAAATTGATCGACACTTAATATTTTTTTAACCTGCCATTATAGGACAAAATTTGCTACAATTATGCATAAAAGGGGGGTTATTTACGGATCAATGGTGGCACAGCTTAATAGTTTCAATCATTATAGTGAAAAAGAGTCTCTATGCAAATTTTGTGCTCAAGACGTAATTAGCCCCTCCGGGGAGAGTTATACTTTCCGAGAGGGTATATTGTAAAACTTAGCATCAATCGAAATAGTTTTTTTCAAGCCCTTTATAATGAAGGATAGCATGCTATAATTGTGTTCATTTGGACCAACAATATAGATTTTCTAAATTTTTTCTAACAGAATTTTTCAAAAAAAAATATAAAATCGCAAGCATGAAAAATGGAGTGATAAAATCGAGTTGAGCTGTACTCCAATTAGTTCATCATGTTTTATAAGGTGTTTTTCACTCATTTGATGATATTCAATAACCATAAATCCTGTCAAAATACATTATGCACTTTCCACGATATCATGTGTTTGCATAATTTCAATTTTATGTAAAGAATTGCCCATTTATCCATCGAACAATATTTAAATAATTAATCTGAGCAATTGATGCCTAAAAATAATATAAATATATCCTTCACTTTTATTTTCCCTACAATATCTCTCTATATTATTAAAAAAGGTGCCCCCGTCGCTGTTTGACAAATTTCTCTACCTCGTACCCCAAAACCTATAGCTTACAAAATATAAAATTTGGTACACTTGTAGAAAAGGTTTTGTGAAATATGTTAAAATAAACCGTTTTTTAATATATATTGTAGTTTAAGAAATACTTAATGCCAAAGTCAAAGATAAAATATTTGAACTGCGAGTTCGCGTCCTGTATAGACTAACAGTAGCAAGACGACGAATTTTGGCAGGCTGGTACCTACATGGGTGCGTTTTTGGAGGCCAGAGCCCCCGTTTTTTTTAATTTCGATGTAGTTTTTGAGATATTTTACTTTTTATGTACTTGTGAAGTCAAAAATGTTCTTTTGTCGCCCAACAATTTTCTCTGTCTCGTACCGTAAAACTATAACATACAAAAATATGAAATTTGTTACATTTATAGTGAAATAATAGAGTAACACAATAAATATACCGTTTACCAATTGAAACCTTAATTTAGCTTGAAATAGCTCGCGAAGCGAGCTCTGCGAACGTAGCGAGTAAGAGGCGAAGTACGGAGATTGGTGAAGCGTATAGAGATTGGTGAAGCGTATAGAGATTGGTGAAGTGTAGCGAGCAAGGGGCTCAGCTCTCTAGTGCACAAAAAGAAAGTACTGTGGTTGGTCAATAATCAAATTCTGAGATTTTAATGGATCTAACCTAAACGTTTTCAACTTTCTTGATTGCTAATCAATCAATTTTTAAAGATGTCTGAGTGTCTATATGTGAGATCGTGGAAACGATATCTGTCAAACAAATTGAGAAAATTAATTGCCTTTTGGAATGAACATTTCGATTGATAAACAGGAGACGCTTATGTAATTTCAGTATTCTTAAAATGTTTTGTAATTTTTTTTTCCATATTTAATGTTTCAGCGAAATATATAATTTATCGAACAAAAATATGAGTCCTTCTTGAAATATTCTTGCTCATTTGTAATTGCATAAATGGAATACAAGCATTGCAAAAAGGTATCTTCACTGTCATTAGAGGAGTGAGCGCACTGTGAATATATGTAAACAGAAATAGCTTGGAAGCAGTATTTACATTACTTCCGTTGAACCGTTTTTCAGATATTAGAAATTATACTTTTCTAGACAGAGCTGAAATTTCGAAATAATCAGTCGAATGACATGACATTTTCTAATCTTAATTTTATATGTAACGTCGAAACAGGGTATTAAATTTTAAAACAATATAGTTATATAAAAGTCATTTATACTCTCCCTACAATACATGGTAATTATGTACAGGGAAAGTATGAATCGAGTCGAAAATCTCAACTCGAGTTTTCGACTGATCTACACGTTTTGAGCACCATGGAACACGAAAAACCGATTTTGTGTCTGACGTCATTGTAGGTGTATATGTTTGTCTGCCTACTATATATCAATCCTAACTCAAAAACTAATTGACCAAATTTCATAAAATTTGGTTGCAAGTCAATTGTGTGTTATGTAGGTACTGATTAGATTTTGGTCCGATTCGGGAAAAAAATAATCGACCTTTTTTTTGTGAAATGGCTACCAAAAGTCGTATGAATCCACTCTAACTGAAAAATTATTTAAGCAAATTTTAGAAAATTTGATAGAGAAAATTTGGCAGGCAAGTTCCTTGTGGATTACCTTTGTGCTGATTACATTCAGAAAAATGAACCTGGGTTTTTTTTAGAAATGGAAAATTCGTAAAAATCTAAAAAAAAAATACTACATATAGTCAAATGTATAAATGACATTTTTGCTTTATTCGTAATTTTGGACGACAAAATGAACAAGACGAATCGAATTATTCTACAACTCACAGTGATTGAGATATTTCAGTTTTTTCGCCTTTTTTGTAACGCCGCGCTTGAAAATACGTTTAGTCACCAATGAAACTAAAAATGAATTAATGCTATAAATTCACCATAATTTTAGATTAATTTCAGTGTTATTTTGTGAGTTTTAGAGAATTATCAAAAAAAAAAGAGAGGGAATGAATTGGATTGTGTATGCAAAGTCATGTGCTGTCCATATGCTAGTTTTATCACTATTTCATCAATTGCCGCTTTCTGTAAAGAATATCATGTGTAATACACATTAAATATATAAAATGTTGCGAGATGTGTGTATAGCATTGAGTTATTTTCTTTCAGTTTTACCTGAGGACGGTCCAACGATTTCCGGAGTGAAGCCCCAATACCAGGTAGGGGATGAAGTTAACGTCAGCTGTTCTGCTGGACCATCGAAACCTGCCGCGTCTTTACGATGGTACATAAATGGGCACGAGGTAAGTTTCGTCTAATTTAATTACACGCAGCTACTCATTCCTGCTAAATTTGCAAATTTCCATAAAATAACAATCGTATTTCATTTGATTCCATTTATTCTTACTACCAGGCCCCGCGAGAGTTTGAAATACGTTACCATCCCATCAAGCAAGAAGATCGTCTGCTAGTCTCAACCCTGGGTCTTCGATTCACGGCCGAGCCTCGCCATTTCTACCAGGGTGCAATGAAGCTCCGCTGCTCGGCTGTCATCTCTCAGGCTTACTCTATGAGCAGTGAGGAGATAATAGTGGGAGATAATGCCAAAGCATCTGGTAAGTCCCCTGCTATTACGCATATTGAATACGGATTTGCGTGTTATGGGTGTATATGATGCGTAAGATATACCAGATTTGTGACGCTTCTGATACCTTACTTATTGAGTTATATATATATATATATATATATATATATATATATATATATATATATATATATATATATATATATATATATATATATATATATATATATATATATATATATATATATATATATATATATATATATATATATATATATATATATATACAGGGTATCCAGTGCTATCGGTGTCCATGACTATTTCCTCAACCGTTAGTCACACATATATACTTCCAATTGCAAAAATGTTTTAAATTTTAAAATATATTATCTTAGAAACAGTTTAAATCAATAAATACATTTCTGAAAGAAATAAAATATAAATATTTATACGATCCCCCGGTCCTACCAATTACATTTAGGAAAATCAGCCTCATACAATTCCATGCAAAATAAAAAAATAATCTTCCTTTTACGACCAAAATTAACCAAATTATGAAGCATTAAACTTTATGACATAAGTCGCTTTTCCACTCATAAAAATGTCCTGTTTCAGGCAACCAACCAATCAGAGACCGTATTGACCATTTCTCCAAGCAACCAACCAATCAGGGATCGCATTGACCATTTCCCAGCACAAAAAGTGCTACAAATTTAAACGGCTATAAGTCGGTCAATTTTGGTCGTAAAAGGATGATTTTTTTTTAATTTACATAAAATTGTATGAGGATGATTTTCCTGAATGTAATTAGTAGGACCGGGGGACCGTATAAAAATTTATATTTCGTATTTCTTTCAGAAATGCATTTATTAATTTAAAATGTTTCTAGGTAATAGATTTTAAAATTTAAAACATTTTTGCAATTGGAAGTGTATCTCTGCGACTAACGGTTGAGGAAATAGCCATTGGGTACCGATAGCATTGGATACCCTGCATATAAGGCAAGTAGATTTTATATGCAATACCAACATATAAAGTGTGTCAAGGAAAGTTAAAGGTAAAGACCTATAACTTGAGGAGTGTTAGGGTTACTGTACATGGTTATGTAGTTATTTGGAGAATCCCAATAGTGTACATGGTGAGCCAACTTTGGAAAGGCTTACCTACTTTTTTAGGGGATAGTCGAAAGGTTATCTCACCCTTTTTTAGACATAGAAAAAAAAGTTAATTACAAAAATGTAGACCTTTGCAAATTTAGTACAAAACATTTTTGTTCCATCATGGAAATGGACCCTGAAAAGAAGTGTATCCAATCCGATCCCACCTTCGAAAAAATAATCGAACATCTAGACAATGTACAATCAGAATAAATTGACTTTATTATATACAAAATTGCAAAATGGTCATCTTTAACCACGATGCATGCATGCTTGAAGACACGAAATGGGATGTATTAAATTTCCCAATGTATCACCGTTTACACTAATGCATACAAAAATTGTAGATTTTAAAACAGTTATTTAGAAAGTCATTTTGCAGCCTTCGTTATGGTGCAAAAGTACTTAAACTTTTTTTTAATACCTGAAAACTTCGTATCCGACATTTTCCTATCTCTAACATGAAGTGAGATATCACACGTACCTCCCTAAAAAGGGGAGTGAGATCTCTCAAGCTGTCTAATCGTGTAGCGATATTGAGGTTCCTTAAGCTCCTGCGTAAAAATGTACGATGGCTCTAATATTTCTTGCATTATTGACCTGATCTTTGACTTTCCTTGACAGTCTGCATACTCGGCTTTATTCACCGCTTAATAAATGTGCAAATTCTAATACCATTCTTAATTATAATGTTTTTCGAAATTATCGCTAATAATATCTTTAAAAAATAAAAATAATAATATCCTTTTTCACTATATAAACGCACCTGCAAAGATATATCTAAAGGATAAAATATACTAACCCCATTTGTAAAACAATTTATAAAACATATGTAGTTTGATTAACATATGCTAAAATGAAGACGTTGAAATAGTTGTAAAAGGTATTTTAGTGTTGAAACCCAGACCGTCCGACCAACCAGAAAGGTGTAGTGTGTATTTTTTATACAGTTGGCAGTAAATAATTAACCACAATCTGCAATGTGCAAGACCATAATAGAAGACATTATTTAGTAACTGGAACATATAATTTAGTAATCAATATTAATATCAATAAATCCCGTCATCTTATTTTAACTCATTGCAACAACTAATAATATACAACACAATACCATGCATTTATTAAACTTGTTTGTCTTAAAATATTTACTCAGAATGAAAGACAAATATAATCAACTCCCTTATAATTTGTCTACTAAACCATTATTATATGATAAAAATAATTTACGTTCATCTACTAGAGAAGCATAATTTAATTTTCTTCACATTATAGACGCGTGTTCAAATTAATCATCTAAATGAAGGTCACAGCTTTGAAATACTTAAAGTGTCCAGATTCGGGAAACAAACGAAATAGGATACGTTCGAAAATGCGAGCACAGTCGTGGTCGGACGAATCCAGGGCAAGTACCGAAAGTGAGAACAAGAGAGAGGGAGATTCAAAGTTCATTTCCTGTATTACTTATTTAAAGCACCTCAGTTCGACTCAGACTGGTGCATTTTGCATTTACTTCGGTGTTGTCATAAAAAAAATTGTATAAAAAATGTCTGCAGGTGAAATTTCAGTAGTGCCTCTCCATGTATTTAACTGTGTGTAACTGCGTCTAAAGTGCTTTACATCTTCCTTGAAATTTATCCATATATTTACTCACGATTCTTATGTTACTTTTCGCTTTCAATAATGCACGTGGTTTTCTATTTTCAGCTGTTGTAGGAGACGGTCCTGTGATAAGTGGGGGCAAGCCCAAGTACCAGAAAGGAGATATTGTTGACGTCAATTGCACCGCCGCCAAATCTAATCCCGCAGCAGAATTGAAGTGGTATATCAACGATAAATTAGTAAGTTTTAGCTTTTTCATATGTATAAATGCAATGGAATATATATCCCTTAATCTTAGTTTGCGTGTGTGTGCCTTTATAGAGATTTATCAATCCTAAGTCTTATAAATATTGTCTCGAATGAGATCGACTGATATTCCAGCAAATTTTTAGAATAAAAGTATAAAATGTTTATTTTTTACTAATTTGTGATTATCTTAACATGTAAAATTCCGATCATTCACTGAATGATTCACTAGCTGACTCATTGACGAATATAAGAAAAAATCTGATGTGGGCAACACATGACTTTCCTTATATAATGTAATGAATTTACTACTTTTACAGTAAAAAAATAGGTTTTTCTTATAGTAGATACTAATATTCTTTCCAAGACATTGAATTTTCGACAATTAGTCGTCATTTTCATTGATTTAGTATCATTTTTATCCATTTGGCGAGATTTTCATTAATTTGGCAACATTTCAAAAAAGTCGCCAAGTTCGCGACATTCCGTCAAATTCGTCGCCAAAATCTCGCCAAGCGTTATGCACTAAGAAAAAAGTTATTCTTACAGCAGATAAATGACTATTGGCGTTTAAATACAAAAGTAATATTCAAAGTATATTTTTTCATGAATGGAACAAGCTAGATCCACGAAAATGATGTCACTCAGTTTATCGCATGGTATTACATATGAAAAGTGAACATGTTTCTCAATAGGAATTTTTTTTTTATGTGACTTTTTCATAATTTTTTTGAAAAATGTACAATATCTCGAGAACGGTTCATGTTAGCGTTCTAAAATTTATGTCAATCGTTTTCTAATGAAAAATTACATAAGAAATATCTATTTGCGTAACTTTATTAGCGGTTTTGATTTTTTGACGATTTTTTCAAAATTTTATTCGAAAATTTAGGGGGGTTCTGAACATTCGATTACGTATAAAAAAAATAGACTTCCAGTGTTTACGGATTGTGATTTTTGTACCAAATTTGGTTCCAATCGGTCCATTCGTTCGTCAGTTATCGTCTCCACAGACTCACTGACACACACACACACACACACACACACACATACACACACACAGACATCACTTCAAAAATGTTTGATTCGTGATCAGGGATGCTTGAAACGTGCTCTCCCGTCGAAAACTCGATTTCGAATTTTCGACCCCGTCACAATACTTTCCTTATACATTATGATAATGTATAAGGAAAGTATTGTGACGGGGTCGAAAATTCGAAATCGAGTTTTCGACGGGAGAGCACGTTTCAAGCAAATGTATAAGGAAAGTATTGTGACGGGGTCGAAAATTCGAAATCGAGTTTTCGACGGGAGAGCACGTTTCAAGCATCCCTGATCACGAATCAAACATTTTTGAAGTGATGTCTGTGTGTGTGTATGTGTGTGTGTGTGTGTGTGTGTGTGTGTGTGTGTGAAAGTATGTGTGTGTGTGTGTGTGTGTGTGTGTGTGTGTGAAAGTATGTGTGTGTGTGTGTGTGTGTGTCAGTGAGTCTGTGGAGACGATAACTGAAGAACGAATGGACCGATTCGAACCAAATTTGGTACAAAAATCAGAATCCGTAAACACAGGAAGCCTATTGTTTTTATGCGTAATCGAATGTTCAGAACCCCCCTAAATTTTCGAATAAAATTTTGAAAAAATCGTCAAAAAATCGAAACCACTAATAAAGTTACGCAAATAGACATTTCTTATGTAATTTTTCATTAGAAAACGATTGACATAAATTTTAGAACGCTAACATGAACCGTTCTCGAGATATTGCACATTTTTCAAAAAAATTATTAAAAAGTCATAAAATGAAAAAAAAATTTCCTATTGAGAAACATGTTCACTTTTCATATGTAATACCATGCGATAAATTGGATGACATCACTCTCAGGGATCTAGCTCGTTCCATTCATGAAAAAAAATACTTTGAGTAATACTTTTGTATTTGAACGCCAATAGTCATTTATCTGCTGTAAGAACAACTTATTTCTTCGTCCATAACGCCTGGCGAAATTTTAGCGACGAATTTGGCGGAATGTCGCCAACTTGGCGACTTTTTGAAATGTTGCCAAATTAACGAAAATCTCACCAAATGGATAAAATTGACGCTAAATCAATGAAAATGACGACTAATTGTCGAAAATTCAATATCTTGGAAAGAATATTAGTATCAACTATAAGAAAAACCTATTTTCTTTACTGAAAAGTAGTAAATTCATTACATTATATAAGGAAAGTCATGTGTTGCCCACATCAGATTTTGTATATAAGGAAAGTAACTAGTGGGGTTAGAATGTTTGGGAAGAGAAGGTTCCTTTTATAGAATAGATTCACACTAAAAACGGATTTTCTCTCTTGACAATTTTAACTAGGTTAGAAACAAGTTTAACATATAGCATTTAACATTAATTCCATCATATGTCTGATTTTTACTTTCCTTATATGCATAATGTATAAGGAAAGTATTGTGACGGGGTCGAAAATTCGAAATCGAGTTTTCGACGGGAGAGCACGTTTCAAGCATCCCTGATCACGAATAAAACATTTTTGAAGTGATGTCTATGTGTGTGTGTGTGTGTGTGTGTGTGAAAGTATGTGTGTGTGTGTGTCAGTGAGTCTGTGGAGACGATAACTGACGAACGAATGGACCGATTCGAACCAAATTTGGTACAAAAATCACAATCCGTAAACACTGGAAGTCTATTGTTTTTATACGTAATCGAATGTTCAGAACCCCCCTAAATTTTCGAATAAAATTTTGAAAAAATCGTCAAAAAATCAAAACCACTAATAAAGTTACGCAAATAGACATTTCTTATGTAATTTTTCATTAGAAAACGATTGACATAAATTTTAGAACGCTAACATGAACCATTCTCTAGATATTGCACATTTTTCAAAAGAATTATTAAAATTCATATAAAATGAAAATAAAAATATTTCCTATTGAGAAACATGTTCACTTTTCATATGTAATACCATGCGATAAATTGGGTGACATCATTCTCGTGGATCTAGCTCGTACCATTCATGAAAAAAGATACTTTGAATAATACTTTTGTATTTGAACGCCAATAGTCATTTATCTGCTTTAGGAAAAATTTATTTCTTAGTGCATAACGCTTGGCGAGATTTTGGCGACGAATTTGGCGGAATGTCGCCAACTTGGCGACTTTTTTGAAATGTTGCCAAATTAACGAAATCTCGCCAAATGGATAAAAATGACGCTAAATCAATGAAAATGACGACTAATTGTCGAAAATTCAATATCTTGGAAAGAATATTAGTATCAACTACAAGAAAATCCTATTTTTTTACTGTAAAAGTAGTAAATTCATTACATTATATAAGGAAAGTCATGTGTTGCCCACATCAGATTTTTTTTTTACTGTAAAAGTAGTAAATTCATTACATTATATAAGGAAAGTCATGTGTTGCCCACATCAGATTTTTTTTTTCGTATTTGAAGGAAATTATTGAGTTTTAATATTTTAAAGAATCCAAAACGAGTTACTATAATAAATACTAAATTAAATATAAAATGTATCGTCATGAGTGAATAATAAATACAAAATTAAATCTTGTCTGAACTTGTAAATTTAAAATCAAAAGATTATGCTCGAAATATTGCTGGTGGCAAAGCAATTTTAGAAACATTTTACTTGGCTATATATTTTGGTTCTATTGATGATTATTTGCGAAGTCATCTCAATGAAAGAATCAACGTATTCTGAACTTTTGAAAATTGTTTAGCAAAGGAATTTGATTAAATGCTATACGGAATGTAATCAAATGTCAATTTATACTATTTAAATAATAAATAACTTAATATTAGAATACTTTTTATAAATAAACGGTATTGTATATTTGATAGAATTGTATTACGGTTCTAGAATATAAGAATGCAGGACTTATTGAGGTTTTTAATTTCGTAGTCATATGTAGCATTACTGATTTTTTTTTTCAATCTCAAACATATTTTATTGCGTTTAACTGATGGTTGAAGTATGATAAAAAGTCTGTTGTGAGCAGCATAGAACTTTCCGTCGACACTCAAATTAATTTTCTTTTTATTTTATTAATAATTTATTAAATTGCATTTAATTGCATTAAGTAACACGCATAATTATTTGAAATGACACTGAATTTGCACTTCTAATTAAGCTTTCGTTTTCATTTGGTAATTAGGCGTATTTTCAAAACCGGCGTAACAAAAAATGCAAAATATACCTAAATCTAGTCATAAAATGTGCAAGTTTGCAATTCGTTTATACAGGTTTCTATGAAAATTAGCCAATTTTTTACCAGATTCTAAACGCAAAATCCATCTAAATGTTGGCTATACTGCTGGTACACAAGTAGTGATGGTTAATGGATTTACGCAATTTCTTGCCTTTGCTAAACGTTATACTGGACGACGCACCATTTCCTATTCCTTCAAATTTGTTAAGATCGCGATTTGAGAAATTTCACAGATATTACATCCTCCAAGGATGTGTTTTTCTCCTAGGAGTACTTTTCATTTATATAGACCCAATGTCTAGAAAATAGATAACATAATGCTTCTTAGCCTTTAAAAAATTCCAGCTTTTTTCGGTACTTACGTATTATCGCAACCATGCCAACCTCCGGGATATTATTTGACTATTGGGACACACAGGAGAATGACATATAATACGTAAGTACCAACAATTTATATTTTTTATATTTAAAAATTTAGTTTTTGTATTAAATGTCATTCTCCTGTGTGTCCCAATAGTCAAATAATATCCCGGAGGTTGGCATGTTTGCGATAATACGTAAGTACCCTTTTTTCTAGATTTTGACTGCTGTATTAATAGCCAGCGCCATCTGTTGGCTCCATAATTAAACACAAATATTATAGCACAACATACACAATTAAACTTGCAGCGTGAAAACACTTTTAGAGAATTTTTTTTTCTATTTTGTTTGTATGAGTGAGTTAACCAGAATTCACTGTTTAGTTTCTGCGATGGATTTCCCCTTCTTGAAGTTTATAAATAAATTTTACAGCAGTTGATCTTTGGTGAACTAAAATAAATTATATTTTCTTATTTTTATAATTATTTGTGTACATGACTCACATGTGAAAAATTATTTTTCTCAACATGCATGCCATATAATTCTAATATATTTTTATTCCCATAGCAGAGCCTGTATTAACAGTTCAAAAAAATAAAACGTCCTCTACTTGTATTTAAAAAGATATATTTTTTAATATTTTAGAGAAATATTATTTTCGATTCATTTTAATACTTGTAGTTTAATTTATAGAAAATAAAGGCAATTATGTATTCAAGAAACTTACAAACGAATAAAAAAAGAAATTTTGTGTAGTTTCCATAAAATAATCTGAAAATAATATGCTGAAAAATTAAATGCGGGTACATGAAAAGGAATAACATTATAATAATAGACATTTACTTGACACAGGAAATCTTACCTTTCGAATTCATAGACACATCGCACTAATTCCAATTCTCGCATAATTATGCCCTAATACAAAAACTAAACGATTATACCGGACATTTAAGAATGTTAGTAAACTTAAGCACTATTTTGCGTGAATATATAGTACTATTACACCAAGGACAATTTTGGCAAGTACACCAAATGTGACACGCATTACCAAAATTTGCATAAATAAATGGGGTTCCTTGAGGTCACGTATATTTTGACATTTAATAACATTTAATTTGTATCTTTCTCCCAAACGAATTGAGAAAAAAAATGTCGAATTGTTTTAACAACAGGTCATTTCAGAGTAAGTTTAAATTACAATAAAGTGATGACACGTATGTTTTAATATTTTGTTCATCATGTCTAACCTATTAAAAAAATCTGATGTAAGCAGCACATGACTTATATAATGCAATGAATTTACTACATTTACAGTAAAAAAAAATATTAATTTTATAGTACATATTTATATTATTTCCAAGATATTGAATTTTCGTCAATGAGTCGTCATTTTCATTGATTTAGCGTCATTTTTATCCATTTGGCGAGTTTCTCGTTAATTTAGCAACATTTAAAACAGTCGCTAAGTTGGCGACATTCCACCAAATTCGTCACCAAAATCTCGCCAAGCGTTATGGGCGGAGAAATAAGTTATTCCTACAGCAGATAAATGACTATTGGCGTTCAAATACAAAATTATTACTCAAAGTATCTTTTATCATGAACGGAACGAGCTAGATCCACGAGAATGATGTCACCCAATTTATCACATGGTATTACATATGAAAAGTGAACATGTTTCTCAATAGGAAATATTTTTTTTTATTTTATATGATTGTTTGATATTTTTTTAAATGTGCAATATCTCGAGAACGGTTCATGTTAGCGCTCTAAAATTTATGTCAATCGCTTTCTAATGAAAAACTACATAACAAATGTCTATTCGCGTAACTTTATTAGAGGTTTTGATTTTTTAAAGATGTTTTCAAAATTTCACTCGAAAATTTAGAGGGTTCTGAACATTCGATTGCGTATAAAAACAATAGGCTTCCAGTGTTCACAGATTGTAATTTGTGTACCAAATTTCATTCGAATCGGTCCATTCGTTCGTCCGTTATCGTATCCACAGGCTCACTGACACCCACGCGCGTACACACACACACACACACACAGAGCCATCACTTCAAAAATGTTCGATTCGTGATCAGGGATGCTTGAAATGTGCTCTCCCGTCGAAAACTCGAATTCGGATTATCGACCCCGTCACAATACTTCCCTTATATATTATGTATATAAGGAAAGTAATATGATTTATTTATAGATTGCCGAAACCACGATATTGCGAATACAGTGTGTTTCATAAATATTGCACAACTAAGTACCCTCTTGAACGATTTGTATTAGTCCCGTAGTTCCAATTTAAGAAATACTTTAATTAAGGTAGACATCGTATTGTTACGACATATCCTCTGGAATCGTGGGTGTGCATTCAGGATACAAGAATTCAGTCCCTATATCTGGATAAATAATACGTTTATTCATATGCACAGCATAAAGAAACACAATATGCAGTAGTAAAAAGGGACTTAAATGTTCCACTAATATTACAAAATAACGGTTGCTATTCTCAAAATATTGAAAGTCATTTCATAAAACAACTCTTACTATTCCCAAAACAGAGACGTAAGTCACAGTTCAATGTGGTCCGTATCTCGTCAACTGCTATCCAATTGAGTGGTGATTCCTTTTATAGAATTTCTATGGAAGCTTCTGGAAACCGCTCATACCTCATAGATTACTGCTTATTTCGAGGTGTTTCTTGAATCTTCAGAAAGTCGCCATTTGTCTCTCTTTTCAAACCTCGCTCCCTCAATCGTTCTTCAAACTTTACCATGAAGCCCTAGATTTAAGTCATGGTTAAAGGATGCTGGTACGGGTGTTTCCTCCGTCTGGTCGTCAAAATAGACGATAGTGAGGGGGGAGAGCCACCAGAGTATTTTATAAGTACGTAACAGTATGTAAATTTAAGATTATGTGACACATTTTAGAAAAACAGTACAAAATATACTTTTTACTTTCCCTGCAATACATGGTAATGTATAGGGAAAGTATGGGAATCCTGTCGAAAATTGCAACTCGAGTTTTCCAGGGATCTACACGTTTCAAGACCTCTAGAATACGAAAAAACGATTTTTAGCGTGACGTCTGTGTGTATGTCTGTGTGTGTGTCTGTCTGTGTGTCTGTCGGTCTGTCTGTGCAAATTTTGTATCCTATCTAACTAAAAACCTAATGGTAAGTCACTTGTGAGCGATTCTGGTGCTGATTAGTTTTGGGTACGATTTGGGATAAAAGAACCAGCCTTTTTTTGCGAAATGTCCCGCAAAAGCTTGTATCCACTCTAACTGGAAAACTAATGGACCGAATTTCACAAAATTCGGTAAATGAGTCACTTGTGGGTTACCCTGGTGCTGATTAGATTTTAGTACGATTCGGAAAAAATAACCTGCCTTTTTTTGCAAAATGGCCAGCAAAAATCGCCAAAATCGAAACTAAAGAACTAGGTATACTTAAATATATCCATTAAATGGTTTAATACGTAATTTTTTAACAATGAATAGAATAAGAGCAACCCCATTACTCTAGGACTAGCCGTTCTCGAGATATTTTAGTTTTTTCGTATTTTCTCAACGCCACCTTTGAAAATAAGTCAAGTTAGCAAATGAAAACAAAAATTGAACTAAAAGTGAATTGAATTTAATTAACTTAAAGAGAACGTGGATATAAGTCTGCAGGGAAAGTCATGTGCTGCCCACATCAGATTTTTTATTCTGGCCTCTAGATAAATCTTTTCAGTGATAAATAATATTCAACAGTGCAGTTAATCACACACAAAAAAATTCAATTGTGATATGATCGAAAAAACGATTTAAGATTTTCTGTGGGTAAAACTTTTGCTGAAGATAGGTATTTCTTTTCTATGCAAAAGAGATCTTGACAAATCTGAGACGCAAGATTAAAAATATACAACGGAATTACAGGATGGAGGCAATCCCTAGACTTTCAGCATAAAATAAGTGGATATTCGAAATCTGAACCAAACTATATACATTTGTAAGCAGTTCTTTCCTACTTTCACATTTATGTAATGCACGCAGTATACAACCTACATTTGTCCTAAATCGAGTCAGGAAATTTTGAAAGCACGTTTACGATAAAGGCTAACGATTTTAACAAAATCCTATTTAAACTATACTAACATACACACTAACATTTATAAGCGCGCACACACACACACACATACATTATTTCAAAAACGTTCGATTCAAGTTCCGAAATGCTTTCTCTTTAAAAACTCGGAATTTTAATGTTCGACGCCGCCATACTACTTCCTCTTTTCATTATACTACAGTATATGTAGAAAAAGAAACAAAATTGAAGTGGGATAGCGCTGTCTATTGATATCTAAGTTCAAATGAACAATATTTTTGATGTGGTAGGGGTTTGATGTTATTTTAATATCAACTAAAGATCCAAATTTTAATATTCTTCTCATGACTATAAGCCCTTGAATTACGTATATGTTATGTTGTGCAGTCGAAACCTCGGATTCAAGGATTAAAATAACAGTAAAAAACTATCATTAAATTTGATGATTTATTATTTAACTAGAAAATGTACCGTGTGTTGCCAGGAATTTAAGACGAAAACGTGTGATTAAAATTTCACAGGGACTATTACGAATTCTCGTGGATCCAGTACCTCTTTTAGGATAAATACGACTATATTTTAAATAGCAACGGATATATCTTGTGATATCAATTACAACGTTCAGTGCATAGCAGTGGGAGTAAAAGAAAAGCACTCCACCAGGGAAATCGAAAGTCTTTGTTTTTATGGTTTTGTTTGAAAATTCACAGAAAATAAAAAAATAGAGAAATTATTTTTTTTTAGAAAGAGAAGATATACACATAACATTTTGCAAAACATGGAATTGTGCAAATCTTGGATGCGACGAAATAAGAATTATTTACCCTAAAACTTGAATTTTTCGATGTATATAGAAATAAATAAATAAATATGGAGGAATTGTCTTAAGAATTCGGTTTAAATATGTTAGAAATAACGTTCTTGGATTTTTCCAATTATGTTAAGATGGAAAATCTATGATCATAATTTCGATTGCCAAGATACCAGTTTGTGTGAAAATCGTTCAACACAAAATAACTAAAAAATCTAATTCAATTTAAAAAAAAACATTCATTAGGTCTGTTGTCCCGGTAGTTCAGCTAATTCTATTTCGAATTTCGTTACCATCCGATGCTTAGATTTTCACCCACACTCACACACAGACAGAGAAGTCTCTTCTTTTAGTATGTAAGATTATTTTCCTTACATTTTAGTATTGTTTCTTTTTATATTACACTTTCATTTTTCATGTTTCGAATCGGAACTAGTTATGTTAGTTACAGTTGTAATTTTTGCATCCTAAATCCCCTTTAAAACAAATCAAATAATTTATTTATATACTCTCTCCGTAAGATGCAACTAATATTCACCGAACCATGCATCATGTAACAGTACGCCAACTGCCGGTTAAAGTAAGTTTAATTTTTAAATTGGAACACAGGCTGTTTTATATAACTTTTTTTAGGAATTTTAATAACATTTTTTGTCCATAAATGCCGAGATCCTACTGCATTACAACCAACAGTTATTTATGAATGTGTTATCATATGAAAACATATATTTTAGAAGATGGGAGCCTTGTACATTCTTTAAATAGATCAAGCTGTTGCTATATGAATGTAATTTAGTTTGGAGGCATTCCAAGTTTGTCGATCTGCGTTGATCGATAGAGGGCTCTACTATAGCTGAGTACCATAGCAAACTCTATAGCAAACACAATATCGTTTGCAGCTTCGCTATAGGGGCACTATGTCGATCGACACATTAATACGAAAGATAAAGTGTAGTGATACACTTGCGTAAAAGATATTTCCATACTCCAGATATGACTCGGCGACAAGGTGATGCCTAATTTAATAAAGAATGGACAATTTAGACAATATATTAAGAGTAATAAAAATAAGCACAGTAAATTTATTTACGAGTAATAAATGAAGCATGACAGATTGAGAGATACAACGATGGACGCAAGCGAGACCGTGGGCATCACAAAGTAACCAATGAAAACCATTGTAGACCACACCCAGAAGACTGGAGCGAATTGCCACACAGATACGGTAGAGCCAATGAGAGCCAAGGGTGGAATCAAAGTTACGCCTGTGAATCAAGGAAGGTTGAAGATAACTCTCGAAAGATTTGTTGTGATGTAAGCACTTAAAAATGTACTCCAAAGGCTATCGATAAATTTGTTATGCACAAGTACGTAAAAATGTGCTCTAAGACTATTCGTTGTATTTGTTGTGGAATAAGCATATAAAAATGTGCCCTAACACTCTCGACATAGTCCCATGATATAAGCACGTAAAATGTGCTAATAGCCTCTGGCTAAAATATCTTGGTGCGTAAAAGTTGTTTTTAGAGAAGGATGTACAAAGATGACCTACTATACTCCAAAGATCAAAAAGATAAACTTCTAATATACTAATATGATGAAGGTTGTTACCTGAAGAGAAGTCCATGAGAGAACGCGAAATGTATTACTACCGAATCAGTTATGTCAAAGAAACTATAATTTTGTACATGACATTAAGTTATAAATATAACTTTTGGTTTAAAATTAAGCTATTCTAAAATTTAATATTAAATACAACAATTAATAAGATTTCGTTTTAGCAATTTCATGTATGTTTACAGAATGAGTGAAATTGATTTTATGTAATTAATCAAATTGCTCTTCAGAAGAAACACCGGAAAACATAAGAAATTAACAATGGTGGGTTGTCACTTCGGCAGTGTACAGAAAATTACGATTAGCGGCCACTTACTCAATAATTATAATAAATTAATTTAATTTAATTAAAAATTAATTTGTTTACGCCACGCAAAGTTTGGAGTAGGCCCCAGGTTCCAATATAAAGATATAATTTAAATTTGAGTTTGCAGCCAAGGTTCTTTAATATTAGGCGATCAGCCTCTAAACCAATCAAGAAGTTGCCAGTCTGCCGTGGACGAGCTTAGTATTACTTCATTCGTGACGCCACGGACCAGGGAAGACTTTGAGAGTTGTTGCCATACCACAGCAAGTTTTCCCATTATTATAATTAACATTTATTTGTTAATTATGATGTAACAATATTCAGACGTAAACATCTTGCTCAGAGATTTTCAATTGTGGTGTACACGCCTTCCTCAGTGACGTCCAAAGAGATTCTCGGTATCTTCAGCGAGCCCGAGAACAAAATAGCGAGTTTTTTATTCCCATGACATCACATGCATAGAGTCATTTTAAAAAGTAAATCAGTTATGCCTGGGATAAGTCACTTATGGTTGCACCATCTACTGACAGTTAAAGAAAAACTGAAATTCGTTAATCAATACACTGGAAGTCAATGATATTTAAAAGTCAACTGAAGTTCTCTATTTTAATCATGTTATTATCAAGTATATGCTGTTATACTACATGTTAAATTCAAGGATTTCTAGCTGGTAAAAGTATTGTTTATTCATACTTCTTAAGGGTAAAATATATAACCAAGGTTTAATACCTTTAGCACCATCATCAATGGCTCGACAGGGCACTGTGGATTTTTATCTTCTTCAAAAGTTATTTGCAAGTGGTCCCCTTTGGAGCAACGCTTCTCCATTATTTTACATTCAACACCTCAAAATTCTTGTCCATGCAATCGATCCACATCAACTAAGATCTTCCTCTAGTTCATTTTGTATTGGTGTGGACGTACATTATGGTTCGATTTTACGCACTCTTAACAATTGTCATGCACATTTAATCCAGTTAATGTTAATGTATGTGATTAAATCAGAATCTTTATGCAATCTGCATAGTCCAAAATTGTATCTTTTGCTCCAAATAGTATTTTACAAGTAACTTAATCATACCGTTAATTTGCAGGTGAAACCAGAATTTCTTGTCCGTTTTCCCGCCATTCGTCATTCAGACTCGCAGACAACATCAGTGCTGGGCTTGAGATTCACAGTTCGCACGCAACATTTCCTGCGAGAGGAGATGCGGCTCAAGTGCACGGCCACCCTATCCAAAGTGATTAACATGAGCAGCGAAGAGACCTTAGTGGGCAGCAGCCAGCAGAGTTCTGGACTGCATGTATCCGAGAATACCGGAGCAGGTACAGTATTTGCGTTTCTTCATTGTAAAATCTTGCGGAATAACTTGAATTATTCGTGGACGAAAGTTCTTGGGAAACTGTACAAACTTCTTCGAGGTTAGCGTGATATTTTAACCACTCCAGTTGAAGCATGGTCATATCTAGGAACAAAAAATAGTTCAAATGAGACTCAGGAAAAGTCATATGAAGTGCAAGCTATAAAAATTATTAAGGGATAATCCTTTGTGCAAACGATAAAGATCACTTGATGGACTTATTTAAGCACAAATAAAGTGACAATACAGCGTGCTTCCATATATTTAATACATCTTATATTGCTACACATTGTTTTTATTTTGAATACCGTTTTGAGTTTTCGTCCTCTTGTTCAATTCCATTTTTTGTCAAAAACCTTCAAGGTGACCTATATATTTAGTCTTTTTTTACATTTGTTCAATTTTTGTCAGCTTGTTTAACTTTTGGGACTTTTGAATATCGTTTTTTCTCGTCTTGTTGAGACCTTTTATTTTCTTGTTCGGACTTTCATCATCTAGTTCGGGCATTTCTGTTTTGCTTCAGCGCAATTCAATATTGTATGTTAGTTCTATGTTTCGGACTGGCTGTTCTAATTGGTTCTCTCTGGTGACTCGTAATCCATGACTTGATATTTACATTCCATTATTTTCTTCTATTTATGCCCATTTCGTCTTTTGACTTGGTTGTCTAACACTGAAGAAGGGAGATTCATTATATCTTTGAAACAGCTGTATTTTACATTATTCGTTTATTAAAGCTTTAATACGTTCCTGAAGTGTTCCTTTTTCTATGAAAGTTAATTAGACAAAAATTGTAAGTAGGATTTAAACAGTACACGGATAGCAAAATATATTCTAAATATCTGCTTTTACTCGAATAAGAAGTAAATGGAAATAGAAAAGATCACGATATTAAGTGAAAATATAAAAATTAAGAAATCATTTGATTTCAGAAATGAAATGCATAAATTCCGAATTGAAAGATTGTTCTGTATATCTTATCATAAAGGATGCCCATTATGCCTCCCAAAGTGGGATAATGCCTTCACAGTTTAAAAAAGTAGTAACATTTTGTACAAAAGTTAAGGGAAAATTAAGCAACAAAATTACACATAAATTAACATACAACACAGCATATGACTTTTTAAAGATACGTTGAATTATCTTTATTAAATTAAAACAGACATACAAACCTAGTCTTCTGCTGATTTCGTCTTGTTGACTTGGTTTATTGATATGTTTAGCGCTGACGTAGTGAATCCTACGTTTCCTTGGAACAGTTGTATGTTGAGCTGTACATTAGTTTGTGCTTAATCACATTACTTAAATTTTTCTTTACTTTACATTTTGTTTCATTCTGTATTTTTAAAGAAGATTTTTCTTCGCAAAATACAACAGCAGTTAGATTAAAACATTGTATCGTTAAAGTTATTGTTTTAAAAAATTACAGACTGCTTTACTGCAAATTACATTTAAAAAGTAGATTACATTAAGAGTCACTGCAGAAAGCAGCAAAATTAAGAAAACTTCTAAATCTCATATTTGTACTTCAACCTTGTAGTTGAATTATTTATAGAATGATCTAAATTTAGAGCAAACCCAATACATGAGAATGATTCATGAATATTATCAAAATTTCAAATGTTGAAGTTGTGTTTTTGAATGTATAATGCAGAACATTGCAATAAAAAGTTCCAGTTGAACATTTTAAAATTGCTTGGGAAGAACGTTATTCAGATTTATAATAGTGGTTGAGTTATGTTTAAACTTAAGTGTGGTGGATTAGATCTAAACTTAAGTGTATTGGGTTAAATCTAAACTTAAGTGTATTGAGTTTGATCTAAACTTAAGTGTGGTGGGTTAGATCTGAACTTTAGTCTAATGAGTTAGGTCTAAAGTTAAGTATACTGGATCAGATCCAGTTCAAGTTGTATACATAATGTCATTTTTTGGACTATACTCAGTTGCAGATTCAGTCAACCTCCCGCGACAATCTATTGGTTTTTCCCAACTACGAGGGGAGGAAGCACGATGCGAAATCCACTTCGGGCAAAACCGCAGCCGAGGGCCACGTTCTCGACGGGATCATTCACCGGGTAGGGTCCCGAAGAACACCTACCAAGTCCGACACCAGCCAGCGTCCGGACCTTGGCTCAGGCCATGAATAGGCTCAGTCCAGTGGTCACGGACACCTGGAAGAGTCAGGACCTGATAGACTCGCTGGTTCGACGGACAGTTCATCGTCTACAAGGTAACCCGATAAATATGCCCCCAGAGTCGGAGGATCTAGGCTACAGAGCCAACATCCGTAACCACCATCTCAGGGTGGCCCGCCACGGGGGAGGAGGGCCATGCTCAGTTTAAATGGAAGTTTACATTATTTTAAGCGAATAAACTTTGAGCATATATGCTTGACTGTAAGAAACGTAATGAACATTGAAAAGGAAACGGAAAACTTACCACGATACAAACATATTTCGAAATCCTAATCAACATAATGCAATTATTCAACATCAGTTATCAAATCAAAATAACAGTTGCACCTTCGTGGGGAAGGATATTATTATTATTTGCAATATTAAAACAATATATTTTTAAAATATTAGAAAATAAAATACTGATTATGAGGTTTTTCTATCAGCCGATAAAAAGTGTCAACTAATTTCTTTATGTGATTCCTATGTTAAATTGTTGCTTTAAATGTATGATAAAAAGCAAATATAATTTTTAAATATATCATCAATACAATTTGAAATGATGTATAGTCAGTTTTATATATTTCCACATTTTCTTGCAGTGATCAATCGTGGAAGTACAATAGGATGTCTTCTACAGACTTTATTCGTCTCTACGTTCCTCGCTGCCCTATTATAGCGGCCTCGGCAATCATCAGACTTCTCGAACAGTCCATGAGCGAATCATGGTGGTTGTCAAAACTGCAAAAGGGTAAACCACCCTGGACGACCTTCTATTAAGACCTTTCAGAATCCGTATCAATGGTTATTGCATTGCATGTGTGTCTACACCATTGTTCTTCAACCGGGATGGCATCTATGAGAAAGCATAGGTTGAATCCAGATATATGCATCTTAAACCAAAGTTTTACCAAAAACTAAAAAAAAATGGCATTTTGGAGTCATGATTGCAAACGAAACTGTGAAATCGGTTCCAAAAGCCATTTGTAACAAACACATAATCAATTTTGCAGCAGGGAAAAGTGACTTGAGTGTAGAATTGAGCGACTTTTCTACTGAATTAACGACTTACTATTTAGTCAGTCACTCCTGTATTTTCCTTCCAAAAATCACTACCGAAGAGCTTTAAGATAACAAATGGACAAGTGTGAAAAGGAAAGAACACTCATACATAAATTGAAATATTTTCGATTTGAGTGTTTGTGATGGACTATTAGAAATTGAGTTCGACACATTAGTTTTGTGTTTTAATAAGGTAAAACTATGCAGAGTGTATTAAAAATGTCAGCTCTAAGGATACAGTACACCTTTGAAATGGTGAAGAATAAACTTTTTGATTTTAACATAATTTGATGCTCTTATTCAACTGATATCAATTTTAATTGCATTTTATTATAAGGTATATGTTATACATTTTGCCAAATTTCTTTGCAAGGCCATACATGGTTTGAGGCTGCGTACTGATATATTTTGGAATCTCGTTTTAAAAAACACCAATAGTGGACTTTCTTTCCATCTTTCTACTTTTATGATTTTTGTCACTGAATTCTTTGAAAAAAAAAATCCAAATCCTATTTTATTACCATAATCAAATGCTCCAAATTTATGTTGCTATCTCTAATAGATTTTTAATTCCACTGTATATTTTCCTATTGCATAGATTGATAATTTTTTTCTCAAGAACCGGATGGGGATGTTAAGCCCGGTCTACTGATTTAAAATATTCATATCTCTAGATATTTTAAAAAAGCGTAGCCCAAGCTCATTAGAGAAATTTAAACTTTATTTTTTCGAAATATATTTTCTGCCTTTCCATGAATGATATTGCATGCAGATATCTATAAAATATCACAAAACATCCTATGTGTACTCAAGTAAGTCAATTTTTAACATCAACTCAAATCGATTTACGTTAAGTGACAAATATTCTGGTTATTAATATTCTATAAATATAACACTGAAAACGATTGTTAAACTCAATTATTTAACTAAAGCATTCTAAATTAAAAATCATCTTAAATTAGCATTAAAAGAAAACAGATTGAAATTGAAAGTTAAATATTAAAGCTATCTTTAATTTCACAGTAATCTTTTAAATTGAACTATGGTAAAATTAGATATCTTCCACAAGCTATGTCTTGTATTCCATAAATACAAATTTGTGGAAATTGATAAATTCAAAAATAAATTAATCTTTTTAAATATATTACATATTTAATTATATTATTTCCTGAATCTGTAATTTCTTTTAAGTCTTAATTACCCACGAGTGATCAATTCAAAAAATTTTCGAAATTTTATCTGACATTCCGAAAATTTCATTTTTATTGAAGGTGTACTGTCGCCACTTTTATTAAATAAAAAATGGAGTTATGTTTTACATTATACAGTCGTACTAATGAACGATAGAATGATTTCAAAATATTATAACTGCATTTTTTGTAATCACCATGATAACCAACTACGGTAAAATCAATTTAAACAGAAAAATTTATATATTATTGAGTGTATTCCAAAAACTATTTGTATGATAAAATGTTGTGAAATAGAATATCTAAATCTATTATATGTACATACCAAGAAATGGTAACAGGTCATGCCACATAAATCGAATATTTTCCAAAATAAAGTGTGTAATATTTACGTATATGTGATAAAGTAAGAGTATGTCAAGCTATAAATTATCTTACTCATAACTCGTTTAATTTTTTTTATTTTATAATTCTAAATTTCATGTAAGAATCGACTTTGAAAGGTTTCTCAAATATAATATTTACAGTGAAAACTCATACTTTTAATTGTTACACCTCACTTTTTATTCTACTTGAGATCGGCATTAACTGTTGTCCTTCAGCTTATAGATTCTTTTATGAACAAAAACATTTATTAACAAAAGCATTTATTAAAGAAATAAAGAAATAAAATTTAAGATATATTAGCATCACATTTTAACTATTCAAGTTTAAGAGTACGTTGTTTAAAACACAGTTTGAAATGTCCCACAAAAAGCCCACAATATTATTCCACAAAAAGCATACACTATTTTTATATATTTTAGGAAATTCTGCACACATTTTGTTCAACCCAGTTTTTTATTGAACATTATAATCCATCTGCAAAGTGATCTATCTAAAATACACTGACGTTATAACCTAGAGACATCAAAATTGATTCTTTAGTCAAAATAAATTTGAATTGGGAGAACTTGAGAAACGTATATAAGCACAAATAAAATGATAATATAGCATACAGCTTCTTCGAAAATACGTCGGATTTCCTCTTTCCTATTCCTCTTTGGATTTTGGATTTGTTGGTTATCTTGCTCTGACAAAAAGGATCCAACGTATTATCGAAACATCTGACACTTCTGATACTGCATTATAATTTTATTTGTGCTTATATATGTTGTTCAAGTTTCCATTTTTCTTTACACAAGGTGTAATTAACTTATTGATAAATTTGAATTATCTGCTTAAATCTAACCCACGAGTGATATCCACTAGGACTATCATCCTCAAGGCATACAAACCAGAAATTAGACATTTTACATTTTGAATATTTTCTTTTGAAAATCCTTTGATTTGCACACCGAAAAGATACTGGATTTGTACACGTCGGACAATCCCGTCTTGTGCCAGTTCTCTATCAACTAGGTTATGACAACGTATAAATAAAATTCTTGATTTGTACTAATTTAAATTAGAACTCATCAGGACTTTACTGGTCCTCACATCCAGAATACATCTATAAGGTTCCAGTTTTGAACTCTGCTGTTCAGGATTAGTCGTGATGTTTATCACAGAATATAATATTTAGCCAGAGGACATTTAAATATCGTCCTGTTAATTCTAGATTTTGATTATAATATTTTGAATGAGCAAAATTTATAATTTTGTATGAGTAATATACTCAAATTACACTGATATTTATTTAGTAAACTTAAGTATTTTCCTAGTCAGTATTTTCCTAGTAAGTATTTTCCTAACTTTCCATTCTAGTCACTTCAGAATAATATATTAATTATCTTAATTTCTGTATATTTATAATTTAGAATATTTATAATTATATTAATTTTAAAATATTTTGTTTTCAAAAACCGACATTTGAGATACGAATAGTACATCTTGCAGATAAACTATGTTTGCTTTAATGTCTTCAATACCCAAGATTTAAACTACATTTCTTTAACATGTTTCCTGAGAGATACATCTACTGCCTGTAAAAGTTTTATTTAAATAACAAACATTGAATTAACATCTTAGTTTCTAACGCTTAATATGCCCTTTTCAACAATCTATTTGTGGTATGTCCACGGCATACCAAGTTTAATCCTGAAAAAATACAAATCACATTTTTGTCGTATTAGACGTGTTAAAGACCTGCTAATTAGGCCTGAACTTAATCATCATTAGCAGGCTTGTTTAAGGGTATACCTGCAAAGCACTAAAGTTTTATTGTGCCTAAAAACCTTCACATCCTAGTTGTCCAATGTTTGAAAACAAATATTTAGTATATGAATAAGATGTCCTGAAGATATTTAGCGGCGATTATGTCCTAAATTTCAAAGGCTTGAATTACCATTTCGAGTATGTCTTATTAGGAATACCTTAGTGTAAAGAAGTTTTCTTGAAAAATTTTGCACGTTTTGTTTCTCTTGGTTCTAAAACAATATATGGGATTTGAATGCATTTGCCAGTTCCATCCACTCTTTGTGCGTTTGAAATAGCTAGTGATTTGCGACACCTACACACGCAATAAAAGCCGATGATAACTTTTTTGAATATATTGAAAACTGCTTTTGACCGAGACAAAATGATTTAATTATTATTATCAATTTCCAGTTGGCAGCAAAATGGTATTAAATTGTATTTTTGTAATTTTAAGAATTAAGTTATGAAAATATCGTCAGTCCCATTTCTAATTTTTGAAATTTTCGATTTTCTGTTGCTCTAAAAGTTCATATGGGTCGAATGAGGCCAAAACCAAAGGTCTAACTTGTGCAGAAATGCTAAATAATTTTGATATTTTTAAAATATCATTTCGGATCGATATTCCTAATTTATCAAAAATTTAAAATATTAGATTTCTTCTTTGATCTGAAATCTGAATCAGGTAGAATGATACCAAATCCAAGATTCTAGCTAGAGTGGAAGTGCTCAATAATTAAGCAAAGTTGTCTTGAGTTATTTTATTACACCTTTGAAACGTCACCTTTAAATCAAGTTTATTAATATATTAGATTTTTCCGTTGAGTTAGAAACTGGTATGGATCGAGTAAAACGAAACGCAGGATTCTAGCTAAAGTTGAAATACCTGATATTCAAACAAAGTGTTTTTGAGTTTATTTTATTATTGTTTTGCATCGAACATTCAATTTTTCAAAATATATGACCTTTCCGTTTATCCGAATGCTGAGGCAAATCGAAAGAGACCATATCAGATATTCTTGCTTGGAATTGCTCAATAATCTTGAAATTTGGTTTTGAGTATTTTGCTTATTCCTTCGAAACCTTTAATTAAAATTTTTACAATTTTAGATCGTTATTCGTAGTCTCAAACATGTGACGGATTGAATAATATCAAAACCAAGATTCAAATTGTAGTGGAAGCGCTAGGTAATTTTGGTATGTCGACTAATTAGTGAATCAGTTCAGTGCATATTATATAAATGTCTTGAGGGCATTTATTTATATCTGTGTTCTAATATTTTCTAAGTTTTCTGTTTTCAAGATATAATTAAAGAATTTTAAGTATAATTGACTGGAGCATGGCTAAACTCGACTTTCTCATACCAGAATTCATTTTTAAGTAGTTGATTTTTTTTGCAAATTTTGCAAGAAAAATGTTTAAAAAATCTGTAGTCCAAATGATTGCAATTATAGTATGTTATTATTCATTTTAAAGAGCTTGAATAGAAGATTACGATTGATACCAAGTTTGACAATGTACCCCCTCGACGGCTATTGTCTTCATGAACACAAAAACTATACCATGGCTACTTTTCACTACATTGATTGAAACTGTTAAGTTTCATTATCCTTGAACCATAAATAACATATTTTATTTATAATTATGTTAAACTTTGAAGAAAATATAATATTTAAAATAATCTTCGAAGTTTCCTTTTCAATTTCCAAAAAATTATATCTAGTTCGAGATTTTACGTTAACAAAGAGGGATATACAGTTTCATAAAAATCCATTAATATTTGTGGTAGCTACCATCTACAAAAGTCGACCATATGCAGATGTCAGACAGACAGACAGACATACGTCAGACAGACATACGTCAGACAGACAGACGTTAGACAGAGATACGTCAGACAGACAGACAGACAGACAGACGTCAGACAGAGAGACAGACGTCAGACAGACAGACAGACGTCAAACAGACACACGTCAGACAGACAGACAGAAGTCAGACAGACACACAAACGTTAGACAGACAGACAGACAGAAGTCAGACAGACACACAAACGTTAGACAGACGTTAGACAGACGTCAGGCAGACACACAGATGTTAGACAGACGTCAGACAGAGACACAGACGTTAGATCGACACAGACATCACTCTAAAATAATCAAATCGTGTTCAGGAGATCCTAAAACATATATTAGCAGAAGAAAATTTTCGTGAAAACAATAATTTCTCTATATTTCTCTGTACTGTATAATATAGTAGGAGAAAGATTAAATTGCCGATCTCAAGAGAGTGAACTTTTACAGCTTTAATTTCATACAAACATTATTTTTCTGTCAACTTAAACGCCATTTTGTGTTACAACTCAGTATAGGAGAAAGCATGTTTTCTTGCATGAAGGAATACCTGAACTCATTACATATTGTTTTCAAAAGAAAGTACTGATATTATAGAATGCTATAGTATCTGTTTAGAAGATTTTAAACAACAAAACGACTTCTTTTATTATGAGTATAAATATAACATTTATTGTAAAAAAATTGTGTACATATTCAAAAACCATTCTATTTAGAATGGATACCAAAGATTGTTATTTATGGGAAAATGTGGACTTTCTAGTCACATTATTCAAATAGATATATATGTGCAAAATGTCGAGATTGTGACTATACAAAATTCATTGAAAATTATAAATTTACTAGCTGTGTTTTGAGGCGCTAAATATGGCATCCAGATTTTATTGCAATTAATTTTTAACACATTCTACGTTCGGAGCACGGACGCAAAAGTCGCAAAGCAGCAAAAGTGGATCGAAGTTTAGCGTGAGCACGTCCCTTGGATTCGTTGTAGAGTAGAATAGTCTACATGAAAATTGCATTAAAATAGGAGCAAGTGTTGATAATATAGATAAAAAACCAAATATAAAAATTGAGACAGCACCCTCTCCCGACATTAAATAAGCAGAAATTACAAGGGACTGCTCCCTCTCCCCGAACACCCCCTTTTACCAAGGCAACCCTGTCATAAAAAAGTAAATATTGCAACATATTGCATCCCTGCACTCGTCAAAAGTAAATATTGCAACATATTGCATCCCTGCACTCGTCAAAAGTAAATATTGCAGCATATTGCATCCCTGCACTCGTCAAGAGTAAATATTGCAACATATTGCATCCCTGCACTCGTCAAAAGTAAATATTGCAACATATTCCATCCCTGCACTCGTCAAAAGTAAGAGTTAATCCGCATCCGAATAGTAAAATCGACCCAGCGGAAATTTTTCTCTCGTAACATGACAGAGCGCGATAGCCCAGTGGTAAGCGCGCGAGAATTGTACTCGGTAGGTCCGGGTTCGATTCCCTCCGCTGCCAAAACTGCCGCCGTGTTCACGCGGAGTACGATCACGTTAAACATGTGGGTTCGTAAGTCCTTCCAAGAGGTTGGTGGTAGGGGAAGGAGTGTACGGCCCCTGTGGATGCCTCCCCCACAGGGTTCCAGTATAAATTGGGTAGCTTTTCTCGGCCATCCAAACAGTTACCTTACACCTTTCTGGTAGGTCAGATGGTCTGGTCTCAACAGCAATTCCCTCACGTCCCCCGCCGTTAATCAGATAGAAGCCAGTCCCCCATAACATTGTATTTTGAAACCCTTAAACCCCTTTCAAAGAGTAAGAATGACCCAAGGTTACGAAGAAATTCTGATAGCTTATATTTGGTTCTTGACACTCAGTGTGCTGCGGCAGTTTGCAATAAAACTTATTGAATTCTTAATTTAATTGTGAAAATTCAAGACATAGAGTCGAAAAAATAAACAATTGCTTTTTTCAAGAGTTAAGAAACGATGATTTCGAAAATAAATTTTGAAGACCGTATCTCATCAAGTTCTTGTTCGGCGACAGTTTTAAAATGAGTAGTACGAGTACTCGAATATATTTGAAATATTTGTTTTAACTATTTTTTAAAATATGTATAAAAAAACACCGTTTGAAAAGTCCGACTTTTAGTGGCTTTTGGAAATTTGTCTCCCTTTCAAACAAAAAAATCGAGGACCTAAACTTTTTTTTAGGAGAAGATACATTTTACATGTCCTTTGCTTTTACTCTTATTGTAGAGATAATTTTTTTTTTTTACAAATATTGAAAAATCTATTACCGCTTTCGAATTATCGCAACAATTATCCCCGCATTTCATTCATTAGTTTTATTTGAAAAATAAAAATCTCGAGATTCTGGGACAAGTTGAGGTTTTTGTATTTGTAATTACATAAATGGTCCTTAGCTGCAGGAGCGAATTATAAGATTTTAAAGGGGTTTTTTTTCTTTAAGGTTTTCAGAAATTTAAAATATTTTTTAATTTTCAAAATTTCGGAACCGCCACACATGTGCCGACATTGTTAACTGCAATTGATTATAAACGTGGTTCTAGGATTATATTTATATGATCTATTGCATTCGTTTATGATGTTGAATGTTTAAAAAAAATGTTTAATGGGAGTCAGATTGCACATGAATTAGATAATGTTTTAATTTTTTTTTTCAAAATTTTGACATATTCGCGGATATTTTTTCAGTTAAAAATGTTTGATTATATTTTAATTTATTGCTAATTTACAAACTCTAACTGATTAAAATAATAGAAACCGAGGTAAGTAGATCATAATATATTTAATAATATAATAACCATTTGATCTGAAACCGAAATAAGTGAATTATAACATAATATACTCGTAATAATATAATAACCATTTGATCTAAAACCGAAATAAGTGAATTATAACATAATATACTCGTAATAATATATTAACAATTAAAACCAAAATAAGTCAATTATAACTTATTTAATAATATAATAACAAATCGATAAAAGGTAATTATAACATATTTAACAATATAATAACAATTTGATATTCTTACATTGTGAGAGTTGCGAAATCAGATGTCATAACATCAGATGGTGTAACCTGGCTGCACTGTTTCAAAAGCATCTTTCCAAGCCTAACCCTTTTGCGGTCCTGTGTCTCTAAACTACGAATTTGAAAATTTTGAGTTCCAGCCAGATATAGGGGTGAGCCCAGACACCTTTTCCACTAATGATTTCATAATTGTACTACCAGCGCCATCTGTGGACTGAATGTTATACTTACCAATCTTTGATCTCAAAATAACATCAACGAGGAAAAAGTTGCTATCCGACAAAATTAGTAATAGTGTTGTTAATTCTATACGTGATAGCCAGATTAGTGATAAGTAATTTGATGGTTTCGAATATGACAAAACGTTCAGATGTTCTAATACAAAAATAATTATCATTCTTGTCGATACCTCTTTTTATTTCTTTTTCCTCAAAATCAATAGGTCCAAGTTAAGCAGCTTGAAAATAATTGATTTGGAAGAGTTAAAGCCATTATGGGCTACAATACTTGCATTCAATAAATATAAAATATGGCATTTTACAATATGCTAAACTATGTCATTTAAAAAGTCTATCTCGATTTTATAATTGACAAATATGTGTTTTACAATTGAAGATACCGAATTGTATGAAGAAAAGTGTGTTCAAGAAAAGTACTTTGGGATTAATCATAATGTAATTTGCTTCCAATTCAAAGTCCTATAGAATGTATTGCATTATGTTAAAATAAATATGCATTATTCAAAATTATTGTATATTGTCCATTGTAAAGTTTACAATATAAAACGAAATTTTTCTTAACCTCGCAAATAAAACTTCACACGCTCATTTTCTTTCACCATGATTTTCCGGTTTTTGAAAAGACCTGGTGTATTCTAAGGAAACTGAGATAAAAAAAAAGAAGACCATATTGGGAGTCTGGGCATATTCAAGACTCTTACCTTATATTGCTTTCTAAATATTTCATGAGTACAAACAAATCTCGACATTTTGCTAGCTATACTCGCTGTTCATTTTTAAAACAGTGAGAAAACTTATAGCAACCCTGTTCTTCACCTTGCATAGATATGAAATATTACTTTATATATATATATATATATATATATATATATATATATATATATATATATATATATATATATATATATATATAATGATATGCACGAAATTTTATAAATCCTGTAAAATTTGTATTTAGTTCTTTGTATATTTTTATGGTTTTATTGAATCGACATCCTTTTACTTTCATTGCTCTAAAAGGATGCATTTATTACAGCACGAACCGTTGTAAAGAATGTATCGTATCCTAGAGATTTTTAGTTCAAAATTTCAGTGGTTAATGAGTTGAAGTACATTAACACAGAGTTCAAGTGATGTATGTATACATTTTAAGCATATAAAGGGTATTATATTTGGGTTTTGTATCATAATTTTAAAATGCCTTCATCTGCTTGATTGTAATATATTGTGTTTGGTAATAAAGTATTATTTTGACATTTATTATACTTCTCTGGAATATGTTTGAATTTTTGTATATACACGTCACAAAGCAACCATAACTTGCATAAGCTGCTAATTCTTATTTCTGAATAAAAAAAGGTAAAAGGTGATTTTACTTTAAGTGGTCTTAATTGAAGTGTTTCTTAAAAAGGGTGAGTTTCGTTGAACATATTTCAATGGAACTCACTATTGAATATATAACAATGTAACTCACCATTGAGCATATTTCAGTGTAACTTAAAATTGAACATATTTCATTAATTCAATATTGAACATTGAACTTAGCATTTATATAAATTGGTCCATGACAATGTGATACTTTGAAAAGAATTTGAATTTTGTGTAACGTTTAGTATTACAAACGATTATGTTCAACTACAAAAAACAATATTATTTAGAACAATATTATTCGCGAAAATAACTTGAAAATATTATTTTTCCGAAACCGATCTGTTTTTATAAACCTAAGTAATCATCAAAATCACGAGAACCCGCAATATTGTGAACCTCTACGCCATTTGTCGCTATTTTGCGAACTGACAATTTCAGTCCTTCCATAATACTGATATAAAACCCGTATTAACACGAACTATATATATATATATATATATATATATATATATATATATATATATATATATATATATAGTTCGTGGTTAGTATATATATATATATATATTATATATATATATATTCTATAATAATACGATATTCCAATATCCTAATGCTGGAACATAACCTGGTTATTTCTGGTTAAACAACCGTATTTTTCTTTCACGTTTATATACATATGAAATTTTTCGAGCTTTACTGTTGCTCTCTTTTCCGAAACTTTCCTTACACCTACAGCTTTATAACTTGAAAAAGCAATCCAGAGTCATTGCTTTAAAATTTAAATGATGGAGAAACGGCTTTTCACAACAAATGTGTCGTTCTGCATAGTAAGTCAACCGAAATTGATTCGTTTGATATTGGACTTTTGAAGGAATGTAATATCGTAATAACTCAGAATTTCGTGTATAAATATATTTTCGTATAGGGTATATATACTTATTTTTAGCAATAGAAAGTATATCAGTTCAGATCATGTAAAATGTACGGTTACCGTACTTAGGTCGTAAGAAAAAAGGTTATGTGGACAGACTTTTCCTACATAATACAATATGGATCTGCATCTTTCACAGCGGTATAATGATATCCAAAATTCCCAATACAATGATTCTGGTAAAGCATGAATAATTCAAAGTACATCAAAATTAGGCCATTTTTAGCTAATTATTGCCCAAAAAGAATGCAATATTCATACATGGCTACCAAATGGTCATTAAAATGCAATTGACAAACTGTATAATAGAAGGCAGCACACAGTGCTTATCGGTGTAGCTCAGCGAGGTGAGGTAAATGGTTTATTCATGGAGGTAAATGTAAGGAGTTAATACTTCATATTAAGAAAAAACCAATATCATTCTGGACTATAATTTAGGTGACGCTGGGATAAGATAATAAGCTCTTTATTGTATAGCGAAAGGCATAAAATGTTTATATTGACAGTTAATTTTGCAGAAATTAATTATTAGCGTAATTCAAAGTAGAACTGAAACAATAAAAAATATTCCTACGTATTCAAAATCATTTCACCTTTCAATTAATTTTTATCTCCCTATATTCTCCCTATTCCACAACTATGAAAATATACTGATTAATTATACTTATAAATAGGGAATCCTTGATTTAAAAATTATCAAAAATACATATATTAAATATTACACTTTTCTGTTGTGTCAACTAACAATAGCAGCTACTTTACTAACACCAGCGACTCCTACGTATAATTCTCAAAGCATTATGGCATTTTCAAACGTTTCATCCATAGGTGTTTTATCTCCATCTTTCTAACTCCATGGTTTAAATGCATTGCTAAGCAATATTTTCTTCACATAAATTCGAGGGGAAAATATCGTCTGCATAATACTTTGTCTATGGAAAGGCGTAGCCGTTGCCACAACATCATGGAATTGAATAGTCGTAACATTTTAATGCCACAAGAAAGTATACAGAAAACTGTATTGCACACTTGGAGTTAGAGATGAAAACATCCCTTTACCTCCATGATGAATAGGAAAGTTAATATTGAAATTCAATATCGCAAGGTCTTAAAATGTCAGAATTTCAATATTTAACCATGGAGGTAGAGAGACATGCTTCTCCTTTTACATTGAAATTCATGCTTTTAACAATGAAATTATTTAAAAATTGATTTATAGATATATTAGTTTGATCTGAATTGATGAAACATAAAGTTAGAGAGGGTTATTCCTTTTACCTCCATGGCATGAGCAGTATCATGCATAAAGCAGTGATTATGAGACACTTTCCAACTGAAATGCAATTTTATTTAAGCATCTCTGAAATGCGAAACATTCAGAGGTGATATTTGTAAAATTATCACATTACTTCAATAATTTATTATACTTTCAAACTTCACCGAAAACAAATGAACTTTATTCAAATAACGTCATCGAAATAAAAATCGTATGACTATATAAAAGCTGTGAATATTTCGTTCATAATTTTTTTTATATTTCTGCTATTCAGCGGCAATATTTTTAAAATTATCACAATAGTACGATAATTTATTTATTTTATTTCAAAACGTAAAACCATGCAGTAAAATTACTTTCTAACTCCATGCTTAAAACTTCATCTAAACAGCAATATTATGGAATCGTCTGCTTCTCTATGTAAAACCAGTGAATGTTTCATTCATATCAGCTACATTGCAGATACCAGAGATAAATAATATTGAGTTAAAAAAATTCAGCAATTCTTTTATAACTCATCTTACAGCTTGATGGGTTCACATTCTCCATACGTGAAAGTTAGGCTCCATTGTAGAAATAATCAAAGTTTGATGATCATTTAAACTCCAAAATATTGTAATTGCGTTGACGCAGTATATAGATGCACAGAAGAATAATAAAAAATAAAGCGGTTTTAGGAAGGATACAACACTAAATATAAATTACAAAAACTTTAAAAATCACGATTCCGATACAAGATGGATGCCATATTTTATTTTGAAATGGGTCACGTGATCTTTTCATATAATATGGGTGCAATTATTATTTTAATTTTTATATAAAAAACTACAGAACATATTTTGCTGAGTTTTTTTTATATAATTTATGGGATAATTTGAATATTTCCAAAAGTTTTCGAAGTAATTTATGAATTTTAAATTCGCTTAAAAAATGTTTGAAAAATTAGGTCCCGTAGGCTTCAATGTATTTCATTTTTTCAACCCAGGTTCAATCCAAAATGAATTCGGTGATATTACTATTTTACATTCCCACATATGTCCTACAGAACGTCAAAAAACCATACTAAAATTTCATATGATAAAGTCATTTTTACGGCAGTTATCGTGCGTACTGACAGACAGACAGTATGAACAAAGTCATAAACACTTTTCAACTATGTTATAAAGTGTTAAAAACTTGAAATAAAAAGTTTGAAGTATTTAACTTGATAAATTCAATATTATGAGGTATAAGGGAGCCGTTTTAATTGCATTACGTTAGTGGATGGTATAGTATGTGTATTTTAATAGACTCTTATAAGTAATAAAGTTGAATGGAAGGGGTGTATGGTCGGTAAGCTTCGAATGGGTGGGAAAAATTACTTTGCAATGTAATAAATATCGGATCTGAAATAAATTTTTGCAATTTCATCCAGTATTAGGACGGGCTTATCATCCTAGTTTATATATAAAGAGAAGTACTCTGGAGTTTTACATAGCGTATGATATCAGATACTGATAGAGAGACCATGGTTTGGGTAGCCGTTCCTTACATAATTCATTCACTATACTTGACTATACGTTCATAGTGATATTATGATTTAACCATGGTGCTTTACGTAGAGTATTGCATATGATACTGAAAGTGAGGCCATGTTGTGGGTAGCCAGTTCCCTACATAATACAATGACTATACTTGATTATACGTTCACAGTGAAATTATGATGTAACCATGGTGCTTTACGTAGCGTATGCCATCTGATACTGAATGTGAGGCCCTAGTGTTGGTAGTCCGTTCCCCACATAATACAATGACTATACTTGATTGTACGCTCACAGTGAAATTATGATGTAACCATGGGGCTTTACGTAGCGTATGACACCAGATACTGAAAGTGAGGCTATGGTGTGTATAGTCCGTTCCCTACATAATACAATGACTATACTTGACTATACGTTCACAGTGAAATTATGATGTAACCATGGTGCTTTACGTAGCGTATGACATCTGATACTGAAAATGAGGCCATGGTGTCGGCAATCCGTTCCATACATAATACAATGACTAAACTTGACTATACATTTACAGTGAAATTATGATGTAACCATGGTGTTTTAAGTACGCATGGCATGTGATACTGTAAAAACATGATGTTATTTCATTTCTTATTATTTTATAAATTTTTGAGATACCATGCAATTTAAAGTACCACGCTCATTTCGTTAACATGTCTAACTGCCAAAGTATTTCAAGCTTCTTCCAATAAAAGTGGGAAATATTATTTTGTGTTTTTTTGTTTATTACTTATAGGTCGGAATGTACACGGGTCACCCTAATTTAATTACTAACTCTTAAAATATATTATTAGCGAATTCTTAGTCGTCAAAATACAAAAAACGGGATGTGTGCGTATACGCACACGCAGACATCATTTCAAAGACGTTGGATTGAAGTCCAGCATGTTTAAAATGTGATCTTCAGTTAAAAACTCGAATTTAAATTTTCGATACTGTCACAATACTTTATTATGCTACCAGCAGTGATTACCCGGCGTTGCTCGGGATTAACGATGCAAAATTCTGATAAAAATTACACCAGAACATATAGGGTCGTCATTATATAAACACATACAAGTGATATAGGCCAGCAGAACATATAGGTACGCATCCATTGTACGCACGCCGGAAGCAGCTATGACTTATATAATGCAATGATTTTTTTTCTAACAAAATGCGATGAATTTACTTCTTTCACTGTGAAAAAACAATGTATAAGATTCACTGCCCTATATGTTCTGGTGTGATTTTTATCAGAGTTTTGCATCGTAAATCCCGAGCAACGGCAGGTAATCGCTGCTAGATAATAATAGATGCCGGGTAATCGCTCATGATATAAGAAAGAATCGTCCTCATAAACTGCTGATAATTAAATAACCATATTGATTTCTTAATACTTTTCGTTGTTGAGTAAGCCTGTGAAAAATAAACCATGGTGATAGTTTCCATTTACATTCATATTTCAAACCTGCGAATTTCAAATGTGACTAACACGTTCAATAAGCTCCCACAAAACTCAGAAATTTAATTGACTTTCACGTTTTAAACCAACGATTTCCAACCTTTATCCTTGGGAATCATGGAGTTAGAGAGTAGAACTCCTAGGTAAAAGCTTCGTTTTCCATTAATATCTCGGTAACCCCTGGTCTTAGAAACTCGAAACTTAGACTAAATTTATGGGGGGCTATTTCAAAGCTACCCACAAAATTTCATTAAATTCGATGTAGCTATTCTCCCGTAATGATTAAACAAACGAAAGTTTCGTTTTTTATTAATATCGCAACAACCCCTGGTGTTAGAAATTAAAAGTGTAGATTAAATTTAAGTGGTACTATTTCAAGACTACCCACCAAATTTCATTAAATTCCATTCATCAGTTCTCCCGTGATGTTGGATCATACGTACATACATGCATACATACTTTTCTTCTTTATATATATAGATGTAAAGTATGGAAAGTAATACTTTTTATAATACCTACAATATTATGTTAATATAATGCTAAAATATAACCTGGACACTTTTGGTCAAAGTAAAACTATATTTCTTTTACTTTCATGTTGATATGAAAATCCTGAGCTTTCACGTTTCAATTTTTTTTCCAAAGTATTTCTTACACTTACAGCTTTACAAGTTGAAAAAAGCAATCCGGAGCTATCGCTTTAAAATTTAAATGAGGAGGAACCGCCATTTCACAACAAATGCGAACGGTTGTTCTGCATAGCAAGTCAACTAAAATTGATTCGTTTGATATTGGCATTTTGAAGGAATGTGATATTGTAATAACTCCGACCCTTGTGTATAACTGCATTTTTCGTTTTTATATAGGAAAGAAATGATATGTTAGCAAGCAGATACATATAATAGATCGTTAAAAATACCATATAATAAACAATATAATGAACTTGAATGCAACGTCAAATGCAACGTAAATAAAGTTAATTAAACAGAGGTACGTTTGGGGGCAATCGTTTGTATTTCCGTCTACAGTCGGGGCCTCCGCTCGAGAGAGGGCCGTAGCTAAGGCTCCTCTATATACGAGCTGACTCATCAAGCATATTGAAGCCCACCGTAGCTGGAAACGCAATACATTAGCATTAGCTCTATTCGTATTTCCACTTTAGGAAGTATTATTGAAATAATTATGGATGGTTGTTCTGCACCGAACTGCTCTAATCATTTTAGAAATGATTTTAGGCTATTTCGTTTTTCTAGAAACGAAGAAAGAAGAAAACAATAGGTAATAAATAATCGGCGCGATAATTGGATACCCGGTACTGGAGCATACTTATGCGAGGTAAGTTCTATAATATTCTAATTGAAACTTCTTTTTTATATAAACTATTTATTTTAAACACTTATTTTATAATTTCTGTAACTGTAATATGAATTATTAATAATTTTTAGTCGTTATAGTTTTATCTTAGGACACTTGGTTTGTAATGTAAACATCACTTTGAATGTATTATACTGTCTTCCAAACCTAGAAGAAAATAGCTTCAAATTACATATATATATAATTTGAAGCTATATATATATATTAAAGATTTATTGCTGTTACACCAACATCTTTCAAGTTTTATACACTTTGTTGAATTTTTAGATCATAATGAATCACAGAATTGGTGAATCCTACTATCAACAAACTGTCGCCATGTGGAAAACTTGCCATTTTATAGTAATTATGCAAACATAAGCTAAAATGGTAAATAAATCGAAATATGTTTATCATAATAGCTACTTAATGAACAATTATTGTTTGAAAATCTTTGATGAAAAAAAGCCGAGCTCAGTAGGGTTATTAATAGTATTTTCCTCTTTAAATACAAAGTAGTTAACAAACTTCCAAATGTGTGAAGCAAACATTCATATATGCTATTAAAAAAACCATTTATGATAAACGTATTTCGATTTATTTACCATTTTAGCTTATGTTTGCATAATTACTATAACATGGCAAGTTTTCCACTTGGCGATAATTTGTTGATAGTAGAATTCACCAATTCTGTGATTCATTATAATCTAAAAATACAACAAAGTGTATAAAACTTGAAATATATTGGTGTAACAGGAATATTTTTTTAATATATATATGTATAATTTGAAGCTATTTACTTCTAGGTTTTGAAGACAGTATAATGCATTCAAGGTGATGTTTACATTACAAACCAAGTGTCCTAAGATAAGACTATAACAACTAAATATTATTAATAATCCATATTACAGTTACAGAAATTATAAAATAAGTGTTTAAAATAAATACTTTATATAAAAAAAGAAGTTTCAATTAGAATATTGTAGAACTTGCCTCGCACAAGTATGCTTCAGTACCGACTATCCAATTATCGCGCCGACTATTTATTAGCCGTTGTTTTCTTCTTTTTTCGTTTCTATGAAAGTGAAATAACCCAAATCCCTTTCTAGAATGTCTAGAGCAGTTCGGTACAGAACAACCACCCATAATTATTTCAATAATATATAATAAAGTGAAAATGCGAATAGAGCTAATGCTAATGGATTGCTCTTCCAGCTATGGTGGGCTTCAATATGCTTGATAAGTCAGCCTGTAGTAGAGGAGCTCTAGCCGTAGCAGTCAAATTAGTGACGTCACGGAAAACGATCCACGGTTGGCGAAACGCTCCCATTCGCTCAGTTTGCGAGTTTAAAGCTAGTTTTTAAAAATATTTAAGTATTTTTTTCTTTCTTTCGGAGAGCGGAGGGGAGGAGGCCCCGTTTAAACTCGCAAACTGAACGAACGGGATCGTTTCGCCAGCCGTCGATCGTTTTTCGTGACGTCACTAATTTGACTGCCACTGCCCTCTCTCGAGCGGATGCCCCGCTGCAGTGCGAATAAGCCTGAGCTGAACTACCAAATGAGCGCTAGACTATATTCGTTAAAATTACCGTGATTAGATGACAGAACCCTATATATTAACTCTCCCTAGTGTGACGAAATGGAAGTAAAACGAGAGAAAATAGAAAATGAATAAAATATGAACTTGATACGAAAACAAGCCAAAGTAATTAACATGCAGAGTTTATGAGCCCAATGCGGTAAAAACTTTGAAACAAAAATTAGACAGTGCCATGTCGCAACTCAGAGAAATAGCGTGTCATTGGCAAATTATTAACCAGATAACTGGGATTTATATTGATATGAAAAGCTTCAAACAAATACAAAACAAAAATTTAGGAAAGGCAACTTAGGAAATATACAGTCACGAGAGGAATTATAATAGTTTAGTAAGAGTGCTGACGAATGTATAGTGTCTCCTTTATAGTAGAGAGTTTCAAATAAGCAAACCTTCACAATCTGACAAGATTGTCTACTGCAAAAATGTTGCGAGGCAACTAATAGATATGGAGTCATGGACACTGTGCCGTTAAGGAATGTGTGTATTTATCTAGTTCATTATTTATTTATCTTAATACAGGAGCAACTCTAACGTCATTTAACTTATTAACTACATCCATTGGTAGTTTGGTTTAGTACATTACTTTGGTGGCCACAAAACCCCTCTATTTTCAGCATAACGCATGTTTAGGTAATATAATAATCTTATAGAAATTCACAAGTAAGATCTAAGGGTAATTAGAACAGTCGTTAATTTATTTAGTATACATCATCAATTTTACATCAGACTTTTTAATCTTACTATTACTACTATTCTTCTTCAGACACTCAATTAAGTAATTAGCGAGATGTAATGCCAGACTTAGTAATATTTGGTTGGCACACTTGGTGGGACGCATTAATTAGTTTTTTTAAACAAAACACAATCTTGAGACATCCTCATATAATTTAAATTGTACCTGATAAGATCTTTCACATCTTTGAAGAAGCGCCGTACACTGGTGCCGTAGCGGAAAAAACCCCGAAACCCGAAAATAATATTTTTCGATACCAACTACTATTTTTTGATAGTCAATGAACCGAAGTATCTTGCCATGTAAATGAATGTATTTTATTCAGTATAACTAGAATGAAAAACTGATCTTAAACAAGACTTCCACATTCTAATTGAAATCTTGTTTTTTCTAACTAAAATTTCAATATTTTTTCCAAAATTTTTGTGGGTATTTATAATTATATGTCTCACGTATTTTCAATATATGTAACCTCAGCTTATTTCTGATATAAATGCATTTCGTAAACACATAGCCAAAATCATACTTTAAAACGTAAAATATAGATGAATAAAATGTTTTGTTTTTCATCATTTCTTTAAGCCTATGAAAAAGCTACACGTTCCTACACGCTCTGGATGAATTATTTCGAAAGCAGATACTATTATGCAACTGTTCTGTGAAAATCAGCTGCAACTTTTGGCAACCTTCGCTGTTTCGGCATATTTCATACTTTTTCTGAAGGTCCTGCTCAGCCCTGCATAAGTGTCGTTCGTACTTCCAATTGATCCAGCGACATTGATTTTCATGATAAATATTTTATTACTACTTTCAAAACATCAAAGACATATTTTACAACTTTTAAACTTGTCCCATAATAAGACGTATTGAATTCTAGAAAGAATTGAATTCCATACTATTGAATTCTAGAAGGAATTGAATTCTATACTATTGAATTCTAGAAGGAATTGAATTCTATACTATTGAATTCTATACTTCTAGAAGGTTTTTTGGGAACCCCACTATAACGGCCGAAATAACGAAAGTTGACGAAACATTAATAAAGATTGGCTGTTATCTTTGAAACGATTTGCAATAATTTTCAGATTGATGGAGACAAATTTGGAATATATGCTCGAGAAACAGCTAATTTAGCGATTTCGTTGTACCCCTGGTATAACATGCCAGCAACTGTCTATAAAATTCTTGTGCACGGAAAGGAAATAATAGAGTGTGCTACTATGCCTATAGGTTCACTCTCAGAAGAAGCACAGGAGAGTAGAAATAAAGATTACAAGTACTATCGGATTTATCACAGCAGGAAATGCTCTCGTTTGGCAACAAACGAAGATGTGTCTCATATGATTTTAACACCGTCAGATCCATACATCAGTCACATAAGGCCAGAACCGAAAACTGAATCACTGCCACTTAGCAAAGAATAAAAAAAATTATTAAAATAGTATGTATATTCATTTATGCATAAATTCTAAAAATAGTACTTCAGGTACTTTAGTTATAATAATATTTAAGTTAGGTACTTGAAAGGTATTTTTCAAAATGCAAAATTATGTATTATTAAATGGTCATCAAACATGTTTCGAAAAAATGCACGGTAACAAAAAACAGAGATTTATAATTAAAGCATTTGTTTTCTTTCTAATTTTTTTCATTAAATATATATACAAATGATTTTAATCAAGGACGATCTCGGGGAAAATTGGGGAATATATCCCCACCGAATTTAGAAAATAACGTTTGGTAACACAATTATTAACGTTTGGTAACACAATCATACTTTAAAACGTAAAATATAGATGAATAAAATGTTTTGTTTTCCATCATTTCTTTAAGCCTATAAAAAAGCTACACGTTCCTACACGCTCTGGATGAATTATTTCGAAAGCAGATACTATTATGCAACTGTTCTGTGAAAATCAGCTGCAACTTTTGGCAACCTTCGCTGTTTCGGCATATTTCATACTTTTTCTGAAGGTCCTGCTCAGCCCTGCATAAGTATCGTTCGTACTTCCAATTGATCCAGCGACATTGATTTTCATGATAAATATTTTATTACTACTTTCAAAACATCAAAGACATATTTTACAACTTTTAAACTTGTCCCATAATAAGACATATTGAATTCTAGAAAGAATTGAATTCCATACTATTGAATTCTAGAAGGAATTGAATTCTATACTATTGAATTCTAGAAGGAATTGAATTCTATACTATTGAATTCTATACTTCTAGAAGGTTTTTTGGGAACCCCACTATAACGGCCGAAATAACGAAAGTTGACGAAACATTAATAAAGATTGGCTGCTATGTTTGAAACGATTTGCAATAATTTTCAGATTGATGGAGACAAATTTGGAATATATGCTCGAGAAACAGCTAATTTAGCGATTTCGTTGTACCCCTGGTATAACATGCCAGCAACTCTCTATAAAATTCTTGTGCACGGAAAGGAAATAATAGAGTGTGCTACTATGCCTATAGGTTCACTCTCAGAAGAAGCACAGGAGAGTAGAAATAAAGATTACAAGTATTATCGGATTTATCACAGCAGGAAATGCTCTCGTTTGGCAACAAACGAAGATGTGTCTCATATGATTTTAACACCGTCAGATCCATACATCAGTCACATAAGGCCAGAACCGAAAACTGAATCACTGCCACTTAGAAGAATAAAAAAAATTATTAAAATAGTATGTATATTCATATATGCATAAATTCTAAAAATAGTACTTCAGGTACTTTAGTTATAATAATATTTAAGTTAGGTACTTGAAAGGTATTTTTCAAAATGCAAAATTATGTATTATTAAATGGTCATCAAACATGTTTCGAAAAAATGCACGGTAACAAAAAACAGATATTTATAATTAAAGCATTTGTTTTCTTTCTAATTTTTTTCATTAAATATATATACAAATGATTTTAATCAAGGACGATCTCGGGGAAAATTGGGGAATATATCCCCACGAATTTAGAAAATAACGTTTGGTAACACAATTATTTAGAAATAGATGTTAAGAGAGAGGGGTATACGCATACTCTTGAAAACTTGAAAATCTGACAAAATTGAAATTTCTATTTTATTGGCTTATATTATTGCCCAATTCTTGTCTTTCTGTGGATATCCTCATTTTATTTCATTCCATTAACTTTTTTAAATACAGCTATTTTTATGAGCTAAGGTATTAGTAGTTTAATGGTCCACTTGGACTTTAAAGTCGATTTCTGAAGAACGTGATTTTGACGCACATTGTGCAACACGAAGCATAACTTTGGTTCATTTATATCAATTTACGAAATTTGAAGTGATTATTAAAGCTAAAAAATGTGGCAATGATTACATTGCCACACACACTCTAGGATCTAACACCTACATTAAAATTTGTATTTTCTATGATGTATTGTTTCAACAATCGTGCCAAAATACGGGCATATTTCCGTACATTTTCTATTATTTTTTTTATTTTTTTAGCTAACAGCTAATTAATGTGCTAATTAAAGAATGACAGTAAGCCGAAACAAAATTCAACCAGAAAGCATGCCGTGGGGTGTTAGTGCATTTATAAAAAAACTTTTATAATTTTATCTTCAAAAATAAAAAAAAAGGTGAAGGGTATGCGTATACCTTCATATCTCCCCCTGAAAAAAAATCTGGGACAGCCACTGATTTTAATATTACTATGCATATAAAATCTTACTTTTAACTTTTCTACATGCGCAAAAAGTATGCAAAAATATTAAGAAATGCATAAGTTGTGAGGTTTCTTTCGCAAATTCCTCATTTGGCACCACTGTGCGCCGTGTTTTTCACTTGTTTCAACTCCACTTGTTTCAACTACTTGTTTTCCACTTGTTTCAACTACACTTGTTTTCTACTTGTTTCAACTTGTTTCAACTACTTCAACTTGTTTCAACTTGTTTCAACTACTTGTTTTCCACTTGTTTCAACTCCAGAGATCTCTTCCGAACTCATCACACGCAAATCTACAAACTGCTATACTGCCTTGCTCTACATACTAAATGTCCAACTCCAAGAGACTGATTTGACTCCAACTGCTGACCAAATCCGAGCAACTCCGAGCAACTTACCTCCAGCTTGACCTCCAGCTTGACATTCTTTATCCCTTTACCGCTGGACGGTCTACGTTCCTAATAACTAACGTACTAATAACTAATTGGCCTAATAACTAACGTACAGCTGTATTTTGACTTATTAGAAACAAAAGTTGTTGTTTCAGGAATAACTGCTTATAGCACAAATTGCTATAACTCTTATATCTGCCTTAGATTCCCAAACCTCAAGTTATGCTTCGGACATTGAACTTGATCCGTCTTTGGACGAAAAGTATTTGGCACTCAAGAGCCGGCTTGTTGTGCAGTTTCAAACTTGACACACTGAAAAAGTTACATTACTATTACATGCAGATTTGGGATTCAAGAAACTGTCTCTATTACTGCGCGAATTATGTGAAGAAATTATTGATGAGAAATTTATGAAAAATATGTGGCTAAACAAATTACTGAGAAGTGTTCAATTTATACCTGCAACAAGTTCTGTTCGGTGGTCTGTAGAAGGCCCAGGCCGAACGACTCCGTCGAGGGTATGAGCAGCAAAGTAAGCTGCCAGGTATATTATTAGTGTGTAAATACGTGTGTAAAGACTATACGTGTGTATATATTATACGTGTGTAAATACGTGTGCCAGGTATATTATGCGTGTGCAATTTCTTCCCAGTAACTCAATGGGAGAGCTTCGGTTGGCCAGTTCGGAGATACAGGGTTCGATTCCCGGTTGCGGCAGCAAGGTTCTTTACACTCAAGAAATCTGAAAATTTACACATGCATATTATACGTGTTGAAGATTCAGACCGTCCGACTCATCCGAGGACATAGAGCATCTAGCATATTGTACGTGTTGTTGAGACCCAGACCGTCCGACCTACCAGAAAGGTTTAAGGTAACCGATTGGACGGCCGGGAAGTGCCATTCAATTTAGACCGGAACCCAGTGGGAGAGGCATCCACAGGGACCGTACCCTCCTTCCCTTACCACCAACCTCTCGGAAGAACTTACGGACCCACATGTTTAACGTGATCGTACTCCGCATGAACACGGCGGCAGTTGTGGCAGCTTGCAAACCCAGCGCGCAAATCACCGGGCTACCGCGTCCTAGAAAGTTAAAGTCCGAAATGTGCCAACAACACGCGGTGTTCCCAGGTTGTCACCCACCCAAGTACTAACAGCGCCCGATGCTGCTTGACTTCGGTGATCTAACAAGAACCGGTGATATCAGCACGTTAGGGCCGTTAGCCTGGCATATTATACGTGTTGAAGACCCAGACCGTCCGACTCGTCCAGAGGACTTAGAGTAACTAGTTGGACGGCCGGTCATATTATACGTGTGTATATTTTCAAATTTCTTGACTATTGTTGTTGTTGTTGTTGAAACCCAGACCGTCCGACCTACCAGAGAGGTGTAAGGTGACTGTTTGGACGTCCGGGAAGTGCCACCAATTTTAGACCGGAAGCCAGTGGGGGAGGCATACACAGGGACAGTACCTTCCTTCCCTTACCACCAACCTCTCAGAAGGGCTTACGGATCCACATGTTTAACGTGATCGTACTCCACATGTACACGGTGGCAGTTGTGGCAGCGTGCAAATCCAACGCGCAAACCACCGGGCTACCGCGCCCAAAATGAGCCAACAGCACGCGGTGTTTCCAAGTGGTCACCCACCCAAGTACTAACTGCGTCCGATGCTGCTGACTTCGGTGATCTAATGAGAACCGGTGTTTTCAGCACGGTAGGGTCGTTGGCTGTGTAAATACGTGTGTAAATACTATACGTGTGTATATATTATACGTGTGTAATACGTGTGCCTGGTATATTATACGTGTGCAATTTCATCCCAGTAGCTCAGCGGGAGAACTTCGGTTGGCCTGGCCAGTTCGGAGATACAGTGTTCGATTCCCGGTTGGGGTTGTAAGGTTCTTTACAGTCAAGTAATCTGAAAATTTGCACACGCATATTATACCCACCGGCCGACTAATCGGTTGCTCATGTCCTTGCTGACGAGCCGGTCGGTCTGGGTCTTCAACACGCATATTATACCCTGCCACACATTAAGCTGCTCTAAACCTCTGGGTCGGCCGTGTGGTCTGGGCCTTCAGCACTCCTTCAACACGCATATTATACGTGTTGAAGACCCAGACCGTCCGACTCATCCGAAGACATAGAGCATCTAACATATTATACGTGTGTATATTTTCAGATTTCTTGACTGTAAAGAACCTTTCTGACCCAACCGGAAATCGAACACCGTATATCCGAACTGGCCAACCAAAGCTCTACCATTGAGCTACTGGGATGGAATTGCAAGCTCTTATCGTCGAAGTGAACTCTGCATTCTCCAATCTCTAATGTCAGATTGACGGGCAATTGACAATCTTACTGACTATATCCTGCTATTTCTACTTCATGTTGGCTTCCTGCTACTACTATTTTTATCCAGATTAGTATCCTGCGTGGTCGTTGTTCTCCTAATTTGAAATCGGCGCTCAATCTTCCAGAGTCACTAAATCCGTGCTATTCGTACTGGGGTCACTATCAGACCTCCGACATCTTTAAACTAACCTACAGAGTTGATTTTTTCCGGCGTCATTGCAAACAGCCATGTTGTCCCCAACCGGACATCGAACCCTGGATCTTTGAACTGGCCAGCCGACGCTCTACCGTTGAGATACTGGAACTAAATTGCAAGCGCTTATCATCGAAGTGGGCTCTGCATGCGGCATAAATAGACTTTTCGACTCTTGTCGATTTTGGCTGATCCCAGGGAAAATCAGGAAGAGTCAGATGTACCTCGGTTGGTTATACTTTTTGATCGGTGGATGATTGGTAGATGATATTAACCACCTATGAATGTGCAAAATTTCAGTTTTTTAAGTCATCCGGCGGGGGGCGGAGGGTTACTTCTGGAGGTTCTGAAAATAGTTCCGTAAAACTCCATTTTCTATATCCTTAAGGGGGGGGGGATGCACATCCGAGTTTTGTCTGGTCTACGATCTGCAGGGTCTGAAACAGTTTGTGAGACTCTCATTTTCATGGTGTAGAGAGGGTGAAAAGAAAATCCACTTCCGTTCTGTTCTGTCTTTCGGTTGATACTACAATCGCACAAAAATCAAATTTCAGAATTGGTGTCTATGTATGTCGACCTAAAAGTATTTTTTAGAAATACAATGCACAACGCTATTGTGCGGAAAAACTTTGAACCCCCAACAATTTAAAAAAATATTATATGAAAAGTAACAATGATTTATTTCAGTATCTGTAATGAGAACGTTAAATATTGAGAATTAATTGTCAATTAAAAACTTCGAATAATGATGCATTTGAAAAAAGTATTTAATCAACCATAATTACCATTATCATTATTTAAGATGTTCAAAGAAAGGCCTCCGAATAATGAAAAAATCTGTGAGATTATTTTAAGTACTTTTCTCATAAATGTATGTTATGTATAAGTATATATCAATCATCTAAACATTCAGATTTTGATCTCGTAAATTTATTTTAACTCATTGATTTGCAATTTTGTGCGGAATGTTTTACAAAATGTTGACAGTTCATCTAAACTTCCAGTGTGGGTGCAAAATATATTCAGTATATTCCTGATATCTTCTAGTGGAAGAAGGAACTGATTGTTGCCTATATACAGTAGATGCCGATTATTGTAATTACATCGGATCTCTGACTATTTGATAACATTGACCAAATGACAACAGCGAAAAATCAATCACTCATAAACATCAATGCAATAGAACAAATTTGATGAAAATGTATTAAAATCTATGGAATACTTTCTTTCAAAGGATTCATTAACAAAAAAAATTATTAACAGCAGATTACCGGTAAATGTTTGTAAAAAATGCTTTACAAAATGTTTATATTCGTAATGTTTTCGAAAATGTGTTGATCAATGTTGTAAGTATTCCTAGTCTTAATATGCGGAGCTTTTCTTTTACCTAATCACTCTTTTATCTCTTCTGAGTTTTCAATTTTATCTTCTTATGAATCTTAATCATATATTATGCTTGGATATGTCTCTGAACCATATTGATGGAAAGCATCCTCCTTCTTCGATGCTGCAATTAAAAGGTTTCCATTACTTCCCATTCAAACTTTGAATTACTCAGGTTGATCTATTAAGTTAAGCTTTTTGTTTTTCCCTATTTTATCATTTGCTAAATCTTCTTTTAATAAAATTAACGCGTTCTTGTCGTTTTCGACACTAGGTTCTATGACATATTAATAAAGTGTTGCCGATTTAGCCGATAGCGCAAGGTTAAGAGGAAAAAAAATCGTAAGAACAATATTTGATCACATCATTTTAATCACATTGAGCGAATCGTTGATTACAATAACGGATGATTATTGTGTACATCTGGTCGCACTTAAATAATTAGATAACTAAAATCAAAACATTTTATTATCCGTGATCATAATAAGCGGCGTTTACTTTTTATATATTTCTTTCAATCCAGACCGTCCGACTTAACCGACCGTGTTAGGTATCTGTTTGGACAGCGGATCTGTCACTCAATATAGACCAAAATCCAGTATGAGCGATATTCAAATGGAACGCACCCTCCTTTCCCCGCCATCGATGTCTCGAAAGCACTTTTGGACCAACAGCACTTTTGAACCAATAGAAGTTTTGGGCCAACAGTACGCCAGATAAACACGGGGATAGTTTGGTGGGAGTTTAGAATCGAACTCGGATTCTCCGAGTGCAATTCCCGTGCCGTAACCATTGGGCTATTCCACCCCAAACAGGTGCCTACTATTTTTCTTAAGAAGAAAACGGTTAGTTCCACTCAGTGAAGCAAGAGCATACTTCAAGAAGAAAGTCTGATAAATGAATACATTTTCAACAGAAAACTATCCTTGCTGACAAGAAATTTTATTCATGGCAACAAGTCATCTTTGGTTTCCCACGTAATATTATATGGAATATATGGAACTAGAAGGATAAGTTCGTCATAAGATAAGATAGATTTGAACAATATTATGTCATATCCGTTATTCATAAAGTTGCAAAGTATATCCTCCTATACACCCCACCCATTCAATATTATTATTTATCATACCATTCTCTACCAAATCAGACATACTATACATAACGCAATTAATCCACGTATCCTCTACATAACGCAATTAATCTGCATTGCCTCAGACGCCATATCAAGGAATTTATCAAGTTGAATGCCTCAAATTTTCTATTTCAAGTTTTCAATTACTGGTTATACCATGGAAGTAAAAATGACTAACTCTCTATACTCATGCCCAAAAGTAAGTTGCTGTTTATGTGAAAATTTCAGGAAATCCATATCGGAATGGAAGGAAACGCGGTATGAGTGTGTAATAGGGCAATAGAAGAAGGAAACAATGCAAAACAAGGATAACGATGACTTTTGTTATCCAAAGAAAAGGGTTGAAAGGGAAACGGTCACAATACGAGTGTTAACCTCAGTGAAACAGAATGATTAAAAGAATGTGATGCCAGTTCAATACGGTGTGCGCATGCTGCATATACTGCACAACGATTTCCCATACTTTCGATGAGGGTTTGGATGAGTTGTGCGGTCAAAGAGTTCCAAGCCTCACGGAAAGCAAGTTTCAATCCCGGAACGGAGCATGGTGAGTAGCGGAGGGCTGCAAGATGTCTCCTTAGCTTATCATACACATGCTCTACTGGACTATTTGGTTCAGGAGAGATGGCAGGCCTCTGCATGTGCTGGATATCTTCAGTTTGATGTAAGTCGTCGATCAAGGCCTCACGGTGGAAAGGCGCGTTAAAATCCATGAATATGAAATCAGGACCAACAGCATCTCGAAGCAATTGAACGGTACGCTCAGGGATTTCATCTCTGTATCTTTGACCGATAATCGACCCCGTCTAAAAGATGCGGAGGTCTGTGTGGTCGTCCATCATGATGCCTTCCCAGACCATGACTCCCCCAAACGGTAAACGGTGTTTTCCCGTGAAGTTTCCCGTGTGAAAACACGTTCCACGTTACCTACAGATCTTAGTATGACAAGAATCAGTTTGCAGGCTAAATCTGGACTCGTAACTGACCATGACATTGTCCCACTATTGTCCACTCCACTGCCGATGTTCAAAACTCCTCTGTAAACGACCGCGTTTCTGTGCAGATGTCAGAGGGATGCAAACTGCTAGTCGTCTGGCATAGAGACCAACATGTCTGAGTCTCCTGTAAACAGTTTGTCTCAAATAGTGACTCATTTGCCGGCTGTCAGGGCTGAACCCAGTTGTCTGGCAGAAAGGTTCCTCTGACGTCGCGCAGTTATCACCAAATATTGGTCTTACCGAGCGGTTGTTACCCTTGGTTGACCTGGTACTGGTCGTCGGATAACATCTCCAGTGGTTTGGAACCTCTGCCCAGTCTGGAGATCACACACTGAGGCACATTCAGAATTCGAGACGCTTCGGTTTGGGGTCGACCGGATTGCAGCATTCCAATAATTCGTTCCTTCAAAAACATGTCCAATTGGTATCTTCGTGACATATTTCGTCTTTTTTTATTGTTATCAACGCTCGGTACCACAGCAATTGCGATATTCTTCTGCCTCAAGTGGCCATGCCGCTCGAGGCCGTTTCATACCCTTTCCGACGTGCGCCAGTGCTTTGCGCATATCGACGTCGACTGAACTCTTTTGCATATGCGCAATGATTTACATTTGTCCCACGATTCTCCACAACTGATTGTAAACCATTATGTCCATACTAGGTCCGACTTTCTCGCATTTTACGAATTATGCTTAACTTTTGGACATTTGGGTATAACTTCATGGGTAACGCAATTTAGTTCAAACTAATATATCTGCAAATTAATTTTGCATTAATTTTATTATTTAAAACAAGTATCTTAAGTTAAAGGATGAGGAAAGTCTCTATAACTCTGTGGTTAAGATATTTAAATTTGCCATTTTTAAAATGGGAAGACTTCTCAATATTAGCATTCCTACTCAGTTGGATCATGGGGATAAAGGGATGATCTCTTCTCTAAATCCATGAGCTCATTACAGTTTTCTGTTTAGTTTCTTCGGCCATTAAAATCGCATGCCCATGCAAGTGCATCAGGTTGGTGTAACGCCTTTGATCTGAGATATAACTCTTTGATTTCACCTCGATGGACTTTACCGACACGGGTTGAGTGTTATATTTCATTATATAAGATATGAATATGTATTTAATTACTTTATTTACAAATATTTTAATTTATTAACTTCAATATTTAGTGAAATAAGAATCTGTAAATGACGCCAATTTCACAATATCTGAAAACTACGTGTGAGTCCAGGTTTGAGATAAGATTTAGCGGAGACAGTTTTATCTTATCTATTTATTAAGGCTGTAATATTCGGCAAGTAGACGTAAGGACGCCAGTTTTTACAACACCCGGTAGATCAATTAGACCATAAACCTAAGGGGCTGAAGTGTAGCCACTCGTTTGATTAAAAACATTGACCAATATGGAAGATGTCTGGTCGCATTGCCCTAAGTTCGGCCAGTGAGAGCCAAAGAGGCGTTACAGACCTCAAATAAAAAAAACAGATTTCAGGTAAGATTTAACACAGTTTCCCGTTCTTTATTTATTAAGGCTGCAATGTTGGACAATGGCAGCAGACGTAAGGACGCCAGTTTTTACAACATCCGAGAGGTCAATTAGACCATAAACTTAAGGGACTAAGGTGTAGCCACGAGATTGGCTAAAAACGTTGACCAATATGGAATATGTCTGGTCGCATTGCCCTAAGGACAGTCAATCAGAGCAAAGAGGCGTTACAGAGATCGGGCAAAAGTGGCGGCAACCAAGAGGTTCCAAAAAGGATATGCTCGACTTCGACCAGATATTCACAGATTAGACAACAGAATGACATAGCAAGAGATTCATATCCACAGAGGTGCAGTACAGAAGTATTCCGCTACATATAGCCACACAGATTGGAGGAGAAATTCAGCAAAATGCCATGATGATTCCGTAAGAGTGTGTTCCACAGAGATTCCACAGAAAATGTCCTGATTTAGACTTCAACGAAATGAGCAGATGCACTACGAGTTTGAAGGTATGTGCCCCTTAATTATTGCAGAAGGTCATAGAAACATCTTGGTAATAGTAACTTACTGGTCTATATGTCTAAACCTGGACTCGTAACTGAGCATGACATTGTCCCACTGTTGTCCATGCAATAATATGATAATTATCCTCCTACGCAATAATATGATAATTATTGTAATCACTTTAATAATTGAACAAATGTTGTTAAAAAATAAAGTTATTTTTAAAGTTAAAAATGGTGCAATTAATTGAGTAGTTTTATGTTAATAATTATTTTGTTACAGGAACTCACAATGAAGATTAATATGGTGGGTTTCAATAGCGGCACAACGCAATGAGTTTCACGATTTACGATAATTACGGTCATGATCGAGAATTCAATTTAATATATGCTTTGCATATGACTTTTGTGCACCACACTACGATATATTGATAATTGATGATTCTAGTAATGTAAGAGATAAAACTTCTTTTTTTTTTTCGTATAAAATCACAGATGACTATTTAAAGTCTGGGTCACCATTGGGTTTTCAGAAAAATTATGTCTATTCACTAAATGCAAAATAAAAGTCACTTACATATTTTACTTTCTCTTGCTGTATAATATACTATGGAGTTGTTTTTACGATTTATTTTTATATTTTGACGCCAGTATATATTTTAGGACATCCTGAACACTTTTTGTCCATTTCGTCTTTAATGTACCATCTGCCCGTGGTCGATATCTTATGCACATGATAATTGCTTCAAATAACTATGGATTTTCACAAAACGTTTCATCGAGATTCGTTAACAAACAATCTAAAACTAGAATGTTTTGAAATTCGAGCGAAAACTTATTTTATATTTTATGTTTTAGTTTTATATTTTATATTTTAGTTTTATATTTTATATTTTAGTTTTATATTTTATATTTTATATTTAGTACTTAGTTTTATATTTTATATTTTTTCAACATGGCAGCATAGGACAAAATTTAGCATAATTATGCATAAAAAGGCTCAATATATTATTGCTCAATGATTACGAAACTCAACCAATCATTGTAGTGGAAATTGTCTTCCATGCAATTTTTGCGTTCGTGATGTCATTAGTCGCCCTTCCGTCGGGGAAGTAACTACCCGAGGGGTACATTATCAAACTTGATATCAATAGTTGTCTTCACGCCAAACTTAGTGTCTTCCTGTCAAACTTGGTATCAATTGAAAGATTTTTTCAAGCCTTTTAAAATGAAGGGTGACATGCTCTAATTGTGATCATTTGGAGTAACAATACAGATTTTTCAAATTTTTTCTTGCAAAAATTGAAGGAAAAAAATTACAAGATGCTTAGAAATGAATTCTGGTATGAGAAAGATTCTGGTATGATTGATCAACACTTGAGTCAAATTGAAAAGAATAACTTTTGAAATTTATTTAGGTTATTTTAGCAAAATTATTACAATCAAATAAATCTTAAATGAAAGACATTTTAATTTGTGTTGGTGTTTGCTAGCAATGCCTAAACTTGTTATATGAGAAACTACGCATTCGTCACACATTTTATCTTAATTTTCAATTGCCTTATTACGCTTTAAAAATCTAAAAAATATTCAAAGAAAACATTATTTATAAATTTTAAATACAACAAAAGCGACACAAAGCACTATTTTTTTCTATTTATTCAAGCAAATGAGCAACTAATTAGTAAAGTCCATTTCCATTAAATTATCTTATGCAAATAATCTCTAGAGTACGGAAATTGCATGCATAATGTATTTCAACTCAGCTATCTTGGAATCTACTTGTTAATACCTATGCTCAGTGTTGCTTTGAGTTACGGCTCACTTAGCTATGACATGAGCTTCCGTTACCGACTCCATTGTGACATGCTTATGCTCAGAACTTAATAATGACTCATTGCTCAGGACACAGTTGTCCAATCATGCTTCGCGCCACCTGGTGTTATTTTAAAGTGAATATTTTATCCGCGATTGAAGCTAAAAATATAAATAAAATATTATTGAGTTTAAATAAATGAACAAAAAATGTATGTAATATATTTACAGAATTCGTGTAAAAGTAAGTGTCTTCAAAGTTAAAATCTCTATCATATTGCTGATGATAGCTTCAACGGACCGGTTTTCAGCTATTTCCGCGTTCAGGATACTTATACTTCCGTCAATGCATGTAGACTTCAGATTTCATTTGATTGGCATATATTGAAGTTCTTCTATTCTTTTCATGCACACCTGGACAACTTTTTAAGACAATTTGAAAAGTTCTGGAGAACATTCCTTTCAAACATATTGTAGGATTGTGCTCCTATTGCAAATAAATGCATCCATGCATCGGTTTTGCGTTAATTGTGTATTCGTCACTATGGAGTAATCGATAACTACAAAGAGAGCATGGAAACATTTTATGCGCCACGATTTAGCAAACCTCTATAGAAACCGTTAAATTCATTCCTATGACTCAGCCGGCTTGAATTTAAGACATTATTATATTGTTATTGTAGCACTGACCTTGTCAGTTTCCCTGAAAATATGGTGCATAATAGATCTGCTTGCTGTCATCACATGTCTCCCTGGCAGATCAAGGGTGTAAATCCCCAGGTCATCCCTACCTGTGGAGATTAATCTGTCATCGCAAGCCCGCTCCCTATCGGAGGGGAAAAACACCTCTAGAGGGTGATGTATGTATCTTAACTCTGTAGTGCTGGTCCTCTTAACCGGGGCCATATAAATCCGAGGAACCCAACTGTTGCGTTTTCCACCCGGGAGTTCGATTTTTCCAGATGACTTGAGGACGGACTATATCTATTTATGACCCGAGTCTTAAGCCATCAGAGACTGGGGTGGGGACTTGGAGGGACCATTTTCGGACCTCGTCCGGTGAATGATTCTGCAGATCTCGCTCCCCTGGCTGTGTTATCGCTGGGTGGAAGATTAATACTATCCCGACTCCCATCCCAAAAGCGTAAACCCTAGCTGGTCGCTCGGGAAGTCTGGTTGGTTTAACCTATCATAGGATGTATTTGATTTTCCTTTCTCAGGAGCGCATAATAAGCACGGAACATCCAAAACAACTGTTATGTGCAATGGTATTGAACTTACTTTGAAAATACTTCAATTATGGTTTTGTTAAGTATTAATTTAACGTAGTTAACTAACACAAGATATCTGTGGAAAAGGTTGAGATCTCTGGGAAAACCCCTGAATCTTTAGTAATCCCGGGTTACTTTTGATAAATAACTAGAACACAGCGTAAACGGTATTCAAATATAGTAAACATAGAATAGTTTATGAAGTGCTTGAATTTACTTCTTCAGTTCGACCGAACTTTGAGAAGAACGCCAAATGATATCTTGGTTATGCTGCACAAGTAAAATAGGAAACCCAGAACACAGTATGGTGGCACCATCAAGTGTGATAAAAAGTTATCAGAATGAGGAAGAAACATAAAACCACGAAAAATATAAAATCAAACTGCGGTGCAGAAAAAGTATGAGATAGAAAAAAATAATTGAATGTAGTTATGTCATAACTTAAGGATACATATATGGTGTCATGGACTAATCATTGATCATATTGCTGGATTCTTGCATTTTATGTATGTTTTTACTTTTATTTCATTTTTGCAGCACTAGGTGGTGCTACCGAATTGGATTCTGTGATTTAGTCAATTTGTTTACGCGGCATTTGCTTCATTTGGCGTTTAGCCTTAAGCTTGTTCCCACAGAAGAAATGTATTCTAGCATCGAAGCGATTACCTATTTCACATATGGTGTCATGGACTAATCAGTAATCATATTGCCGTATTGTTTGATTCTCATATTTTATGTATATGTTTTTAAATTTATTTCTCTTTTGCAGCACTAGGTGGTACTACCACATTGTATTCTTTGATTTAGTCAATTTGCTTGCACGGCATTTGCTTCATTTGGCGTTTAGCCTTATGCTTGTTCCCACTGAAGAAATATATTCTAGCATCGAAACGGCTGCCTGTTTACTATAGTATAATGAATTTAAGTTGTGATTTACCGATTTATTGTTTGGGCACAAAGTTAAGATCTGTTTTGGTTTACTTTAAACATAATCACCTTGTATTTAAATGTGAAATCAGATGCTACGCAAAGCATCTTGTTGAGAAATGATGAAATCAAAATCCCACCATGATTACAGTTAATAATAGCCGACTATTCCCTTATGAATGTGTCATAGTATAGACGGCATCGCACACTTAGTTAATCTTAAAATAGCTAGGAATTTACCTAAGATGCTTAGATTGACGCATTAGTGAGACGTACAAATCTCGAACTGTGCTAATAGAGCGCTGCTCGGACATCTAATCCAAACACGGAAATGTTAAGCATAATCTTATATTATCTCGAACTCTGGGTGCAATAGACTAACATGGAGATTCGAACTACTAAATTTGAAGTGTGATATCCATGCTATGATATTGAAAATAAACAACTTAAAATGTCAATATATTTTATCTGATACTATTGCTTTTAGTAATAGTAATGAAAATCTAATTTAGCCGTTTCTGAAAAACCGGATCTATCTGAGCTTGTACTGCCACTAACTTTTTATTACTAAAGCTGACAAACGGGATCAAACTGCGTTGTTAGACAAAAAAAATCTGATGTGGGCAGCGCATGACTTTCCTTATATAATGCAATGAATTTACTACTCTTGCAGAAGAAATAGGTTATTCTGATAGTAGATATTTATATTCGTTCCAAGATATTGAATTTTCGTTAATTAGTCACCATTTTCATCGATTTAGCGTCATATTTATCCATTTTGCGAGATTTTTGTTAATTTGGCAACATTTAAAAAAGTCGTCAAGTTGGCGACATTCCGCCAAATTCGTCGTCAAAAGCCCGTCAAGCGTTATGGACAGAGAAATAAATTATTCTTATACTCTTATCTCGAGAACGTTTCGTGCTAGCTTTCTAAAGTTAATGTCAATCGTTTTCTAAGGAAAAATTACATAAGAAATATTTATTTGTGTAACCTTATTAAAGTTTTTGATTTTGTGATGATTCATTCAAAATTTCACTCGAAAATTTAGCGGGTTCTAAACATTCGATTGCGTCTAAAAACAATAGGCTTCTTGTATTCACGGATTGTGATTTTTGTTCCAAATTTCATTCTAATCGCTCCATTCGTTCATGAGATATCGTCTACACAGACGCACTGACACACACACACACACACCACCTGAAAATGTTTGATTCGTGATCAGGGATGTTTGAAACGTGCTCTCCAGTCGAAAACTCGATTTCGAATTTTCGACCCTGTCACCATACTTTCCTTATATATTATGTATATAAGGAAAGTAAAAATTATAATGATAAAGTGTAATCTTCCTCGTTATTGTCCTTATATTTTGGTAAAATCTGATACTACGAATACTCAATTTACAAAAACCAAAAATGCCGTATATAATTCTGTCATTCTAAGTGACAAAAAAAAAATAATCGTTCTGCAATTATATTTGACCCTAATTTACCCTCTCTTAAATACCTACAATTAATTGATTAGAAAAAATGTTGCAAAAAATTTACAACTCCGATATTGAAGGTAAATAAAGTCTGAACTAGATGGAATTATATATTGATCAATAAGATTTTATATTTAATGGTGCGTTCTCTCTATATTAAAATTTCAGCTGACGGCGCCACCGCTGTTTGAAAAATTTTTCGTTTGTCGAATGTATCTGCTTTATGCTTCGAAATATAGCATACAAAAATATTAAATTTACATATAAATAAATGGAGAAACATTCTGAAATAAACCGGTCTTTAACACTTTACAACATAGTTGAAAAGTGTTTATGACTTTGTTCATTCTGTCTGTCTGTCTATCTGTCTGTCTGTCTGTCTGTCTGTCCGTTAGCACGATAACTGCCGTAAAAATGACTTAATCAAAATGAAATTTTAGTATGTTGTTCAGACCGTCTGTAGGACCTATGGGAATATAAATGAATAATATCACCCAATTAGTTTTGGATTGAACCCGGGTTGAAAAAATGAAATACATTGAGCCCTATGGGATCTAATTTTTCAAACATTTTTTAAGCGGATTTAAAATTCACAAATTGCTTCGAAAATTTTAGGTAATATTCAAATTGTTCCATAAAATATATAAAAGAAAATTCAGCGAAATATATTCAGTAGTTTTTTAAATAAAAATTAAAATAATAATTGCACCCATGAAGAGATTACGTGACCCACTTCAAAATAAAATATGGCATCCATCTTGTGTCAAAATCGTGATTTTTAAAGTTCTTTTTAATTTCTATTTAGTGTTGCATCCGTACTAAAACGCTCTATTTTTTTTTCTTTGCTTCTATATGCCGCGCCAACGCAATTACACTATTTTTTGTTTAGATGATCGTCCAACTTTGATTATTTCTATAACGAAGCATAATTTTCACGTTCGTTGAATGTAAACGCATCAAGCTGTAAGATAAGTTGTATAAGAATTGCTGAATTTCTTTAACGCAAAATTACTTAGCTCTGGAGTCTGCAATATAGCTGATATGAATGAAACATGCATTGATTTTACATAGAGAAGTAGACGATTCTATAGAATTGTATTTTTCGATGATATTTTAAACATGAAGTCAGAAAGTTTCCTCCATGATTTTATGTTTTCAAGTAAAATACATTATTGTAGTATTGTGATACGTTTAAAAATATCGCCGCTGAATGAAAAGAGTGGAAAACGTTTATGAATGAAATATTCATTGCTTTTATATAGAGAGCCATGCGATTTATATTTCGATGACGCCATTTGAATAAAATTAATTTGTTTCCGATGAAGTTTTCAAATATAATAAATAATTATATTATTGTGATAATTTTAAAAATATCACCGCTGAATATATCGCATTTTAGAGGTGTTTAAATAAAAATGCATTTCAGTTTGAAAGTGTTTCATAATCAATGCTTTACGCAAGATTGATCTTTCTTGGTGATTTATATTTTAGTTTAAAAATATTTCACATCAAAATCTCAAGACAAAATATTTAAGCTGAGAGTTCGCGTCCTGGACTGACTAATAATAACAATACCATGAATTGTTAGCAACCATTTACCTACATAGTTGCATTTTTGCAGGAGGGAGAACTTATTTTAATTCCTGCATAGTTTACCAGGTATAGTATGTGTTTGGCACTTCTGAATTGAAAAATGTTCTTTCGTATCGGCGCATCACTTGAGTTCCCCAGTCTCGTATCACAAAAATATAGCATATAAGAGTCTGAAATTTGGTAAATCTGTAGAGAAATAATAAGGGAACATGCTGAAATAAACCGTATTTCGAAGCTTTAGTTTGGCTATGAAATTTGGTACATTTGTAAAGAAATAATAGGGAGATACGATGAAATAAAGAGCTGCTTAACTTAAATTTTGTTTGACTTAGCGAGGCGAGTTACGGTTATTAGCGAAAGGTAGCGAGCAGGGGGCTAGTCCCCTAGTTTAATAAACAATATAAAGGTTTGGTTGTGAGAAATCCTTTATGTGTTACTTATAGTTCATAATATCTGCGTTTTATACCATATTGCTCATTTTTTATCTCTTTTGGTCACACTATGGTTGTGCTACTATATCGTGCTTGTTGGTTGAACCATTTTGCTATTGCAGCATGGTTTAGGCATTTAGCATTCAACTTTGGATTTGTTCGCACTGAGGATGAAAATATAATAATTTGTGAAATGAACGTTTGTATTCGGCATTCATTTGTTCAGAATTTAAAGTTATTTATAATTATTTATATGTAAAAGACTAACAGCATATTTATATTAAATACTAATCGTATCGTGTTATCTGTTAGTAAGTATAACTGGACAAAATAATAAATGGATGTAAGAGAAATTCGAGTGGAGCCTTTAAGAGATACTTTTTTATCTGTAAGCAATTACACATGAAACATATGTAGAAAAATCTGAGATAAAGAGGCTTACTGTTACGTGGTTTCTCTTTGAATCTGGATACATAGGGCTGATAGATATTAGATACAATCACGTCCCAACAGTGGACTTGACAACATAATCTTTTATGCAATGCCTGATACCGTTCAGAAATCCTTTTGATGATTGTAAATGAAATCTTGCGCATTGGAATGAGATTTACAATCAAACAGAGAGAAAACTTATATGAACTGTTGAATGATTGGCAAAAATGAAAGAATTTAGGGAAAATGGGGGAAAATATTTTCATTGTTACTAACTATTTTTCGGCATTAAAATTCTTTAATTTTTTACCAATAATTCAGTGGTTCATATATTTGTTTCTTTCTGTTTGATTTTAAATCTCATTTCAAAATTTAAGATTTCCTTTGCAAAACCGTCTTTATCTTGACCCTATATCGCCCTGTGGTGATGTGTTCCTGTTTGTTTTTTCATGGCTAATATACTCCATATCCTAATTTTCACTCTGTGTGTGTGTGCTCTAACTCTATTTTGAATTGCTCATCGCCTGCCTCCTCGCAGTTCGTTTTTAGCTTTGGTTAAGGGCGCATACTGTTCTACCTGTTCACTTGGCTTGAAGAAGGGGTTTTATAAAGCCCTCAAATTAATGTTGTTATTTAACTGAAACTTGCTTGCTTTCATCAAGGAAGTCCTGCATGTGTTTATCTTACAAGCAGAAGTTTGAATTCTTGTAATAGCTTATATAGGTTCCGAAACTGATTACTGCCATTATTTATGTTATAATCTGATTATTTCCTATCACATTCATTGCTACCTTTAATGGAATTTGAGCATATGTTTGTTGAATTGATAAATTTAGCTGAAATTTGATACCATTTACTTCTTGATTTTTTGTTCATATGCTTCTTATTTTCAGTATTATGATTTAGTAATGTTAAATTAGTTCGATTGTATGTTATTTGCATATTGTGGATAATATAGCACTATAAAACTGGTTATTTCCCTGAATTTTAGTTATTTCCTTTATTATGGCGTCTATTTAGTTATATTCTGATTAATTGGTATTAAATTTTCTTGTTTTCATGAAGGTAGCTCATTTAACACCGAAACAGCTTTATTTTGTTATTTACTATATATTTTTGTGAATTTTGAATATGGCTATCCTTATTTTTATGTCGCATATGCTTTCACCATTTTACATTTTTTTTAGCTACTATTTTGCAATTATGTTTTCATAAATGTGTTTTCTATATCTTCCGCCCTCTAATTTATCACCAATCCCGTATTTCCGTTAGTAATTTAAAGCTTTTATTTTTTCCTTTTACAATTTCATTTTAAAATGTATATCAATGCTGCCTGTTCTAATTTTTCGCTTCTTCTTCTTCGTCCCAGACTGTCCGACTTACCCGATGGTGTAAGGTGTCTGTTTGGAGTGCTCTGAAGTGCCACCCAATTTAAACCGGAACCTAGTAGAAGCGGCATCCGCAGGGGCTCTTCCCCCACCATTAATCTCTCGAAAGGACTTACGGACATCCATATTTACCGTGTCCGTATTCCGCGTGAAGACGGTAATGTTTCACTTGGCGGGGTCGGGTTATGGGTTTGAGTTGATATGTTTATATTTCGAGTCTTGATTTCATCATCCGTTGCGAGTATCGATTTGTTCCATATCCATATATATATATGTATATATATATATATATATATATATATATTCGATTGTTTATCGCTTTACTGTTGTTATTAGAAAATATTGCTGTTTGACCTGAAGAGGAGGATATTAAAACGCTCTCGAAACTGTTGCATGTCACCTAATTTTCATATACCTGCTTTTTTCAAGGAAGTATAGACAGTTTTATTCTCCTATACAGCAGTTTTAATTATTCTGAAACTTATTGAAATTTATTGGAATTTTATTTTTTTAAACGTTATTCACGCAAACCCACATAGTATCAATAGAAATGCAGCAACCACCATTTGTTTCATCTTCAATATGTATAAATATGTTTTGTATAGTTTTATGTAATCAGGGCCGGCTTAAGGCACCAGCAAAACAAGCACTTGCTTGGGGCGGCACATTTTAAGGGCGGCATTTCAGTCAACTTAAATAAAAAATCTTAATAAACAAAAAAATCTCTTAAATAAAAAAAAAGTTCTAGGTCTTAAATAAAAAAAGTTCTGGGACGCAAGCAACAGAATTTACAAGGGCAGTTGTATGCGTTAAAAGTAAAACAAAAACACAATAAATGTCAAACATTTGTTCCCAGATAAAATAGTGAAAACGGCTATCCTTCATTCTCCCCTTGGAAAAATAGGACCAGAGGGTTAAATGGGATTGCTGCCAGTATATCGCCCCAATTTGTATCTTGCAACACGAGTAACAATTAGTTACTTTAGCGCACCGGGCGTCCGTACAACCATCAACAGTACGCCTAGGGGCGGCATATTGCTCATTATCTGTAAACTACAAAAGCTTGTAGTGAAACTGGTTTTTGTCAACTATTTCATGAAAAAATCCGATGAGAGAGGGCACTTTGCTTGAAACGATGGGGTTCCATCCAGAATTGCCGTTCCAGGAAACCCATCCTTTGTTAATTATTCTCCTACTCTCTAAATCCGGAAATCATCTCCCCCCAATCGCCCAGACACATAAATAAAGGACTTGTTTCACATCTATGCCGAACCAGGTGTCCGCATTGAATGTAATTAGGAAACTGGACGAGGACAGGTCTCAAAAGACATCTTGAGACGCAGTGGCCCATTGTAGAATTTATGGTCATACAAACCCCATCGGCTGTAAAGCATGTGTTTACCAATCATTTTGTTCAGCGCGAAATTTGTTTTTGGGGGCGTTTCTGATGGGGTCCAGTCGCACGTTTCAGTGAGAAGTGTAAAACATCACTTTTCTTGCCGCAAAGAAGAGTTTATCGTTTTTCTTTCTAAATGTTATACAGTTGAACTTGTTGAATTTATCTAAAATGTTCATCTAGCATTTTGCATAAAATTTAAGGTAAGCAAGATATAATTATTTTATGATTGTTAAAAATTGTTTCTATTAACATATAACATATTTTACCCCCCTCCCCCATCAACGGATTGAGATTATTCTAAATTCCAGGTGTACAATCGGTATATTCTTTAAAGATAATGATAGTTTTCGTTATAACGAGTTATATACAGCATCTGTCGAGTCACTTTTTAGCTAAAAAACATTTTAAATTTTACGCACGGATCAGTGTTTGTTTGTTCCTAGGACGTTATATTAAATTTAGCTCCTTGAAAGTTCTTAATTGTTTCTCGTTTTGCTCAATTTTTAGATTTCTTTTATGTGTGCGTTTTTTCTACATAATACTGTATTGATTTTTTCTTAAATTAAAAGCATGTAATATTACTTACGCTATTTACAGACAACTTTTACTTTTTTGAATTATTCAAATTTTTGGTTATCAGGATTTCAGCTAAAGCTTCGTTTAATTTGAAAAGTAACAACTGTAATTTGAATGAGGTAATTTTTAAAACAAAGACAATATTCAACATATTCACATCTCACCGCTTTAAAACCCCTGTTATTTTATAAACTTGAATCCTTTAAACGAATTATATCGAATCTTAAAAATGCCTATATTCTGGGTTTATATTATGGAGTAAGAATTTAATAGAATATAACATTCTTTGGCATTTGAGTATTTAAACGAAAGTTAATAGGAAATAATTTAGTTTTTTAAATTATTGGAAATCAATCAAAATTCATTTTCTAAATCAATTAACTGTCTCACATGTAGAGCTCCAAACTTTCCTATTTTTATTGTTTTATTTCAAGTCATCAGAAAAAATATGATGAACCTCAAAGAATTTTTGTTCTTTCTGGTAAATAAAAAGTAAAAAAAAAAAATACTGTAAATTTCTAAAACTTTCTAAATTATTTCAATTTTTGAGTATAATTGAAATTATGTTACTATTTAATTAGAACTTTAAAATGTTACATTTAAAGCATAAGGAAAGCACATGTACTTTCCTTATATTTTTTTATATTATACTTGCAGTGTGGTGCACAGAAATGACCTCTTAGAATATTTTTTCAAGTATATAACTAAAGCCATATTCGTACAAAATTTTATTTTAGTCGGTTGAGTAGTAGTATTGTAATGTTTTGAAAACGACATGTGCTCAAATTGCGAATGACTAGTGAAAAATAAATAATAATAATAATAAAGCGTGTCGTTAACAGCAGGGGTACCTCAATTTAACGATATGACCGACAGACCGATCGACAAAAAAACTAAAGAATATTTATTTTGTGTTAATCACTCCCTTCAAAAACGTATAAATCTTTAAAAAAAATATGTGCGAATACTTACTTCTATTTTGCTAGGGAAGTATAACAGATATCACAAGAGTTATAAAAATATCCTTTTTATAATCTATTTTCCTGCAACACATAGGAAAGGAAAAGTATTGTGATGGAGGTCAAAAACCGGACGCTTGGATTTTGATAAATGTACCAGTAAATATTACCATCCATGAATACTAATCAACCATATTTTCAATGATATCTGTCATTTGTGCAGTGCTTCTTTCAGGACTTTTTGTCTGCGGGGGGGGGGGGGGGGTATGGAACCTCAAAGGGGGCAAATTATTTAAAATCTTAACTAAACTATATAGAAGTAATTACTATATATATACATATATAGAAGTAATGACTATATATATATATATATAGCAAATACGTATTCAAACATTGCGAGAAAATCTTGCTCCAGCTAAACAGGAGGATGAAAAAATTTCAATATAATGTAAATTGAATTATAGCTACAAAATTTCAGTCTGAAAATAATCAATAGCGAAATAAAATTATAATAATAATCTAAATGCTGCCACATAAGAAGTGGAAACTAGGTTAAAATTCACAAAAGTATTTTGTGAGTTTCTGAATTTATTAGCATTTGGTCCGGTAACAGAAAATGTATCCGGCGGGTGAGGGTGGGGTATGTTTCCAGAAGGGGCTTCCCCCCCTCCCCTCCCCAGATGTATTTCTGGAAGAATCATGGAGTCTTTGGCAATGTGTCTATAGCAAATCAATAAAATAGAATACAATTCGGTAATACTTCTTCAATCAATAAATATCAGAGACTCATTAATTTTCGGGTGAATGGGACAGAAGAAAGTCATCAATTTTTCGAACATTTAAAATCAAAAATAAAATGAACATGAAAAGTAAAATGTTTAAAAATGTTACAAAAATAAATATTTTAATAGCATTTTTCACTTAAAAGCGAATATCATCATTTATATAGAACGCTAATATGCATCGTTTTCGAGATATTTTGCGAGTTCTATTTGAAACAGGAAAAATAAAAAAATAATAAAAATGCACTTAATATTATTAAGTTATTACACATTTTGCAATTACTTTTAACAGGAAATAAATGAATATCATTGTTTAGAAGTTCTCATTGAAAATTTTACTTTTCCACATGCAGCGGTATGTATATCAAACAAATTAAGCAAATCAAAATATATTTGGTACACAATTAATAACTGTCAGCTTCTTAATTTTCTCGAAGGCCAGGATCTTTAAATTTTCTTATTTCGATAATTAATTTTTTTTTTTAAATAATATTAAAATTTGTTACAAAAATATTAATTTTATATATAATATTTCATTTTTTAAATTACACCATTTACAGAACGAAGTTGTTTTAAGGTATTGCACATTTTTGATTTAAAATAGACTCTTTTTTACATTATATATACTGCTCACTATTGTTAAAGAAGTAAATGATTTGCAAGGTCCGTAGAATATCTTATATATATATTCTATTAACCTTGAATGATTTGTAGGTACTTCTAACCAGAAAGAAATGGACAACATCGTTTAGTAGTTATCACTAGTCGTTCTAGAGATATTAGAAAATTGTACTTTCCTGCAGGAAGAGATACATATCTCGAAATAATGAAGACAATTACATAATAGAAGCATACTAAATCGGTATTAATAAAACCTATTGACTTTCAGCCATATCTAGTTATAAGAAAGTTTTAATTTACGAAATTGTCTTCTAAAATCGAATAAATATAGAAATTTTGATTTTTGGCTAAAATATTTTATTCATAACAGCTTCAATGGAGGCAAATCATAAGAAATATCTGAAAAATGAGAATTCTAAATAAAAAAAATCATTTTAGTTTTAAGGCAAAGTACAAAAAACTTAATATATAGAGTTAAACTTGTCAGTGTTATATATATATATATATAGCGATGCTGAATATTGCACTCTTTTGATGCAGGATAACGTCTTTGTCGCCACCTGATATGAGGACTATGTCGGCAAATCGGGTATGACGAAAAGAGTGAGATTTTGAAAGATTATAATATAGCTTGGAGTGTAATAGTCGGAGGGGAACGACAGTGGTACCAAGTGTTAGGCCAAGGATGTACGCGTGTTGTGAGGGGTGACGCGTTCAAGAGGGGAATGCGAGATAAGATAAAATGTATCAAGCAATAATCAAATTGCTACGTTTTATTTCTTTAATTCTGGTACTTAATTAACATTTCGTAATAATTAACTTTGTAACTTATTAGATCACTGTTGGCAGTTGTAGAAATAAATGAATTGTTTATGTAACCGTTGCTTCATTTACAAACACCCATGTGATAAGACGTATTCTACGTTGCGAACGTATCTTCGGTACAGCCCCTCAAGTCTTTCTTTAACTATCTTACAACAATGGGATTTTGTAGGCCATTTCGTAGAAAAAAATACCGGTTGTATACTTTGAGGATGTGACAAACTTTAAAAGATTAAAATGTTCTACTAGACCACTAGATGTGTCTGTGTGTACCAAATATCAGCTCTCTAGGACGTAGGAAAGTGTGTTGAAATGTCAAAGAAGTTGGAACAGATACAGACACATCATTCATGATGAGTTAAATAGAAGCTTTTAATAATAACGTTTATTAATATATATGTAAAAGCATGTATTAGACAACAGATTTTTTTAAATCTAAAATTGAATAGCATCATTTATATGATACTAACATTTTTCATTCTTGAGATATTGCACATTTTTTTTTATTTAAAATGGAAAAAATCAAAATATTTAATACTACGACAGATCCATTCACTTGAGAAACATTTCGAACAAAATCGACTAAAAAGTGGCAATTTAGCAGTGTTTCTCTATCCTATTGCATTTATAAAGGTTAAGAGAAAAATGAATTTCAGGGAGGGGCGGCCACATTGCTTTCTGCTTGGGGCGGCAAAAAACCTAGAGCCGGGCCTGTATGTAATTTTTGTATTTAAGTTTTTATAAAATTTTGCTTAGAACTTATTTAAATATAAATAAATTAACTTGATAAGTTCCTTTGCTTTCATGTCAATAATTTAAATCTTGAATTATATCACTTTTTTCAAAATTCCAATTATCTACCAATTTCAAAAAAATTGGTAGATAAGTTACTTGTGGGATACTCTGGTGCTGATTAGATTTTGGTACAATTCGGAGAAGAGCAACCTGGATTTCTTTACGAAATGGCCCGCAAAAATCCACAAAATCGACAAAAAAAAAAAAGACTATATCAAAGCTCTATATCAAATGAATTTTCGTTTATACGCAATTTTTCACGAGGGAAAGAATATAACACAATCTATTATACTTTAGGACTAACCGTTCTCAAGATATTTGAGATTTCTTGCATTTTTGTTACGCCGATTTCGGAGAAATGTCGAATTACCAAATAAAAACAAAAATTGAATTAAAAATGCAAATTTAGTGTTATTTGGTGCAATAAAACTCAATCTAACGAATTATTAAACAAATAAAGAAAATATGAATTTGAGTCTGCAGGGAAAGTCATGTGCTGCCCACATCAGATTTTTACTTTCCCTGCAATACATGGTAATGTATAGGGAAAGTATTGGAATCATGCCGAAAATCGCAACTCGAGTTTTCGACGGGTCTACACGTATCGAAACCTCTCGAATACGAAAAAACTATTTTAGCGTGACGTCTGTATGTGTGTCTGTATGTCTAACTGTGTGTCTGTCTGTCTGTGCAATGTATGTATCCACTCTAACTCATAAACTAATGAACCAAATTCCATAAAATTTAGGAAAGAACAACCTTCCTTTTTTTACGAAATGGCCCGCAAAAATTGTCAAAATCTATATAAAAAGACTACGTATGTTCAAATATATCAATTAAATGCTTGTGTTATACTTAATTTTTGACGAATAAAAGAATAAGATCAACCCCATTACATTAGGCCTAGCCGTTCTTGAGATATTTTAGTTTTTTCGTATTTTCTCTACGCCACCTTTGAAAGTAAGTCCAGTTACCACATGAGAACGAAAATTGAATTAAAAGTGAATTAAATTTAATTAAAATAAAGAGAACGTGAATATAAGTCTGCAGAGAAAGTCATGTGCTGCCCACATCAGATTTTTTGTTTAGCGCCTAAATAATATTAAACATTTAGCATTCATGGTGTACTTCACGATCTACCCTAATTTTACTATTCATTTTTAAATGCAAAAGGTTTAGAAACAAGATGGTGGATGTCTATTTTTACTTTCCCTGCAATACATGGTAATGTATAGGGAAAGTATTGGAATCATGTCGAAAATCACAACTCAATTTTTCGACGGATCTACACGTTTCGAGACCTCTAGAATGCGAAAAAACTGTTTTTAGCGTGACGTCTGTGTGTGTGTCTGTGTGTGAAGATTTTGTATCCACTCTAACTAAGAAACTAATAGACCAAATTTCATAAAATTTGATAGGTAAGTCACTTTTGGGCAAATCTGGTGCTGATTAGTTTTGGGTACGATTCGGAATAAAAGAACCCGCCTTTTTTTGCGAAATGACCCGCAAAAATTTGTATCCACTCTAACTGAAAATCTAATGGACCGAATTTCACAAAATTTGGTAGATAAGTCGCTTGTGGGTCACCTTGGTGCTGATTAGATTTTGGTATGATTCGGAAAAAAATAACCTGCCTTTTTTTGCAAAATGGCCCGCAAAAATCGACAAAATCTAAGATAAAAAAACTACGTATGCTGAAATGTATCCATTAAATGCTTGTTTTATACGTCATTTTTAAAGAAAAAAATAATAAGACCAACCCCATTACACTAGAATGTGCCGTTCTTGAGATATTTTTGTTTTTTCGTTTTTTCTCTACGCCACCTTTAAAAATGAGTCCAGTTACCAAATGAGAACGAAAATTGAATTAATAGTGAATTAAATTTAATTAAAATAAAAATAATGTGTATATAAGTCTGCAGGGAAAGTCATGTACTGCCGACATCAGATTTTTCTCGATACATCCCGTTTTATCATCTAAATGAGCAAAAATATAAAACGCAACTGCGCTTTGTCTAATTTATTTTATTCTAATTCTATTAAGATTAAACGCATTCACTGTGAAGCAGTTTAACATGTAATTTAATAAAACTTTCACTCCGATGGTAGGTCGGACGGTCTGGGTTTCAACAACAACAACAACACCGATTCTAGTAATACAAAATAGATTGCCTGCAATTATTCGTTTTCAAAATCCCGATAATTTTATTTTACATTAGTGGCAACTTGTGAAGTCCATTAGAAATGAAACCAAGAAAGAAATGAAAACAAGGAGTTAAAAAAATACATAAAATTCGTATGGATGAGAAAGTTAAAAATATCATAATGCTATTTTACAGTTATATCTAGGTGTCGCTGTTGTTAATGAAATCCCACCTGTTCTCATTCAATGCAAGAGAAAGTCACATTGTTTAGAATATTTATTTTTTTAATATTTTTAAATTATTAACTCATAAATGAGTTCCCTAATCATGAGTAGAAATAAAAACTGCTTTTACTTCCTCATACTAGGGTAGTAATGTTTCCCCGAAAATTTTCGAATGTAAGATATTGATACCGATAAATGTTTAATGACCTCCTGAATACGTTTTGACTATTTTTGGAGTGATGTCTGTCTGTGTGTGGTCGATTTTTTATGTCCACGATATCGGTCACAAATATTATTGGATTTGCATGAAACTTTATATCCAGCTTTGTTATCAAAATGTCTAGACTAGCAAGGGTCCCAAACTGGTTTAACTCTGCCCCCTCCCCAAATGAATTTTAACTCACCCCTTTACCTCTCAGATTAAAACACAATGAATTGAATGACTCTTATAATGATAATGAGACTTAACAATAGCAACCACATAATAATTTACAGATTTCAATACATAAATTAATGCTAACACCTCGTAACCTTAAGTCCACAAAGCAAAAATTACAAATAAAGAATACGCAGCTATTGCAATACTTGAATATCTTCAAAACTTTTAGATTCTGAAAGTAATTAGAAAGGAATATCTGAAATTAAGTCTTTATCAATCTCATATAGAGAAAGGGTGATTACTATTTTTGGATACGGGTACATATTTTTGCGTCTTAGGGATGAAAGATATGTTCAACATTCGGCATTAGGTCTGACAGCATATTCCTGTATGTGATTTATGATTCAGGTAAGTAATCCGTTGGAAGAAATGTAATACGATTTAAGTTAAAGAATGTAAATCAAATCCTAAAGTGTGTATTATGGTAGTCGGCCCGAGGTATAGTAGCGATAGCACTACAAGTGGGACAAATTTTGTGTGGAGGTTTGACTACACCAATCAGACGACCTTGACGGCATGCAGTTACTAAATTTTTGCTGCTTTTAAATCTTTACCACTATGTAACGAGACTTAGATGTTATAGTACTCGACATATGTATAGTGATATTGGCATTTGAACATTAATACTTTGATCATTCTACCAGACGGTCTTAACGAGCTGCGGTTTCTAATTGTATTTTGTTTTCTATTTACAAGACCGCATATTTACTAGGTATTGTTGTGACGAGATTTCATAATCTCGCCAAACCCTTGTAAAAACCGCAAATTGTATATTAATTATCAAGATTCTATATTTTTACATCATTTTAAACCCTGTTTTAATTATCCTTCTTGTCTTTGAAATTCATTCTTATACAAAATGTTCACAACTAAATACTAAAAGGAAAGCTTTTTAGCCATTTTATTATTCTATGAAAACCGCATTCAGAGAGAAGTTTCGTTATTATTTCCTGGTTTATCGCCTGGTAATGTTAGTGCAAGCCATGCACTTTCCCACACAATTGTTTTGGAGTGAAACTTCTGGAAATAATTTTAGACCTCGCGAAGAGGGTGTGTTTCCTTTTTCGAGACCCCGCTCTAGGCTGGCGAGGTATGTCTTGGAAGTTTTTGATTGGTCAAAAACTGTAAATTAGCACTCTGGCAGATCCGAATGACTCTAGGGCCTGAATCCGCCTGGTTACATAAAAGCTGTTGCAAAGAATATTCGTGGATCTCTTTTCTGTCTGGTCGTCGACAGTCACAAGTCGTCCTGGACCATTTTTAATGTTGCCCACCACGGAGTGCGAGATTCGGCCAAAGTCGACTCCTGGCCTCCCGTGGGCATGGGAAGGAGAGCCGAAGATGCCTACACCGCCGAAGAACATCGATGGAGAGCCCGACGCCTAACTGAGGGAGCTGCGACGAGGAAGATACGATGGTGCCCGAGGTCTATGTGCCGGGTCGAGATGTTGGAATGGTACGGTATGCAACTATGAAGCTAAATTCCCTGCGATATGAGGCGGATGTCTGATTCCGAACGTTCTGCAACTCCGACTGGGGAGGTAAGGGTTGATTGCTCTCTGAATCTACACCTGTCTTACGGAAGCATAAATATAAATAATCTTCTCCTTAAATTACGTAAACTCTGACTTCTGTTCCTAAATTATATCAACTTGTTTAATTATCAGTTCTATTTTGCTTATCTCTGAGTGCGAGTTTTCTCCTGTTGCTTTGAGACCATTCCTTAAATATCTTATATCATATTGCTTATTATATACTTAAATATTGCTATGTCACTGTGTTTATATCGTTGATCAAATTATTATCATTGAATTATTTCCGTGGCTGCAAATATATTTGAAGGGGTCCTGAGTGCAGTGCCACAGTTACTTAATGCTGTGCTTGATGGTATTGATTCAGTCTATCATATTCTCTACACTAATTTCTTAATACAATATTGAATAAAGAAAGTGAATTATCTTTAAACCTGTGTGGTTATTTAACAAATTTGTCTCTTGAAATTGTACATCTGTGTTTTCAGGTGTGGACGCCTTACAAGGTAAGGGTTTATTGCACCTTTGTGTTTATTGCACTGCAGGTCATCCAGGAATTTATTCCTGGACGAGAGAACTTCGAAATAGAACCTGGGTATGACATTTATGGGTTGTGCCAACGAACCTCACGGCTTAACACATTCACGGCTTTATCACGGTTTAACCTATTTTGCATATTTGCATCTTCCACTTAATTTCGTATCACATATAATATGCATGGTGCTTGAGGCCCCATTTCCCCCGCAACAGTATTCATATGTCTCAATATGAAGCAAGGGACATTTTAATATTATGAAATTTAAAAGAAATAACATTTTTCATGGAATTCAAATAAGTATTGGCAGGATTAAAAATATTAATGCACTATATGTTGGAGCATACTGAATAAAAAATCTGATGTGGGCAGCACATGACTTTCCTTATATAATGCAATGCATATAATACTACATTTACAGCAAAAAAATGTAGGTTATTCTTATAGTAGATACTTATATTCTTTCAAAAATATTGAATGTTCGTCAATGAGTCGTCATTTTCATTGATTTAGCATCATTTTTATCTATTTGGCGAGAATTTCATTAATTTGGCAACATTTAAAAAAGTTGGCGACATTCCGTCAAATTCGTCGCTAAAATCTCGCCAAGCGTTATGGACAGAGAATTAAGTTGTTCTTATAACAGATAAATGACTATTGGCGCTCAAATGCAAATTTATAAGTCAAAGTATATTTTTATTATGAATGGAACGAGTTAGATTCACGAGAATGATGTCCCCCAATTTATCGCATGATATTACATATGAAAAGTGAAATAAGTTTCTCAACAGTTAATATATATATTTTTTAATTTAGGGGATTTTTTTATAAATTTATTTGAAAAATATGCAATATCTCGAGAACGGTTCGTGCTAGCGTTCTAAAGTTCATGTCAAACTTTTTAAAGAAAAAATTACATGAGAAATGTCTATTTGCGTAATTTTATTAAAGGTTTTGAGATTTTGATGATTTTTTCAAAATTTCACTCGAAAATTTGGGGGGGGGGGGTTCCGGACATTTGATTACGTTAAAAACAATAGGCTTCTAGTATTCACAGATTGTGATTTTTGTACCAAATTTTATTCGAATAGCTCCATTCGTTCGTGAGATATCGTCTCCACAGTCTCACTGACACATGCACACGCGCACAGACATCACCTCAAAAATGTTTGATTCGTGATCAGGGATGCTTGAAACGTGCTCTCCCGTCGAAAGATGGAATTCGAATTTTCGACCCCGTCACAATATACTTTACTTATACATTATGTATATAAGGAAAGTAAAAATTATCAACAGTGCGAGCTTTGTCTGCACCATTTTTCCCCTATGAACTACAGTCGAAAATAGCACACTGAGTAATCAGGATCAGTTTCACCGCAAAAATAAAAATCTTGGTTACTATGCATTAATAATTAATAAAATATATCACATCTGCAAATTACACAATCAAATATGTTGCATTTTTGAAAATTTAAGAAAGTTCTTCCGAAGTCTGTCTCCGGAATGGTGGTTGTCAAACAGCTTCCTCAATTTCAATCCGACCAATTCACATTTTTCTAAAAAACTATGAAAAAGTCATATAAAATTAAAAAATGATATTTCCTATTGAGAAACATGTTCACTTTTCATATGTAATACCATGCGATAAATTGAGTGACATCATTGCATAAATTGAGTGCATAAATTGCATAAATTGAGTGACATCAAATTCTCCAAATGGATAAAAATGACACTAAATCAATGACGACTCATTGATGAGGACGACATGGAAAATTGGAAAATGACGACATGGAATCATTGACGAGAATTCAATATCTTGGAAAGAATATAAATAACTACTATAAAAATAATCTATTTTTTTTACTGTAAAAGTAGTAAATTCTATGCATTATATAAGGAAAGTCATGTGCTGCCCACATCAGATTTTTTTTTTTCATTTATGGGATTTTTTGATAAATTTTTTTGAAAAATGTACAATATATCGAGAACGGTTCATGCTAGCGTTCTAAAATTTATATCAATCGGTTTCTAAGGAAAAATTACATAAGACATGTATAGTTGCGACCTTTATTAATGGTTCTGATTTTTTGAGGATTTTTTCAAAATTTCACTCGAAAATTTAGGGGGTTCTGAACATTCAATTGCGTTTAAAAACAATTGACTTTCAGTATTCACAGATTTTAATTTTTGTACCAAATTTCATTCGAATCCCTCCCTTCGATCGTGAGATATCGTCTCCACAGTCTCACTGACACACACACACACACACACATACTTTCACACACACACACACACACACAGATATCACTTCAAAAATATTTGATTCGTGATCAGGGATGCTTGAAACGTGCTCTCCCATCAAAAACTCGAATTCGAATTTTAGACACCATCACAATATACATTATGTATAAAAGGAAAGTAACACCTTATACGTTATATATATAAGGAAAGTAATAAAATTAACATTTTTTGATAATCAACACCATCAGAAGCACATATTAGTATAGGGGTTAACACGATTTTCATTAGACTAAGATATTCAACGACGAACTATAAATGGTGTTAATTGACGGTGTTAATCAACGACGTTCAATACGTGGTGTTAATGATACATTGTTTATATATTTTAAATTGAATTATTCAAGCGCAAATAACATAAAATATTTTCAAAATATAAAGCAATATATTGAAAGTTAGTTTTATATGCTCTAAGAAATGTACTCAAGCGTATTAATCTAAGAAATGTACTCAAGAGTATTCCATGACAATATCAAGTTTATTATTTAGATAAAGGGTATATATCTGAATTTTTCACGCCATACTCTACATATGAATTTCTGCTTTGAAGCTATTTTCAAAAAGTAACCAACAGTCCCGGAATGTTCATTAATCAACCTTGTCTTTGGTTGCCAAACTGTATCTTTCTTTCCTTATAAAAAAGTTGTCCCGAGAGAGGTTTTATGAGAGACTGCAGATAGCGAAAATGGATTTTAAATTGATACTTCTTTTTAAAGCGTCAACCAAAGAGATGATTTGGGGGAAAATGCCTACCACAGTGCATGGTTGGTGGTGTTTTAGAAATGCACTTTTAAGTGTTTTATTTGCTTGTTTTCTAATATTTGCCTAAAATTATTCGAGAACGGTAGGATTTTGAATAGTTTATTAATATTATTTAACAGTTTTTATGAATATTCGACTTACTTTTGCTTTATTTAAAGAAATTTGAAGAATGCAGTTTATTATAAAATATTCATATTAAAAAAAGAGACGATATTTTCCAATCAATGTCTTCAATTTATATATTAAATTAAGAAGTTTCATACATGTGACTTGTTTTTTCTTTGCCTTTTACGCCAGAAATGCTTAGCGTATTGTTCACATATTTTAATACTAGCAGAATACCCGTTCTTCGCACGGAAAATACGTATAATATAAAAAAATTAGAACTTCAAAATTATGTGCAAATACCTATATTATTTTAAATGACATTGTTAATCTAAACATTTTATTAATATATTTAATTCAGTTATAATAAAAATATGTATAACAATATCTCTTATTGCTATGCGAAATTATCTTCACAGGCAGATCTAAAGAAAAGGAAACATCCTGATCCCGTTTGTAAATAAATTTACAAATAATAGTATTTAATTCCAACAAAGTGACAGTAATTATAACGGAAATTGAACTAAATCTTACCAAATATTGAATTTTCATCCTATATGAGTCATTCGCATTAACTGTGTATCATTTTATCAATTTGACGGCATTTTAAAAAGTTGCTAAATTTGTCGGAAAGTGAGACAGTTGATCTAAGAGACATACGCTATCGAAACATCATTACAATACTATCATCTCTCAAAACGCAATTCATTTCATAGATTTGGTGTCATTTTTATAAATTTGATAACAATTTTATCGATTTGGCGATATCTCGGCGAGACTACGTATACTCAAAGTGGGATAGTTGAACTAATGAGGCAAACGATACCGAAACATCATTACAATATTATCATCTTTCAAAACGCAATTAATTTCATAGATTTGGTGTCAATTTTATCAATTCTACAGCAGTTCTATCGATTTGGCAATATTTCCGTGATCACGTCACATGGAATCATTTTTCGATAACTGCATTATTTTTATGATCAGTCTCTCCAATAAGTTTAAATATATTAATTAGTTTTTTCCGGTTGCGAGCTGGCTGGATCAGTGGTCGAGTTAACTTACACCAATTCCGGAGGATCGGGATTCGAGTCACCGAGTCGTTTTCGTATCTGTTTTTTTATCGGTTTTCCCGTGCAATTTAAATAGATTAATTGAGAATTTCGGCACTCGAGCTGGCTACCTCAGTGGTCATTATATGTGTCCTCAGTTCCAGAGGCTATGGTTTTGAGTCCATCCAAGCGTATTAAATATAGTGAATTGAGTCTTTTTAGTATATGCGTTTTTCATGATCAGTCTCTTTGTTAAGTTTAAATATATTAATTAGGGCTTCCGACATGTGAGCTAGCTGGCTCAGTGGCTGGGATGTCTGTGGTCCATTTCAGAGGCTATGGGTTCGAGTCCACCCAAGCGAATTGAGTATTTTTAGTATATGCGGTTTTCCTGCTGAGTTTCTTTGTTAAGTTTAAATATATTAATTAGGTCTCCAGCATGTAAGATGCCTAGCTCAGTGGTTAGGCTGTATGTGATCCATTCCAGAAGCTATGGGTTCCAGTCCATCCAAGCGAATTGAGTATTTTTAGTATATGCTGTTTTCCTGCTGAGTCTCTTTGTTAAGTTTAAATATATTAATTAGGTCTCCAGCATGTAAGATGCCTAGCTCAGTGGTTAGGCTGTATGTGATCCATTCCAGAAGCTATGGGTTCCAGTCCATCTAAGCGAATTGAGTATTTTTAGTATATGCTGTTTTCCTGCTGAGTCTCTTTGTTAAGTTTAAATATATTAATTAGGTCTCCAGCATGTAAGATGCCTAGCTCAGTGGTTAGGCTGTATGTGATCCATTCCAGAAACTATGGGTTCCAGTCCATCCAAGCGAATTGAGTATTTTTAGTATATGCGGTTTTCCTGCTGAGTCTCTTTGTTAAGTTTAAATATATTAATTAGGTCTCCAGCATGTAAGATGCCTAGCTCAGTGGTTAGGCTGTATGTGATCCATTCCAGAAGCTATGGGTTCCAGTCCATCCAAGCGAATTGAGTATTTTTAGTATATTCGGTTTTCCTGCTGAGTCTCTTTGTTAAGTTTAAATATATTAATTAGGTCTCCAGCATGTAAGATGCCTAGCTCAGTGGTTAGACTGTATGTGATCCATTCCAGAAGCTATGGGTTCCAGTCCATCCAAGCGAATTGAGTATTTTTAGTATATGCGGTTTTCCTGCTGAGTATCTTTGTTAAGTTTAAATATATTAATTAGGTCTCCAGCATGTAAGATGCCTAGCTCAGTGGTTAGGCTGTATGTGATCCATTCCAGAAGCTATGGGTTCCAGTCCATCCAAGCGAATTGAGTATTTTTAGTATATTCGGTTTTCCTGCTGAGTCTCTTTGTTAAGTTTAAATATATTAATTAGGTCTCCAGCATGTAAGATGCCTAGCTCAGTGGTTAGACTGTATGTGATCCATTCCAGAAGCTATGGGTTCCAGTCCATCCAAGCGAATTGAGTATTTTTAGTATATGCGGTTTTCCTGCTGAGTATCTTTGTTAAGTTTAAATATATTAATTAGGTCTCTAGCATGTGAGATGCCTGACTCAGTGGTTAGGCTATCTGTGATCCATTCCAGAGGCTATGAGTTACAGTCCATCCAAGCGAATTGAGTCTTTTAGTATATCCGGTTTTCCTGCTCAGTCTCTTCGTTAAGTTTAAATATATTAATTAGGACTTACGGTATATAAGCTGGCTGGCTCAGTGGTTAGGCTATCTGTGATCCATTCTAGAAGCTTTGGGTTCGAGTCCGTCATAGCGTGTTGAGTCTTTTTAGTATATGCAGTTTTTTATCAGTTTATTTGTTAAGTTTAAATATATTAATTAGGACGGTCGGTATGTGAGCTGGCTAGCTCAGTGGTTAGGATGTTTGTAATCCATTCCTGAGGCTACCGGTGGTTGTCCATCCAAGCGTATTGAATATAGCGAGTTGAGCCTTTTTAGAACATGCGGTTTTCTGATAAGTCTCTTCGTTAAGTTTAAATATGTTAATTACGACTTTCGGTATGTGTGCTATCTGGCTGAATGGTTAGGCTGTCTGTTATGCATTCCAGAGACAGTGGGTTCGAGTCCGTCCAAGCGCATTGAATATAGCCAGTTGAATCTTTTTAGTGATTTTTCTGATAAGTCTTTTCGTTAGGTTTAAATATATTAATTATAATTTTTGGCAAAGAAGCTGGCTGGCTCAGTGGTCATATTGTCTGTTTCCAATTCAGAGGCTGTGGTTTCCAGTCCACTATCTAGTATAAAGTACAGCGAGTTGAGTTCTTTTGGTATCTGTGCTTTTCATGATCAGTCTCTCAGTGAAATTTAAATAGATTATATCAACGGCATGTGAGTTTGCTGATTTTTTATCAATCTCGCCGTGCATATTAAATAGTTTAAGTGAGTCTCATGATTACGTAATTAAATAGATCATTATAATTAAATATATCAATTAGTCTCTTCGGTATGTGAACTGGTTGGCTCCTTGGTCAAGTTACCTTCTTACAGTTCCAGAGGGTGTGGGTTCGAATCCATCCACTTATAATGAATATATGCCGTTGAGTTATTTTGTCAACCTTACTTCTTCAGAACAGTCCCTCCTTGAAATTTAAATAGATTAATTAGGCCCATCGGAGTGTGAGCTGGTTGGCTCAGTGGCCATGTTGTCTATTCCGTAATACAGAGCCTGTTGGCTCGAGTCCATCCACTCGGTAATTTTGGTATCTGTGCTTTTTCTGATCAGTCTCTCCGTTAAGTTTAAATATAATAAGTAGGACCTGCGGTATGTGAGCTGGGTGGCTCAGTAGTCATGTTTGTTTAAAATTCTAGAGGCGATGAATTCAAGTCCATTCTTTCGCTTCATGTATAGCGAGTTGAATAATTTTGGCGTCAGTTCTCTTACTGATCAGTCTTGCCGTGAAAATTAAATACATTTATTAGGATCGTTTTCATGTGAGCTAGCTGGCTCAGTTGTCATGTTGTTTGTTTCAGATTCCAGAGACTGTGGGTTCGAATTCATTCGCTTGCAATGAAACTTTGGGCTTTTTTCAACAACATAATTTTGCTATCTGCCATTAATAAAAGTATTTCACTATTAATAATACTTGACCGCAAATGACGTCCTGGAAGTGACGTCACTTCCGGTATATTGTTCCTTTTCATCTGAAAGAGATACGCTGCTTAAAAAAATTTATAAAATTTCGGAACTTGGTTAGCATGAGTCACGTGGTGTAAAACAAGCTATGCACGAACTTTGGACGAGGAAGGGTGGGAGCGCAACACCGAAGCCAGCAGGCCCGAAGACAAACCCCACCAGCAACGATGGGGCTCAAACCACCGCTCGCCCGCCATCTTGTGCAGATAAATTAGTAAGAAATATAAGAAAGTTAGTTTAGAGGATAAATACCTAAGTAATAAAGAAACTACAACTCCCTTTTCCACGTCCCTCATATTCAACCTAGCAGAAACTTTTTAACAAAAGGTGTCTGGATCGAGCTCGCTTGAACGATATTTACATTTTTCAAGTAAAATTATGAAATAATTTAGATTTGATTCATCTTCTATCTGTTTTTGAAACAAAACAACTTTTATTATCACTCAATTTCAGAGGATTTGTTGGACGCATTTCATTTTTTGTACTTTTACTACAATACATAGTTATGTATAGGGAAAGTATTGGAACCATGCCGAAAATCGCAACTCGAGTTTTCGACGGATCTACACGTTTCGAGACCTCTAGAATACAAAAAAAACATTTTTAGCGTGACGTCTGTGGTCTGTGTGTGTGTCTGTGTGTCTGTCTGTGTGTCTGTCTGTGTGTATGTCTGTGTGTCTATCTGTGTGTATGTCTGTGTGTCTGACTGTGTGTCTGTCTGTGCAGATATTGTATCCACTCTAACAGAAAAACTAATGGACAGAATTTCATAAAATTTGATAGGTAAGTCACTTGTAGGCGAATCTGGTGCTGATTAGTTTTGGGTACGATTTGGAATAAATGAACCCTCTTTTTTTTGCGAAATGGCTTGCAAAATCTTGTATCTACTCTATTTGGAAAACTATTGAACCGAATTTCACAAAATTCGATAGATAAGTCGCTTGCGAGTCACCCAGGTGCTGATTAGATATTGGTACGATTCGGAAAAAAATAACCTGCCTTGTTTTGCAAAATGGTCAGCAAAAATCGCCAAAATCTAAAATATAAAATAACGTATGTTCAAATATATCCGTTAAATGCTTGTTTAATATATAATTTTTAACAAAGAAAAAAAATACCTATCCCATTACCCTAGGACTAGCCATTCTCGAGATATTTTAGTTTTTTGTATTTTCTCTACGCCACCTTTGAAAATGAGAATGAAAATTGAAATAAAAATGAATTTAATTTAATTAAAATAAAGAGACCGTGAATATAAGTCTGGAGGGAAAGTCATGTGCTGCACACATCAGATAGTTTACTTTCCCTGCAATATATAGGGTAATGTATAGGGAAAGTTTTGAAATCGTGCAAAAATCGCAACTCAAGTTTTCGAAGGATATACGCGTTTTGGGACCTCTAGAACACTTAAAAACTAATTTTAGCATAACCTATTTTAATGCGTTCATAAAATATGGTAGGTAAATCCCTTGTGGGTTAACATGGCGCTGAATAGCGAAATGCTCCGCAAAAGTTTCCTGTATCCACTTTAGCACAAAAAACAATATACCGCATTTCAAAAAATTTGGTAGATAAATCACTTGTAGGGTAACATGATGATGATTGAATTTTGGTACGACTCGGTGAAAAAGAACTCGTTTTTTGTTTTGCGAAATGCCTCGCAAATATAGTTAAATCTTAAAGTAAATGACTACGTATGCTCAAATGTACCAATTAAATGCCTGTTTTATACGCAATTTTTGACGAAGAAAATAATTAGACCAACCCTACTTACTCTAAGACTATCCATTCTTGTGATATTTTATTTTTTCGCCTTTTGGTTACGGCACCTTTGAAAATAAGTTCAGTTACCAAATGAAAACAAAAATTGAATTAAAAGTGCAAATTCAGCGTACTTTAAAAAAATCTTATTTTGGCAGCACATGACTTTCCTTATATAATGCAATGAATTTACTACGTTTACAGCAAAAAAATAGGTTGTTCTTATAGTAGATAGTTATATTCTTTCCAAGATATTGAATTTTCGTCAATGATTCCATGTCGTCATTTTCCAATTTTCCATGTCGTCGTTAATTAGTCGTCATTTTCATCGATTTAGCGTCATTTTTATCCATTTGGCGAGATTTTCCTTAATTTGGCAACATTTAAAAAAGTCGCCAAGTTCGCGATATTCCGCCCAATTCGTCACCAAAATCACCAAGCGTTATGGACGGAGAAATAAATTATTCTTATAGCAGATAAATGACTACTGGCGTTAAAATACAAATGTATTACTCAAAGTATATTTTCCTATAAATGGAACGATTTAGATCCACAAAAATGATGTCACCAAATTTATCGCATGATATTGCATATGAAAAGTGAACATGTTTCTCAACAGTTATTATTTTTTTTATGTATGGGATTTTTTTATAAATTTATTTTTAAAAAGTGCAATATCTCGAGAACGGTTCATGTTAGAATTCTAGTTTATGTCAATAGTTTTCTAAGGAAAAATTACACAAGAAATGTCTATTTAAGTAACTTTATTAAAGGTTTTGGTTTTTGATGATTTTTTCAAAATTTCACTCGAAAATTTAGGGGGTTCTGAACATTCGATTACGTTTAAAAACAATATGGTTCCAGTATTCACGGATTCTGATTTTTGTAACAAATTTCATTCGAATCGCTCCATTCGTTCGTGAGATATCGTTTCCACGGGCTCACTGACACACACACACACACACACATATACTTTCACATACACACATATATCACCTCAAAAATATTTGATTCGTGATCAGGGATGCTTGAAACGTGCTCTCCCGTCGAAAACTCGAATTCGAATTTTCGACTCCGTCACAATACTTTTCTTATACATTATGTATGTAAGTAATGATTATGGCTGTTATTGCGTGCAGTTAAACTCAATTTAATGAATTATTGAACAAATAAAGAGAATGTGAATATGAGCTTTCAGAAAAAGTTATATGCTGCCCACATCAGATTTGTTTTTCAAATAACTTTGCTAAACAAATATCGTTTGCATTATGCTATCTCAATTGAATGCTTAACAGTGGGTTTCTTTTTAATCTCTCGGTAACTCGCTCTTAAAAACTCGAAACCTGGACTAAATTTTATGTGGGGGCTATTTCAAATCTACCACGCAAATGTCATCCAACTCGGTGTAGTCTTTCTCCCGTGATGATGAGACAAACATACAACTAAACACACAAATAAACAGACATATTTACAATTTTGTTTATATAGATTAACATTTATATGTTTACTAGCAGTATATTCTTTTTTCGCACGGAATATATAATATTTTTACGAAACGTATCATTTAGAATCGTAGGTGTGTGTATACGCAGGATACAAGAATGAGTCCAAGTTTCTGGATAACATACGTTTATTCACAAGCGCAAAGAAAACAGGAACAATATACAACCAAACAGCAATTAAATGCTCCACTAATTACACAAATTAAGCTGTAACATTCTCAAAACACTGACGGAAATAATTTCACAAAACAACTGCGACTATTCTCAAAACATTGACTAAAGTCACAGTTCACTGTTGCTCGTATAACGTTAGCAAGTCAACTGAACTCCAAAGGAGTGATGAGTTATTTTTATAGTCTCTCTATAGAAACTTCTGGAAATCTCTCTGTAGAAGTTTCCAGAATTATCTAATACATCGTAGAATAATCGTTATTTGGCGACGATTCGCCAAATCTGGTACCCTTCTTCTGACTCAAAATTCTGGTAAACATAGAGTTACGTCAGGGAAAGAATGTTCCTCCCGCTGTCTTCTGGAGAAAATACTGCGATGACACCGTTTGGTCTGCGATAGAGACAGAAGACAACACTGGGGAAGCCAGTGAGTGAAATTACACGTTCGCAAACATATAAAGAAATTAAAACGTCAATTATCCGAATATTACTATAACATTTTAAATAGCAATGTTATTCTAAATATTTCATTAAAATATTTAATTTAATTTTCCTGAAAATATGTATGAGAATATATGTTCTCGTTATACAAAATTGTATCAGATGTAGATCTGAAGAAAAAAATATCCTGTTCCCATTTGTAAGCAAATTTACAAAAATTATTATTTAATTCCCACAAAGCGACATGGATTATCAAGGAAATATAACTTACTTTGCAAAATATTGAATCTTCATCAATTAAGTTGTTGTTGAAATCCAGACCGTCCGACCTACCAGAAAGGTGTAAGGTAACAGTTTGGACGGTCGGGAAGTGCCTCCCAATTTAGACCGGAACCCAGTGGGGGAGGCATCTACAGGGACCGTACCCTCCTTCCCCTTCATCAATTAAGTGTCATTTTCATTAATTTAGTGTCCTTTTATTAATCCAATCCCAGTTTCGTTAATTTAACTGCATTTTAAAAATTCGGCAAATTATTCGGGATGTGGGGCAGTTGGACTTAAGAGACAAACGTTACGAAAACATCATTACAGTACTATCAACTTTCAAAACGCAATTAATTTAATTGGTTTTTTATCATTTTTATCAATTTGGTAACATTTTTATCAATTTGGCAAAAATGTTATCCATTTGGCGACATTTTTATTGACTTGACAACATTTTCATCAATTTTTCAACATTAATAAAACGTCGCTAAGTCGGTGATATTCCGCTAAATCCCTCGCCAAGCGTTACAGAGAACTATTTATAATTTCGTACATTAGAAGATTATACCCATGTATTAGAAGATTTACACGTACTACAATATATGGAGTTTAAAAATGTTTCACTAAAATAAAGCATATTGTGTAAGAATTTGAAAATATCAATAATCTCAATACACGTTGAACCCAAAAGACGTAATGGACATAATCCAATCAAAAATGCAATTTCGATAAAATTAATTTCTGTATATTTCTTTATTATTTAAATCGAAAACAATTTACGGCTGTAATAACTTATTGAGTTTAATTCCTTTTCTTAGCAACATGACATTTTTTTTCTCAAATATAAACTCACTGGGTTTAATTCTGTCGCTTATCAGCATTATATCATTACTATTTCAAATAATTAAGCGGATCAAGTACTGTTTGCATAATTTTATCCCAATGGAAGGTTTAATAGTCCGTTTTTTATTACTATCTCGATAACCCCTGGTCTTAAAAACTCGAAACATATGGACTAAATTTTAAGTGGGGTCATTCCAAGTTTTTCTCGTAAACGTCATCCAATTCAGTGCAGCTGTTCTCCCGTGATCATGAGACAAATAAACACCCAAATAAACAGACAGATTTTTAATTTTATTCATATAGATATGCTTTTTCTTATATTTCACTAATGGAAATATAAAATAAATTATTTTTATATAGCATTGTTATTAAAAATTGTAATATTTAAATTATTTCAAAATATTTTGTTGGATTTTATTAAACATACTTATTTTTATATATGTTATTTTATATTTTGAATCTACACAATATCAAACGTTAACATTTAATGCACAGCACTATCTTCTTTAACTCAGCTGTCCATACTAGAAACAACATGACAGACGCCAATTTTACATCATTCAGCAGTTTGTTTTTCCTTCTAAATAAACAAATGGAAAGTAACCAACGCATTTTATTCCCACATGCTTTGTACAATATATTTCAGTTTTAACATTAAACACATTCAATCTGAATCAGTTTGCAAGATAAGTATAGAAAGATACATTGTTGCGCATAAGCAATAAATAAACTTGATCGGGATGTAAAATGTTGCTCAAATATTATACAACAAGCAGTTATATATTTCGAAACGCTTCGGTTTTCTATTTTCTGGGCTACCAGAGATCAGTTTGTCAAATTTGGAGTTCAGCACGATGTTCTTCTTCTGCAGTTCACTCTGATTAAGGAAGTCCAAAGAGTTTCGAAACATGGATTTGTTTGTTGACTAAACACAGAAAAAGATGCATTATCAATTCAAGAATATTCTTTTTAGATACCGATTTGATGGATGAAATACAAATTCGTCATTCAACATCAGATCTGACATAATCCTTTATGGGATTTCTGATTCTTAAAGGTAATCCAATAAGATTTAAGACAAAGGAGAAAAATCTAATTCCCGGTATATGTACTATGACAGTCGGCCATTGGAGACAACATTGAAATTTAAGGTAAAAGAATCAATCGGTTCATGGGTGTTTAATATTCCGATCAGACTGTATTGGCGGCTGTTCTTGCAAAGTTTCCAATGCTGCGCAATTCAACCGCTCGTTAGTTTTATTAACATTTTCCAACATAGTTGAAAAGTAGTTATGACTTAGTTCATTCTGTCTGTCTGTCTGTCTGTCTCTCCGTTCGTACGATAACTACGTAAAAATGACTTTATCAAAATGAATTTTTAGTAAGTTGTTGAGACGGTCTTTGGGACATACGGGAAGGTAAATGAATAATATAATCCAATTAGTTTTGGATTGTACCCGGGTTGAAAATTAAAATACATTGAAACCTACGGGACCTAATTTTTAAACATCTTTTACGTAAAGTTAAAATTCACAAATTACTTCGAAAATTTTGGAAAATATATAAATTATCCCATAAAATATATAAAAAATATTCAGCAAGATATGTTCTGTAGATTTTTTAATACAAATTAAAATATTAATTGCACCCATATTATATGAAGAGATCAAGTGACCCACTTCAAAATAAAATATGGCTTGCATCTTTTTTCCCACTGTTAAAATCGTGATGTTTAAAGCTCTTTTAAATTTATATTTAGTGTTGCATATGTCCTAAAACCGTTTTATTGTTGCGTACTTTCTGTGGATCTATATTCTGTGCCAACGTAATTACAATATTAGTGAGTTTAAAATGATCATCAAACTTTGATTATTTCTACAACGAAGCCTAATTTTAATGGCTGCAGGATGTAAACAAGTGATTTTAAGATGAGTTGTATAAGAATTGCTGAATTTTTTTCGCACAAAATTATTTATCTCTGGAGTCTGGAATAAAAGTGATATGAATAAAATATTCATTGCTTTTACATAGAGAGCCAGACGATTTATATTTCAATGTCGCCATTTGAATGAAGTTCATTCTTTTCGATGAAGTTTTAAGTTTTCATATACAATACATTACTGTAGTATTGTGATAATTTAAAATATATCAGCGCTGAATGTATCGCATTTTGCGCTGAGTGTATCACATTTTAGAGATGTTTAAATAAAATTGCATTTCAGTTGGAAATTTTTCATAATCAATGCTTTATGCAACATTGATATTTCTTGTTTTAAAAGTTCTTAAGGAGAGGGTCCTTGTAATGTAATACTTACTAGAACGAATTACCCGGCGTTGGCCGGATCCTAGATAAGAGTCGGGTATTTAAATAATACAAACACATGAAACGCCATACTCGATTTCTAAATTGCCTATTTTGAAAGAAAATAATTCAAATGATACAAATGAAATCTCCAAATCACATTATCACTCACATACACGCACACATACACACACACACACACACACACACACACACATATATATATATATATATATATATATATATATATATATATATATATATATATATATATATATATATATATATATACATATATATATATATATATATATATATATATATATATATATATATATATATATATATATATATATATATATATATATATATATAAATATATATATATTTCATGCCATTAGTAGAATTGATATTTTCAAAATGTGATAATATAATCAGTAAATTAAACTCCAAGGTTATATTATTTTTCAGAATTTTAATTGATTGCAGGGTGGGAATTAAAGTAATTTTTTTTTTTTTAATTTTGAATAGAACGTACAATTTTAGAGACTTTCATTTTCACATTATTAGAAAAATTGCATTCTAATGTAAAGAATTCATAGATAAATTACTGTATTCATTTGCATACATAGAGATAGATATACGATACCGTACTTTATACCACAGATGCTATCTTGAATAACGAAAATCCATCTTAATTCAAAGTGCCATATGGAGATACGGGGCAAATAAATCTCTTTGAAACATTCATTTAAATTGCATTTTATATATTAGAATCAATCAGATTAGTACTTGAGTTTCTATTCAACGATTTATTTTACATTTAGTTAGTATTATATTCTGTAGTTACTATTTAGTTATTTAGTTTTTATTTTATATTTATTTAGTTTATTTAGTATCTTATTTAATATTTAGTTTCTATTCAAGTTTATTTATTAACCCATCTATAAAAATCTTATATTAGTTTATGTCTTGAAAATTGAATCTGAAATAAGTAGTACCATTATAGTTCCAATGTAGACGGTCCCCCCCCCCCCCCCCCGATGAAATAAATTTTTCTTTATTAAAACGTATGAAAACTTTTAGCTTCCCTAATTATGTTACAATGTTAGCATACTTTAAATTAAATTCTACAAGTCAAACACACTGAAGTCTCTTCGAAAAGTTTTTAAAGTAACTTTCGAAAGTTAATTTTATATATTCTAAGAAATGTACTGGATACAAATTTATTTAAATTTAATATTTTGAATACGATTTTCTAAATTTTTGCACTTTAAATCTCATATGAGTTTCTACTTTGAGGTTCACAAAATATCACCCACACTCCAGGAATAGTCAGTCATCAACATCGTCTCTGGTTGCCAGACGATTTTTTACTTTGCTTTAAAAATATAATCTTCGGAGAGGTTTCAAGAGAGATTGTAGATGGAGAAAATTTATTTTACACTGGGACTTTTTCTGAAGCTCTCCAACCAAGGAGATAGCTTGAAGAAAAATTCCTACTACGCAGTTGCTGGAATTTCACAGATTAGTTTTGAAACTGCTTTTATATTTTTGCCACAAATATTTATCACAGAATGTATCAAAATATTCAAAACTGAATAGTTGTAAATGATTTATTGATTGCACTATATACTCGTTCCAAGACGAATACGTAATTTATTTAAAGAAATATTATTAGGAATTATTCAAAATAGCATTTGATGCAATGAAACGAATGACATCAATTTTGTTCTGTATGTATTTATATAAAAGAAAGTTATCTCATAGATGATATCTAAAAAGAAAATAAATGCGTATTAAACAAAAATCATTTTTGTGACCTGCAAATTGAAATTTTAGATTATTATTTGTGTCTTACATATTACTATACTTTGTATTAATAAACACATATTTCATTTATGCAGGTATAGGCTCGTGGGATAACCTACAGAAATTTCATCCTGACCGCTAAGTATGAAACATTCAGCTACATATTTTCAATCTCAGGCGCACAAAAAGTTTAAAATGTAAACGAATTATATGATTTCAATTAAACAGGTAGTGAGGTTGCAAAATTCAAGTAATAAGAATCAACAATTATATATATAATTTTTAAATTGACCCGACACCTCAAACAATTACTATGTTTATTACCAACTCTTTATTATGTAAATTATGTATTAAGTAGTATTATGTATGAATTATTATGTATTATTATGTTTATTATGTATTATTATTGTGCTTATTATATATTATTATGTAAATGTTCAATATGCATAATTAAATAATAAAAAAAAATCAAAAATTATACAAATATTAAAATTAAATAATCAATTTTTAAATGTTATTTTTATTTTATTTTTGAAAACTTTCAATTTATTTTTATATGTTATCAAGAGTAATATTATTTTACAATTTTGAGGATCAGATTTTCCAATGGTATTCGCTCTTGGGGAAAATATTTGAAACTACATGCATGGCTTAAATATAAATAAAATACACTAATTTTTGTACATTTCACTTTTGAACAAAATATTGCAATTTCCGTATGTAAATCTCTTATGTATTATATAATGTGAAATTTAGGTATTATATAACGTGCAATTTAGGTATTATATAATGTTGTTGTTGAAACCCAGACCGTCCGACCTACCAGAAAGGTGTAAGGTAAAGGTGTAAGGTGAAAGGTGTAAGGTAAAGGTGTAAGGTAAAGGTGAAAGGTGAAAGGTGTAAGGTATTATATAATGTGCAATATTTCAAGCTATTTTATAAACATTAGACAAATACTTCTCATTTTGAAGACATTAGAGATCTAAAAATATACGAACCAAGATAAATAAATTTAAAGATTCTATTTGATAATAACTATTTTAATTATCACCATATTGCCTGTATAAGTTATACATACTTCCTTAATCATACATAACTATAAATAATTGTTGAAAAACGCAATTGTCCTTATTTTAGAATTAACTATAGACTTACTAATAAAGACAAATATAAGTAAAAATTCTGAAAAATGACAATTTTTTAAATTTTAGATTTCGAAAGGTAAATAAAGAATAATGTAATTTAGTACTGCTGTAAAAGACACTGTAATTTAATCTAAGTTAAATTGTCTGAATAACATTACTGCAACATGTAAATAAGATTTTTTAATACAATATATATAAATGCATAACGACAAAAAGATTCGAGTGTTTTACCATTTTTTAATAATTTGTGAATTTTTGAAATACCCTGCAACATATACAAGTCCATCCTTCCTTTTTGTCAACATGCATCTTCTCAAAACACATTTCTTTATTGATTGTCTCGTACATTTATGCATGTGTCTCTTGAAAGAATGTGTTTATGCATTCGCTTGAGTCTGACGCTATTTTTTATTTTTTGTAGCATTTCCCCAAATATTATACTTCCGACTCGTATATGCTTTATATATTCATAAGATTTCCAAGATTTTCGAGGCAATAATGTACAAAACAACAAATATCATAATTACTTTACAATGTTAAATACAGTTTAGTTTTGAAACAGATTATCTCTTAATATAAAAATTAGTAATTTGTTAGAAAATGAGCAAACAACATAAAGCTAAAGTAATACAAAATTATTGGCACAGGGTATATTCGGTTTAGCGAGTTGTTGTAATCACGCTGCGGTGTTGAGATTTTTTAAATAAAATCCTATAGTATGCTGCTTCTCACAGTTGCCTGCTCCTCACAATGGTATCAGCTCACATGATTCTACTTCTATTGCTTAGACATTTATAATAAAAATTAACTTTACAAGCCATCTAGACATGTGACCAAAAAGTCACGTGTCGGCGTCGAACACGTGGACACATTTTCCAGTTACTCTTCCTTTAATGAGATACTCAGACTCAATGGGCTAGCCAGATCTTATTGTTACTTCGAAACTAATGAGCTACCCGAAGAAGCCTTATTGGTTATTGACAGTGCTCCAAAGCCTCCTCTTGAAACCAAACTTACCAGCGATAACTTGCAGAACAGTTTTTCTGCTTCCAAAGGTGACCCTCTTATTTCATATGGACCAGGGAGTACTGTAGAGTATGGAATCCCTCTACAGATAATATCTTGTACAACCTAACAGAGCAAGAAAGGTAACTTCCGATGAAAACGTTCACGATCATCGAAACTATACTGACAGTGGCATCGTGATGTCTTTAGCCATAACATATTATCAATGTTAATCTGAGGAAAGTAAAATTTACGTTCCATAGGCCTCACACACTGTAAAATAATCTGCAACCTTTCATTTCTTTTCCAGCTTCTTTTTTGATCATTTCGGCAAACTATCAGAAAACTGTAATTACAGGTGTTTATAAAAATTCCAGATTCATTTCTGAAATATTTAGCTAATTACCGTCTATATATACATATATATATATAAATAAATAAATAAATAAATAAATAAATATATATATATATATATATATATATATATATATATATATATATATATATGTGTATATATATATATATATATATATATATATATATATATATATGTGTATATATATATATATATATATATATATATGTGTATATATATATATATATATATATATATATATATATATATATATATATATATATATATATATATATATATATATATATATATATATATATATTTGAAATGTAATAATAAGAATTATGTAAAAATAAAAAAAAAATAAAAATACAATTCAAGTAATATTAACATCACCGTAGAAGCAAATTCACGGCCATAATGCCGATAAGAGAAAAGAACAGAACCTTCCCAAATTCGATGATTAATCAGAATTAAATTCCTCTTCAGGTCTGAGTATTTAACTCTAATTAACCCAAACAAATGCCTGTTTCAGATTAAGCAATAGTACATTGCTATAAATGCTTAAACTCAGACTACAGGCATCAAAAAATGAAAAAATGAAAAAAGGATACATTAAGAAAATTGTATTACCATGCGGCATGAATCATTCTTCTTCTACCACGTGTATACACGATCAACCTCAACAACTTAATCTAGAAGCACCGGAATGAACAAGTCGAAATTCTACCAGGGAGGTAGTACGAACGTTCACAGAAATACTCCCAAACCCGTCCAGTGAGTCTAAGCTGGAGACTGGACAAGCAATTCAGAATACAACTTCCTAAACATGCAGAACTGAATATGAATATGAATCATAGATGAAAATTCCTACTAAACAAGAATTAATAGGAAAACTGGATAATCGAGAATGCCACTATACACCATTATAAGGGCGCACAAAACGTAGTTCAATACTGACAAAAGTTACATTTTTTTGCGAAAATAAAATTCAAAACATTAATGCATCTTAATTTCCGATTTTTTGATTTTTCTAATGTTTTTGACTTAGTTTATTATTTTTCATTTTTATTTATTTATATAATTAATAAATAATTATATATAACATACAAACATATATATATATATATATATATATATATATATATATGTATATATATATATATATATATATATATATATATATATATATTTCTATTATCATGACTATCGGGAACCTTACTCCCCATTTCCCAATTACGAGCATCTGATGCCACTGAAACTTTCAGTAGTATGCTTGTACATGTTTTACAGTGTGCAGAAAGGCAGCCGCTTTTTTTTTTACTCTTCTAAATTATGGAGCAATAATACAGCAAGTGCAGTTTATAATTCGAAAAGGATCACCAGAGCGACTGTATTTTTACTGGTTAACCAAGCTTAATTGGGAGCAGATTTTCGACTAGAATATTTCAGGTTTCTTGCCGGGGTAATTTTATTCCAGCACTAGCAGTATATCTGCTCTTCGGAATATATAATGTAAATAAATTTAAAATTCTCAATTATGTGCATATTTCTATAGTATTCTAAATGACATTGGTATTCAAAACATTTTATTAAAGTATTTAATTTAATTTCCCTAAAAAGAAGTATAAGAATATATGTTCGCGATAAACGCAATTTACTTCACAGACGGATGTGAGGAATAAAACATTCTGGTCCCGTTTGTGAATTTATTTACAAAAAAAAAATATGAAATTAGATCATTATATGCTTAAATGAAACGGACTAAAATGGTTTTAGAAATATACCCGAGCCACTTTTATTGTGTTTAAATAATAGGTTAAACATAATATATGATTTTGAAAAATATTTATCGGAATAAAACAGAGGACGTAGAAAATTGAAAATATCAATACATCCTGTAATCTTTAAAATTGAAAGCCGAAATTGATGTAATCCAGATATAAATACAATTCCGATAAAATATATTTTAATATACATTTCTTTCTTATTTAAACAGGAAAATATTTAATAAAAATCGTCTGATGTATTGCATAACATATTGTGTTTAAATCATGAAGGTAAAAGTAAGAAGTTAAAACTTTATATTAATAACACGCCAGTTTTGTTTGAGACAACAATTCAGGTGGCGCTGGGGTAAAATAAGTAGTCCTGCATTGTGGGGAAAGGCCTAAAATATTTATTTGAACTATCAATTTTGTTAAAATAAATTATTAGAGCAATATAAATTAGAACTGAAACAATAAAGAATATACTTATTCAAAATTATTTTACATTTTAATTTAGTTTTATCTCCATATATTTTGTACTCTATCCTACAATTATGCAAAAATATTGATTAATTTCACTCATAATTAGGGAATCCTTAATTTAAAAATTATCAAAAATACATATACTACATAATACGCCTTTCAGTTGCTTCAACTAACAATAAAGACCACTTTACTAACACTAGCGACACCTAGATGTAATTCTCAATGCAATATGACATTTTCAGGCATTTCATCTGTAGGAGTTTTATCACCGTCTTTCTAATTCCATGGTTTAAATGCAACTAGGCAATTTTTATTCACACAAATTTGAAGGAAAATCGTCTGCATAATACTATGTCTATGGGAAGTTTAATTGTGTACTTTCTATTTATATTTCGACAACCCCCGATTCTAGAAACACGAAACCTTGCCTACATTTAAGTAGGCCTATTCCAAGGCTTCTCTCAAAATTTAGCGAAATTCGGCGCAGCCGTCCTCCCGTGTTGATGATAAATACACACAAAGATACACACAGCCTTCCCGGCCGTCCAACTAGTTACTCTAAGTCCTCTGGACGAGTCGGACGGTCTGGGTCTTCAACACAAAGATACACACATATATGCATACTTATTTGCAATTTTATTTATATAGATTATTTCAGGCGACGACGGGTCTTTTTGCTAGTATTTGCATAAATAAGTGCTAGAAATATGTATAACGGGCTGTGTTTCTATACACCACTCCACTGTTCCCAAGTGCATTGTGAGGTCGTTGTTTATTTTACTATATTGTGATTAACGTTTTTGTTGAATGTTTCAAAAGCTAGACTTTGTTTTTCATATTTGAAAACATTTATCCAGTTCCATTATCTCTTATGTATGTATAGCACGGAATTTAAGGATAGATATATTGTTGTTTGGTTCAGTAAATATTTATATTTGCAAGATGTGTATTGCACACTGTTCAAATATTTTAATCGCTCATTTAGGAAATTATATTATATAGTGATTATTGTGGTTTTTTGTATTATTTCTACTTTTATTCTATTTTTATTGTACTGAGTATTGTATTATTATTGTATTTTTATTATATTGATTATTGTATGATTATTGTATTTTTATCTTTGCCATATACACTTATTAACTAATGTAATAAATCCATATTTCAGTAAGTATGTTTTATTTTTTATAAACCATATGAAGTTTATTATTTTTTATTCAGTAGCACATTGTTTATAAAAATAAAAGTTTTCTTATTAAAAACATGTGGATTTCTTTAGAATTAATTTAGTGTAGGTATTACATGTCTTGATGTTATAATGTAAGTACATCTTTAAAATATAAATACTTTTTTATTATATAAATACGTGCGGTTCGTATTCTTCTTCGATCCAGACCGCCCGACCTACCCGGATGTGTAAGGTATCTGTTTGAACGGCCGAGAAGTGCCACCCAATTTAGACCGAAACCCAGTGGTGTCGGAATCCACAAGAACCATACACACTTTCCTCAAACTCTTTAAATGAAAGTTCAGGACATATCGTATTAATAAAGTTACCTGTACATGCTGTTATTAAAATTTTTTTCGTTATAAGATTATAAGACATGTTAATGATTAAAATAAATAATTTTATTAATAACCATGTTCATATTTTCTCATTTAGTAATTTTGTGCTACTGTGATAGTTAGCAAAATAAATAATAATTTTGATTAATATACAAGCCATGCTTATTTGTATTATTATCCTAAAGCAAAAGTAAAATAAAACACATAATATAAACAGCTTACAAGTTTATAGCCATTTCAGGAAACGGTTATTCGATCCTGATGAGAGCAATATAAGTACGAAACCGGTACATGTATACTGTTATCTACAATGGGAGTGTATTTCTTATATAATATATAGTTTTCTATTATGCGGATTATAAACATATAGCAAAGAATACCCGTCTTTATCCGGGACTTAAGATGCAAACCTCTGATTAAAATTACATTGGAACATACAACGAATTTTTATAACACAAACGAAGCTTTAACTATGTTACTGTTCAGAACAAAAGTAAAAAACCTCTAAGCGGGCGTAATATACCCGAAATAAATTCTCACACACGCATTCGATTGTTGCGCATTCGATTGACACACGAATCTGACTAAACCTGCCCAAGGCGTATTATTGAAGTATAATTTGCCATAAATACCCGCACGAAGGGCTTTCAATCCGATTGAGCGGATAGCAAAGTATAGTCTACAAGCAAAATTAGTCTATAAAGTTAAGATCTAGCATAATTATTACCTGTGATATGATGGAATTAATGAGAAGCCTAAAATTGGAGGATATACGTAATAAAATTTAGGAAACGGTAGTCAGAACGTTCTGCTTAAATGAATTATTAACAAATGTAATTTTATTAAAACTAATTTGAAATTAGATTTCATTCTCTCATTTCGACAGCTACAGATGCAAAACAAGCACTGCACAAACTTTGGACGAGAAAGAGTGGTGTGCTTGACACCGAAACTAGCGGGCTCGAAGAGAAACCCCAACAGCAACGGTGGAGCTCACACGACGTTTGTCCTCCATCTCGAGCAGATAATTTAGTAAAAAATTTAGAAAGTTTTGTGTAAAAATATAAGAAACTTACAGAGGAAAGACCTAAGGTGACTCGAATAGTCCGAACATCTGAAATGGGGACCTCATATCCCCTAATACTTCTTAGCACACCTCCAAACCCTCAGGAACAAGTTCACACCTTTTTTTTAATCTAACGCCACAATCTGTCCATTTTTACCGAAGGTGGGTACGAACCCTGAGACTAAGGCCCCGCAACATAACGTCCCAAGCCTTTTTACTAAGAAGCCGGCGACAGAAATGTTGATTTCGATGTATTTAAATTTAACGCCTTAACATATGCTTTTAAATAATATGAAAAAACGCGGCTAATATTTAAGTGGCACAGAATCCTCGACAAAAACGTTCGCTTCACGCTGCTGGTGGGCACTTTGCAGGTGAGCTACGACTGGCGATGTAAGATTGTTTTACTTTAACCATATAAAACGCTCACAGGATTGTCGATTGGAATACATCTGGGTAAAAAACCACAAAATATATTACCCTGACAACATTGCATATTTATTACTTAAAATTATAATGAAAAAAGTATCGTGTTTCAGGTGAGGACAGAACTTACTATCAACAGGTCGGCGCGTTCGCTGCCCAACTTTTAAACCATCAGATCGTTAGAATCACGAGAAAGTTTGAAACTACGAACTATTTAAGTTTTCATTACGAAAAAATGAAAAAGAGCAAGAAAGCCTTTGCATGCTATATTTTAGTATAAAATTATACAAAAAGCATAAAATCAGATGTTATATTCAATTTCCATTACACATTGTAACAGACCGGCCTCTCAAATAGCTATTGAAAACCCTCGGGTCAATCGAGAGGTCTGGGTCTTCAACACATTATAACAGAAAATTGCAAATATTACATCATATTTTGACCTCTAACATATTAAATTATAAATTGAAATGTAGCATTCAATACTTCTGGCTCAGTTTTTACAGTTTTTTTAATGATAAGCAATATCCACAAGGGAAAGAATCAGTCATCATTTAATTTGAATCAAAACTGACGTTTTAAGATGTCCGTTCAAGTAATCGAAAAAAAAGGTGGATAAAATTTAAGGAGACCGAATCCTCGACAAAAACGCTTGCTTCACTCTACTACCACCGCACTTTACCGTTGCTGTTGCAATTGTATATTACTTTAACTATATAAAGTTTTCACTGCATTGGCGATTAAAATAAATCTGGGCAGAACCCACGAAATCTGTTACCCTGGCAATATTTATTATTTATTAAAAACTATATTCGAAGGTAGAATCGCGTTTGAAGCTAGGACAAAGCTAGCCATCAACAGTTCTGGGCGTTCGACGTCTAACTCTTCAAACACTAGACCGTCTGAGTCATGAGAAAGTTTAAAACTCAGAACTATTTATCTTTTGATTTTGAAAAAAAATGATGTGGTCAGTACATGGCATTCCTTACATAATTCAATGAATGTACTTTGTTTTTTTGCTTCTTTTACAGTGGAAAATGATACATAAGATTCACAGCAAAGTATTTTAAACGTTGAATTCATCAATTGGCGTTTTTCAGATAAAAACATGTAAAACTATTTCTATGTACCCAATTAACTTATGTTTCACGCAACTCTAAATAAACAGATATCAATATTGATAGTATCTGTAATAAGCAATATAGTCCATATATTAAAATATTTTAGTATACCATAAATACTGCTTCATTTTCATTAACTTAGAGTCATTTTTTTTAATTTTGATGATATTTTCGTCAATCTAGGGCAACTTATTCCAAAGTTGGAGACATTTCGCTATTTATTCTTCAAGTTCGACAAATGTATCATCTTGAGTTACAGACAAATGGCAGGAGCAGCATTTATATACTAGAATATATGTTCATCATATATTGGAATTCAAAATGTGCAAAACATTACTTCCCATTTAGCGTCATTTTCATCAAATGGTGATATCATAATCAATTTGGCATCATTTTCGTGAATTTGGCAACATTTAAACCTAGAATAGTGGTCGAAATCTCGCCAAATTTTTCGCCAAGCGAAACAGACGAACAGACGGAAAGATGGGTTATTCTTATATTCTATTCTTATGCACTTTCCAAGATATTGAATTTCTATCAATTTGTTGTCGATTTCATTTATTTAGAGCTGGTTTTATCAATTTGGCGACATTTTCATCAATTTGGTAACATTTAAAAGTTCCCAAGTTGGCCAAATTTCGCCAAATTCGTCACCAAAATGTCGTGGAGCGTTATGGACAGAGAAATACAATATTTTAATACATAGGAAATAAATGACTATTAGCATCCAGTTACATGAATTTTAACCAAAGCATCTTCTCTCGTGTATGGACCCCGCCACAATATTTTCCTTATACATTATATTATACATGTAAGGAAAGTAACTGTTTTTACAAACCCCGGTGATTTCAAGATAGATGTAAGAGAACAAAACTTAATATCAAATACATCGTAGATTGAGTTTTATTGTCTATTTCTTGAAAATATTGGAAATTTAATGAGATATTTAGTTTGAAAGCGAAATTTGAATATATTATTTTATATTTTAGCAAAGTGCAAAATCAGAAACAAGTTATTAACATAATCAGAAACAAACTTTAATAAAAATCAAAAGTGGATTATCCACAAACTTACTGTTAATTAAACTTAAGAAATCAGGGAACAAACTGTGTAAATCCGTTGAACTTCCATGAGTTATAAATGGTCGTGACAGACAGATAGAGTGAAACTTGTTTTAATTCAGCACGTCACTGAAGTGAATAAAACTCATGCCTCCCAAAATATACATTAAATCATCTGCAAACTTTCAGAAATTTTTCATTTAAAAGAATATATTTAAATATGGCATATTATACAGGGTTTCCCAAAAAGATTGAAACACGCTTTAAATTCTTACCTGTTGGAGATAAGTGGGCAATGTAAATTGCAAAAATGTTGAAAGTAAGGTAGGAAATAGGACTACGTAAATGAAATAGTCCTCCCAATAATTTCCAAACAGTTGCGCATTTTTAATTTTTATAGGACCCCTTTAGACAAATTGAGTCAATCAGAAAATTTTTATTTTTAATGCAACAAGATCATTAAAAAACCCCGCATATATGTATCTTTAAAATTGACCGAGTTATATTTATTGAAAATTGAACATTGTGAATGGGGACCATATATCGAATTAGAAATGTGAATTTGTGACATATCACAAAAAAAATAAAATGGGATGGTAATACATAGGATACCCAACCGCGTAGTGAGTATCACTGCTTTATATTATCTCTGTCTGTGTAATGCTCTATTTAGGTGCATTTGTGATAAAAAATTTTGACACATATTAACATATTTTTGAGCTAAACTATTTCCATCGTCAATTTGTTTATGATCCGTATTGTCACTGATGAAACAGTTTTTCACATGGTATGGAAAAGTGGTATAAGTCGGATTTTTTCCTTTATCATAATTCAGTTGATTTTAAAGATACAGATATGCGGTTTTTTTATGATCATGTTGCATTAATTTTTTTTCTGATTGCTCAAATTTGTCTAAGGGGATCGTATAAAAATTTAGTTGAAAATTAATGGGAGGACTATTTCATTAATGTAGTCTTATTTTCTACCTTACTTTAAACATTTTTGCAATTTACATTGTCCACTATTTTCCAACAGGTAAATAATTAAAACGCATTTCAATCTTTTTGGGACACCCGGTATAAAACGATTATCTTAGGCTTCACTGTGCATTTGACGTCACGTTCTTACCACGAGATCAAAGCAATCATGAATATTTCGAAAATAGGAATCATTAATTCTTGCAAATTAAATGTCAACTTTGCCATTTCAACCTTCAATTGTCATATTAAAGTGAACAAAATACTTTCTAATACTGCTGCAAAAGCGAAAAAACATAACTGTAGAACAAATCAGGATGGCGAAACATTTCATTTAGATATATTTTGATTTTATATTTTATTCTCGCTGTCTCCAAAAGATAAAGACGAGAGTAGATATCTTCCCACTATTTTTCTCATTAATGTAGTTATTTTTTCTTATTTGGCTTTCACCCAAGTACATCACAAGATGTATAAATGAAATATTCATTTGCAAGAGATAAGACCTCAAGAAATGATTAATGAGTCCAACTAAAATTCTATTAATCACGCTGATAAAGAAATTTCAAATAGCTTAAAAATCTTGTTTGCACTATAAAGATATTTTACTTTAAGATTACGAAGATGAAGTACTATATGATGAAGAGAGGCAATGGACAAGCTATTTTACTTGTAATGTCTACTTTTTCATGCACTTGTGCAATGAAAGAAAAGTTTTCCTAAAAAAATTTTTAAAGTAAAGATTATGACATGGAAGTACTTCTGAACACTTAGACTTTAGCAAATATGTGTTTTATTTTAATTTTCGCGTCCAAAGTCAACAAATTTACACATGCAGACGGTATAGTCTACAATAGTTAATTTAATCGAATATTAGCCTTGTTAGATATTATAGTGTATATAAAGCTTCCGCTTTCAAGGTTACCGGCGGGGGGGGGGGGGGGGTACGTAGGGTCTGATAAGACTCCAATCCTCTGTTCTGTAGGACCTAGAGGGATTAAAAAAATCGGTCCGATATTATATACACTCTATAACAAAAAAAATCGACGCAACAAGAAGGAGTTGTTCGATTGTGAAAAAAATTGGTGGATGTGAAGAACATACATAGAAAAAGAAACGATTAAAGTTTCAAAACAATTTAATGATTTAGAGCTTGACCGTATACAAAGGGAGGAAGTCACTAAGTGTGTTGGTTCACCTCTGGCCTGTATGCAAGATGTCACCCGGCGTGGCATAGACTAATACAGTTCACGGATGGTGTCCTGCGGAATGTCTTGCCAAATTGTCTCCAACTACCGGGCTAAATCGTCAACATTCCGGGATGGTTGCAATCGCCTTCTGATAACGTCCCAAATGTGCTCTATGGGAGAGAGATCAGGAGACCTAGCTGGCCAAGGAAGTATTGAGCATGCTTGAAAACAATTCATAGCAACACGTTCCGGGTGAGGCCGGTCATTATCTTGTTGAAAAGTAAGTCCGGGATGTCACAAAAAGAACGGTAACAGAACAGGTGGTAGAATGTTGTCTACGTACAGCTGTGCTGTCAGTGTGCCAGAAATGACTATCAAAGCGGTCCGGCTATCAAAGCGGATGGCATCCCAGACCATACCCATCTGCAGATTACACCTGCACAAATATACACCTGCTGAATGCGCAGTTCCAATGCACTGCAGCTCCCACTATTTATTCATTGGACACCAAATTTTATTCATTTGCATGTTCGCTCAAAATGGCTTTGCATACAAAATTTCATTACAATCGGACAATTCCTTCTTGGTGAGTCGATTTTTTTGTTATAGAGTATATTTGCAAAAATTCAGCCTTCTACGTCACTGGAGTGTGTTCAGAATACCAATAAATACTTTTATAATTCCACTTTAATTTGTTTAACCTAGAGAGAAATCGATAATTCAGTCGATAGTTGGGTTCTGTCCGTTGCTTGAATCTGAATATAATCAATGATTCAGCCTCCTTCAAAACCCAGTTTTCTCGGCAAGGCGGTATAAAAATCTGGCTCCTTTAGGTTCTGCCTCGTGGTTGATACTGTAGATATGTAAATATTAAGCTTCCTGGATCAATGCGAGCTTCCTAAGGGGCTATAAAGACTCTTAAAAAGCCTTTATTTTCCGCCCCTAGGGAGTCATCAGCAATCTGGTTCCATCAATTTCTCTGCGGTTGTTAAAATAAGTGTGCAAAGATTCAGCCTTCTAAGTAACGAATAAGAGGGAAGCTTCTAGATGTTCTGGAAAGAGAAAACACGTTAGACAATTATAATTTTGATATATTGCGAACAAAAAAAACACTAGATACTATATTGTGTAATGTGCATGAATAAAAAGGTAATTTGAAATCTGAGATTTCCGTTTGCTATGGAGAAACAGTTGCTATAAACGAAGCAAACGACAATTCTCAATATATTTAAATGCGTTTTATTCATTGGCCTCACAAACACCATGCTTATTATTGCTGAATTTTTAACGAATTTTAAATTGTATTACTGACAAATGAAACCTTCTAAAATAATGCCATTTTCGTCATTGTGGCACGTAGTTTTTCGAAAACAGTCAATTTAACTATTTTTCGATTGAACACTTATCGTAATAAGTGAAAATTTAAAAATGAAATTACACATAAGTAATATAACAGCTCACCAAAATTGATTTCAAATTTCGAAATCACATATACTACTTTATTCATATGTAAATAATATTTGTACCAGAGTTCAGAGGGTTGGTTATTCAACCACAATGCTATTTCCCTCTGTATTTGGATAGAACTTAATTGATTACCTTCCTTCAGATTTTGCATCAAAGAAAAACATTTTATCTATAATTCTTCTATATTCTTTTGTATCCTTTTAATGGACTACATCTTGTTTTTCGGCACTATATTCGAATTGAGTTTGCTACTGTAAATCGTAGGATACAAATGAGTTTGGATTTTTCTTCCTTATTCAGGCTTTATCCACTACCATTAACAGGGTTATGGGCCACTGTAAATAATTTTCATATTACCACCACTGTAAAGAATTCCTAATTTAGCGGCGAGTTGAAACTCCGTTCGTCGACTAACTAGTTGATACAATTAGCAAAAAAATCTGATGTGGGCAATACAAGACTTTCCTTATATAATGCAATGAATTTACTACTTTTAGAGTAAAAAAATAGGTTTCTCTTATAGTGGATTCTTATATTCTTTCCAAGATATTGAATTTGCATCCATTAGTCGTCATTTTCATTGATTTAGCATCATTTTTATCCATTTGGTGAGGTTTTCGTTAATTTGGCAACATTTAAATAGTCGCCAACTTGGCGACATTTCGCCAAATTCTTCACCAAAATCTCGCCAAGCGTTATAAACTGAAAAATAAGTTATTCTTATAGCAGATAAATAACTATTAGTGTTTAAATAGAAAAGTATTACTATGTAGTCTTTCTCATGAATGGAACGAGCTAGATCCACGAGAATAATGTCACCCAATTTATCGCATGATATTACATATGAAAAATGAACATGTTTCTCAAGAGATAATATATATTTTTTTAATTTATGGGATTTTTTGATACATTTATTTTAAAAATGTGCAATATTTCGAGAACGGTTCATAACGCTTAACACATAAATACAACACATTTATAAAACACATGATTTTATATAGCATCATAACACATAAATATAAACTGTAACGAGTGAGATGCCAGAGCAGCGACACCTGGGAAAAATACAATTAAGAAGAGAAAGAAAGAGAGAGAGAGAGAGAGAGACTGAGGACTCACGATATCGGCTGAAGGCTGAAGCCCACCAGCAGGGCCCTCGCTAAGGGGGGGGGACAGGGGGGGAGTCTCCCCCCGAATGTTGAGAAATCCCTGTACAGTTGGCAAAATCAAGATCCAAGTTGGCAGACTTGGTACATTTTAGATAAAATGATGGATGATATTTTATCATGATATACACTCCAAAGATCCATATAAATGGAATATGGATAAAAAAGGCTTTATTGTGTTTAACTTATTTTACATAGACACGTATTCGTCTTTGCTTTAGGCAAGACCACCTTTCTACAGCATCTTCCAAGTTGATTTCGTTTCCAAAGTCTGCTTCGCACTTCAAAAGCATGAAGCTGTTAAGCTTCATGTTTGTCATTGTCGTTCTCAAGGAACATTTCACAATATTTAGCTAAATGAAGGCTCTTTCATTTGTGCTGACTCCATAACCGGCTGTTAAAGTCAATTGGCACATTTTGAAAGCCAGCTTTAAAGCATTTTTGCATTGAACCATTACGTTCTTCAATGTTTCCATTGATAGTATATGTATGTTCCTCCTTGCATATGTTAACGAAGACTTCTAACTCACTTTGTAGAGCCTGCATATGAGACCTAGTAGCTGGAGGGAACATCGTAACAGCCTCTTCAATTGCTTCGATTGTCAGATTATCCTTGTTCAAGGGAAAGTTGAAAATTGAATATAGTGGAGAAATAGTTGTCTTCATAGCAACCACGTTGTCTTTAAGGTCTCTTCATAGTGTATCAAGGACAGCCTTGAACTCTTTTCTATAGCATTGTTTTAGGTCTATGTTTACTTCATTTTCAGCATACTCTTCAATCCTTCTCGGCCTCATTCGTCTTCTATGGTGCAGTTGAAAGTCATGTACAGGATCAACTTTAATGTTTCCAACACATGTTTCCGCACTTGTGATCAAGTTGTCCATTTCTGTGGTGTTAATATTAATCTTCTCCAAAATTATTACGGTGTTTTCGACTGTTCAACTGTAATACAATCAATCAAATTCAGATCAGGGCTTTTCAAAGTTTCTGTCAAATTCTTCATTTTATACATAATGTTTTTCATAAAAAACAAGATAACAATGAAATCAAATGATTTCATCTTTTTGCATAACCCATGCGTTTTGCTTTTGTAGCACAATCTAATTCCTGTTGTGTGGAAATTTCTTCTAATACAGATAGGATAGGTGCAAATGATGTTTTTACAGCTTTTCTAGTCTCTGCTCTGGCTGTCCACCTAGTACTAGACATATTTCTCAAAAGAAGGGCATACTTCACTTCTTTGATCTTATTCCTCAACTGTCGGAAACGGTTAGTACTTGAATTGAAGAAAACATACAATGCTTCAAGTGCGTCGAATAAGTCTCTAATAATAATGCTGATACTGCAGCTGTGTTCTACGTCGGTGATCTTGGCATGGAATGCATGGTATATTATGCCCTATGATTTCTGAGACTTTCTTTTGTGCTCCATTAAACTGTCCTGACATCGAACTTGCAAAATCATACGACTGAAAAGCCAATGAGGGTGTGTCAATTTCTTTCTTTCTTAAAGTCTCATAAATTTACTTTGTCATTCCAATACCTGTATTTCAGCACATTCAGAAACGTCTAGCAAGCGTTCTCTTGGTTTGCAGTTTTCATCGACAGTACGGACAACAATCGAAAGCATATCCTTTTGTGAACTGTCAGGTGTGGTATCAGCCATCACTGAGAAAAAATCACAGCTCTTAATCTCCTTAACAATTTTTTTTTCTATTTCTTCAGCAACGAGCTCATTTTGTAACTCAGGACTCATGTAACTCACGTGGTACCGCCATAATTCTCTTTCATCAAACCACGTTTTCAAGATGTGGTTATATCTTGAGATCAGCGATATTATTTGTACAAAATTACCATCATTTGATCCTGATCCTTGAAATGCTATCCCTTGACGTCCTAGGGTCCTGCATGTGTCGAGCAAGATTCTCACTACTTCTCTGTTTTGAAACTGTACTCTTTCATTTTCTATCAGAGCTAATCTCTTGGTTTGATCAAGAAGTACATCAATGTGCCGCTCCTTTATTAAAAAGTTACAATAGTTGTGGAGTGCTGATCTTTGTGCAATAGATGAAAAGTGAGTTTGTAACTTTCCCAGCTTTTGCTTCTCATTTGCCCCCAATTTCTCACTCCAATCTTCGACCATGTATCTTCACTCTTCTCTTGACCTACTCCATGAGGAAACAGAAAGCACACAAAGCAGTATGCACAATCTTTAATTGTACTGTATTCTAAGTACTGAAATTCTTTATACCAATGGGGATTGAATCTGTCTTTACCATCACTTGGAAAGGATGCCAAAATTGGTTGATAAGGCCCTAATTTGATCAAATAGTTTTTCTGATTATCTGTCAAATCTGAGGATCAAATTAGGGTTACAGTAATTTTTTTTCTCTTTTGGCAATTTCATGATACAGAATTATGCAAAAAAAAAAAAACCTTTAAGATATTTGAGTATTGAGAGACATTATGGATACATTAATCATACTGATATATCGATGAATGAAATATCGATATAAAATGTGTTATCGGTGCAAAAAAAAAAAAACCTCCCTAGACATTACTTAAGTTGGTAAAAATCATTACTTGACTTCGCAATTTTATCGGCTCTCCCCCCCCAATGATAAGTCTTAGCGAGGGCCCTGCCCACCAGTTTTGTTGTGTAGAAGACCCAGACCGTCCGACTCATCCAGAGGACTTGAGTATCTTTTGGACGGCCGGCAGTTTTGTAGTGTTGAAGACCCAGACCGACCGACTCGTCAACAAGGACATGAGCAGCCATTTGGTCGGCCGGGCAGTTTTGTAGTGTAGAAGACCCAGACCGTCCGACTCATCCAGAGGACACGAGCAACCATTTGGACAGCCGGGGGCAGTTTTGTAGTGTAGAAGACCCAGACCGTCCGACTCATGCAACAGCAGTTTTGTAGTGTGAAACTTCTTAAATTTTGTAATGTTTGTGATGTATTTGTGAATAGTTTAATACTGTCATTAAACTTCAAAATGTGTACAAGTGCATCCGTGTCAATCCTGTACAACTAGCGGATATAATTTGGCGCCCGAACAGGTACCGGTGTTTGTGTGTTCTCAAAACGACGGACAAAAAGAACTCTTGGGGTAACCCTATCGTGATGTGTTCGTGTGAATGTGGTGTTGGAATACCCCTTCAATGCCAAGGATGTTAACAGATTAACAGATAAGTGTTCAACATTCTTAAACTATTTTAAGTAGTTGTACTTCTGTTTTCGCCATCCGGCAAGTGCAGTAGTGAAACCTTTCGTACAAAAACATTATTTTGTAAAACGAAGTGCTTGCCGTTCTCGTCTGAGCGTCACTTTCATTTTAATTTGACCGGCGCGAGACACAATGTCTGCGATCGGTCTAGTGGATTAACAGATGTGCTGCAACTGCTTTCTTTTTCTTTCTCGCTTTTGATCAAAATTATTTATTACGTTATACAAAATTATTTATTTATTATTTATTACTATGGTGAAGAGTTGACAAAATATATGTTAGACAGTATTATTGAAAATCGAATAGCAAGGAAACAGGAAGTCAAATTGGAAAAGGAAAGAATGTTTGAATTGGAACATTTGAAGTTGCAACTTGAATCTCAGGGGGTCTCGCAATCCGTAACCTCAACCCCGGTTTTGGAGACGGAGCAACCAAAGTGGGACGTGAGGAGAATTCTCCCTAAATACGACCCTAAGGACGATGATATGGCATTATTTCTTAATTTATTTGAACGACAACTTAAGTTCTTAAAGATTCCAGAAGCCCCTTGGGTTTAATTGGATCTTTACCATCTGAGGTCGGACAACTTATGGCTGAGAACCAGAAAAGGAATGTCAGGATTACAATAAAGTGAAGGCAATGATGTTGGAAAGATATAAGCTTACTGCCGATAAATACAGACAATTATTTTCCCTGCATCGTAAGAGCCAAAACAGTACTTGGCGCGATTTTTATTTTAAATTGACCAGTTATCTTGACGGCTGGCTTACTGAACTGAATGTTAAGACATTTGAATAATTAAAGGAACTCGTCCTGGCTGACCAAATGAAGAAACGAGTACTTCAGGAAACCAAAGACCATTTCCTTGATATTTGGCCAGAGTTAACCAACCCCTTAGACTTGGCGGAAAGGTTAGATACTTACGACTGTTTAAGGACTAATCAGAAGAGGTGCTCTCAGGAAGGCATAACCAATCGAACAAATGCTGAATCCAACCAGGAACGACCAACGTTAATCTGTTATGGCTGTGGTAAAGCCGGATTTATAAAATCTAAATGTCCAACTTGTAACCCTCCCACGCGAGCAGCAGCTCGTTTTGAGAAGATCCAAATCCATAGTCCACGTTTTTACCACGTGTGTGACAGTATGTCTGGAGGGACGTTCTTTCCCAGTAACTTTTTTCGTGCTACCAGTAGCAAAAGGAAATCGTACTCTATTGGGAGCAGATTTTCTGAAGAAATCCGGAGTCGTGTTGAATCTTCAAAACAATACCTGGTTCTACAGTGATAACCCAAATGAATACTTTCCATTCGTTGAAAACCCTACTGTCCAGTCCTGTGACATTAAGGAAGGTACGGTGACGGCAAATTCTTGTCTACTCCGATCCAACGAAGGTGAATATCTAACGGAGAACCAACGCCGAAGACTCAGTACGTACGAGAGCCGACGCCGTATATGGAACATCGGATCGACACGGGTGATTCTTCCCCAGGTGCCACTACTCCCTATAGGCTTTCTCCTGCCAGAAAGAAAATTTTGAACGAACAGATCGACACCCATATCAAATCAGGCGTAATCGAGGAATGTGACTCTCTGTATGCTGCCCCGGTTGTGTTAATACCAAAACAGAATGGGGATTCCCGCTCTGCATGTACTACAGACGAGGGGCCCACCTGCGACATCTGTACTGTCACCATAGACTTACAGTCCAGGAAAGCGAGTGATATCCGGGATGAGCAGTTGAGAGATGATGACTTAAAGAAAATTATTGACTGTTTTGAAGGTGACTACAGAACTGAAAATTTCGCAAATTGGACGAGCCGTGGTTATCTTATGTCCCAAGGTATCCTGTATCGTTACTCCCCGGATACTGAATCCGAAGAAGCCCAGTTAGTGGTACCGATCCAAGAGCGCAAAAGAGTCTTGCAGGAGTACCACGATACTCCGACCAGCGGACATTATGGTGCTGAGGGCACTTACTACAGAATTGCCTCTTGCTATTTCTTTCCTGGAATGAGAAAATACATTGCGGACTACGTAAAGAACTGTGTTGATTGTAATAGATATAAGCCCAGTAACCAAAAACCTGCTGGACTTTTAAGGACACCCGTGTACTCCCAACGTTTCAAAACGCTTGCGATAGACCTCTTTGGCCCCCTGCCGAAAACGCCGGACGGGAAGAAATGGATTTTCATAGTGGAAGACACGTCTACAAAGTGGGTGGAGCTCTTTTCCCTCCAACACGCCACTGCGAAAGAATGTGCGGTAATTCTACTGGAGGAGGTGTTTTTGAGATATGGATTGCCTCGCCGGCTTATCAGCGACAATGGTACCCAATTTGTTAGCGCTGTCCTTCAGCAAGTGTGTAATGTGCTCTGAGTCAAACAAGTACTGACTCCTATCTATTGGCCTCAGGCGAATGCTGTGGAACGGAAAATAGAGATCTAAAACCAAGACTGGCCATCCTCGTGGGAAACGATCACACCTTGTGGTCCGAAAAACTTGTAGCTGTACGTGTTTCCCTCAACACCTCAAGATGTGACACTACTGCTCATACAGCAGCCTTCTTAGAGTTCGAAAGAGAACTTAGGACTCTGGACGACGTCCAGCATGACATACGAACCGTGATCCATAATGACAACTTCGTTGCCGAAATTATGCCATATCTGCGAAGATTTGCAGATATGAACGCCGAGATAAAGGATTTGGTAGAACAGAAACAGGATCGGAGGAAGAAATATGCTGAGAAAGGTAAAAGAGCAGCTCCGTCGTATGCGCCTGGGGACGAAGTGTGAGTAACCACCCATCCGATAAGCAATAAAGCCAGCCAGATAACCACGAAGTTTGCACCTCGGCGAGACGGGCCTTTTGTCATACTAACTCAGCGTTCTCCAACGAGTTATGAAGTTGCTGATCCAAGTTCCCCAGATATACTAGTTGGGACTTACCACATCTCTGCCCTTCGACCTTGCTCCTTGCCTTTCGACACCATAGCCACGCCAATCATCCCCTTGCGTAGGAGGGGCCGACCCCGAAAGACTAAAATACACCAGAAAAGCCCTAGTTCCCCATCTGCCACTTCTGGCTACTCGTCGAGTCGACTTCGTGGCCAGGGGGGGGCGACTGTAATGAGTGAGCTGCCAGCGCAGCGACACCTGGGAAAAATAAAATAAAGAAGAAGAAAGAGAGAGAGAGAGACGGAGGGCTCACGATATCGACTGAAGGCTGTAGCCCACCAGTTTTGTTGTGAGAAACTTCTTAAATTTTGTAATGTGTGTGATGTATTTATGAATAGTTTAATACTGTCATTAAACTTCAAAATGTGTACAAGTGTATCCGTGTCAATCCTGTACAACTAGCGGATATAAAACTGAAAAATCGAGTACTAAGGCATACAATATAAACTAATTAGGAAACAATGTACCTCTTTCATCAACGTCTATTCAAGCTCTAAATCGCCTATAGCTTGCCTCCTCAAAGATTCCTCTAAATGATGCTCTTCGGAGTCATAGAACTATGTTTTAAATTGATGAACACCGAAATTAAATCCAGAATTGCAGAAGTTCGCAAGGAAATATACTTAGTTGCATACCGCTCGCTTTGCATTTTTTATGCATGTAAAAATAATTCTGCACACCAGTGTATATTTTGTTATTCTTATACTGTGTAATTTATTATCACATAAGTGAACATATGCAAAATGGAATTTCAATGCATAGTAAATTGGAACAAAGACGATCACTTCCTGTATTTAAAAAAAATAAGAGTTTTTGCACTTCATACGCACTTCACTTGTCTACTTTTGTAGTTCATATGTACTTCACGTGTGTAATTTAGCACTTTGTATACACTTGTGCAATTTTGAACTTTATATTCACTTTTGTAATTTTGCACTTTATATACACTTTTGTAATTTTACACTTTATATACACTTGTTGTTGTTGAGACCCAGACCGTCCGACCTACCAGAAAGGTGTAAGGTAACTGTATGGACGGCCGGGAAGTGCCACCCAATTTAGACCGGAACCCAGTGGGGGAGGCATCCACAGGGACCGTACCCTCCTTCCCCTACCACCAACCTCTCGGAAGGACTTACGGACCCACATGTTTAACGTGATCGTACTCCGCATGAACACGGCGGCATTTGTGGTAGCGTGCAAATCTAGCGCGCAAACCACGGGGATACCGCACCCGAGATGGCCAACAGCACGCGGTGTTCCGAGGTGGTCACCCACCAAGTACTAACCGCGCCCGATGCTGCTTGACTTCGGTGATCTAAGGAGAACCGGTGTTTTCAGCACGGTATGGCCGTTGGCCTTATATACACTTGTGTAATTGTGCACTTTATATACACTTTTGTAATTTTGAACTTTATATACACTTTTGTAATTTTGCACTTTATATACACTTTTGTAATTTTGCACTTTATATACATTTGTGTAATTTTGCACTTTATATACACTTGGGCAATTTTGCACTTTATATACACTTGTGTAATTTTGCACTTTATATACACTTGTGTAATTTTGCACTTCATGTATACTTCACTTGTGTAATTTTGCACTTCATGTATACTTCACTTGTGCATTTTTGCACTGTATAAAACACTACTAACAACACATACTCGAAACTCTATAGTTTCCTGAAATTGATTCCGATACTGTGAACTTTAAAATAGAGAAAACCTTAACTGTGTTAATTTAAATTGTCTGGCGGCGTTCATTTTAATTACAATCATATGAGTTAATCATTTACGCTGTTCTCTTCTGATCATTTAAGTCTAGTCCCATGGAATGTAAAATATTCACTTGAGCTTCAGTTACTCTTTTAAAACATCAGCATAGTTTGTACTTTAAATGTATATATATGTCAAATTAAATCTATGTAATAATTGTCTAACACGGGTTTGTCTTTTCAGACCCTATAGAAGCCTCCCGATGAGCTGGAAGATTGAATCTCATCACATCCATAGTATCAACTATAATTCAGAACCTAATTGAGCTGGATTGTAAATTTCATTGAAGGGGGGGAGGGTGATAGGAAGTTTTCAAGAAGTGAAGCAAATTGCTCTTAATTCATCCTCAAATATGTTGTTAATTTACAAATGAAATGTAAGAGTATTTACAGGAAATTTTAAAATGTTAATTTGAGAAAAAAATAAGCCAAAATCTATTACTTTACTTATATACATAATGTATAAGGAAAGTATTGTGACGGGGTCGAAAATTTGAATTCGAGTTTTCAACGGGAGACCACGTTTCAAGCATCCCTGATCACGAATCAAACATTTTTGAAGTGATGTCTGTGTGTGTGAAAGTATGTATGTGTGTGTGTGTCAGTGAGTCTGTGGAGACGATAATTGACGAACAAATAGACCCATTCGAACAAAATTTGGTTCAAAAATCACAATCCATAAACACTGGAAGTCTATTGTTTTCATACGCAATCGAATGTTCAGAAGCCCCCTAAATTTTCAAATGAAATTTTGAAAAAATCGTCAAAAAATCAAACCCGCTAATAAAATTACGCAAATAGACATTTCTTATGTAATTTTTCATTAGAAAATGATTGATATAAATTTTAGATCGCTAACATGAACCGTTCTCGAGATATTGTACATTTTCCAAAAAAATTATCAAAAAGTCATATAAAATTAAAAAATATATATTTCCTATTGAGAAACATGTTCACTTTTCATATATAATACCATGCGATAAATTTGGTGACATCATTCTCGTGGATCTAGCTCGTTCCATTCATGAAAAAGGTACTTTGAGAAATACTTTTGTATTTGAATGCCAATAGTCATTTATCTGCTGTAAGAATAACTTATTTATCCGTCCATAATGCTTGGTGAGGAATTTAGCGGCATGTTGCCAACTTGGTGACTTTTGAAATGTTGCCAAATTAACAAAAATCTCGCCAAATTAATAAAAATGCCGCTAAATCAATGAAAATGACGACTAATTGAAGAAAACTCAATATCTTGGAAATAATATAAGTATCTACTATAAGAATAACATTTTTTTTCACTGTAAAAGTAGTAAATTCATTGCATTATATAAGGAAAGTCATGTGTTGCCCACATCAGATTTTTTTATGTTATGATGCTGAGTATAATTGTAGCTTATCTACACAATATAAAACATGAATGTATTAAAAATCAAGTGGATTATCACACTCTAATTATTTTTACAGAGTTTTTCCTGCTTGTATATGATAATTCCTTCTATATTTTTAAATCGTGTTTATTTTTGAATTAGAATTATTCATTTGGATTTAATCCAAGCAATTTATGCGCAGTAGCAATAAAACTTTGAAGAAAATATCCCCAATGAGACGATTTTAGAAAACAGCTGCATTTTCTTATCGTTTATCAAACTAAAATGAAATGTATATATAGGTGCATGACGTGTAATTATGTTATCATGCAGATAGCTAGGAAGAGTAAACAATATATTTTTTTTTATTTGGGTTTTGGGCCTGTCCAATAAGTACGAATATATAGTTGAAAAATGGTACTCGTATTAAGAGTGGAAACATAAAACATCAGTAGAAACAAATATACTAGAAATGTGAAATGTAAATTAATCAAAATGATGATAATCAGAATTTCAAAAACTGGCTATGTTAACACGGAAGTGTATGCCTAAAGGTACCATGGTCGATACGACCCCGAACACGTCGTGATAGTAGGCAATGTATCCGTAAACTCGTAAGCAAAAATCAACCTTTAAGATAAGGTCTTTTATTCCAAAGAGCACTATAAACTCACATTATAACGAACATTAACATTTTCTCTTATTTCGATCTTATAAACTAAAAGTGGTTGGCTAGGAAATTTGTAAAATTAATATTTCCTTATAAACTGGTATACTCTAAAATATCACCGTGAAATACATAGAATCATTACCACCATTAAATGTAAAGAATCAATGTTGCCATGAAGTTAATAGTTTAATTTTAGAGTATATCTAATTGTAATGAAATATTAATTTTATAAAATTTTTAGCCACTCGTTTTCATTGTACGAGATTAACACATAAGGAAATATATATTTTACAGTGCATTACAAATAAAATTGTTTATTTGCATTTTATTTGCTTAGTCATTATTTACAGTCTAGTGCATCGATTTGTTCCCCAAACGCTTCATGTTATCCCCACAGAGTGTAGGATCTAGAGCAGTGTTCTTCAACCTGTGTTCCGCGGAACCCTAGGGTTCCACTCAAACGCTTTAGGGGTTCCGCGAGTCGATACTACAATTCGAATGTTCGACATATGTATGTATAATACAAATACTTTATACGGAATATTTATCTTCTTGTTTGAATTAATGCAAATTTATATCTTATATAAAGTTTTTATAACAAAGGCACACAGGGGGGCACCTTGTTTATAACATGTAATACGTAATATGACACATTCCCCTAAAATCAAATCTGGGTGTGCTACTGAACGAAGGGTTCCATAAAAAATATCTCAAGAAAGGGTTCCGCGGGATGACAAAGGTTGAAGAACACTGATCTAGAGAACAAAAATCTGATGTTGGCAGCACATGATTTTCCTTATATAATACATTGAATTTCTTATATAATTCAATAGACTTCCAGTATTATCGGATTGTAATTTTTGTACCAAATTTCTTTCGATTCTCTCCGTTCGTGAGATATCGTTTCCACAATTTCACACACACACACACACACACATGCACACACACATACACACTGAGACATCACCACACAAATGTTTGATTCGTGTCCAAGTGTACTTGAAACGTGCTCTCCCGTCCAATACTCGAATTCGAATTGTCGACCCCGTCACAATACTTTTCTTATACAATATACTATGTATATAAGGAAAATAATCAGCACAATCCTTCGATGCGAATCTATATTTATTAATATTTTTAAGATTATTGTCTAAAGAAACAGGTAATGCAAACGCACGATGTACGTAATTCGCAAACTAAACAATGTAAGCAGGCAGTAATTAAATATAGCATTCTGTTTATAGGGTCCAAACATTGATAAAAACGGGCCAAACTAGATATAGCGATTCATGTTCATAATTTAATTTATATTCTTACATGCTAAATGAAAAAAAATGGAAATGAACTATCTCGTGAATTTATATAAATTTATTAAAAGAATCATCGATATACAAGAATCGAAATGAAATATGAATGGTTAAAAATAAATGCAGAGTGGAGTGTTCAATAAAATAAATAAAACGAATAAAATTAAATTCAAGACAGGGAAGTATTGGTAAGCAGATTACAACTTGATTACGCACTCAAAGAGAAGTTCTTTGGAGGAGAGAGCAAACAACTTGGTCACAAAACGGCGAGATTTTTAATTGGGATTTAAATAGAATATCTTGCAGCGATGAGTTGCAAATTATCATCTTATTATTTATCAAAAAAATGTGGTAGCTATTGCATAATAAAATAAAGTTCAATTGAATTTTATTGTAAATTATTCTATTATACCAGTGCCTTTAAAGGCGATTCGGAAATATAGCAAGTGAAATCAATCCATGGATGATAGTACTGTACTGAAACTTTAATTAAACTACGATCATATTGGCGAGATGGGATATTTAAAATGGCGCAGAAGTTTTTATGAAAATAAAATATTCCTACAATACACATCGAATTTTAACAGAAGCAACTGAATTTGTGCTTGTACATTCATAATTATATTAGACTATTTTTCCATTTGTAGCAAATAAGAAATATATTTTTACATCTAATTTAATGTACTGGATTTAAAATTCAAATCTGTTTTTGTGTGTGTGTGCACTTGATACAAAGTTTATGCGAATTTTGAGTTTTTAAATATTTGAGTTTATATGCACAATCAGTATAATTTCAAATAAAATGGTTTCAAATAAAAAGTTTTTTGTGCAATTAAAATCAATTTAATGATTTACAAAAGAAAAAATGAATTTGAGTCTGAAGTGAAAGTCATGTGCTGCTCACATCAGATTTTCTTCATGCGATTAAACAGAATATAATATTTAACATTAAACACATAGCAACTTGTGATGACTGTTCCACCTAATTTAACCCGTATGTCTCTGGTAAACTGTATCCATATTTAACTGCTGTTTCAGTTTTTATCGCCATTATTTACTTGGCTCTCGACCAAGCAAATCTTTCGTTACAGCAATGAAAGGCCCATTAGCAAGTAAAAACTCTTAATGAGATGATATATGAAGACATCTGCAGTTTCTTATCAACTACCGCATTAAAATGCAATAAGTTTCTTTAAAAATGTAATTATTATATTGCATCACTGAAAAGTAAAACGAGTGAAACAGTATGTGTTGCTACACGATTTTATATTAATATATCGAGTATGGAAATGTTTATAGGTTTATAATTTAAATATTATAAATTTTAGCCTTTTTCATATTACACACAATTTATTTTTTTATTCAGTTTCTGAAACTGTTGCTTTTAAATATTTGGAGTTCCATTTCTATTTCCTTTGCTCGCCAATCTTGGGCAGCTCTGTCTTATCTTGAAAAAATGAAGATGTTTGTGTCTCCTGTAGCGGGAAATCTAGGCAATGTACCGCCTCGAAATTTGATGCACAGGCATTTGAGGACTCGGGAAGGTCGTTGTTGTTGTTGAGACCCAGACCGTCCGACCTACCAGAAAGGTGTAAGTAACTGTTTGGACGGCCGGGAAGTGCCACCCAATTTAGACCGGAATCCAGTGGGGAGGCATCCATAGGGACCGTACCCTCCTTCCCCTACCACCAACCTCTCAGTAGGACTTACGAACCCACATGTTTAACGTGATCGTACTCCATGAACACGGCGGCAGTAGTGGCAGCGTGCAAATCCAGCGCGGAAACCACCGGACTACCGCGCCCGAAATGTGCCAACGGCACGCGGTGTTCCCAGGTGGTCACCCAACCAAGTACTAACCGCGCCCGATGCTGCTTGACTTCGGTAATCTAACGAGAACCGGTGTTATCAGCACGGGGAGGGGACTCGGGAAGGTGTATCTCGGTGTTTAATTTTTTTAAGTTTCGAATTAATTTAACAGGCTCGAATATGCACGGCGACAAGATCATAAATAATTCTCTTGCTTGCGAAACGGGGAGTCCCAGACGAATGGCGATCGGGTAGAAGGATTTGAAACTCAGAAATTTAAATTCTCGAGTTTTACAGATTGAGATATGAATTTTAAAATATAGGATTGTAACAATATTATAAGCATTGCATGAAAAATTTACTTTTATTCGATAATATTTTATTTTTATTTTTATTTTGATTTTATTCTTTTACGCTTCGCGGATAGGGGGCTTGTGGAATTGGGTAGTTGTGGGCGTTTATTTACGATCCGGTTAACGCCGGGTAGTTCGTTCTAATACAGTAAACCCTCCTATAACGCGATACTCTCATAATGCGGTTTCCATATAACACGGAGCAAAAATTGCGACAGCCCTCTCATAACGCGATTTTCATGCAACCCTGTAGTCTTATAATGCGGTTTCTCTGTAATAAAACTCATTTAGCTTAAGCAGTCTGCTTATAGCGTGAACGTTTCTATTACTTTTTTACCAAATTAATTTGGAATTCCCCTGTTTTTTGATCCACGTACATCACCATTTTTCAATTTCAGTTATCAGGGAAATCCCCTGTAAAAAAATATATATACATTCACCTCAAATGTACTGAATGGGTTGCAAATTTCGATTTAAATGATGTGAAAATGGGACTGGATGTGGATATACAATTAGAAAATTGCTTTAATGAAAGTGACTGCCGTATACCTTAGGGTGGATCAGTATATCTTCAAGATTAATGAAAGTGATCTTTCAATAGTGCAAAGTTTAAAAGATAATTACAAAATCGATTAACTCCTTATACAGATATTTTGGAAGAGTTACAAAATAAAACAACATTTGAAAACGAAACTGAAAATAAGTGAAGAGGATATTAAAAGTAAAGGCATTAGGCCACAAATATTTGACAGCCATGATCAATGTTAATAGGAATTTCGTTGTAATTTTGTCGTTATTAAATTTATATTTCACATTTTTTTAATTTTCTTTATATAAAGTCTCAATAGGAATTCTTCTCAAAAAATAATTCGAAATATGTAAAATATGTTTATTGGCTTTTTTATCTATAAACTTACATTTCATACCCGTATCGATCATAAAAAGGTACTCTGAAAACACTGATTTATATAACGTAGAAATAATCAGCCTGATTTATATATTTTGAGTTTCACTTAATGCGGTTTTCATATAACGCGGCACGAATTGTTCTATTTTGTATGAATTCTGAGTTCCTTATAATGCGATTTCTGTACAACACGGTATGCGATTTCCATATAACACTGTACAAATTAATCGTGTTATAGGAGTGTTGAATGTGCATAATAAAGGGCCTCTGCGCGGTCTGTAGTGGGAAATAAAAGCGGCGTACTACCATGAAATTTGGTACAAATGCACTTTAGGACCCGAATAGGTGCACCCAGGAGTTATTATCTTTAAATTTCGAATTTATTTTATATTTATTTTATGTCTTATCTGGATTCACAACGACTTTAGATGATAATCACACAAATCGATTCCTTATAGCGACCTAAGATATTAGCACAAAGTTTCAATCTTAACACCATCGAAATGATCCTAGGCGATCCTTGTGACATTCCTGCCAAAACATAATCACGTAAAAAGTTGAATTAATCCATTAAATCTTTGTCCATACTGACAATGATACATTTTTTAATTATCAATATTAAGTAGGGTTTAACCTAAATTCAAAAGCTCGCATTGCACATATGTGGTTGCATATTAGAGTGTGTGTAAAATTTCAGAACTGTATGTTTTCTGTCATTTCGCAATTTAGAGGCGAAATTTCATAGGATGCATCTTAATATAGAGAGATAACTTTGAAATGACACTAACATAGTAAATATTTGTCAAAATTGCTCTGAAAATAGGATTATATTTCGACACAATGTTAAATTTTTAAGACTATCATGTCCTGTATTGGATTTATGAGGTTTAACAGTAGTGGACGTGCTCGCTGCTGCAATAGGATCATGATTCCAATTCTAACTATGTATATTAAAATAAAATCCACACTTTAAAAATGACACACAAGTTTAAAATAAAAATTCGACATTTCATTGAGTATACTACTGTAGCAGCATGGAACGACATAAAACTACTTGTTTTTAGCATATGTCGACTTCCATTTTGCAAATCGGAAGTTTAAATCATTATGAATATTAACTCATTTAATGTAGACGACCTTTTTATTTCTTATTAAACATTTAAGAAAATTATGAAATCTTAAGAAACAACGAAAATCCCTCAATTAAAAATGTCCATAATACTATCTGTGTTTAATAATGAGGATATATATTATTCTTTCATTTTTATTCTATAATCGCTATTTCTAATTTGGCTTACACCCAAGTACAGTTCCAACGATCTGTTGGAATTAAATATTCATTTGCAAACGAGGGCATTTTATGAGATGAAGAATGTGAGGAGATAAAGTTGGGTCAGTCATATGTAAGAAACAAATATTTGACAGAAAAGCATAAAGAACATAAAGAAATGAAAAATGTGTCCGATAAAAAATGACTATCAATAAACTCAAATTAGTTTCCTCTTCCTTGGTGTATTTATATTGATTAAATTGAGTTCAATTTTGCTAAATAAAGAATTCATTATATATATATATATATATATATATATATATATTAGCGAAAATTATGTATTAATGACCAATAATCCAACTGTAGTATATTACGGAAGAGTATAACATCTCCAGTGGCTTCTGAGTGACTGGGAATGACATGAGACAAAATTCAGCCATTACTTAAATTTACCTTGATCAAATCTATCTATCTATATATATATATATTGTACTATATATATATATATATAAACACCCACAGAATAAAATATAATACAGCAAATCATCAATCAAATGGATAAAAAATACAAAACACAAGCTATCAAGTTACAAAAAATCAACAAAATTTACAGGTATGGAAACAAAAATAGAAAAACTTAAACTAAATTCAACTATCTAACTAGCTTACAAAACAAAAGTAAAAATCAACTAATCCTCAATAAAATGGTAAAAAATAAATAAATAAAATAAATATCGAATCAACAAGTCAATGAAAAATATCATAATACAAAGGAATGGAATCGAAAAAAGTATAACAAACGAAATCAAGCACAAACGCTATACACGTGGACGAGGTTCTAAGCCTAAATCATGAATTGTTAACCTCTACAAAAATCTAATCATATCCAAGTTTTTTGTAGAAGCAAACACAAAAATGTATGTTTCTGAAGAAATAGATAGATTATATCTATAAACTATTTCTACTTGTGTATATATATATATATATATATACTTGCAAGTATGATATTAATTAATACATAAACATCCTTTTATGTTTTAATTTCAGAAATATAACTGTCATCTGTTCATATTTGAGTTATTACTCAGTTACTGATAGCAGTATTTAAAATATATATTCCTTCCGTGACCGATTTTAACACTGGAAGACAAACATGTTATTTTAATTTGCATGGCATTGGATGAACTCTTGTGACGAATGAATACAGCACATTCTAGCATACATATTATATTGCAGTAGGAACACTAATTTTGTAGGTAGCGGCTATAGGTGCTTACGATACTGTGAGGCCACATATCGGCTCCTCAGCTAACGCCTTGCTGTCACTAAGCAATTATTTTTCTGAGTGTGGACACTTCCTAAATACTATATAGCAGCGACGGACTTGGAGTGATAAGTTTTTTTGCGTCTTGCCTGCATGCTGGCTAACTATCGAATTCCTTGTGACTCATTCTGTTGGAACACACTTAGTCAATCTTCCTGTAATGTCACACCACCTTTTCTGATTTCCTCCTGGTGATAGGTGGGATGAAAGCTGTATATTTAAGTTCACTTTGTTTCACATGACTGCACTATTTAGTTATGTACTGCATTTAAAGTACATTGTTATCTGGAGTGACACTTGTAGCCCTAATGTCAACATGCTTTTCGATAATTTACATTTTTTAAAAATATTTATCCATTTGTTAAAAGTGCCAGAAATTTCCATCCCAGAATTTCATTTCAATTTTCGCTACTAAAACCTAATAAGCATTAAAGTAACAAATACGAGTAGGTTTGTTCAATCAGAAGCTGCACATAAGGGCCTAAAACAAAATTAGCTCGCGCCTTTTATATTTAGAAATGTTATCAACAACTTTTAATAAGTGTGTAGTTGTCGCATTTAATGACCACTACCTATGTCTAACGGACAAGGCGTGGATAGATATAGTTCTATATATTGTATGAAATGTAAAAATTAATGTACGTGTTTGAAATGACTAAATCTAACCTTTTTATTTTAATTGCAAAAATCGCACTTAACGTTAATGTGCACGAACAGGTAGATGTTCCATGTTACCCCAGTCATCATATTTGAATACTCTCACCCTTACAATAAACCGCTACAATTATATTCAAAATACAGTGTTAATGCCTGAAATGTATATATAGTTATTATGTGCGTCAGTTTGAGCAAGCATGTTCCTTTAAATTTAAAGCCCTCTGGTTGACGTTATTAAATGGAACCCAATATGAATATATTATTTACGCTCTTCTCCCTTGATTAGGATTTATTAAATGTTAGCCACAATAACAGAAACGACGTACGGTTGCACTTTGCGCTGATTTGCTTCCAACTATATGCACATTGCAGAGAATGCCAAATATTTGCGTATAATAAATAGAATTGTAAATTTCAGAATGGCAGCTTGCATTATTACCGATTGCTGTGCATGTATTGTATATTATATGGGTGTCGTTGTGATTTAAATGAATGAGTGGATGTTTTTAGGAGGAGTTCTAACAAATATAAACATAATGTAATAAACTGGATTACAGCGTAAATTGCACTGCGTTGTAATTATGTAGACATTATGAATTACAACATACTGATACAAAATGTCCTTTTTCGGTGCAATAATCATTGACTAGAAAGCCCAAATAAAGGCTAAATGAGCCTGTAAAAAAACCCCAATAAACAGCAGAACCCAAAATAGTCGAGAGAGAAATAACGCAACAACACAGTTCATTTTACCTTCATTATTAAAAAGTGTTATTCCGTCTTTGAATATGATTGCTTTGAAGTTTTTAATATGAATAACATTTTCAGTAATCTGGCTCTTGATTTGTCAATGACACCCTATTTATCGTAGATTTGGCATGACCATGCCTAATTATTGTTTCTCTGTTTTTTTTTCTTTCTTTTGCATGCTGAGTTCATATGCGATGCAATTTTTTTTTTATATTATTAGATTTTCATGTTCAGTTTCTTTAGATTTTCCACTTCTCCCTTGTTTTACTACTACTTCGTAACACTAGGTGGCGCCACTATTTCGGCGTCTTTCCTTTAGACCTTTTTCTGTTTAACAATTAATGCAGAATATTACATTCACTTGGATGTTCTAGTCGAGGCTTGTTGCACTAAAGAAGAAACTCCATTAATTTCTGAATCATTCGCATGCATTTCACGTTTTGCTTCATGTTATTAATGTTTGTGTGCAAAGTCACATTTTTTACTCATTAGAATGTAACTGTAATAAAATAAAACTAATATGTAGGCAAGAGTGGGTCATAACAAGGTAGATAATTGTTTTATATCTACTGTTTCAAAACGGATAGAAGAAAAACTGTCCAAGAGAAACATTACCTTATTTGCAATGACTTTGTGGTAAAAATTTTGCTGAAACTGTAAGAAATACTTAACGGTTCAAATTATAAAAATAAAGGCGTAAAGCCCCTGATATTATTAAACGGGTAGAGTAGAAAATGATACGTATTTAAACCAATATATATATATATATATATATATATATATATATATATATATATATATATATATATATATATATATATATATATATATATATATATATATATATAGGGTGTCCCAAAAACATTGACCTCGGCTTTTATTCCTTAAATATTGATCTTAGACATATATATAATAAATTAAAAAGTTGCGTAAAAAAGGTACAGAATTTTATGAAATTGATTAAAATTTTAAAGGGAATTAAAGTATAAGAAATACAAAATTTAAATTTTTATACGGCCACCGTATAAAACTATTTTCAATGAATAAAATGTGCACTAATAAGATAATGTACAAAATTTGAGCAATATATCATAAAAAGTCCCAGAGATATTAAAAGACGAAAATACTGACTTAAACCACTTTTCGATACATCGACATGGATCCTCAGAGGGGAAAAATCATGTCGGCAGATTTGAGTTTCAGGGGTCATACGCAAATTACGAAATAAAACAATGATTATATAAATAAATAATAATTTTGCTATTTATTGGTACAAAAATATCTATACTGTGTAGGAAAAATAACTTTACACAAAGATTACAATGATTGTTTAAAATGTTTTCCATCCATGTCAAAGATCTATTAAAGATAAGAAGCAGATATTATTTGCTTATGATGCATTTCTGCGTTGCGTCATTTGCACTCTTGCTGTAAACATTTACATTTTAATTTGTGATTATTCCCTCAACAAATTTGTTTAAATATATCTCTGGGGACTGTTTTGATACAAAGCTGAAATTCTGTACATCGCCTTATTTGTGTAAGGGGCACACTTTACTCATTGGAAATGTTTTTGTTCGTGGAAAGTATAAAAATTTAAATTTTGTATTTATTCAAATTTATTGCCCTGAAAATTTAAATCGTTTTCATAAAATTATGTTCCTTTTTTACGCAACTTTGTAATTTATTATTATATATTTTGAAACACAATTTTATTCTACGTCAATTGCATACCCGTCACTCATCTAGCCCCACTCTTTTAAAAAGAACATGATGTCTCTAATGTTATACTCTACCTACAATCTGTAACCGGCCGTCCATACAGACAGCGCGTCGGTCTAGGTCGAGATAAAGAAAGAATGGCTCTCTATGATAGATTTATTGCAAGATCCCAATACATTTAAGTTAATCATCTGAACTGTTTAGGCAAAAATATGTTATCGAATCTCTATAAACGACTATTAAAGTTGCACTCCAAATTCACACACTAAGTTTTATAGAGCAAACGCCATGTCGCAGGATTAATTGAATGTTGCCAACAATTGGATAAACTTCATGGCTAGAATCATAATCAAAAATGGCTAAATTTCATGGATAGCTATTATTTGCTTATGATGCATTTCTAGTTGTTGTTCACTGAACCATTTTATGATTAGTCATATTTGGGTGCTACATGTTGCTAAATAAGGCTAACTTATCCATAAAATTGCTAAGTTAGCAACCTTTGGTACATCATTGCTGTGTATGATGTTGAAAACTTATTCAAATTCAAAAAGCGGAATACAAGTACATTAAAATTCCACATGATTGCTTTCAAATGATATGCTGCGTAATGTTTAATAAAAATGCATTTACTTAACTATATCTATATTTTATTTTGCGTTTACTATTTTTTAAACAATTAATAAAATTACATAAAATATTTACAAAAACAAATTCTGTCAACAATCTAAAACGCGTGCTATTCATTTTCTATTGATATATGAGATGGGCCATAAAAATGATACTCTTACATTTGTGAAGTACCTGCCTTTAACATAGATGAAGTTAGTCACAATACTACCCTGAGGGCGCGGTAGCCCATTGGTTAGCGCGCTGGAGTTGCACTCGGTAGGCCCGGGTTCGATTCCAGCCACTACCAAAAAACTGCCGCCGTGTTCATGCGGAGTACGATCACGTTAAACATGTGGGTCCGAAAGTCCTTCCGAGAGGTTGGTGGTAGGGGAAGGAGGGTACGGTCCCTGTGGATGCCTCCCCCACTGGGTTCCGGTCTAAATTGGGTGGCACTTCCCGACCGTCCAAACAGTTACCTTACACCTTTCTGGTACGTCGGACGGTCTGGGTTTCAACAACAACAATACTACCCTGAGTGAATGCCATTATAAATTCTTATTGGGATTCTTGAATACTTTCAAGGAAAAATGTCACAGCTGATAATTTAAAGTAGTTTTACTGCACACTTAAAATATCAACTTAAAGTAGCTTTATGGCCAAAGTAAGATTATGGATTTAAATATATGGATATATAGATTTTAAGAGACTATGGATTTAAATATATGGACATATGGATATATAGATTTTAAGAGACTATGGATTTAAATCTAACCTATTTAATAACAACACATAAATTATACAGTCAACGGCCCTACCATGCTGAAAACACCGTTCTCGTTAGATCACGGAAGTCAAGCAGCATCGGGCGCGGTTAGTACTTGGGTGGGTGGCCACCTGGGAACATCGAGTGCTGTTGGCACATTTCGGGCGCGGTAGTCCGGTGGTTTGCGCGCTGAATTTGTACGCTGCCACAACTGCCCCCGTGTGCATGCGGAGTACGACCACGTTAAATATGTGGGTCCGTAAATCCCTCCGAGAGGTTGATGGTAGGGGAAGGAGGGTACGGTCCCTGTGGGTGCCTCCCCCACTGGGTTCCGGTCTAAATTGGGTAGCACTTCCCGGGCGTCCAAACGGTTACCTTACACCTTTCTGGTAGGTCGGACGGTCTGGGTCTTAACAACAACAACATAAATTATACAGCGGCTGGCTATAGAAATACACAGGGCTGTATACAAAAACATACATGAGATTGAGCGGACTCGATCTTTAAATGAATGCCAATACTTAGACAGTGCAGGGCTTGGTGATACAGTTGACAATTGAGATGCTCGTAGTTACGATAATGTAGACGTACGATTATTGACCAATTTTATCAGAGGACATTGATAAATATCAGAAGGGAACTTTCGTGGTATATATTATTTTCTTTTCAGTTACACACCTGGGTCAGCCCACTCATTGCTAGACGATCGGTTACCGTCCTAACCGTAGATTAAAAATGTTCGCTCCTCTTAGAGCTCCGTCGATCCGTCAAAAAGGGGTTAAATTCCCAAAACGAACATGCATACGAATCTTTTCAACTCACTAGATTGTAATTATATCACAAGATTGAAGAAACCTGTTAGCCGGCATAGGATTGGTCTACGTAACCGAACCTATCAGACATGTTTAATTCGAAGTAAATCATAATTTAGAGCGTATATACTGAGTGAAACCATAGCCAAAGGTTATATAGACCTCACATATTTTTTATGACTGTATTTGTAGAAGAGGTTACTCAACAAACTTTTTTTAGAAAATTTTTATTGAAATTACTACAAAAATGCTCACGTTTACTTGCCAATACATGGAGGTGTCGCGTCAATTCGTCGCGCATAATTCGTCGCGGGACAATTCGTCGCAGTTTCAATTCGTACAATATGTTCATGATAATACAATAATACCCGATGAATTATCCCGCGACTAGTTGTCGCGGAACAGGTTGCGACGAACGGAGACTGCGATGAAATGAGACCGCGACGAATTGTCCTGCTACGAACTATGCGCGATGAATTATCCCGCGACGAATTATGCGCGACGAATTGACGCGGAACCATATATGCAGTACCCTTCGTAAAAATACTGTTCCATCTCATCGTCCACGAGTTGCAATGCGCATTAACTTCTCTATTTTGTTTCTCCTCTCGATTTCATTCATTAATTAAGAATTTTTTAATTAAGAATGGATGCAGTCGATAAATTCCTCTTATGGGTAACAGTACTCTAATAGGCAATGATCCTTGCACAATTGTTGTGATTCCCTATTGGTGGTAGTTCTAACACCATCCTGCTGGAAGCACCAAAGATTTACAAACATCTTATTACCGTATTGTATCTTGTTACCATGCTGACAGTACCTTATGTTTTCGATTGATATGCTGTTTGATCCCCTTGATTGATCCTCTTTGGTGGGTGACAACTGACTACAACCACTAAGTGCAATTGTTTTTGTCACTTTGATAATGTTCCATTAGCATTTTATTGTTTTTAGAAAAACAGAACAATTCAAATCATCAAAAATATTTTGTGGCGAAGATTATTTCGGTCAGACTTTCAAATCCCGAATTGCTGAAGTTTTCTACTTTTCATGCTGCATAGCAGAGCGGTACAACAAGAGAAATAGCAAACTACATATATGTATGGACCAACGTGAGAAGATAGTACAGTATAGATATTGTAGTCCAGTGTCTATAGACCATTTCATATACTTTGCGTTGTGTGTCATACGGAATTATTAAATGTCTTTGATTTCATAAAATTTAAAATAAATGTTTGTACATTTGGGAAATTGCTGTCAGTTATTTCATAGAAAATTTATATCATAATATAATAACGTCTCTAATTTACATTTGAATATGATAAGTTGTTCTAAATATATCATTCTCAAATGTTCGCCTCAAAAACGCTTGATTCAAGGAAACACAAAAAGTATATATCTCTTGCAAACGCAATTCAAAAATTTGACCCGTAACAAGAATGCTTGACATTAAACTAGCGCTTTTTATAAGAAATGCTGTCTAGGTTTCTTTTTCAAATACATTTTTTTTTTTAAAAACAATTCTGATCACGTATTTTGATATGACTTCTGGCGCTAACTCCTCATTACAAAAATAAATTAAATATTATTCTGAAAAATACCTTAACTTTTATAAAGCACAAAATTAATTATCAAAACTGCTTCAGATGAATATAATATTTTACTAATTAAATTAACTTAGGTAGAGAAGTAAGAACGAACAACATGAATTTTTATTCTCAAGAAATTATAAAAATTTATTCTCTGTGTAAAGCAGCAAATAAAGGTAATTTTTTTTGTAACTTTTCAACTAAAATGTAAATCTGCTGATTATATTAATTTCATTAAACGAGTATATAAGGTTGAGATAGAAATAAAAAAGAAATGAGGTTAGGCAAAAAAAAAAGAAATCTTGTTTCGTTCAATTGTAAGTAATGCACTTTTAAATAAAGAGAAAAGTCCTCTAAAAGATCTTGCAATTCCTTTTCAGTAGCTTAGAGCTATAGCGTCGACTGGCCAGTACGAAAACCCGTGGTTCGATTCTCGGTTGAGGTAGCAAGATTTTTTACAATGACACTCGAACGGGGATTATCTCTGCAGATTAGTGCAGTGATGTTAAGAGTTTAAAAAATGACCCTTGTACGATTAGTATTGATTCAGTGGACTCTGGCATATTTGTCGTCGATTTCAAATCGTAAGGCTGATTTATGATAGTATATATTAAGCAGATTTGTGATAACATAGAAAACTAATTTCCGATAATATATTAAGCACGCTTGTGGTAATATATATAAATATTCAAGCATTTTTATGATATCTAGCTAAGTCAAAAATTCAATTTTCATACTTAATGATGCTCTAAAATTAAATATGAATATAATCTATATAAATAACATTGAAAATCTGTCTGTCTGTCTGTCTGTTTGTTTGTCCCGTCATCACGGGAGAATGGCGAACCGAATTTGATGAAATTTTGTGGGTAGCCTGAAAATAGTCCCACTGAAAATTTAGTCCATGTTTGGAGTTTCTACGAACAGTGGTTCTCGAGATATTACTAAAAAACGACATTTTCGTTTGTCTTATCATCACGGGAGAAAGGCTGAATAAAATTTGATGAAATTTTGTGGATAACCTTAAAATAGCCATCCATAAATTTAGTCCACGTTTCGAGTATCTAAGACCAGGAGTTGTCCAGGTATTTATGAAAAACGCTAGTTTTTCATTGTTCTACTCTCCAACTCCGTGGTTTATCCAAACGAAAAGCTTGAAAATCGTTTGAAAGTGAATTAAAACTGTATCTCTGAGTTTGGGGGGAGATATTTTGCACTAATTAGTCACTTTCTGAAAACATTCATTGTTTGAAACATGATTTAAATGGGAAATCTATCTCCTTGGTTTATATTTCACAAGCTTTTACTAAACAATGAAAAGTATAAAGAAATCAAAATGGTTATTTAATTTCGCAGTTTATGAGGAAGATTCTATCTTATATCATGTTGCTCAGAAAAGCAATTAAATTAAATCTATTTGTTAATTTTAATTATCATTTTTTCGATTTGAATAATAAATAAATGGGTATAAAAATATATTTTAGAAAAGAACGATTTGATTTTTTTATAGCATTTCTGATTGGATAATATCAATTGCGGTCTTCAGGTTTAAACGTTATTATTATTGATAGTTTCGGGGATTATTGATTCATGGATTATTGATATTTTCAAGTTATAATGCAATTGTGCAATTATGGCAAAAGATGTTTAAACTCATTTATTATACGTTGTACGAGAAATCTTCTACAAATTCACGGGTATATCTTCTAATCTACGAGAATATAAGTAGTAAAGGTATATTAGCATATGTTTTGATATATATTGGCATATATTGGAATCAATTACGACCTTCTGGTATAAAGAGTACGGGGATTATTGATATTTTCAATTTATTACGTCATCTCTTTTATTTTGGCAAATATTTTTGAGACTCATATTGAAATACGGGTAATCTTCTACTAACGTACTGGCATATTTTCTAATCTGCGACAATATATGTAGTACGGAGTTGCATATATTGATTCAATTGCATTTTTTTGTAAATTTGCTTACAAAAGGGGCCAGGATGTTTTATTCTCAGATCTTCCCGTGAAGATAATTTTTCATAGTGAGAACAGATATCTTAAACTTCTCTTTAAGAGTAATAAATTTAATATTTTAACAGAATTTGCAGATGATTGCGAATTATAAGTTTTTTTATATTATATACTCCGTACGAAGAACGGGTATGCTGCTAGTCTATATAAATAAAATTGAAAATATGTCTATCTGTTTGTGCCGTCATCACGAGAGACCGGCTGAACCGAACTTGATGAAATTTTGTGGGTAGTCTGGATATAGTCCGTCCCACTTAAAATTTAGTCAATGTTTGGAGTTTCTACGATCAGTGGTTCTCGTGATATAAGTAAAAAACGACATTTTCGTTTGTCTCATAATCACGAGAGAACGGCTGAACCGAATTTGATGACATTTTTGGATAGCCTTGAAATAGCCCCCCATAAATTTACCCCAAGTTTCGAGTATCAAAGACTAGGGGATTGTCGAGATAATAATGAAAAACGAAACATTTTCCTAAGAGTTCTACTCTCTAACTCCGTGGTTTATCCAAACGAAAAGCTTGAAAATCGTTTGAAAGTGAATTAAAACTTATATCTCCGCGTTTGATGGGAGACTTTTTGCGCTAATTAGTCACTTTCTGAAAACATAAATTGTTTGAAACATGATTTAAATGGGAAATCTATCTCCATGGTTTATTTTCACAAGCTTTTACTGAACAATGAAAAGTATAAAGAAATCAAAATGGCTATTTAATTCCGCAGATTATGAGGAAGATTCTATCTTATATCATGTTGCTCGGAAACGCAATTCAATTAAATCTGTCTGTTAATTTTAATTATTATTTTTCCAATTTGAATAATAAATAAATGGATATAAAAATATATTTTAGAAAAGAACGATTTGATTTTTCTTATAGAATTTTTGATTGGATAATGTCAATTACGGTCTTCAGGTTTAAACGTTATTATTATTGATATTTTCGGGGATTATTGATTCAGGGATTACTGATATTTTCACGTTATTATGCAGTTTTATTATGACAAAAATTGCTTTAACATATATTGTACGTTGTACGAATAATCTTCGACAAATACACGGATATATCTTCTACGAAAATCTAAGTATTACTGATATTTTCATGTTATTATGCAATTGTTTTATTATGACAAAAATTGTTTAAACATTATTGTACGTTGTATGAGTAATCTTCTACAAATACACGGATATATCTTCTAATCTACGAGAATATAAGTAGTGCAGGTACATTGGTATTTGTTTTGATATATATTGGCATATATTGGAATCAACTACGACCTTCTGGTATAAAGAGTACGTGGATTATTGATATTTTCAATTTATTACGTCATCTCTTTTATTTTGGCAAAGATATTTGAGACACATATTGTAATACGGGTAATCTTCTACCAACATACTGGCATATTTTCTAATCTGCGACAATATAAGTAGTACGGGGTTCCATATATTGATTCAATTCCTTTATTTTTTTGTAAATTTGCTTACAAAAGGGGGCCAGAATGTTTTATTCTTCAGATCTGCCCGTGAAGATAATTTTGCATAGTGAGGACAGATATTCTTAAACTTCTCTTTAGGAGCAATAAATTTAATATTTTAACAAAATTTGCACATGATTGCGAATTATAAGTTTCTTTATATTATATACTCCGTACGAAGAACGGGTATGCTGCTAGTCTATATAAATAAAATTGAAAATCTGTCTGTCTATCTGTTTATTTGTCCCATCATCACGGGAGAATGGCTGAACCGAATTTGATGAAATTGTGTGGGTAGCCTTAAAATAGCCTCACTTAAAATTTAATCTAAATTTCGAGTCTCTACGATTAGTGGTTCTCAACATATTAGTAAATAAATGAAACTTTCGTTTGTATCATTATCACGGAAGAACTGCCGAACCAAATTTAATAAAATTTTGTGGGTAACCTTGAACTAGCAGTCTTTAAGTTTTGTCTAAATTTCGAGTTTCTAAGATCAGGGGTTGTCGAGATATTAGTGAAAAACGAAACCTTTCCCTAGGAGTTCAACTCTTTAACTTTCTGGTTCTTCCAAACGAAAAGGTTGGAAATCGTTTGTTTGAAATGTGAAAGTGATTTAAAATTTTATCTCTGAGTCTGGTGGCAGATTTTTGCGCTAAACGATCACTGTCTGAAATTAGGAATTGTTTGAAAACACGAATTTAATTGGAAAATCTGTTACCATGGTTTATTTTTCACAAGCTTTTACTCAACAATGAAAAGTATTAAGAAATTAAAATGGTTAATTAATTTTAACACTATATGAGGAGATATAATGTTGCTCGGTAATGCAATTAAATTAAATGTGTTTGTAAATATTTATTATTATTTTTTCGATTTTAATAATAAATAAATGGATATAAAAATATACTATCTCATGAACGAACGATTTGATTTTTCATTTAATTATATTAATTGCGGACTGCGTACATCACTTTCATCTATTTTGGCAAAGAGTTTTCAAGTTTATATATTGTGTTTAATTTCTGAACTCATATATTGTGTTTAGCCAATAAATTAATTTAGCCGATTGTTGAAACAGAAAAGTGTAGAACGGGTATATCTTCTAACCCAATTGTAGTGGTTTCATTTAGTATATACAAACCGGTTCTGGATGTTTTATTCACATCTACAAATTCAGAGCTACGAATTTGGTGGTATATCGCTAACTTGGCAAATTTTCTGTTTTGCCAAGTTGGCAGAAATGTTGCCAAATTGTTAAGAGCGACGCAAATCAATGAAATTTATCTCGTTTTGTTAGAAGAGAGTAGTGAAACGATGTTGCACTAGCCTGTCAGTCCAACCGTCCTACTTAGTAACGCATTTAGCGAATTTTTAAAATGTCACCAAATAGATCAAACTGTTTTAAAATCGATAAAAATATCTTGAAATTGATAAAATTGCGCTAAACAAATGAAATGAATTATGTTTTGTTAGGGGATAGTATTGTGATGATGTTTCGTCAATTTATCGCCAAGTAGGACTGTCAGTTCTATAGCCCCACTTGGCGATAAATTTAACGACCTTTTCAAATCTCGGCAAATTGATGAAAATGTAGCCAAATCTCCCATAGAGATAGCATTATTTAGACGATACTTTTTTCACCAATTTATTTGAAGGAAATAATATCATGTCCCTTAGCAATGGGTTTAAATCCAATCTTTTTATGCGGCAGACAATTTTCATTAAATCTTTTCCGATTTGAATAATGAAGATATGTATATAAAATAAATTGCATTGCCATTAAATTTTTGTCTGGTCAATTATGGTCTTCAGGTTTAAACATTATTATTATTGGTATTTTCGGGATTATTGATTCAGAGATTATCGATATTTTCATGTTATTATGCCATTGTTTTACTGCGACAAAAATTGTTGAAACTCATATATTGTACGTTAAAAGAGTAATTTTCTACAAATGCACGGGCATATCTTCTAATCTACGAGAATATATATATTGCAGGTATATTGGCATATCTTTTGACATCTATTGGCCTATATTGGAATCAAGTACGGCCTTCTGGTATGATGAATACGGGGATTATTTATACTTTCAATTTATTACGTTATCTGTTTTATTTTGGCAAAGAATATTGAGGCTCATATTGTAATATTGGTAATCTTCTACTAACACACGGATATATCTTCTAATCTACGACATTGTAAGTAATACAAGTATATCTTTCCATATAATTTTAGCACTTTCATTTTGGTATACATTGGAATCAATTACTGTCTTAAAGTTTAAAGATTACGGGTTTATTGATATTTTCAATTTATACATGTAATCTTCTAATGCAGGTTATATCTTCTAAAACTCGTCTATATAAGTAGTACGAGCCCCATAGAATTTTAACGTTTTATTTTGCTTATATGAATTCAATTCCATACGTTTTATAAATTGTCTTACAAATTAGGCCAGGATGTTTTATTCTTCAGATCTGCCCGTGAAGATAATTTTTATAGCGAGAACAGAGATACTTAAACTTATTTTTAGGAGCATTAAATTGAATATTTTAACAGAATACTTTGATTAAAAATGTCATTTAGTATACTATAGGAATTTGCACATGATTGTGAATTTCAAGTTCTTTTACTTTATATATTCCGTACGAAGAACGGGTATGCTGCTAGGTGAGAAATACATTTGGTCTGGTTCCATACTGAATGTGTGTGACCAGAAATAGATCTCTCATGTGTTTTGGTGAGACAAGTTTATGCCAGTTATTTATTGATTCGAATCTTCGGATAATACTGCCAGTCTGAGTGGCGCCGAGGTTTACAGCAAACCATATATTTAGGAGTGTCAAAACAGAGGGGGCAGAGTGGGCCCTTACGAGAATGCCAAGTAGCGACATTAGTTAAATGATGAACCAATGAAGAAAGTGCTTGTTGCGTCACACTGAATGCTGCAAATGAAAGCAAAGGGGAATGACATCCCAGGGGGGGAAAGGAGAGCCACAACCTGTGACCAAAGAAGGACACTGATCAACATTTCAGCAGAGATGACTTAATAACGACTTGAGCAGATAACTTCGAGACGATGACTGAAGAACGAGTTCGACTTGAAGATGCAGAGACATGACTAAAGACCATACGTATATATGACTTAAAAATATGCTTATACTATATAAATTCTTCTTTTAAATAGAGATAAATTTGATTTGAAAAAGAAAAAGGAAAGCTATACAATGCAATACTATTGTTGTGTACAAGAGCACGTGCAGCATTCTATTATAGAAAAGTGGGTAGCACAAAATGAACATAGTAATAAAATAATAGGCAGATATGTAGATATAAAATAGACTAAGTCGACATTTATATGCACGTCGAATGGGATAATAAAAGGTTACGATACTTGATTGTAGAAGCCTTTGGAGCGTGCGTCTTCGTTCATTGAATCTTCAGTGTTCCACGAACAAACGTCTTTAAAATACACTGTCATTCTTCCGAGTACAGTTGAGTAGCTGAACTTGTAATTAGTCATTAGCAAACGTTTAAAAAATGGGTCGTTTTCGAGGATCATTTCTTTGACTGGTCACCCTCTGGTCCGAAGGAAAATTTTGAACGCTCCCGGTTTAGGGAAATTCCGGTCTCGGAGAAAAAAAGGGGTCCTCTAATGATCTTTTTACAATTCGATCGATCATTATCTGTCACAGGTCAGGGGATCTGTTTTTGTTTACATTCCATGCTAAGAATGATATTTAAAGGGAAGATGTCAAATGTGTTGACATTTTCGTTTGCAATGTTAAAGGGTCGTAACGAATCTGATGTATAAAGTATATTTTATATGAATGAATTTATGAATTTAAAAGAGGAATTTGATTGTTATTAAGAAGTATGTACCAATGATAAAGGTTAAGCAAATATGTTGTATTATGGTATAAAAACTATCAATAATGAAAATTGGTAGATTAATGCGGAAATAACTGTGTTAAAAATGTTAAAAACAATATTCTGTGTAATGTGTACAACAATGTGTAATTTTGTTAAAGTTATCAAGAGTTAGATATATAAGTGTGTAACAATGCCAGATTAATGTGCATATGTTTAAAATCTTTTAAAATAGTCAAAATTAAATTTTGCTACAGTTGAAAGCTTGGTCTGATACATTTGATGAGTACATAACTTTGATAAATTGCGTATAATATGTGTTGAAAAATGTTTAGTGTTACAATAAGACTGTATTTGAAATGCAATTCGATGACGAACTTTTGGTCAGCAAAAAATGCCAATTACAAAATTGCAGGTGACTCGAACTTTTATCGATTTTACTGGTGGTGATTTTTTTTTTTGTTTCTTTGTCCGCGGGAAGATATGGGAGATCAGAAAGAGATCTCGCATGTGTTTTGGTGAAACAGGTTTATGCCAGTTATTTAATGATTCGAAACTTCGGACAATACTGCCAGTCTGAGTGGTGCCGAGGTTTACAGCATACCATAAATTTAGGAGTGTCAAGACAGAGGGGGCCCAGCAGGCCCTTACGAGGATGTCAAGTAGCGACATTGGTTCAATGATTAACCGATGAAGAAAGTGCTTGTTGCGTCACACTGAATGCTGCAAATGAAAGCAAAGGGGGAGTGACACCCCAGGGGGGAAAGGAGAGCCACAACCTGTGACCTAAGAAGGACACTGATCAACATTTCAGCAGAGACGACTTAATAACGACTTGAGCAGATAACTTCGAGACCATGACTGAAGAACGAGTTCGACATTATGATGCAGAGACATGACTAAAAAATATACGTAGATATGACTTAAAAATATGTGTGTGCGACATTATGCTTGTGCGATAGTATGTGCGACATTATGAGGGAGAAGTGCAATAGTATGACTTGATCAATACGTATGATATATGCTTGTGCGACATTATGAGTCAGCAGTACAAGACGGATTTGAAGGTATGTGTTCCTCAAATATTCACAGGTTATCGAAATACTTTAAGCATAATATTACTGGTCTCACATGCTATCTTCCTAAACAATTAATAAGCAGAGTAATTGCTGTAATTAAATAATTTAATACGTATTTTATGATGTTAATAAATGTTTTATTGTTAAAGTTAAAATGGTGTGATCCATTTAGTATTATATTAATTAATAATTCCTTTACAGGACTCACGCAGAAGGTAAATAATTGGAGGGTTATTGCGAACACAACGTAGTAGTATAATAATGTTAATTGTAACTTTAAGTGCCTCTTTTCTTTTTGTGTCCCAGAATGGTATTTTTATAATATTAAATATCAACAATTCTAATTATATAAATTAAATAATAATATTTTTAAAATCACACATTTTAATTCATCCTTATTGAGAATTTTGCCTCAATTACAATACACAGATTATACACAAATGCATGCACACAGTACCATTCCAAATGCATACAGTAGAATAAAGTTTTAAAATATAATTTCTTTACCAAAATGTGAAATTTGGAAACTAAATTGATGCCAATATATTTTTAGGATCTCCTGAACACTTTCAAAACTTGTAGGGAAAATTAACTGTGATACAATTTTTTGCGTTCATGACGTCATTTGTCCGCCTGGGAAGGGATGGGGGGGGGGTAACTTAACCACCGGGATACATTGTTAACATTAATATCAATGAAACAGTTTTTCAGGCCATTTAAAATGAAATATAAAATGCATGTAAAATGAAATGTAAAATGTAAATTCTGATCATTTGGAGCAACGATAAAGATTTTTACTTTCCTTATATGCATAGTATAATGTATAAGGAAATACAGTGTCGAAAATTCGAATTCGAGTTTTCGACGGGAGAGCACGTTTCAAGCATCCTGATCAAGAATCGAACATTTTTGAGATGATGTCTGTGTGTGTGTGAAAGTAGGTGTGTGTGTGTCAGTGAGTCTGTGGAGAAGATATCTCACGAACGAATGGAGCGATTCGAATGAAATTTGGTTCAAAAATTATAATCCATGAATACTGGAAGCCAATTGCTTTTAAACACAATCAAATGTTCAGAACCCTCCTAAATTTTCGAGTGAAATTTTGAAAAAATCATCAAAAAATCGAAACCTTTACTAAAGTTACCCAAATCGATATTTCGTATGTAATTTTTCTTTAGCAAACGATTGACATAAACTTCAGTACGCAAGCATAAACCGTTCTTGAGATAATGCACATTTTTAAAACAAATTTATCAAAAAATCCCATAAATTAAAAAAAAATATTAACTGTTGAAGAACATGTTCACTTTTCATTGTAATATCATGCGATAAATTTCGAGACATCATTCTAGTGGACCTAGCTTGTTCCATTCATGAGAAAACATACTTTGAGTTATACTTTTGTATTTGAACGCCAATAGTCATTTATTTGCTGTAAGAATAACTTATTTATCCTTCTATAACGCTTGGCGAGATTTTGGCGATAAATTTAGCGGAAAGTCGCCAACTTGGCGACTTTTTAAATTCCGCCGAATTGACGAAAATATCGCAGAGTAGATAAAAATGATGCTAAATCAATGAAAATGACGACTGACTGACGGAAATTCAATATCTTGGAAGGAATATAAGTATCTACTATAAGAATGGCCTATATTTTTTTACTCTAAAAGTAGTAAATGCATTGCATTATATAAAGAATGTCATGTGCTGCTTCACATCAGATTTATTTTTAATTGTTGATGTAAAATTATAAACAAAAATAATAATTACATGTTCGTTAAAAAGTTTTTCTGGTTTGAGAAGGTTAAGTGACCCACAATCCAGTTAATTTTTTTAATATTGCATTTTCTAACTTCAGCTCTGTTAATAATTGTGTACAATACTGTATATTCCAGTTTTGAAACATTACCAGTTACTTTAAAGTGATGTCAACTTTGCATTCATGACGATATTGCTTCATCTAATTTAGAACACAGTCGGCGGGCTTTAATTATATCGTCTGAATGAACCATTTGCACTTCTCTGTCTGAATTTCAAATCAGTTTTATTATATCTTCAAAGTAATGCAAAATACCTTTCTCTAAAATGACGCTGACGTCGCTATTTTATTCCTTTTGGGTTACACAAATGAGGAAATATGCTTAAAAATGTTTCACAGCATTTTAAATCATTTATTGAACATGTTTAAAACATTTATTAAAAAGAAATAGTAAATATGCTCTATATTTTTTTAATTATTAGTTTCTATACAATACCTAGTAAACGTAAAGAAAAAAAATCTGATGTGGACAACACATGACTTTCCTTATATAATGCAATAGATTTACTACATTTACAGTAAAAGAAAATAGGTTATTCTTATAGTGGATACTTATAATCTTTCCAAGATATTGAATTTCTTCAATTAGCCATCATTTCAATTAATTTAGCGTCATTTTTATCCATTTGGCGAGATTTTCGTTAATTTGACAACATTTAAAAATTTCGCCAAGTTGGCGATTTTCCGCTAAATTCGTCGCCAAAATCTCGTTAAGCGTTATGGACGGAGAAATAAGTTATTCTTACAGCAGATAAATGGCTATTGGAGTTCAAGTACAAAAGTATTACTCAAAGTATCTTTTCTCGTGAATGGAACGAGTTACATCCATGAGAATGATGTCACCAAATTCATCGCATGTTAATACATATGAAAAGTAAACACGTTTCTCAACAAGTAATATATTTTTTTAATTTATGGAATTTTTTGATAAATGTATTTGAAAAATGCGCAATATCTCGAGAACGGTTCATGTTAGCGTTCTAAAGTTTATGTCAATCGTTTTCTAAGGAAAAAATACATAAGAAATATCTATTTGCGGAACTTTAATAAAGGTTTTGATTTTTTGGTGATTTTTTTTAATTTCACTCGAAAATCTTTGAAGGATTCTGAACACTCGATTGTATTTTAAAACAATAGGCTTCCAGTATTCATGCATTGTGATTTCTGTACCAAATTTCATTCAAATTGCTCCATTCGTTCGTGAGATATGGTCTCCACAGACTCATTGACACACACACACACACACACAGACATCACACTATTACATGCTGTAATTAATATTACATGCATTGTCCATCATTAATTACTATTACATGCATTGTACATCAGTGAGTATATGAGTACGATATATATCTCTATAAAAAATACTGCGACATTTTGACATTATATTGCAAATAGACGGAAAAATATCCAATTATGAAGCTTTGGACATGTGTATAGCATTAGAATGGAGGGACCCAAGCTCTAGAAGGTTCCCATGTCATAGTTTCTTTTTTGGGAGAGCGAGCTGGAAAATGGAAAAGCATTGAGAACCTCAAATATGAAGGGGGCTCGTGATGAATTTTCCTACAGGCCTACAATTTCTGTCAGTGGCTCTGTATATTGACTTATATGAAGCTTAATATAGGCAGGACGGGCTAAAAAATTTGATTTACGCCTCAGTTAATCAAATATGAATTAATAAAACGTTGCTTTACCAGCAAGGATAAGGATATAATGGGACATCGAGCCAACTTCCAACTTCTCTATAATCATTTGCTGGCAGAAACGCCACAAACATGGCGGGAAAAGTCCTTATTGCTGAGTTTTATCAACAGAGCGTTTCGCAACTATTGTTGTCATGAACAATTATAAATAAAATGCAATCATTATTGTAGTTAACGATTATATGTTTTATTGCTGATTTCAGGGGGTTAAAATATTTCCATTGCAATTACTGTCACGCAAAAATATTTTTTCAGTTTGCTTTGAATCTTAAGTTTTATTTTCAGTAGTACATCTATATGTTTACCTTAAAATTAATGCAATATATTTTATTGAATGGTAGAATATGATCACAGCAGAATGTCATTAATTTTGTTATTCAGAGGTTTACCGACTCATATGCGATTGAGGTGAAAGAGCTCGTTCTGTTTGTTTGGTGAGCATCCTCGACTCATTACGTACACGTAGCAGGAAGCCCGAAAGACCCCAAGAAGCGACATTCAATGAAAGTGTGTTGCACACTTATAAAAACATTTGGTTGGAGTTTATTTCTTTTATAAATAATAAATAATTATTTGGATTGAATTATTATTTTTAATAAATACTGATCGTGAATCGAATAGTTCATATATTCCATCGTGGTCACATCACCTAACATAACCTCTTTGCACGAGTTCCTAAAATATGATCATTAATGAAAACACTGCACATTAAATTCCACACTTTTAAACGTAAAAATAAATATAATTTATTCACACAAATTATTGGAAATATTAAAATTACAATTATTTTAATAAACGCTTAAGGAGGAGAAAATTGACCAGTTCTTAGAGACCAGTTCTTAGAATGTTATTATTCCAAAATCATTCATTGACCTAATATATCCGCAGATGGGCACATACCTCTGTTTGTCGGGCTGTTGCTCAGCATGCTTGGAATATTGGCCGTTTCTTTTTCTGATATTTGGGGTCTCTTTTCTAACACACTCTCAAATTTTAACATAAGTACTACACTGCTTGAAAACACGGCACTCTGAACTTTTGGATAATAATTTCTGCTGTCTATCTCAACGCTTCTGCTAGTATTCCAGGTCTGCTCTCTCTCACTTCTAGACAATCATTGTTATGAAACGCACTCCAGGGCATTCATTGCTAGAATCTCAACGCTACTGGACCATCATTATTTTTGAAACGCACTCTTAGACATTCATTGCCTGAATATCGATGTTACTGTGCTATCATTTCTTATTTTGCTACTGCACCACGATTGACTGAATTTTTTTATTAAATTATCTCCTTGTTGCCACGGCATTTTTCCTGAGGTACCAGATTTTCCATATACGCCCTCCGTATCTCTCACCGGTTGGTCCTCAGTGCGATGTAGCAACATGTCTTCATTGGCTACTTGATTATCCAATAATGCCTGGTTTAAGCCTTAGCTCCTAGGATATATTTGCCCCAACCACACCTGCAATTTATGTGAAGTGAATTTAATAGGGACAGTCATGACCCTCCGGGCCAAGACTGTCGTAAAACAGCGTCTACAAATCTGCGCTTTGCTTTATTGTACATAGTCGTAAATCTCAATGCCTCATGGTCTCACAGAAAGTGAGAAGTAGACAATAGAATGCTGAGTCCAATAGTCTATCAAACAAAAATGCATATTGCAGCAAAATTAAAAGAACCTATTTAAGTTCTATGTCAACAGTAGAATTTATTTTTTTTACTTTCCCTACAATACATGGTAATGTATAGGGAAAGTATTGGAATCATGTCGAAAATCGCAACTCGAGTTTTTGACGGATCTACACATTCGAGACCTCTAGAATACGAAAAAACTATTTTTAGCGTGTGTGTCTGTCTGTGTGTCTGTGTGTCTGTGTGTCTGTCTGTCTGTCTGTGTGTCTGTGTGTCTGTCTGTGTGTCTGTGTGTCTGTCTGTCTGTGTGTCTGTCTGTCTGTGCAGATATTGTATCCACTCTAACTAAAAAAGTAATTGACTAAATTTCATAAAATTTGGTAGGTAAATCACTTGTGGGCGAATCTGGTGCTGATTAGTTTTGGTTACGATTCGGGATAACAGAACCCGCCTTTTTTGCGAAATGGCCCGCAAAAGCTTGTATCCACTCTAGTTGAAAAACTTGACCGAATTTCACAAAATGCCGTAGATTAGTCACTTGTGGGACATTCTGGTGCTGATTAGATTTTGGTACGATTCGAAAAAAAAAACCTGCCTTTTTTTGAAAAATGGCCCGCAAAAATCGCCAAAATTCAAAATAGAAAACTACGCATGCTCAAATATATCCATTAAATGCTAGTTTAATACGTAATTTTTAACGAAGAAAAGAATAAGACCAACCCCATTGCACTAGGGCTAGGTGTTCTCGAGATATTTCAGCTTTTTCGTATTTTCTCTACGCCAGCTTTGAAAATAAGTCCAGTTATTAAATGAGAAAGAAAATGGAATTAAAAGTGAATTCAATCTAATTAACATAAAAAGAACGTGAATATAAGTCTGCAGAGAAAGTCATGTGTTGCCCACATCAGATTTTTACATTCCCTGCAATACATGGTAATGTATAGGGAAAGTATTGGAATCATGTCGGAAATCGCAACTCGATTTTTTGAAGAAGCTACGCATTTCAAGACCTCTAGAATACGAAAAAACCACTTTTAGCGTAACGTCTGTGTATGTGTCTGTCTGTCTGTGTGTTTGTCTGCCTGTGTGTCTGTGTATATGTCTGTCTGTCTGTGTGCCTATGCAATGTATTTATCCACTCTAACTCAAAAGCTAATGTACCGAATTTCATAAAATTTGGTAGGTAAGACCCTTGGGTCTGACCCTGGGGCTGATTGGATTTTGGTACAATTCGAAAAAAAAAACCCGACTTTTTTGCGAAACGGCCATCAAAAATCGCATGTATTCATTCTAACTGAAATACAAATTGACTAAATTTCGCAAAATTCGGTAGATAAATGACATGTGGGATACTATAATGCTGATTAGATTTTGGTACGATTCGGAAAATAACAATCTGTTTTCTTTACGAAATGGCCCGCAAAATTCGCCAATATCTAAAAAAAGACTACGTATGTTCAAATGTATCAATTAAATGCATATTTTATACGTAATTTTTGACGAGGAAATGAATAAGAACAACTCTATTTCTCTAGGACTAACCGTTCTCGAGATATTTGAGATTTTTCGCATTTTTTATGCAGCCTTTGGAGAAATTTTCCAGTCCAGTTTTCAAATAAAAGCAGACATAGAATTAAAAATGCAAATACAGTGTCATTTTGTGCAATTAAACTCAATTTAATGATTTCTTAAAGAAATAAAGAAAAAATGAATTTGAGTCTGCAGCGAAAGTCATGTTCAGCCCACATTAGATTTTTACTATTGAATTTAAATTAGTTGGAATATCGATGTATCATAAAGACACAATAAAACAAAAGTGAAGATTCTTCCTTCATATATTTTGTACTTTAATTTTAATAATACTATACTGTAAAATATGAAACCAGTGGAGTTGTAGAAATTTAAATCCAGATGCCATGTAGGAATAAGAAAGTTTTCCTGTTAGATAAAACTTTCAGTAAGAAAATATCCTTACTGCAATGTATGTAGTCCCGGGTTGGACTGGATTGACTAACTTTAGCGCTCTATTTTTTATGAACATAAGGGCTGTTTTGACCGAGATGTGAAGTTTGAAGTTTAATCCTACCATTACGAGAAAATAGATGTATGTCTACACAGAGTTATTTAACCGTAGACAGTACTCACACATGGATCCTATGGATCTGAAAAAGTCAAAGAATGATCCATTAAGCCCCGAAGACAGTCAACTTGCACAAATATGTCTACACGGAGTTCTTCAACCGCGTTCAGTACTAAAATCCGAAACTCATGGAACTGAAGGTCAAAGAATGAGGTGTTTGACCCAAAAGACAGACAGCTTGAATAAATATGTCTACAGAGAATTCTTTAGTACTCAAACCCGAAACCCATGTATCCGAAGGCCTATGTATGTATGATTGAACCGTTTGGTCACAAAGATAACTTGACCATAAAGTTTGAAAGAATTCCCTTATGAGTAGATGTTCTGCGTTTGCAGCTCGGAACACCGCGTTTCCTAAAATAAGAATACTTGACTTCATAATTTTCCTTCACAGTAAAAAAATTACTTAAAAAATTTTCCTGTGTACTTTTAGACATTAGAAGTCAGCATGGAATAGCTTTTATTACCAATGGCAACTAGAAAATTTATTACCAACATATCGCTAACTTTAATCAAAAGTTTGGTAGATATGTCACTTGTGGTCGACCCTGGTGCTGATTAGATTTTAGTACGATTCGGGATAAATGAACCTAACTTTATTACGAAGTGGTTCGCAGAAATTGTATGTATCCAATCTAGCTAACAAACTAATTGATCACATTACACAGAATTTGGTAGATAAGACGCTCGTAGGATATTGTGATGCTAGTTAGATTTGATACGATTTGGAAAAAAATGAATCTGATTTTTTTTCCGAAATGACCCGTAAATCTAATATATTCGATCTAAAATAAAATTCTATGTGCAAGATAGTGAAACTCTGAAATGAATGACTAAAATTGATGAAATATATTAATTAAGTACTTGTTCTACATGTAAAATTTGACAACTAAGCGAATAAATATGACCCCATGATAAACAGTTCTCGAGATATTGTAGTTTTTGCAATTTTAAGGACCTGAAGCATTTAAAGTTAATCCAGTTGCCAAATGAAACGAAGATGCAATAAAAAAAATACCAATTAGATATAATGTCAGAAAATTATCCATATTATTTTCTGTAATTAAACACAATTTAATGCATAATGAAATAAAAAATTATAAAATGAATTTGAATCTGCAGGGAAAGTCGTGTGCTGCTCACATCACATTTTTCATTTTCATTCCCATATGCCCCACAGACCGTCTCAATAACATATTAAAATTTCATTTTGATAAAGTCATTTTTAGGAAGTTAGCATACAAACGGACAGATAGACAGAATGAATAAAGTCATAAACACGTTTCAACTATGTTGGAAAGTGTTCAAAATGGAACTTATATCCTTTCTATATTTACGTCTTTAAAGACATTTTGTTTTATAAGATAAAGTTGTTTAAACTGTAGAGAAGCGATATGTTATTTCTTGTGAATCAAAACGTCTGGCGGGCACTTATTTTAATTACAGCTATCTGACACCACTGTTTACATTCCTCTGTCTCCAACAAATTCAGTCTTATTGTGATTTCAAAGTATCGCCAAATACGCTACCATAACCTACATTAGTATGGAGAGAATATATGTTGGCTTTACCTGATATGTAAACAAGAATTTGAATTGGAAAAGTTTTGCAATAAAAAGTTTTGTCTGACATATGTATAAATGTTATTTAAAATGAGTCGGACGATATTCTTATTACTTTCCTTATATACATAATGTATAAGGAAAGTAGTGTGACGGGGTCGAAAATTCGAATTCGAGTTTCTGACGGGAGAGCACGTTTCAAGCTTCCCTGATCACGAATCAAACATTTTTAGGTGATGTCTGTGTGTGTGTGTGTGTGTGCGTGCGTGTGTGTGTGTGTGTGTGTGTGTGTCAGTGAACCTGTGGAGACGATATCTCACGAACGAATGGAACGATTCGAATGAAGTTTTGGTACAAAAATCACAATCCGTGAATACTGGAAGCCTATTGTTTTTAAACGTAATCGAATGTTCAGAACCCCTCTAAATTTTCGAGTGAAATTTTGAAAAAATCATCCAAAAATTAAAACCTTTAATAAAGTTACGCAAATAGACATTTCTTATGTAATTTGTCCTTAGAAAACGATTGACATGAACTTTAGAACGCTAGCATGAACCGTTCTCGAGATATTGCACATTTTTCAAATAAATTCATCAAAAAATCCCATAAATTAAAAAAATATTAATTCTTGAGAAACATGTTCACTTTTCATATAAAATATCATGCAATAAATTGGGTGACATCTTCTCGTGGATCTAGCTCGTTCCATTCATGAGGAAAGATACTTTGAGTAATACTTTTGTATTTGAATGCCAGTAGTCATTTATCTGCTATAAGACTAACTTATTTCTAAGTCCATAATGCTTGGCGAGATTTTTGCGACGAATTTAGCAGCATGTCGCCAACTTGGCGACTTTTCTTTAAATGTTGTCAAATTAATAAAAATCTTGCCAAATGGATAAAAATGACGCTAAATCAATGAAAATGACGACTAATCGTCGAAAATTCACTGTCTTGGAAAGAATATAAGTATCTACTATAAGAAAAACCTATTTTGTTATTGCAAAAGTAGCATATTCATAGCATTATATAAGGAAAGTCACGTGTGTGTTGCCCACATCAGATTTTTTTTTATAGTATTGAGAAAATTGTTATTGCCGGAATGTTTGGGATTCAAGATTTTGATGGTTGTTAATAAAAAACCTAGGCCGCCCGACTCACCCGTGGATTTGAGCAGCAGTTTGAGAGGCCGGATAATGGTTATTAGTGTCATAATATACCTAAACACGTTTTGATGGTTATTAGTGTAATGGTATATCTAAACACGTTTTGATGAGCATTAGTGTAATGGTATACCTAAACACGTTTTGATGGTTATTAGTGTAAGGGTACACCTAAACACGTTGTGATGAGCATTAGTGTAATGGTATGCTTAAACGCGTTTTGATGGTTATTAGTGTAATGACACACCTAAACACGTTTTCATGAGCATTAGTGTAATGGTATACCTAAACACGTTTTGATCACTTTTAAAGTAAATGATTATTGATATTGATACAAACTAGTAAAACGCTCCGAAGTCTCTTTTTCCTATCCATATTTTTGTCTCTTTCGAAAACCACATGTAAATACTTTCCCGAACGTGAACTTAGGGTTTCCAGAATTTCGAAGAAGGTTGACAGAATTGGCGATATTTGGCGACTTTTTTGGAGATTCGAGAAAGACCGCGAAATAACCAATATTCTATGAGATATGGAGAATTTCAAAAGGTTCTATAGAGAGACAATAAAAGGAGTTATCACTCCGTTAGAGTTGCAGTTAACGTGATTCGAGGTACATTAAATTGTGATTTTTGCCAATGTTTCGAGAATAGCATTTTGTGAAATTACTTTAGTCAATGTTTTGAGAATAATATCGGTTATTTTGTGAAATTGTGGAGCATTTCAGTGCTGTTTGGTTGTATAGTGTTCCTGTTTACATTGTGCTTGTGAATAAACGTGTTACTTATCCAGAAACTTGGACACATCTTGTATTCTGAGTGCACACCCATGATTTCAGGTGAGATGCGTCTTAACAGTGTGTTTCAACATACTACAAATATGGGTAAAACCACAAAAATTCTGGGTTTGCTGCCACTAGAATGACGTTTAAGACAAGTAAATTTTCACTTACATACTTGAAAACGTAACTATATATATGAGAATATGTTATTTTATTCTTCAATATGAGAATTAGACGGAAAAATGGATATATTAATTTTACGCTGAAAAGACCGTTTTAAACAGGTAATGAGGTAGTTCCTTTTACACATTTATTTACCTGCTTTACTGGATTCCTATTATAGAACCCCTCTAAACAGGTAAGCAAGTGGCAAGATGAACAGCTGCATAAGAAACCCTGCTTAAAACAGTCATTTAGGGAAAAAATAAAATATACACATTATTGCGTGTAATTCTCATATAGAAGAATAAAACAACACATTCATATTGTTACCTTTTAAAGTTTGTAATTGAAAATTTGCCTGTTTAAAAGGGTCGTTCTAGTGTCGTAAATCCAGTTTTTGCGTGTTTATACTCATATTTTTTGGTGTGAAGTTTGTATACCATACTAACAGTGAGTCAACCCAACACAGTAAAATTATGCCTTTATATGGATTATTTAAAATTGATGTTCCCGTTACAATAAATTATTTTTGAAATGAACTGTGGAGAATGCAAAAGATTAAATGAGCTTCCAGATGCAAAAACTTCGATTTATTTATTTTTTAACATGACAACATAGGACTAATTTTTTAATATGTTTTTTATTATTAATCATTAAAACTGTACAGGTTTTGAGCATTCAGCACATGCTTGCACTAAAGGTTCAATTATTCTTATTATATTAATTCCCTCATCTCATTAAATTGGTCCTATTATATCTATTTTATAATCCTACAAATATACTCGTCTTAAATCATTCGTGTTAAAATATGCGTGCTGCAACTATGGCACTCAATGTGGAACATTAACATAAACCCTCTCATATGAAATTTCCCATTTTTGCCGAAACAAATTATCCAGAAAAATAAAAAAAAATGTATTTTTAATTTAAATACTCGTGGTATTTATTGTTAACCTGCCTGCGTAACCGGAAGGAGCCGGTTATTTTTAATCAAATTTTCCTTAAAATTGATATATTAAATCAGGAATTATATTTATTTATTTGTATTCTTAATTCCATCTGTCTGATTACAGTAATGTTGATGATAATCGTTAGCCGTGATAATACCATTCAATTTGGGGGGGGGGGGGACATGTACCTCCCCGCTATTAGCACATGTCCAAAGGTACGCAACTACTTTTAATTCTCATTTCAATTCTCATCTTTTCGATTCCATAGGTTTCATTAACAAATATTTGACATCGCTAGTCGTAAATTAATCAAATATTACAGAGCTTTGCTAATCACATATCACTGTGTAACAGTCGGGTCTACATAACAAACTATATATATTTCTTACGTAGGCTCATAGCCTGACATGGATATTTTGAAATAAATCTATGTAAAATCTATTGTAGGTCAAGAGCATTTTCAATACAGCCATTTTCAATTGAAGGGCTTTCAACAAATTAAAAAATTGATTGGGCTGTTGGCCAAACAATAATTTTCAACATAACGACATACAAAAAATGTTGGTATGAATAAATTTAGCAGTCTAGTCAAATTAAATATTGAGGCCCAACAAAGGCGCCGTCACTAATCCATGTATGCCGATGAATGTATTATTGGCAGTATTATTCTAAATGTTCACATTTTATATTTTAAGGTTTTTCCAAATATGGAACAGAAAATCTATACATATTTCTATAAAAGTATTCCTTCAACGTCTGAATGCATTTACTGCCTTACGTACATTCTTTGCCTTTTATATTTTCACCGAAAGCAGGGAAGTCCAACGTTTATCGTGTTCAGTTTTCTCCTTTCTTATCTAAATACGAATTTGATATTTCTCAGTCTGTAGTATGATATGATTGTGCAAAAAAACAAGTTTAGCTTATCTTTTGCTTATTTTCCATATTTCTTACTTCCAGTTTTTATATTCTTTCGATTTTAGACTGGCGTATTTCCGACTTGAATTTCTCTTCGTCAAGGAAAAAGGTAATACATAAATATTTAAGAATGTGCCTATACATTTCCAATATTTTTGGAAAGTATGTAAAATTTTTGGGGTTGCAAGTTTGCTGAAATATATTTTGATGTAACACGGGGGTAAAATTTAAATGAAACCTTGAAGAAATGTAAAGAGATGCAAATGTAACACATTTCAGAGTTTGGAGATGCGTACAAGTTCTGAGACAGAATATGGCTTGTCTTTCTGCAAAAGCTTATAGATCTTCACTAGGTTGTTCCTCGAAATCTAAAACTAAAGTAAAGCATGATGTGTCAAGCAGCGCAACACCACCTACATGCGTAATAACTGAGACCTTTCATAAAAGTAGTTAAAATAAACTCAAAATATTAAGTCCTAAATAATACGTATTAAATAATGAATGAACGAGGGTCTAGTAAGTTACAATTGTAAAAATGTATACCAAGAAAATAGAAGATTCCCTTTTGATTTTCTAAATTGCTTTTTATCCATAGACTTAACATTATCTGACTATTTATCTCAGATACCTCAATGCATAAATCTGAATGCAAAATTAGTGCTTTGCCATGATCTGTCCGACAATAACACCTCTAAATCTTACCTGATTTTTTAAACATTAGATAAATAGTGTAAATTTATGATATACAGGCCGAGTTTATTGTTAAATGCGGTTTGATAAAAATTGCCTGTGCCATGCCTCTTATATACGATGTTATATACATTATGTTCGACGATAATTCCTCTACAACTTCAATGATTTTTTCAACTTAGTTATATGGTATAAAAGGTGATACCTTATAGGTAGGATTCGTTACTTGGCACAGATGGATAAGAATTGTCAGTAAAGTGCAATTAAACTTTTTATATTTACACTTGCTTTTTATATTCACACTGAAAGCAGGAACGCTAAACGATTATCGTATTCTTTTTTTCCCTTCCTTATCTAAATACGGATTACATATTTCTTAATCTTCAGTATCATATGACTGCACAAAAATCCAGTTCAGTTTATCTTTTGCTTATTTTTCATATTTCTTACTTTAGTTTTATATTATTTTATTTTGGACTGACGTATTTCAAACATAAATTTCTCCTCGTCAAGAAAAAAAGATAATATATAAATATTTAAGAACGTGTTTATATATTTCCATTATTTTGGATGTAAGTAACTCCGGCAAACTTGCAACTCCGAAATTTTACACACTTACATCCAAATAATTATTCTTATTCAAAATAATTTAAAGCAATTACTTAGATAAGAAATTTAAATAAGATACATAATTTTCTTCACTTTGATAATGATTCTGATGCAAGTAGAACTAAAATCCAAGGAATATGGATATATGTGAAAATCAAGTAGACGTACAGACTCAAGATATTTTTCTTATATAAGGTTCAACATGGAAAGCATTTATACTATACAGAATTTACAATTTCTCTTAGATTTCAAGGAGCATTCGAGCTACATATGAACATCTGAATATATTTATATTAACACAGTTATATTCTCGGAAGAGAAATGTCAGTCGTAAATATATCACTGAAATTTCCTGATATGAAGTCTTGAAATAGCAGAAGATGTTATTGACGATATTCACTTCTATAACATTGAAAAAGCTGAAAAGTATGGAAGGTATATAAAAATATATATAATTATAACGAAACTTGTATTTGATCCTGTCAAAGGAAAGAAACCTGATACTTTTAAAAATGTATGTTACACGTTTTAAAGTTTCATTTTGTTCAACAATGTATTGAATTTAAGCTTTCTATCTCACCAATGGAATTTCGATTCTTTTTTCCCGCATGAGACTCCTTTCGTTCTTTCTATTCATCTTCCATAACTTTTACAAGATTAAATGAAGACTTGTTCAATTCTTGTACTATTTGTAGCCAGTCCTAGTGGAATTTTAAATAATTATTTGTTACTCACAGATTAGAGATTTTGCTGTATCAACATCAGTACTAGAACCTAAACTCACGTTACGTGACACTTTCTGCCAAGGCTGATTATTTGTTTCTACAGATAACGGTATGATCTCAGAAGTTAATGCGATTACTTAATTTTTACTGAAAGTAGATGTATTAAGTGAGAAAAATGTCTATGGTTTAATAATTATTAAAATATATTTCATTAAAACATATTTGTATTGAAATAAAAATGAAATTGCTGCAGAACTTCCCCCAAACTAGCAACGGTATCAAACGGTTACGAACACAAATAAGTACAGATGGTGCAATTTATCAGGATGATTGCGATACTTCCTGTCTAAAATCAGTCAAGATCAATGAAACAGAACACCAACACCAACAGAGACAAGAACGCTGCTTTTGTTGGCACTGGTCTTCTGTATCATTTATTCTGACAAAGAAGGATCTTTTCTTGCATCGGAGGCAGTTGGTGCAATTATTTAACTGTGTATGATGTGCCTAATGAAGTTTTTATTTTGTAGATTTATTCCGATTACAGTTTCTGCGGGGTTTTGCATAACCATAAAAATTGGAGAATGCATTCAGCAAACTGTGTTATGTAAATTATTGTAGTTACAAATTATTTACATCATTGGAACACAACTTTATAGGTTAATCATGGCGTGATTGGTGCTTAAGATAAAAAAAGAAAAAATAGTAGCTGTAGCTAAGTTTAGTCGTTGCCAATCGAGCATTATAATCAGAAAACTTAGCTACAATGAATTACTTTATTGAATTGTTCTTGATTTCAGAACATATTTAAGGAGATATTACCTTTAAAAAACTATCAGAATCTCATCGACACACAGTCTGCTTTACTAGAGGTTTAATCATACTGTTGTATACGGCTGTCTGGCCTCTGTATTGCATCGCAACCAACAGAAAATGTGATGTAAAAACTGTCATTGTAATTTGACGAGAGTGGTTGTAGAAAGGCAATATGAGTCATTGTAGTGACACGGATGCACGCGGGTGGATATCAGATTCCATCAATTGTCACATTCGACCCCAAATCATAGCAGCTCTACAATCTTCATTTGAGGAATTTTGACAGCCATCTAAAGATGCACCAATTCCAGCATAGTCTATGAGTCACTGATTGGCTAAAATACGTTGCATTTATGTCAGCTATTGCTCAGACTTCACTTTACCGTGGCCTGTCATTGCGCAGAAATACAATCATGTCGAAACAGACGTGTCTCGAAAGGTAACTGGAACTATATTCAGCGGAAAGTTTGGCTTCTGTCTCAGTGCAGACGATCGACGACTGATAATCTGCAAACGACGGGGTCATTAGACTGAAAAATGGCGGCAGGACGATACAGTGATGAGACGTTGTAGAGCGTTTTATTTTATCTCTTTAAGGATATCCAGAACAGTTTAAACTAGAGAAAGTTCAGTTACATGTTGCCAATACCAAAAAATATCAATAAAATATCCCGATCCTTCTTCAGCTAACAATATCGCCATATCACAACTTGGTGGATGTAATTGGCTATCGACTTCATGCCTCGTAACAAAGCCCTTAGAATGCTAAAGAATTGTAGACTCAGCTAAACCCCAAATGCCGACGATCCCTATGAGCATAATTAGAAAACTGTTCTATTTGAAAACACGCCGTATTGAAGCATATATAGTTTAACATTGAGGCCATGCAGCATAGTAGCCCAGGCAAAATTATACTTTCTACTCACACTTCAAAATTTATATTACTTACCCACCATCTACTTATCTATGCATTGTTGTGTTTCGTTTCGTAACAAGCACTTTTCTATATTGGACATGACGTATCAAAGTATAACATTTATTCGCAATTAATATAATTTGAAATTTACTAAATATTTTCTCTTATTATTGAAATCCACTTAAAATAAACGGATAATATCTCAGGGACAGGTCTTTTCAACTACTAAAATGAGTTTAATTTATTTTGCAATATAAAGTTGCGTAGAAAATAATAACTTATGTAAACTTATGAAGTCTAAGTTTATAATGATTTATATAAAATATTCTAAAGTTTAAGTTTACGAGTATTCGATCGTATTTAAAATCAAGTTATATTAATCCCCAAAATGTAACATTTGCAAATATGCGCTATTGAATTACTCCATTTGTTCCCAATATATCGTGACAATTAACTCAAATATACATATTTAAGGATAGACACTTATTCTAACACATTTCTAATACGTTTATTTCGAGATATTGCATGCAGGAAGCGTCTAAATATGCCAACCATTCGAATTTGAATTATCCGCCATATCACAATACTTTTCTATATAATACATTTTGTATACGGGAAAAGCAATGGCTCGAAAAATCATAAAAGTATTTTACATGGTAGTTATATTGCTTTTATACCAGCGCATATTTGACATTTGTAATATATAAAATATTTATCATCCTAGGGGGTATTTTGCTTTTAAATTATTAATTTGTTAGTTTTCTATTGCAGAATTTGTAGGAAATGTAACAATATATGAACTATTACCATCTTAAGAGATATTTTGTTTTCCAATTATTCATTTGATAGTTTTTCTACTGCACAATCCGTATGCAATATAACAATATATGAACTACCATCATCCTAAGCGATATTTTCTTTTCCAACTATTAATGTGTTAATTTTTATACTGCACAATTTGTAGAGATTCTAACATTATATGAACTACTTTCCAGAGATTTGAACCTCAGGAAATGGAAACTGTTAGTCATATTAATTATATACGTTCTGTTGGATTTCGCTTTAATTACAACCGCCTGAATAAATGGTTTATGCTACCCTCGATGAATCGCAAAATTGTTAAATATTAGTTTATACTTAATGATAAAATTCTCAATGGGTATATCAGTGTTTCACAAACAATGGTACTTATTGGGCTAAAGTTACATAGAACGAGCCATGGAGATTATGATTACAATATGTTTGTAAAATGTAACTAATTATAAATTATATAAATTGCAATATTATCTATATATACACAAAGGTTGTTTATAACTTTATAATACAATAAGATATTTATATATCGACATATACTTAGAAACTTTAGATCATGTTATAAACGAACTTATAAAGTTTTTTATGCATTCGGTTTATTTCGATAAGTGTACCTTTCTTGGTAAGTACGACATTTGGTCGGTTCTTCTACGTAGCAGGTCACTGTTCACATTGTCGCTATCAATGGTTATTCTTGTCTTCAAATCATTGATATTATTGACAGGTGTTTGGTATACGTAGTTTAAGACATACATCGAATTAAAAAAAATATTTTACATGTTTCAAATGGGACAGTAATAATTGGTCTCCAACAAAAAATATCCAGAGCTATAATGTCGTGGAACCGAGGAAGCCAAGCAATTTTGTAATCTTTGCCAGTCTAACGCGTAAAGTGGAATAATGCGAGTAACGTGTAACAAAACGTAACAAAGCAAAACGCAACAAAACGTAGAAAATAAAGCAATTTAAATTAGTCCCCTACAAAATATTATCCAGGTCTGTAATGGTTTGGGACAGAGAAGGCCAAGCAATTTTGCAATCTATGTGAGTATAACCCGTGAAGTGGAACACATCACGTAACGAGTAACAAAACGTAACAACGTTAAGTGCAACAAAACATAATAATGTAACACGTAACAAATGAAGCAATTTAAATTCGTCTCTTACAAAATATTATCCAGGGCTGTAATGTCTTGGAACCGAGGAGGCCAAGCAATTTTGCAATCTCTGCCAGTCTAACGCGTAAAGTGGAACAACGCGCGTAACGTGTAACAAAACGTAATAACGTAAAGCGCTACAAAACGTAACAATGTAACATATAACAAATGAAACAATTTAAATTTGTCACCTACAAAATATTATCCAGGGCTGCAATATCTTGGGACCGAAGAGGTCAAGCAATTTTTAAATATCTGCTAATCTAACTCGTAAAGTGCTCTAAGTTGGCACTTTCTTTGAGAAGTTGGTATAATGTTGTATATTTTGTCACTGAATGCCCAATTTCGATTCAAAAAACCATGCCACATATTGAACTATTTCCTTTACATACGCCATTTTCATGTGCTGCTCCTACTGAAACCTGGAATAGAAAAAGGTCCGTAGAAAGTTTTAAATATAAGGTTGTCTCGTTCGGAAAAATCGTGTCGTAGGAAAGAAATACGAGTGACGTCACTGCCAGCCCCGTTCTCTGTCGGAGGAGATAAAAGCTGTTGAGAGACGTTGATAAGAATCTTTTAGTAAAATATTTAAGCATTTACTTAATAATATGGGTGCTCACGCAATATAGAATAAACATAATAATAGTATAAGCATAATAATGTGAAGTTTATACTATGAAAATACATATGAAAATAAATAGCTAATTTTTGATGAGAGAGGCAGCCATGAAAATTTTCACATCATGAAAAGTTAATACAGATTATTGAATGACATGCTCAAGAATTATAGACTGATCAAAGGATAAATATAAGAAGATTATTGAATGATCAGAGAAGAGGCACTAACTGTTAAATGCGTTATCCGAATTGTTTTGGGAAGAATATATACATATATTTCTAATCTAAATGGCTCAAATCAATCGTTGTTTAAATATTGACTGTATTCTGAGGTTTACAAGCATGAAGAATGCAGAATGAAATAGAATAAATAGTATTTTCAGATAATGTAATTACTTGTGTACTACTGTAGACATTTGATTTGGGTCGAAGACGAAGTTTTGTAGGGTTAACAATCCATGCTATCGACCACGTTACCAAAACGAAACAGTTGATGCATTAGCTTGTTACAGATTTTTAAAAATGCATAATTTTCAACATATCACGTAGCTACTACAAGATATTCACCAAGCTAAAAACTAAATAAAATCGTTGGTACCATTATCGATAACAGAGGCAATTTCATCAATGCGTTCACACGATTTGAAATCCCCTCTAAAAGTATTAAAACAATAAATGAAACGTCGACTCAGGATTCCGATGAAGATGAAAAAGACATGCTGGCAATTTAAAAGTAAAGGATTTGTTACCGAATTCCAAATTCACCACGCACACTTTCCTTCCCACCTGCGATGTTGTTCACATATTCTGAACTTGATAGCAAATGTAGACTTTGAACATGTACTTCCAACTGACTCAGAATTTTGCAACGTTCAGGACAGCCTAATAGAGAAATGTAATTACCTCTGGAAAAAAGGAAACAAAAGTGCTGAAGTAACGGTGTTTAAATCATTCATATTATTTTAGGAAACAGTCTTAGGCGAAAAGGAGTTGTTGTTGTTGTTGCTGCTTATCCTCTAGTATTTGCCGAAGTCAGACGAGATCCATAAGTCCGTTGCCTCTCAGAAAGTGGAGCACAAGAAGTGGATCGCGATAGATATCCTCCTTGGAGAGACCCATGCAATTCATTATATGCTCTGCAGAAGCCTAGTGGTCGTGACACTTGGTGCAGTCGGCGAAGACCGTTCTTGCCGTCATTAAAAGAGAGGCACTTGATGTGACCGCTAGCTAGTCTAGAAAGTACAGTCTTGGAGCCTCTGTAGTCAACGAAGTCATAAGGAGGAAATATGCAGCTTCTGTTAGTCGAAAGACAGGAGCACCAGGAGGTAGAAGACTGTCTTGGCTTCTTCGCCTACTGATTTCAGCTGGGCATATGAAATGGCCGGCCCTACCAGAAGAAAACTCCCGACCAACCAGATGGAATAGTTTATACAATGTTATGAAATAAAATTAGATGATTAAAGAAAAAAATTCAGTGCCCTTCATAAAGCACTTGGTGTTACAAACTTCGTGACTACGAATCGAACTATATGTCAGATTATTTATCCTACTTGAAGCCAATAGCCGAAACATTGGATATATTTCTAGGAGAAAACAATACATATAAGTACTGCTTATTACTGCGAAAAAATCTGGTATTGAAACAGAAATTCCAAAAATTGAAACATAATGTTTTCCTGTTTTTTTAACCCATTGCTATGTGTTATGGACATATCACGCTTTCCAGTATAAGCGCAGAAAGGGCAATTACTGCAGCATTGAGTTACCAGAGGTTCGAGAAGAAATGGTTCATTTATATCCAGTCCGAAAATCAATCTCGACTGAAAAATCTGTTTAATACTATTCTTTCGATAGAATTCAATATGGCTTTGAATGTTGATAGCTATCTATCTATGGCGGTAGAGAACAGAAAATGAGAGGCATTTTTATATTTTGATGACTCCGAAGGTCATAATCATACTCATTGGTTTAGACAACTCCAGAAACACTCCATATCAGGTTTTTGTACAGCTTTTCACCTTTGTAAAAACTGTTTTCATTCGTCACAATGAAAAAGAATCCGAAAGCCAATGGGCTATCAGATCCCAACTTTGAACAGAAGGTGATAATTAAAGCGAATTTGAATTACGAAAAAAAATATTGATTGTAAACAATTGGAAATTTAAAACAGTATGTTAAATTTCTTATTTTTATCTTTCTTGCACTTCTGATAATAGATTTCATAACTCTGAGTGTAATTGTGTGAGATTGCAAATACAATTGCTGTAATCGGGAATATCATGTGATTACAGATTACCTTTTTAAAAGTAATCACGGTCTGGCCATTTACCAATATTTGAATCGAAATCTGTAAATATTTCAATAACATTACCGGTAATCGTATAATCGGTAATCGATTATAAAATGTCCAAATCTGAATGGAAGCCATTGACTAATCATTAACTAGATTACTGCAATTTTTATTCATATAAAAATATTCAAAACAATTAAACATGGCATACCTTACACGTGGTCTTAAATATACTATTGCAAATATTTATATATAACACTTAGCAAAAACTTATATATAACACTTTATCAAACACAAATAGAATTTGCTATATTTAACATCTGTATTCTTCAAAATATTTATCACCCTAATAGACATGTTGTTTTCCATTTATAATTCGAATAATTATCCTACTGTACAATATGTAGAAATTTTAATATATAAGCCACTTTCCAGAGATTTTAACTTCGAGAAATGGAAATTGTTAGTCCAGTTAATTAGAAACGTTCTGTTTGCTTTCATTTTAATTACAAGCGTTAGAGTAAATGGCTTATGCTACGCTCGTCAGATCGCAAAATTATTAAATATTGGTTCCGAAGTCAGGTTCAATCATCTCTCTAGTGCTTCACAAATATTGACACCCATAGTGCAAAAGACATATAAAACGGCGAATATAATTTATAATTGCAAGGTGATTATTTCCTATCTCTGATAATAAAGTAAATTTAATTTTTATTTATTTTATAGTATGGTCGTATGTCATTATGTACGATCAGTTTTAACTATATAAATATAAAAACTATTGTGTCTCTGTGAGACCAGGAGGCGCCATATGCTGTTTTTGATATTTACAACAAAATAAAGCGCAGACTTTTAGTTACCGTTTTACGGCAGTCTTGGCCGGAAAGTTGTAACCCCAATAAATACACGTCACACAAATTGCCGGTGAAGTTCAGGCAAAACACTTTACGAATATGATTGAAGAAAAATTCCATTCTGTATTTTGGGGTGATCAAAAGCAAATCATGTCAAATTTATTGATGCAATAAATAAAACAATACAGACAAGCATAAAAACATGAAAATTAACACAACCTAAACACAGAACATAGACAAATTGTTACAATGCGGCGAAGGGAGTAGCAGATCAACTCAGATCGTTAAACAAAACTAATAAGTAAAGATCGGTAACAGATAAAATTAAAGAAATTTTTGGATATATCGTAAAATAGTAGTTGATGGTGCATATTTACATATATAGTATCATATGATTGACTGTAAAGTGGCGTATATATTGTTAAAATATGTATAATATGTGGACATCCAAATAATATCTGATGCAGTATATAGTTGATTCTCCATCGACAATCTTAAATATTTTATATCACTTTTGTATCATTTAATGGTTTTAGTAAACCGACAAACATTAATGTATTTATTAAATCTATGAATACTTATACATAAATATATGAATCTCATATACATTTCATAGACTTTTTGAAATGAAACTTCTATAGTCGTAGTAGAGTAAGTTTTGCTCGGACGAGATGAAAAGTGAAACGCTTCCCCAACAAAAGAAGGCGAGAGTAGAGGGAGGGGGTAAACGTTCCCATACTAACATCGTTGTACACGTCACACACTGCCCTTATACGTACTGTCTTTATATTTAGTGTAGGCTGTGTTATTGCTATTGAGACCCAAATCGTCTGACCTACCACAAAGGTGTAAGGTAACTGTTTGGACCTTCGGGAAGAGCCACTCAATTTAGACCGGAACCCAGTTGGGGAGGCATCCACAGAGACCGTACCCTCCTTCCCCTACCACCAACCTCTCGGAAAGACTTGCGGGCCCACATGGTTAACTTGATCATATTTTGTGCAAACACGGCGGCAGGTTTGGCAGCGGGGGGAATCGAACCCGAGCCTACCGAGTTCAATTCCCGCGCGTTAACCACTGGGCTACCGCGCCCAGCGTAAACTGTGTTGCTGTTGAGACCGAGACCGTCCGAACTACCAGAAAGGTGAAAGATAACCGTTTGGACGGCCGGGAAGTGCCACCCAATTTAGATCGGAACCCAGTGGGGGAGGCATCCACAGGGACCGTACCCTCCTTCCCCTACCACCAACCTCTCGGAAGGACTTACGGACCCACGTGTTTCACGTGATCGTACTCCGTATGAACAAGGCGGCAGTTGTGACAGCGTGCAAATCCAGCGCACAAACCACCGGGCTACCGCGCTCGAAATGTGAGCGTAAGCTGTGTGTAAGCTTTCGAAGTGTAATACGTTTACATTGTATTTAAGACGTGTTGCTTTGTTTCTGTTGACAGGTGTTCGTTTTCACACGTGTTCAGCGAAAATTGCGAAATTTTGTGAGTTGTAATAAGTATGCATTGTATTTATGAAACGTAGTTTTGTGCTGTGGACAAGTGTTTGTTGAAAATTGTGAAATTGTGTGAGTTTTAATACGGCAAAATAAAAGAGCACCGAACATGTTTCAGCGTTGTCCGTTTCCATCCCAAAAGAATTGGCAATCTTTTTGCAGCCCAATGTCGATTGGAAAACGGACAGACAATACTCATGGTCGTAATCTATATATAAACACACTGAGATCCTTACATATATTTACAAAGTCTTGATGCACTATTGACGGCGCAAATTTGTTAAGACAAATTACCAATGACTCTCTCAGTGGTGATTTCAACATTAGTTTTGGTTCTGAAAAAGAACAACCACTAATCACATTCTTAGAGGAAACATTCAATTTGAATCTGCTAGATCGGACACTATAATCGACACTGCTAGATCAGACACTAACTAAAATTGATGCCCGGCAGTCCAAACAGCTGCTCAAGTCCTAGGACGAGTCGGACGGTCTGGGTTTTCGACTACAATTGATGCACTATTTGCTCGGTATTTAGACAATGTACATTTGAAAATATTTATACCTTATTTTAGTTATCATAAGCCAATAATTTTATTCTTAAGAATTAATCAATAGAGGATGATGAATAGATATAAAAAAATCTGATGCGGGCAATACATGACTTTCCTTATATAATGCAACGAATTTACTACTTTTACAGTTAAAAAAATGGATTATTTTTATTGTTGTTATTTATATTCTTTCCAAGATATTGAATTTTCGTCATTTCATCACTTCAAAAATGTTCGATTCGTGATCAGGGATGCTTGAAACGTGCTCTCCCGTCGAAAACGAAAACTCGAATTCGAATTTTCGACCCCGCCACAATACGTTCCACAATACGTTAGTTATAAGTTACGTTACACAATACGTTAGTTATAAGAAAAGTAATAATTAATTTAATTATGTTTTGTTTACTAAATTTATATACCGCCATTACAGTCTCCTAATTATAATATAAGAAAATTTATTCACATTAATATAAAAAGATCCATTATGCATAAAGCATTGATTATGAAACACTTTCCAATTGAAATACAGATTTATATACATTTTAAGTTGCATCAAAAATTGACATAGATAAAAAATAATCTTAATACTTCATCAAAGAAGACAATGCTAGTTACAGAAAACGAACTTTATTCAAATGATGTCATCAGAAGTATAAGCTGCGAAGTGTGTACGATGCATTTGCAGTTAATATTACATTGCAAATATAATGTTTCATTATTATAGAAACTGCATATTTTTCTTATCGCATGTTAAATTACTTCGAAATTGTTGTAAGTATGACAAACCATTTCATTTTCAAAAGCGTCTGCCAGGCTCTCTATGTAAATCCAATGAATGTTTCATTCGTATCACTTGCATTTCAGTCTCCAGAGCTAAATAAGCTTGCGTGAAAAAAATTCTGCAATTCTTATACAATTCACCTTGCAATCGATAAATTTGTTTATTACTTTCCTTATATACAATAATGTAGAAGGAAAGTATTGTGACTGGTTCGAAAATTCGAAGTCAAGTTTTCGACGGGAGAGCACGTTTCAAGCATCCCTGATCACGAATCGAACATTTTTGAAGTGATGTCAGTGTGCGTGTGCGTGTGTGTGTGTGTGTGAAAGTATGTGTGTATGTATGTGTCAGTGAGACTTTGGAGACGATAACTGACGAACGAATGGACCGATTCGAACGAAATTTGGTACAAAAATTACAATCCGTAAACATTGGAAGCTTATTGTTTTTATACGCAATCGAATGTTCTGAACCCCCCTAAATATTTGAGTGAAATTTTGAAAAAATCCTCAAAAAATCAAAACCTCGAATAAAGTTACTCAAATAGACATTTCTTATGTAATTTTTCATTACAAAACGATCGACATAAATTTTAGAACGTTGACATGAACTGCACATTTTTATGATACATTGATATTGCACATTGATATTGCACATTTTTAAAAAAAAATTATCCAAAAGTTATCAAAAAGTCATATAAAATATTAAAAAAATATTTCCTATTGAGAAGCATGTTTACTTTTCATATGTAATACCATGCGATAAATTTGGTCACATCATTCTCGTGGATACAGCTCGTTCCATTCTTGAAAATAGATACTTTGAGTAATATTTTTGTATTTGAACGCCAATAGTCATTTATCTGCTGTAAGAATAACTTATTTCACCGTCCATAACGCTTGGCGAGATTTTGGCGACGAATTTGGTGGGATATCGCCAACTTGGCGCCTTTTTTACATTTTGCTAAATTAACGAAAAACTCACCATATGGATAAAAATGACGTTAAATCAATGAAAATGACGACCCAATGACGAAAATTCAATATCTAAGAATATAAATATCTACTATAAAAATAATATATTTTTTACTGTAAAAGTAGTACATTCATTGCATTATATATGGAAAGTCATTTGCTGCCCACATCAGATTTTTCTTTAGTATGCTATTGTTTAGCTTTAAAATTAGGTTCGTTGTGAGAATAAGTTTAGTGATCATTTAAAGTAAAAAACAATATTGTAATTGCGTTGGCTGAGAAATTAGACAAATAATACGCAAAAAACAATTGGTTTTATGACGGGTGCAACCCAATAGAAATTTTTGAATTTATTTTACACATTTAATGTGATAGTTTGAAAAGTTCTAGTTTTCTAGTTAGATAGTTTTCTTAAATCTTCGAAGCAATTTGTGTATTTTAACGCCGCTCAAAGATGTTTGAAAAATTAAGTCTCATGTAAGGTTCAATGTATTTCATTTTTTCAATCCGGATCAAATCCGAAATAATTAGGTGATATTGATTTTCCTTCCGAAACATCTTACAGACTGTCTTAGAAACACACAAAAATGCCATTTTGATATACAGCAATTTTCACCGTAGTTATCGTGAGAACGGACAGACAAAGTTATAAAGCCTTTTCAACTATGTTGGAAAGTGTTATAAAATTAAAGGTTTCGACATTTAGCAAAATTGCTGATAAGAAGTTGCACTTCTAGCTAGTGAGATTTCGACAGGCATGTTTTTTTTTATATAATGCAGAATCTATATGTTTCGAGTTGCAATCTATAAAATTAAAGATCTACAATAAGTTTAATTAAAAGATTTTGAAGCATTCAAATTATTAGAAATTTTGAAGCATTCAAATTTTCTTTTAAAATAATGTTTCTAAGATATAGTGAATTTTGGTTTTAAAATGAATTTTACAATTGGTTTTTCTCTATATAACCCGCCACAAACGGATACCTTTATAATTCTTTACTGCAACATATTTTATACATTAATATAATGTCCTAATCTGTAGAATGAAAAATTTAAGCATTTTTTGGAATGAGGTGTCAAGAGATTTTTATACCTACGATTTTTTTAATGCATTTAAGTTATTATTGATTTAAGTATGTCTTAATGTATGTCTTAAATATTTATTTAAAAATAATTAGTACTGAACATATTATTGCAACACATCTCTATACACAACCATTTTTACAAATCATTTAGACAGCTCTGAACGTAAAATTGCGTACATGGGAGGGTGTTAAATTCTCGAAGACTTGCAAATGTCGTGCAGTATGTGGTCGAGCGTTTTCTTGTTGTTAAATTGAAACTGGCCGGCTAGACAGCAGAGACATAGAAATCGGTTGCATAATATCGTCGGCGTACAAGCGAGCTGTCATATTGGCTTGCAACACAATTAGAGGAGATCGGCTGTCCCACGAGATTGCTCCCTAAACCACCACACCACGTGCCGGTGTTGCTCATTTGCATAATTCTTAAAACGGCATTTGCTTGCCGAGTTTCGCGGCTGTAGCTCAAATTTTTATGAGTGAATATGTTTCATTGTAACAAAGTGTATTTAGACTGATGGTTTCAATTCCCCAGGTACTAATATGGCCAAAGAAAAATACAGAAATTGAAATAACTTTTAGGCGTTGATTCCATATTGGCACCAATTCTAACATTTCAAGTCCAAATTTCATTTCGTTTTATTTTAAGACTGACAAGTCATAAGTAAAGTTTTTCGATCGCAGCCATGACATTATTATATCAGATAACATTATTATATCTCCCCACAGAGTATCAGATTACGAAAAACTAAAATTTAAATATTGAGTAATTGCCATACGTGTCAATAATATTTGAAAAGTATATTGTATATAAAAATTATTTTAATTTCACACGAATTAAATCACGTTCTTCATTGTTCATGTCAAGAATGCTGTGCCCATAAAGGCTGCAGTTAAATTCAAAAGGGTATAGCAAAAAACCAGACTATGAGGTGTCGTCGAGGCATACAAACTCATTGTATAGTGTTCCTTAAAATTTAACCAATAGTAACTTAGAGCAACTAAACGGTATTTTGTAAACACACACACACACAATATATATATATATATATATATATATATATATATATATACAGGGTGATAATAATTAAAGTTGTTGTTGTTGAGACCCAGACCGTCCGACCTACCAGAAAGGTAGGGTGATAATAATTAAAGTTGTGATTTTAAAACGCCGTAACGTAAGAACCACTGATAAGAATGACCGTATATTTGACCTAAGTATACGTGAAGCAATGGAATTTTGTTTGGCGAAATAAAATTCAAAAATGTACGAATCCAACATGGGATTTGCTTGTCGAAGAACGAAAAAATGAGTCGCTAGGTCGCGTGGGGAAGCACACCCCTATTCTGGAGTTATGCTAATTAAGACTGGGCATGCGCACCCCACATTACAGTTGTGATAAAAACGAGGAGCACATGCAGTTCTCATTGAGAGCCTTTCCATGACTCTGTCACTGAAGGATCGTGCTTTGGCCGTAAAGCTTTTCTACCAGAACTGTGACTGTGCGTTAACTGCTCTCAAGATGTTCCGGACATTAAAGGACGTAAAATCTGGTCCAGTGTCTGCATTTGGCTTGAAGATGATTCTTAAATTTGAAGTGATTAGTTCATTGGGCGTGATACGAGGGAGAGGAGGGAAAGCAATTATTGAGAGATCAGTGGAATACGTGGCTACAGCGTTACAGGAAGAGATGGCCAGTGGTGTGGGAAACTGCAGTGCAAGGTGATTGTCTGATCGTTAGACGTGCCTGTCAGCACGGTCCGTAATATTTTACGTCTTGCAATATTATCAGCACAAAATTACGCATGTTCAACAGTTGCTTCCTGCTGACCTGCTACAACGAGAAGTTTTCGCGCTACAATTTCTTGCTCAGATGGGAAAGGACAATGGATGGCCATGGAATATTTTGCGGACAGACGAAGCCCATTTCCATCTGCAAGGTGCTGTCAATACGCAAAATTGCAAAATATGGACAAATCGATTCCCACTGCAACCATTGCCTATTCATTCTGAAAATATCACTGTGTGGTGCTGGTTTACGGCAACGTTTATCGTTGGCACATTCTTTTTCGAGGAGATAAGTCCTGCGGGTCCTATTACTTGTATCGTCACTGGTCAGCGGTATGAAGCTCTTTTGCGGGACCACATCATTCCCGCACTTCAGCGTCAATATCTGGATAGCACAACTTTTATGCAAGATGGAGCTCCTCCGCACATTGCAACAAAAGTGAAACAGCTCCTGAATATCCATTTAGGAAATGACAGGATTATCAGCCGTCATTTTCCAACAGTCTCGCCGCCACATTCACCTGCCCTTAATCCTTGCGACATCTGGCTATGGGGGCACCTGAAGAATATTGTATACAGTGGTCAGATTGCGAACTTGACTGACTTAAATGCACGCATAACGCACCACATCCACACCTCTGATACACTCCAATCCTCTGATACACTCCAATCTGAAACATGCTGTTTTGCACTTTCAACTCGTAGCCGAGGACGGTAGACAGCATTCTGAACATTTCTTGCATATATCAGAGGTGTTTGTATTATGTTTTCCTGATATTTCAATCAATTACCGAATTAAGCGATGTTGATTAAATTGTCGTTTTTTTTAGTTGACTATTGGTTTTTTTCGGCTAACACTCCGTGTTTGATAAATACAGCGCCATCTATCGGTACATTTTTGAAGTATTTATTTTCCTTCGCCAAACAAAATTCCATGGTTTCACATATAATCATGTTAAATATCAGGTCATTCTGACCAGTGTTTCTTACTTTACAGCGTTTTAAATTCGCAACTTTAATTATAATCACCCTGTATATATATATATATATATATATATATATATATATATATATATATGATAAGATCAACTATTTAGTGTGTGGCATAAATCCATTTAATGTGGAAGAAGGTTAAGATCCATCACCAGGGTATCCTACTCCTGAATACATAGTTCCAGTACTTCGCAGTGAGTTGGGTTTTATTTTTTGCCTCGCAGTGGTGTATTTTTGAGATCTACATACTTTCTGTAGAAACATTTATCAACATAATTATGCAACATTAATATATTCGACATAGCAAATTTTACTTAACCACCGACCACTATTAATTCATGTTTATTTTTATAATTTTTTAAGTTCTAAATCCAATTTATCTTCATGTTTTAAATGACAAATATCTATCTCCAACCAGAACACACAAAATGAGTCATCATTGACTAAAATCAGCTTAGTAGTTCAGGCTGTAGGTTCTGGTTATGAAAAAAAATACCGGAGTGAAAATCATTAAAAGTATCATGTTAATAAAACAGTATGGTAAACACGTCAACCAATTAAAACTTTAAAATCAAAGACAACCAAAAAATAGGTATTAAGGTCCTTTATTAAAAATATCCTTATTGCGACGTACAAATTTACACGGCAAAAGCCATGTCTGGCATCAATATGCCCGTCATCTGATTCTTAATAAATGACTTTTAAACATATTTTTTGGTTGTCTTTGATTTTAAAGTATCATTTTATGTTAATATTTTTCGTAACACGTTTAAATTAGAATTTTAAATTAATTTTTTTCACAACGAGTAAACGCGTTCGTTAACACGTTTTTGGATAAGTTTTCTAAGTGGAATCGTAGGTTTATTGTAGGGTTGGTTGTGGCCATTCAATATAACTTCATGGTATGTCCACTATTAGTATATTCCCAGAAACTTTCTTGAAGTGCAACATACAGCATCAGTGGAGTAGTTTCGTTCTTGTTAGAACTCATTTTAAATGAAAGCTGTTACTGAATTTGAAAAATTTTGATTCTTGTTGAACTTTCTATTTGTTGTTTGGTGTAAAGGCCTTGAATTTGAGTTTGCAAAGAGCTTTCGAGTCATCATCATTTAAATCCTGCCATGTGAAATTCTCCTAGTTATGGAATAAAACCGATACTTTCGTTTGCGTGTTTGTTGAATCATTAAAACCCCTCTTCAGCCGCCATTAGTTAATGTGAATGACAGTTACAGAGCATATAATTCCCATTTTATCATCATTAAACCTCAAAGTAGTTTGATTTGGGGGCAATACGATTGAATGAGTTCAAAAATGTAGAATATCAGCACAGAAAAGTAAAATTTGTGTTTCAGTTACAAAACTGCGATGAATATTATGGAGTGGTAGCTGAAAATCGCAGTGATAAAACGAAAAGTAGTAAAATGAAGTTCCAAACAATGAACTGGGCAAACTTCTACTTACTTTAATTAGCTGCGCTCTTTATTAGGTGCAACGTTCTTGAGTTTTACGGCCCTTACGGTTAAAGCACGAGCTTTATGTAAAACATTTTTCTTATGTGATATATTAATATAATATTATTGGTACGCATTAGTGATCATCATATATATTTCACTTGGGTTTTACTAATCTCATGTCTGTGGGGCGATAACTAATATCAGGTTTAGGGATTAAACAATGGCGGTCCAAATAGATGACGTTAAAAAATTGACGTTTGGAATCACAAATAACAAAAATTACACTTGATATCGGCAGAATTAGTACCAATTCTGAATCCATATCGAAAAGGTAATTCAATTTTTTTAATTTTTCCATAGTCATGTTTTTTATTTGCTGGAATATAGATTTGGAATGATATAAAGTACTTAACATTTCACATACTCCGCACTTTCATTTTTATTGAAAATAAACACTATTTCAATGTGTAAAGGAAACTCCGAATGAAATAAATGGGCGTGGCGAAGTGAACTATTGATGCATGTTCTTCCGACTTTTTGCAATTAAATCTTGCCAATATTTTCTAAATAGCGCTTTTTTATATAATTGACTATAATTATGTGAATTTTCAATCTGTTTTACTTCTAATAATACTGTATAGGCCTTAAAATATTCATTCATTTAAGTTGTTATATGCTTTTCTCTTCAAACGGATATTTGCTATGTCCAAAATAGACGGTTAGGAGTAATAAAACTGTCTTACCTATAAAATTTTAGGAAATTCGGTCAATTAGTTTTTTTTGTTAGAATAAATACAACATCTGCATAAACAGACAAATACACACACACACACACATCGCGCTAAATATAGTGTTTTCGTATTCTAGAGGTCTCAAAACGTGTAGATCGAAAACTCGAGTTGCGATTTTCGGCATGATTCCAATACTTTTCCTATACATTAATATTCATTGCAGGGAAAGTAAAAATCTGATGTGGGCAGCAAATGACTTACACTGCAGACTCATATTCATGGCCTCTTTGTTTCTTCAAAAATCCGTTAAATTGAGTTTAATTGCACAGAATAAAAGTCATAATTATTTAAAATTACACTGATATTGCACTTTTAATTCAACTTTCGTTGTCATTTAGTAACTGGACTCATTTTCCAAGGTGGTGTAGCGAAACTGCGAAAAAACTAAAATATCTCGAGAACGGCTAGTCCTTATGTAACGGCGTTGGTCTTATTTTTTTCATAGTTAAACATTACGTATAACACACGCATTTAATTGATACATATGAGCATACGTAGTTTTTTTTCAGATTTTAACGGTGTTTGCGGACCATTTCGCAAGAAAAAGCAGGTTATTTTTTTTCCGAATCATACCAAAACCTAATCAGCACCAAAGTAACCCACAAGTGACTTATATATCAAATTTTGTAATATCTGATTATTAGTTTTTTAACTGGAATGGATACAGGGAATTTTTGTTAAACATTTCACAAAAAGGGCAGGTTCATTTATCCCGAATTGTATCAAAAACTAATCAGCACCAGGGTCATACATATGTGGCTACCTACCAAATTTTATGTAATTCGGTCTAATAGTTTTTGAGTTAGATTGGATACAAACATTGAACTCTCAGACACACATAAACACACAGAGGCGTCACGCTAAAAATAGTATTTTTCGTGTTCTAAAGGTCACTAACCGTGTAGTTCCGTCGAAAACTCGAGTTGAGATTTTCGCATGATTCCAATACTTCCCATATACAGCACCATTTATTGCAGAAAAAGTAAAAAAAATAAACAAAAGCTGATATGGTAAGGGGAATGGAACTTCTGAATAACTGCGAGTCCTAGCATTTGCCTGCTTTGTGTATAGTAAAAAAATCTGAAGTGGGCAGCACATGACTTTCCCTGCAGACTCATAATCACGTTCTCTTTATTTTTTCTATAATACATTTAGTTTGATTGCACAAAATAACACCTATAATTATTTTAAATAAGCCTGAATTTGCACGTTTAATTCAGTTTTCGTTTTCATTTTGTAACTGGACTTATTTTCAGAGATTACGAAGCGGAAATGCGAAAAAACTAAAATATCTCGAGAACGGCTAGTCCTAGTGTAAGGGATTTATTCTTTCCATCGTCAAAAATTATGTATTAAAACATGCATTTAATTGATACATTTGAGCATACATAGTATTTTATTTTAGATTTTGTTGATTTTTGCGGACAATTTCGCAAAAAACGACAGGTTATGTTTTTCCGAAACGTACCAAAATCTAATCAGTACCAGAGTAACCCACAAATGACTTATCTAACAAATTGTGTAAAATTTGGTTTATTCGTTTTCTAGATAGAGTAGGAACAGAAAATTTTTGACGGTCATTTCACAATATAAGGCGGGTTCTTTTATCTCGAATCGTACCAAAATCTAATCAGGACCAGGGTCAGTCACAAGGGACTTACCTACCAAATTTTATGAAATTCGGTCAGATAGATTTTTAGTTGGAGTGGATAAATGCATTGCACAGACAGGCGCACAGACAGACAAATAGACAGGCAGACACACAGACATAAAACTCAGGCGTCACGCTAAAATGGTTTTGTCGCATTCTAGAGGTGTCAAAACGTGTTGATCCGTCGAAAACTGAAGTTGAGATTTTCGACATTCCAATACTTTCCCTATACATCACCATGTATTGCAGGAAAAGTAAAATGTCCTGACTATACAATTTGTTAAATAACAGGGGAAAATAAGAATTATGATCGGAAAATGAACGTAGCATTACTTCACTTTCAAATATCAAGATTTGAAACTACTTAATATGGTCAGTACTAAATTGAAAATTAGATATTATGTGCGAAATTGTAAACCTCATTTCGAGATTAATTTATCGTCTGAATTTCTAGATTAAATCAACACCTTGTTCGAGATTTTAAATTGACTTTTAAAGCACAAACCTTTCCCACTGTGCTTAAGTATTTTACCTCGATAAAAGGTATAAAAATGTTTACAAAATATGTCTTAAAATTTGTTTCATCAATTACAGCGTTTATGTTTTCGCCACGTACTAAAAAAGGGGTTTATAACATTTTTGGTAACAAAAATATGGCATTGCAAATTATACTTTACTTCTAGCACCATTTATGATTTATCAATTTTTGTTATTCTAAATTGAATTTATCGTTTTGTTTTAAAGTAAAAGTATGTACCTCCCAGCAGAAAACACACATTGGACTATCTTTCATTAAATTATGTTCAGTTGTTAAGGCTTTAACCCCTTCAAGCCCAGAATGTTCTGCAACGACGCGCTCCCACCAGCCCGCGCTCTTCGCAGACGAGATGTTTCCCCCGGCCCGGAGAGTTTTTGATGTTAAGCCTAATTCAGCAAATAAATCGTAAAAATTCAATCAAATTAAAAATTTTAATTCAAAACGTGGAAAATAAGAATATTATGATGGTAGCTTAATTACATATCAATAACATTTATAAAATATTAAAAAAATATGAATAAAATACTTTTAACTTTTTAAATAAAAATAATAACACAAATACTCTAACTACAAAAGAATAGAAGTACGAATATAGAACTATACACAAATATAAAAATATATACTAAATGCAATGCTTTCAACACTATAGGAAATTTAAAACTTAAAAACCAGGTTATTTTAAAAGTTTTGCAGAGTATGATACTTCTCAAAGCACTCTTCTACGCATAGCCCGACTCCACAAATTTTGCATTCATAATACGTTCTCTGAAACCGGCGTTCTTTCACACGCGTTCTTGTGCATACAACACATCGCTTTCGTGATTTTACACCTTTATCATTTATGTACAAACTAGGAAAATGCCTACCTGTCAATCTGAGAGGATTAGGCACGGGAGATTTTGAAGATAACTTTGTCATTTTGGGTTCAATATATTTTTCAACTATTTGATATATTACGCGCGACTTGAATTTTAAATTTGATAACTTTTTTCCTGTTGATTTCATAAATAAAACATTGGCATTATATAAAGCCATATCCATGAATCCGAAAAATAATTTTCGATACCATTTTACGGTTTTTCTAAAGGCAGGATAATGATACATTACAGAATCTCCCGTGTCTACTCCTCCCATATATTTGTTGTATTCAACAACACAATGCGGTTTTAGAATTTCTTCTTTTGTTTGCCTATCTTTTTTTCCTGTAGGCACTTTCTGGTTATTGTGAATTGACGTTATAATAACAACATCTTTTTTTTTGTCTTTAAATCCAAATACATTTACAGAATTCTTTTGAAATGCCAAGAATTTATCTTTTTGAAATTTTCGGGGCAAGCTTTTAGGCATTCCCGAACGATTTTTTGAAACAGTTCCACAAATGTTTGTTTTCACGGAGTTCAAGTAAAATGCCAAATTTGGAGAAGCAAAAAATCTGTCTAAATACAGGTTGTACCCTTTATTCTCAAGAGTTGAGAGCAAAGTCTTCACAACTCTTTCTCCGTAAAGGCCGCTTGTATTGATGAGTTCGGTGTCCTTTCCTGTGTAGATGAGGAAATTCCAAATATAACCCGTTTGGGACTCGCAAAGTTTGTAAATTTTTATCCCATACCGCGCACGTTTGGATGGGATATACTGACGAAAGCCAATGCGGCCCTTCCATCCAAACAAACTTTCATCTATACATATTTCCCTATCAGGTGTGTATAATTCCTTGAAGTTTTTTGAGAGGATTTCGAGAACAGGTTGGATTTTATATAACCTGGGACCACTGCTATCTGATGTGAAATGCAAAAATCGCAGTACATCGCAAAAGCGATTTCTTGACATTGCCGAATTGAAAAACGGCGTTGCAAACATCGTATCAGTTGTAAAATACATATGGATTGTAGGTTTTTTTATAATGCTCATCAGCATCACTAACGCCAGAAAAACCCTTATTTCCTTGTCCGTTACCGGTACAAAATTCGATGGAGCATCTGACGGGCCTGGATCACTGATATTTGCCGTAAAAAATGCACTTGCAAATTCATTAGTCTCTCTTGTAATTAATTCGATGAGTTCCTCGTTAAAAAATAAACTGAAAAAGTCCAATTCCTTTTCAGGAAGCTCTTCAGGCTCTAAATTCAACCCACTCTTAGATAAAAATGTCAAAAGAGGAAGATCTTTCATATCTTGACTCCATCCGTCATTAGATGCTCTAATTGCATCACTAATAACACTATCATCGTCATCATCATCTTCACACACATCTGATTCTTCACTCACATAAATATCTGTTTCACTATCACTCGAATCACTCTCCTCATTCATCATACGCGCAATTTCACTTTCCGTAAGATATTTCACTCTTTTCGCCATGGCTGCATAAACGAAACTAATAAAAAATAAACCCTCATGCACCCTCTGTACTACCGATAAACAAAAAAACCAACCCATTCTCTATCCCCCTATTCGTCCTAAAATCCAGTGTCACAATAAAAAACAAAAACATTAAACTCCCCACAAAACACGCCTTTGAGATCAGCTCTTTAACTTTACTGCTACTCCACAAAGCAATCACGTGTGTTTGTTTATGTTAACTCCTGAGTCATTCCCAGCTGTAGGAATTCCGATAACAGAAACACAGGCTGAAAGTTCAGACCTCATATGACCTCCACAATTCAAAATTACGGTATAGTATTGCCATCTAGTGTCATTAAAAAATTCTAAAAAAACGTTCCAAAGTTTGGTTCCTTATACGGAACGATGGGCAGAAACAAGCGTTCGCAACGAGTTCCCAATACGGAACGATGGGCCGGTGAGAGCATAATTTTCCCGTACCGTATAGGGTACGATGGGCGCGAAGGGGTTAACTCCGTCAACACTTATAAATAAATGGACAATCTTAAAAAAGTGGCATTTTAAAGTTATTTTTCCTCAAGTGATACCGCACCATTTTCAATTTTTGTTGTTGTTTTCTTCCGTTTTGAGAGGGCATTGCAAGGAGAAAATAATCAAATATTTAGCTATATTGCAGACTGACTTACATACCCTAGTAACTCGGGATTTGTCAAGTGTAATATGCACTTCTCAACTATAGATTCGGACATGATGAATCGGTAGTTGACAAGTCTATATTATACTTGACAAATCCAATATTTGACAAGTGTATATTATACTTGATAAATCTAGTCTTTGACGAGTGTATATTATACTTGACAAATCCAATCTTTGACAAGTGTATATTATACTCGACAAATCCAATCTTTGACAAGTGTATATTATACTTGACAAATCCAATATTTGACAAGTGTATATTATACTTGACAAATTCAATCTTTGACAAATGTATATTATACTTGACAAATGTTATTGGAAGAATGCTACCGCGTTCCTAAAATAACAAATATTATTGATCGCCCAGAAAATCTGTAATTTTATTATTATTTCATGAGTACTTTATTTTATGAGTAACATTTTCGGTTCTTGCTGATTTAAACACACATTTAATACAGAACTGGTTACTGGCAAAATATAAAATTAACTTTAAAAACATTATTATCAACAGCTAATTTTTATAAAAATTAAATATTTTAGTTCTCTGTAGTTAAATTGCTTTTATGTGAAAAATTGCGCATATAAACAGACTTGATTGAAGGCTGCATTTTTGCTTTTTCCCAAAACAAATACTCTTATTCTGTAAATAAAAAACCTGATGTGGGCAACACATGACGTTCCTTATATAATGCAATTAATTTACTACTTTTACAGTAAAAAAGAATGTTATTCTTATAGTAGATACTTATATTCTTTCCAAGATATCGAATTTTTTTCAATTAGTCGTCATTTTCAGTGATTTAGCGTCATTTTTATCAATTTGGCGAGATTTTTGTCAATTTGTCAACAATTAAAAATTTCGTCAAATTGGCGATATTCCGCCAAATTCGTCGCCAAAATCTCGCCAAGCGTTATGGACGGAGAAATAAGTTATTCTTACAGCAGATAAATGACTATTGGCGTTCAAATACAAAAGTATTACTCAAAGTATCTTTTTACATGAATGGAACGAGCTAGATCCACGAAAATGATGTCATCCAATTTATCGCATGGTATTACATAGGAAAAGTGAACATGTTTCTCAATAGGATTTTTTATTTTTATATATATAACTTTTTGATATTTTTTTTGAAAAATGTGCAATATCTCGAGAACGGTTCATGTTAGCGTTCTAACGTTTATGTCAATCATTTTCTAAGGAAAATTACATAAGAAATGTCTATTTGCGTTACTTTATTCGCGGTTTTGATTTTTGACGATTTTTTCAAAATTTCACTCGAAAATTTAGGGGGGTTCTGAACATTCGATTGCGTATAAAAACAATAAGCTTCCAGTGTTTATGGATTGTGATTTTTGTACTAAATTTCGTTCGAGTCGGTCCATTCGTTCGTCAGTTATCGTCTCCAAAGACTCACTGACACACGCACACACACACAGACATCACTTCAAAAATGTTTGATTCGTGATCAGGGATACTTGAAACGTGCTCTCCCGTCGAAAACTCGAATTTGAATTTTCGACCCCGTCACAATAATTTCCTTATACATAATGCATATAAGGAAAGTAAAAATGCTGTGAAAACCGTGTAATTCACAATTATAACTGCAAAATAAGCAATATTACTATTAATAAAGGGAAGAAGCGTCAAACATTGTTTTTAATTGGTCTTTGGTTTCTGAAGAAAACTCAAAGAACAATTATCTTTAAATATTTCTGTAGCGCGTGTAAACAAGGTAATAAATAAATATTTATCTCTTAAAAATCTAAAACACATACTATTCGATGCTTTTTTCTTAAATATGTGGATGAACGCAAAAAAAAGCTGTAGAAACTATCAATGAAAACTCTTTAGTCTGTGGTAGACGGAACATTATTATTATCACAATTAATGAAACATGGATTTATTTAAATGGCTATAACAGAAAAATTTCGACTTACTATTGTGGCACACGAAAAATAATTTTAGAAGGAAACAGTTTAACTTAATTCCTATTCATCATTATTTTAAATCACATTAACATTGCCGTAAATTCATAAATAGTGGAATTAACATTTAAATCGTACATCGCTCGTTGTTGTGCCGCAATAACCCTCCAATCATTTTTACCTTTTGTGTATGTCCTGAAAAGAATTATTAATTAATATTAAAAATATTAGACTATTTAAAACTTAAACAATATCATTTATTAACAACATCAATTTATCAAAAGCACTATTTTCATCAATATCAACTTTCAATTATTATCAATTTTCATTTAATATTTTAGCTAGGGGAGATACGACCAGCAATATTAATTTTACGAAGGTGTCTAGGACCGGTAACATCAGAGCACATACCTTCCAGTTTAGACTTGGGCTCATCATCTCGCTTGCATCAGTCTTACTGCCATAACTCTGTGGTGTGTGGCTTCTCCTCGTATATCTCACTTCGACTGATACCTTATATCTGCATACTATAAATGCAACTCCTAAGTCATCTCTGCTAGGTCATGTTCGCCTCGCTCCTTTTGTCACCCTCCTTTCAACAACACTTCGTATGAAACTTCTTTCAACAACACATTTCGTGTCAGACTTACTTCTGCAACATTTCGTATCAAAGTTACTTCTACCACATTTTGTATCAGAGTGACTTGTGGTTCCTTCGGCGGGGGGGGGGAGGTAGCTCCGCCCGTCTTCCCCTTGGTGCTCATTGTTTCTTCTGAACCTAATGGCATCACTTGACATTTATCAAGGCCCCTCTCAGCCCCTTTGGCCTGGGACACCCAAATTTATAGTATTTGACCTAAAAGCTCACGTTGTTGTAAACACCGGCGCCAGCCAGACTCGAGCTTTGTTAGCCGTTCAATGCACTATAAATATTGCAATAAAAATGCCTCATGTGAGGACATATTCTGGTCTCACAACTATAATAAAAGAAGACTTACTATAGAAAATAAGACATTACATCTAGGTTCCAAGAATCAAGAGGAAGTTTCAGCAAAGGATTTATGATCATTGCTGGCTTTTCGTACGACAATAAATTAAAGTTAAGAAAAGTCGAAAGAAATGTACATATCAATTCAACATGATACCAACAATTTCTTTATGTAAAGAAGAAATATCATCCATTTATCCACCGAGTCTTAATAGAATAGCCCTTTATCGGGATAAAGCTACCACTCAAAATCTACTGCTAAACTGCTAAATTTCTTGCAAAAATGGCGAAATATACAGTTATTAAATCAATACATTGCTCATATTCCTTCAACGTCCTCTGATATGCCTAATGTGTATTCCAATGGATTATTGTGCTCTTGTCGTGACGGAATTCGTCACTCCTTTGTAAATTGCATAACTTCTGTACTTTTTAAACTTATATTTAATTAATCTGTGTTCTGGAACCCTCATGTCATTGTATATATTTTACCTTATTTAAACGTATCGAAATCTGTATTAAATTGTGGCCATTTTTATTCCATATAATTCTCGCACACTCGGGGAACGGCGTCCGTTAGTCTGGGTCGCACCTGTTTGCTGGCGGAGACATGTGTCTTCGTTCTTCTTGACTTCACGTGGCAGCTGTACGTGCCTTAAACTTTTCCGTTGTGGGGGCGGATCCCTGGATGGTTTTGAAATGGAAGGAATTTTGGATTGGCTGAAAGGAGAAGTTGTGAGCCCCTTGATAATTTTAATTGGCCGGGTCCTGGATCCACCCGGAGTGTTTAAAAGCTGAGTGATTCTTGATTCTGGGCTCTCTCCCTGGAAACATCTTCGAACCCACGACCTGGGCGGAATTCATCCCCCAGGTTGAGTCCCGTCGCTGTGGGGGTCGGGAGAGATGCCACCTCGAGCTGCCACCGTCGCCTCTGCTGAGATCTGATGCCTTGCCCTCGTCGACCGTCGACCGCTGTGTGGATGATGATTGAGAACTTCACATGAATCCGTGACCGGGAATAGTCAAAGCAAATAATGAAACGGGTCGTCCCTTGGAGTACCTGATCCGGCACCTTGCCGGAAACTGCGGTTCTGCCGTTCCTGCTGGGGCGGGGCAATGTTTGCCCCGAGGGAATCTGCCAGTGGATGCCTACGCTTTTCCTACCGTGAGTCCTTTTCAAGTTTTGTGAGATAAGCCTTGGTTATTTAGACGTGCTGTTGGCTGACGTCTGGACTTGAGCGTCGACTCTGAAGAATTCTTCGCCTTTGATTTCAGCTGCCTTCATTAATTATATTATATATTGTTTAACTTCAGCTACCAACCTTAATTTAAGAATTAAATGCATCTAAAGTAATTTAAATTATTCCAATTCTTAGCGTTCCTCGAGTGTGTATTCTCTCTGACCATACCATGTTTTGTTGAATAATTGAAATGTGATATTAATATGAATTCTGGTAAAATTGGATTAAGATTTGATTATCTAAATTCCGGCAAAGAGCCGATGATTCTTTAGTAGAAGTGGTCCAGTGGTTTTGAGCTGATAATAAATCAGCATGTGTAATTTATATGTTCAACTCCATATTTGAGTAATTAATAAATTTGTATTTAAATTTAAATTGAGTTTTTATTTGAGTTGAAATTGTATTGATTTATGAGTTTTCAGCTACTGGTGAATTCTTGAAGGTAAAGGTAATTTCTTTGGTATTTTTGGAGTTTGTTGGGTTTCTCCGCAGGTCACCAATTGGAATTCTTCCAATTGACGGGAGGTGTGTTTCGAACCTCGGTATGTAAAATTTGGAGAAAGTTAGACTTTCTCGGTCTGCCGTGTCGAGCGGGAATCCGTTGCGACTTCTGATGCCCCCGGAATTCCCGTGTTGACACTCTTGAGTTTGCGGCAGCAAATACATCTGATCAAAGATGCTTGGAACCTGTTCCCGAAATATAAGAACAGAGGAGGAGCTAGCGTTTGCTCAGTGATTATAATGTCGGTCTTGTAAGCAAAGGGTCCCTGGTTCGGGGCCCGGCGACGCACAATCGACACAATGATGACTGGACGTTCAAAACACGCAACCTTCCTCTCCAACGATTTCACCTCTAAACACGAGATGGCAGCACCACACGGAGTCAGAAGCCTTGACACTCCCGTCCTGGTTGACCACGACTGACCGTCACGCCGAGGCGACACGCCTCCCGGCCTTCTTCATCAGTGGAGGGAGTGTGCGGCAACAAAGACATCTAATCAAAGATGCTTGGAACCTGTACCCGAATTATAAGAACAGAGGAGGAGCTAGCTTTTGCTCAGTGATTTTAATGTCGGTCTTGTAAGCAAAGGGTCCCTGGTTCGGGGCCCGGCGACGCACAATCGCCACAAGCTGTAAAAAAAAAACACTTTCAACAAATTTCACATTCTACGGAAAAGAACACTGTCTTACTTATTCAGTTCTAATGATTCAATGATTGTGCATTCCGAGTCAACTGAGGGAGAACCCACTCATCCTCACCTCGAATAGTGTCGTTGTTCTTGAAATAATTATATTGAAAAAGTTGTATTTAACAAAAGATCTAATATTCAATTCAAAGACCGTTCAAAAGAACATTATTCGTTCTTTCCGATGATGTCAAAATAGAAGCACTATGATAATATTTTATGCCCATAATAAACTGATTTGTGTGAAATTCGCTCAAAATTGTGCTTTAACACAAATTAACCAAAAAATCGAATTCAAAATTTTCCAATTTATAGAAAACAAAAATTAGCTGAGGTACATCATCTAGGGACCTGAAGTGCCTGCATCTGTACCAATTTTAACCACTGTCCGACGTTTTGATTTTTCGATACAGATAATACACACATACATATTCTATATTATTGTACAAATATTATAAATACCTGTACCAGTCTTTACTAATAAAAGACGAGGTTTCTCACCATTCATCAGCCTCTCTCACCCAGCTTCACAGATGGAGTGACAGAATCGGAATGAAGCATAAAACAAAAATTTCGCTGAAACCAAGCAGACTCGCACGCTGGTTACGAACTGTGAGTTCAATAAAAATCAAGTGACTGCATTTGAAGATTCGGTAGAAGTTTCAACAATAAAAACAAGAATGTATTTAAGCGTAAGAAGAACTTAAAAACCTATTGAATGACCCTCTAAGCTAATTAAACACGCTTTTAACAATAATGGATAAGATGGCACCTCGACATGGGTGTTTAGCTGAATTGTCTCCGTCAGACGACCAAATGTTAATGGAAATAGAGGACATGATGAAAAACCATGGAACATCTTAATATCGACTGCTACAGTCGTAGTCCCGCAGATAAATCACCCCGAACCGCAGACTCCGCCGTATATATCCTCCACAGAGTGCAATAGCACCTGGAGGTAGCGTATTCTCGGAAACCGATTATTTGGGTACTAAGCCCCACTGTTGACACATTAACGTGCCTGCCCCATGCAAGTCCAGGTAACGATGGGCGATATAAGCCCTATTGCTAACACATTTAGTTTTGATGCAGCAATTGGCTGGACTCTAACCCTTCTTGTTGATATCTTAAAATTCCACCTCCATGCAGATCTCTGAGGGTTCCAGGAATTCATACCTCACATGGAGCGTGGGGTCATTGACATGGTGCTTTCTGTGGATATTTTCCCAGCAGAAACTTACATCCTGAACATTTAACAAGCGCAATTACCAGATTTAAAAATTATTCTGATATTATGTTTCAGAAATTACTACTACGCTGATTGCACGGGCACCCGTATTGAGTTATTTTTAATGCCTCAAAAATGTGAAAAGAACGCTATAGTATATATTTTAAACGCTACGTAGATTGCAATGCTATTGATATTTCATGGAATGAGGTTATCCTTATTGTACGTATTATACACGAAATACATATATGTCAAAGCAATGGACTCGCCAATAACAGCAGCTGTAAAAAATGTGTGCTACAAAATGTCACCACTCAACATGTCACGATTACAACTTAAAATGTAAAACTGTGAAAACTAGCTGCCTATACAGCAGATGGTATGAAAGAAGTAGGAAAACAAATGAAAGAACTAGGTAAACCTGAAATGCAATTTATTATGTGAAAACATCATAATACATCTTATCAATACGTCCTTATAAATAGTGGTAAAGCATTTAACCAAACTACAGTATCTATGAAATCTTGAAATATCCTATGCTAAACCTAATACTCGAGGCTATAACATGGCACTATACGGGAGATCCTCCCCGTTTCCTCCTACATATCTCAGTTGTCAAATCAATTGATGAGATTCAACATATGGTGAGTAACGCTATCGGCAAATTAAGAGAAACTGATGTGTATCGTCCTGAATTCCCTCTGCCCTGAACTATAGTAATATTACACATGAATGGGGTAGTAAATTGGCTTTTGAAGGGGGTTGATTTGGAAGCAAGGACTAATGTGACTTGCGGAGAGGCGATTAAGGTAATTTAATTTGCACGTTGTTGAGATGTTCCACAGAAAACCTGAAACTAGAAAGAATAATTATACAGAAGTGTGTTCAAAAGGTTAAAAAGTCTCAGAAATCAATTTTCTTTTACTCAATAAAATATGTCTGTCTGTGTGTGTGTATCTGCCAGTCTGTGTGTGTGTACGCGTGTCTGTCTGCCTGTGTGTGTGTGCGTCTGTATGCCTGTGTGTGTGTGTGCTTGTCTGTCTATGTGTGAGTGCCAGTGTCTGTGTGTGTGTATCTGTCAGCCTGTGTGTGTGTGTGTGTGCCTGCCTATGTGTGTGCTCCAGTTTATGTGTATGTGACTGTATGTTTGTCTGTCTGTCTGTGTGCGTATTTGTATGTGCAGTCTGTAGTGTCGTACGACAATGGGATTTGGTAAAAAGGTACTTAAAGACCCTGATAAATGGACCTCGACGTTATATATATTTCAAAATTTTGATATATCTGATATTCTTCTAAGTGTATTATCTTCATTTGGTGCCTTATGGTATATTTTCTTTTGATCATATAAACTTCCTAGATTTTACAACAGCTCAATTAAAATAAATTATATTTGAGTTATAAAATAAAAGTTAAAGCTTTAATTCTGGATCAACATGAATTCGTGATATCGTTCATTCTCCTGTTATGAAACCCATATGCTCTAATGAGAAAATAATCGACTAATATGCTGATTTTTGCACTGAAAGACGAGTGGATAGACAAAGGTCAGACTGCAAGATTTCTAACATCTCGTTTTAGTGGGTTCTGCAAGCAATGAAGCAAATAGTAAGAAATTTGTGAAAACAATCATAATAAGCCGGGTTTATGATATTGTGTTAAGTCTGTCGTGACGGAATTCGTCACTCCTTTGTAAATTGCATAACTTCTGTACTTTTTAAACTTTTATTTAAATAATCTGTGTTCTGGAACCCTCATGTCAATGTATATTTTAGCATATTTAAACTTATCGAAATCTGTATTGAATTGTGGCCATTTTTATTCCATAATAATTCTCTCACACTCGAGGAACAACGTACGTCGTTCAAGGTCGCACTTGCTTGCTGGTGGAGACAGTTGTCTCCATGTTTTTTTCGCTTTGTTGGGTGTTGCAACCGTGGTGCTGATTTTCACGTTGTTCTGCACGTGCCTTTAATTTGTCGTTGGAAGGGGCGGATCCCTGGATGTATTTGAAATGGAAGGAATTTTCGATTGGCTGAATGGCGAAGTTGTGAGCCCCTCTTAATTTTAATTGGCCGGGTCCTGGATCCACCCGGAATGTTTAAAAGCTGAGTGATTCTTGTTTCTGGGCTCTCTCCCTGGAAACATCTTCGAACGCACGAATGACTCGGAACTCATCCCCCAGGCTGAGTTCCGTCGCTGTGGGTCTCGGGGAAAATGCCACCGCTGCCATCGTCGCCTCTGCTGAGATCTGCTGATGCCTTGCCCTCGCCGACCGTCGACCGCTGTGTGGATGATGGATGTGTACCTCATATTACGAATCCGTGTACCGGGACCAGTAAAAACAAATTATGAAACTGGTCGATCCTTGGAGTACCTGATCCGGCACCTTGCCGGAAACTGCGGTTCGGCAGTTCCTGCTGGAGCGGGGCAATGTTTGCCCCGAGGGAATCTGCCAGTGGATGCCTACGCTTTTCCTTTTAGACGTGCCGTTGAGCAGTCGTCTGGACTTGTGCATCGACCTCTGATGAACTCTTCACCCTAAAATTCTGCTGCCAACATTAAATATATAAATCGTTATCTTCAGTTCTTCTTTCGTATTTAAGAATAATAAATCAATCGTAATTTAAATTGAATTAAAGTAAATTAAGCCTTAAGCGTTCCTTGAGTGTGACTTTCTCTCCATGACCATACCTGAGTTAATTGTTTGAATATGTGTATTAATATGTATTGATGATTTATTGAATTGATATTTAAATTCCGGCAAAGAGCCGTTGATTTTTGGTAGAAGAGGTCCAGTGGTTTTAAGTTATTAAATCAGAAATTGTATTGGATGTGCTGACTCCATTTCTTAAATAATTAATAAATATTGGATTTGAATTTAAATTGTGTTTTTATTTGTGTAGACTTATGTTTTTCAGCCTTGGATGAGTTCTTGAAGGTAAAAGTGTTTTTCTGTTTATTTTGGATTTTGGTTGGGTTTTTCGCAGGTCATCAATTGGAATTCTTCCAATTGACGGGAGGCGTGTTTAGAACCTGGGTTATAGAAATTTCTCTGAGAAAGTTAGACTTTCTCGGTCAGCCGTGTCGGGCGGGAATCCGTTGCGACTTCTGATGCCCTCGGAATTCCCGTGGTGACAAGTGTATCATCTTGATTTATTGCCTAACGATATATTTCCTTTCGTAATCTTAAAGTCTCAGATTTTACAATAGCTAGATAATTAATATGCAAAAAAATAAAACCTTTAATACTGAGCCAACATGAATGCACGATGCCATTCATTTTACAGTTTTGAAACACATATGTTCTAACAAGAGAAGAATTGACTAATATGCTGGTTGTTGCACTGAGAGGCGGGAGTGGAGAGAGAGCATGACTGAAAGATTTGGAACGTCTCCTTTTAGTGGGTTTTGCAAGTAGTAATTGAAACGATAGTATATTAGGGAAAACAATATTAATTTGTTGGATTTATGATTTTAAGTGTATAATCTTTACTTATTGCATAACGATATATTTCCTTTCGGTGATGTTAACGTCTCAGATTTTACGATGACTAAATAATTTAAAAAAATCTGATCTTGGCAACACATAACTTTCCTTATATAATGTAATGAATTTACTACTTCTACAGTAAAAAAAATAGGTTTTTCTTATAGTAGATACTAATATTCTTTCCAAGATATTGAATTTTCGACAATTGGTCGTCATTTTCATTGATTTAGCGTTATTTTTATCCCTTTGGCGAGATTTTCGTTATTTTGGCAACATTTCAAAAAGGGCCAAGTTGGCGACATTCCGCCAAATTTGTCGCCAAAATCTCGCCAAGCATTATGGACGAAGAAATAAGTTATTCTTACAGCAGATAAATGACTATTGGCGTTCATATACAAAAATATTACTCAAAGTATTTTTTTCATGAATGGAACGACCTAGATCCACGAGAATGATGTCACCCAATTTATCACATGGTATTACATATGAAAAGTGAACATGTTTCTCAATAGGAAATATTTTTTTTATTATTTTATATGACTTTTTGATAATTATTTTGAAAAATGTGTAATATCTCGAGAACAGTTAATGTTAGCGTTCTAAAATTTATGTCAATCGTTTTCTAATGAAAAGTTACATAAGAAATGTCCATTTGCGTAACTTTATTAGTGGTTTTGATTTTTTGACGATTTTTTCAAAATTTCATTCGGAAATTTAGGGGAGTTCAGTACATTCGATTGCGTATAAAAACAATAAGCTGCCAGTGTTTACAGATTGTGATTTTTGTACCAAATTTGGTTCGAATCGGTCCATTCGTTCGTCAGTTATCGTCTCCACAGGCTCACTGACACACACACATACTTTCCCACACACCCACACACACAGACATCACTTCAAAATGTTCGATTCGTGATCAGGGATGCTTGAAACGTGCTCTCCCGTCGAAAACTCGAATTCCAATATTCGACCCCGTTACAATACTTTCCTTATACATTATGTATATAAGGAAAGTAATAAATTGAGTTATGCAAAAAAATAAAATCTTTAATACTGAGCCAACATGAATGCACAATACCATTCATTTTCCTGTTATAAAACACATATTGTTCTAACGAGAGAAGAATTGACTAATATGCTGGTTGTTGCACTGAGAAACAGCAGTGGAGAAAGAGCATGACTGCAAGATTTGGAACGTCTCCTTTTAGTGGGTTTTGTAAGTAGTAATGGAAACGGTAATAAATTTGTGAAACAATCTTTATAAGCGGGATTTATGATATTGTTCTAGTGTATTATCCTGATTTATATGTGCATCATCTTGATTTATTACCTTTTGGCATATGTCCTCTCCATGATGTTAGCTTCTTAAATTTTATGATATCTAGATAATTAAAATACATTAAAATTTGAGCTATGCAGAAAATATAACCTTTTATTCTGAGCCAACATGAAAGCACTGATATAAATCATTATCCTGTTTTGAATCCCGGTAATAAGATGTGGTGACTGATATTCTGGTTTGTGATATGGGGGAATGATAGCAAATTCAGGAACATTTTCTTTTAGTGGGCTTTCTATCAATTAATGAAAACTGTAAGAAATATGAATAATCAGAAAAAGCTGAAATATAATTTCGAAAAGCGATAATAATGGCGCAATTTCTTATATTCTTTTAAGTGTATTTCATTGCGCAATTCAACTAGAATTTATTAAATTTAAAACACATATGATTTAATTGCAATGCGAAACACTTCTTCCAAGGTAAACAATCGAAAGAAAGTCTATTTTACACGTTTGATACACACTTTGCTTCCTGAAAAATGGGTAATACGTAATCTCAGTAGAATTGCATTTCTTTAAATTTTTGTTTACTGAAAGCGATTATATGTATTTGAAATAATGCTTTCTTTGTTGTTGTTGTTGTTGTTGTGTGACCAGTGCAATAACTGGAAAGGGTTGGGAGGGAGGTGGGGAGAGTAAAGCTAAATGGGTCCAATGTGGTAAAGCTAAATGGGCGTGGAACACTGCGCAGGCCACATCTACAGCTTTGTCCGTATAAAGGGTCTCCCTGGAACAGTTCAAGCCGACCTTGAAGAGAGCTGCAATGATGGAAGGGCAATTTAAGAGGTGCTCGGGATCAAGCTGCATACCCGGACAGTGCCTGCATTCAGGGTATGATCTTGACCCATCTGGCAAAATCTTCATGCCTCTGAGGTGCATCGTCCTCAGTCTGGCAATTGTTGTTGTTACTTCTCTGTCGTAGTTAAGCTCGGGAAGGGATGATTTTCGTCGGGTGTTAGCGCAGAGCTTTTGTTTTGCAACGGCATTGGCGTCGGAAGATGTCGCAATCAGGGGGGCTGGTTCGATGGTCCTCGCCTCCTTGGCGAGAGAGTCGGCCTCTTCGTTCCCCTTGATGTCGACGTGTGCCGGGATCCATTGAAGGGTGCATAGCTTCTTCTTTGCCTCTATTAAGGACAGGAGGGTAATGCTTTCTTTCAAATGATTTTATAAAAACGTCTAGAAAATGATGTAAGATATATAGAATTTTTAAGATCACTTTCGTCTACAGGGAGGCGTGTAGGAAAAACATGTTCCCTAGTGTCATTAGAAGTTGCGAATTTTGCGCATATGGATTTGCTTGTAAGTACAGATTGCAACTTACAATTTTTCTAACATTTTTTCACACATAGGGGAACTAGCAATTTATAAAACAGAAGATACAAATATATTTATAACGAATTGAAACAGGAATGAAATGGGAAAACGCAATTATGAAAACTCAAATTTTAGTATTTAATTTTTTTAATAATAATAACTACTACACTAAGTTTTTAATATGGAAACGTAATTACGAATATAAAATTAAAAATTATAATGTGTTTATTACTATTATTATTATTATTATTATTATTATTATTATTATTATTATTACTATATTATTATTATTTTCATACATATTAATACTATTGCACAGAAAATAAATATTGACGATTATACCCTTTTTTTTACCCCCCACAACACGTTTGAGCATTTGTGGTTAAATTGCTTAAGCAAACTATTACCGCTTTATGAACACAGTAAACACTATTTTTAACACTTTACAACACAGTTGAAAAGTGCTTATGACTTTGTTCATTCTGTCTGTCTGTCTGTCTGTCTGCCCTTTAGCACGATAACTGCCGCAAAAATGACTTAATCAAAATGAAATTTTAGTATGTTGTTCAGACGATCTGTAGGACCTATGGGAATATAAATTAATAATATCACCCAATTAGTTTTGGATTGAACCCGGGTTGAAAAAATGAAATACATTGAGCCCTATGGGACCTAAATCTTCAAACATTTATTAAGCGGATTTAAAATTCACAAATTGCTTCGAAAATTTTAGGTAACATTCAAATTGTTCCATAAAATATATAAAAAAAATTCTGCGAAATATATTCAGTAGTTTTTTAAATAAGAATTAAAATAATAATTACACCTCTTATATGAAACGATCACATGACCATGAAATGAAAATATCACATGACCCACTTCAAAATGATATATGGCATCCATCTTGCTTCAAAATCGTGATTTTTTAAGTTCTTTTTAATTCATATTGAGTGTTGTATCCGTCCTAAAACTACTTTATTTTTGCTTAAATTCTGTGCATCTACATACTGAGACAACGAAAATACAATATATTTGAGTTTAAATGATTATCCAAATTTGATTATTTCTACAACGGAGCATATTTTTCACTTATGTAAAATGTAAACAGCAAAATATGTAGAATAAGTTGTATTAGAATTGCTGTATTTATTTAACACAAAATAATTTAGCCCATAGAGTCTGCATGGCTGATATGAATGAAATATTAATTGATTTTATAAAGAGAAGGACGATTTTTTTCGATGAAGTTTTAAGCATAGAGTTTAATTACTTGTAGCTCCTGGTCTTAATTTTTAAATAAAATAAATTAGTATAGTATTTTGATGAATGATATGAATGGAACAAAGTTATGAATGAAATGCTGTTTTTATAGAGAGAGCCAGGCGTGTTATTTTTTCTATGACGTCATTTGAATTCATTTCAGTTGTTTTCGATGAAGTTTTCAAATATAATAAATTATCGTAGTATTATGATGGTTTTAAAAATATTACCGTGGAATGTATCGCAGTTTAGAGATATTTAAACCAGGGAATGCCGTCATTTGAACGAAGTTCATTTTTTTCAATGAAGGTTTATGTTTTCAAATATAATAAATTAATGTAGTATTGTGATAAGTTTTAAAATATTACCGAGGAATGTATTGCGTTTTGGACTTTTTTAAATAAAATTGCATTGAAGTTGGAAAGTGTTTCATAACCAATGCTTTAAGCATGATTGATCTTTCTTGTTATGTTGTGCCGTTTGCAAAGCGAAAACCCACACTTCCGTCACTGTTCGCGTGAATTTGATGGCTGAAGAAAAAATATAGCAACATAATATGTTAGTTGTTATATATTGATGTAAGATATCACTTTCTTTAACTATTTCAATGAGTGCTGTGTGTGATGATAGTACAAGGCACGTAAGGAGAGGTTTCGGTATATTTATGTTTAATTAAATGGTTTGCTTTTTTACTTTCCTTATATACATAATGTATAAGGAAATTATTGTGACGGGGTCGAAAATTCGAATTCGAGTTTTCGACGGGAGAGCACGTTACAAGCATTCCTGATCACGAATCAACCATTTTTGAAGTGATGTCTGTGTGTGTGTGTGTGTGTGTGTGTGAAAGTATGTGTGTGTGTGCGTGTGTCAGTGGGCCTGTGGAGACGATAACTGACGAACGAATGGACCGATTTGAATCAAATTTGGTACAAAAATCACAATCCGTAAACACTGGAAGCCTATTGTTTTTATACGCAATCGAATGTTCAGAACCCCCCTAAATTTTCGAATGAAATTTTGAAAAAATAGTCAAAAAATCAAAACCTCTAATAACTGTGTGTGTGTGTGTGTGTGTGTGAAAGTATATGTGTGTGTGTGCCAGTGAGTCTGTGGAGACGATAACTGACGAACGAATGGGCCGATTCGAACCAAATTTGGTACAAAATCACAATCCGTAAACACTGGAAGCCTATTGTTTTTAAATGCAATCGAATGTCCAGAACCCCCCTAAATTTTCGAATATAATTTTGAGAAAATCGTCAAAAAATCACAAACACTAGTAAATTTGCGCAAATAGACATTTCTTATGTAATTTTTCATTAGAAAACGATTGACATAAATTTTAGAACGCTAACATGAACCGTTCTCGAGATATTGCACATTTTTCAAAAAAATTATTAAAAAGTCATATAAAATGAAAAAAAATATTTCCTATTGAGAAACATGTTCACTTTTCATATGTAATACCATGCGATAAATTGGGTGACATCATTCTCGTGGATCTAGCTCGTTCCATTCATGAAAAAAGATACTTTGAGTAATACTTTTGTATTTGAACGGCAATAGTCATTTTTCTCTTGTAAGAACAACTTATTTCTTCGTCCATAACGCTTGGCGAAATTTTGGCGACAAATTTTGCGGAATGTCGCCAACTTGGCGATTTTTGAAATGCTGCCAAATTAACGAAAATCTCGCCCAAATGGATAAAAATGACGCTAAATCAATGAAAATGACGACTATTTGTCGAAAATTCAATATCTTGGAAGGAATATTAGTATCTACTATAAGAAAAATCTATTTTTTACTGTAAAAGTAGTAAATTCATTACATTATATAAGGAAATTCATGTGTTGCCCACATCAGATTTTTTTTCTTTAGGTTATACAATTTGACAGGTTAATAGAGTGCGGTTTATTTTGTTCGAATCGAACAACAAACGAAGGAGTTATCGTCGACGAAACTTTTGAAGTCACTCCACCGGATGAACGTGCGGTCAGCGCAAGCAATAAGAGCATATCAACGATGTTAATGCATAAATATCGCAGTTCTAAAATTTGAAATTTTTAAATTTTCTACTGGTATTGTTTAAAGATTAAACGGTATAACTAATAAGAAGGAATTGCACATTAGTTTCTGTATTGAGTTCAGTAGGCACTTTTACTCGTATCAAGTCAATAACCTAACTAAACGATGTCGAACTTATATACCATAATCCCTATGGAAAGTTCTAACAAAGCACATAACTCGCGAAATTCTTTGCATATCTATAATATTTGAGAGGTTTTTAAAAATGCCTAAATTGTTCTCAAGATTTATCATTGCACTATTGAAGATATTTCTTGCTCCCCTTTTTACACCATGATAACGCTCCCACGCGCACAGCACTATATGCCAAGAAGTTTTTGGCAAAAAATAGCAGTCTGGAGTCCTGGTTCTCTTTACCTCGTGAATTATTGTCCATCAGGATTGATATCTTATTGGGGGGGAGGGTATTTGCATATGCTTTTTCAGCTCAAAAATCAGCGACGATGACGATAAATAGCGTATAAACACATTAATTTTAAAACTTAAGCCATCTGGGGTAAAAGCGATAGGAAGTGTGTATTGTTTCTCAAGTAAAGTAATCTGAAAGGGACCTTACTCTAAGAGTGATAAGTTTACGCTAATATTTTTAGCGATTGTGGAAAATTTTAGTCACCTTAAAGCTTTGGTGAAATAACCGGTTTGTTGAATACCAGAGCACATATATATGTCTTGTTTAAGGAGTTCAGAAAAGTATTGTGGATACATGCGCTTTTCATTTATTATAATAAAATCATTCAGATTTGTAATATCTATAGAATAATTGTAAAAGCATCAATTTAAAAAATTAAAAGTGAACCTAAAATTGTTGTCTTTAAATAACATATTACAGTTGATAATTACACCTGTTATTTTTTTTTATTCACTATCACACTAATTAATATAAAACTAAATTTGATTTAACTTAGAAGTATCAAATATTTAATTTTTTACTTGAAATTAAATTAGAGAAATTTTTAAATAAATACTTTCAAAAAATATGAAAACTATAGTTTTGGCATATAAAGGAATAAAACATTAAAATGTTTTCACCCATAATCTACACCTTATTTTAAAATGTGTTACAGAATTTTATAATGTTTTGAAAATTACATTTTTAGGTCTGTTTAAAATTATAGATAATAATTCAAATATAACAAACTTATATTTAAAACCAACATATAATTTGAAACTTTTGAATAAATTGCAATTTCTGATGCTCTTTTTCAAATACTTCTCATCAAATACATCCATATTTATAAAAGAAAAATAAATCATTGTGCCATATTTAAAAACTCTTATTGTCAGATATAAAATTACATGATAAATTAATAATTTTCGAATTTTATTTTTATTTTTGTATGATTTTTAACTGGGTCAGAAAGAAATAAAAAGCAGACAAAAATTCGACAATCTTAAAAATGTGATTTTTTTCAGAATTACTTCTTCAAATTCTAGAAAACATGATGTGATTCGAAATTGGAATAAAAATTAAACCCACAGTCAATTGAAATATATATATAAAAAATACATTAAAGCAATTAATTTTCTTTCTCGTATATTTTTATTTTTCATGTCATCTGGTTGCAATTTAGATAATATGTCTCGGCAATTCAAATGCCGTTTGATTTGTAATACTCAGTGTTTTTTATTTTCAGATAAAAATCAATTTGCGCATATTTAAGTATTAAATAACTTCAATATTTTCAACCATTTCTCTAAGCGGTATTAAATAAGATACATTTAACTATTGAAATATACTTTTGCATATTAGCCAAACAATTATACATGATATAAATTTCTTTAAAAAATAAATATAAATGTGTGTGAAATATGCATTTCAAAAATGCTATTAATGCAATAACATCTTTTTAATGTTGTACATCACAGAAATGTTTTCTTTGGTATAAATAAGAAATTATTAAATTTAAGGGAATATACTGTAAAATATAAAATTTCAATATATGGATGAATATAGAGGGTTCCTATGACAATTCTTAAGACTTTTTAATGAAGGTTCTTATGTGTACACGGTATGTTTATATATAGTAACTATGCCCGATCTAATACAAGTTATTTCAGCGCTTAATAATATTTTCTAGTAATGCATGATTTTATTTCTTCTCCGAAAATTCCAGTTTTCAGTTACTTCTTAGGTACAGAATAAAAATTCTGTAATTTCGAATTTATATAGCGGAAAATGTAAGCGACCCACCTAGCTAAAAACTCCGATAAAGCGATATATTTCATGTCAGGTTCAAGGACACCTGGAAGCGTTTTTTTTTTTTCAAATTTCAGTTAGTTTATAATATATTTTATGCTGAGGCTCAATTTTGAACGATTGACAGTCACATAAATCGATTACATAACTATTGAAAATATTATCATCAAGTTTCTTTATCGACAACGTCGGTTAACGATCTTTTCTTTTTAAACTCACTTAAGTCACTTTTCAATTAAATTTCAAATATATGTCGCAACACTGCCGTTATAAAAATATTACTATATAAAATCCAAATTGGGAATAACAAGAAAAAAGGAATAGCACAGTACCACAAATTGGCCGGGGGATTGTGACCCTCCGCTCCCCGGTTAAGCAAGCTTCATGTCGAGACGACACTCCCGATAGCCGGTACAGAGCTTAAGAAAAATACATAAGTATCAAATTTTCAAACATAATGATAGAAAAAGAGCCTCCAAAATCGAAATAAAACTCCAAAAGAAATAATTGTTCATGTCACAATTAATCCTGCTATAAATACACTCATCTCCGCAGTTAAGCATAGTTGCTTTTTATTTGAAAATTTCAGGAAATCTACATCGGAATGGAAGGAAACGCGGTATGCGGGTGCAAAAGGGTTATAGAAGAAGAAAATATTCCCAAATAAGGATAATAACAAATTTTATTGACCAAAGAAAAGGGTTGAAAGGAAAAGGGTCACAATGCGAGTGATTAACACTAACAGAATGATTTAAACAATGTGATGCTGCAGTTGAATACGATGTGTTGGAACCTCGGGTAACCACGGATGCTGCACAAAGATTTTTCTTACTTTCGATGAGGGTTTGGATGAGGTATGTGCTCAAAGAGTTCCAAGTCCCACAGCGAGCAGTTTTCAATGACCGAACGCAGCTTGGTGGGTAGCGGAGAGCTGCAAGATATCTCCAGAGCATATCCCACACATGCTCAATTGGAATCAGATCAGGAGAGTTGATAAGCACTGCATGTGTGGGATATCTTCAGTTTGAAGGAAGTCGTCAACCAAGGCCGCACGGTCAGGCGCGTTATCATCCATGAATATGATATCAGTACCTTTCAGCACCTCAAATAATCGAACGATAGTCCCAATGACTTCGTCTCTGTATCTTTGACCGCTAACCTAATCCGTGTCAAAGGTGTGAAGGTCTGCTCGGCCGTCCGTCATGATGCCTGGCCAGACCATGACTCCCCCAAATGGAAAACTATGTCTTTCCGTGATGTTTCCCCGGGTGGAAACGCGTTCCAAGTTCTCTCCAGATCGTGGTGCGACGAGAATCAGTTTTCAGACTAAACCTGGACTCGTCACTGAACATGATATTGGCCCACTGTTGTCCACTCCACTGCCGATGTTCCAAACTCCACTGTAACCGAATGCATTTCCATGCAGACGTCAGGGAGGTAGAAACTGCTGTTCGTCTGGCATGGGGACTAACGTGTCTGAGTCTCCTGTAAACAGTTTACCTCGAAACAGTGACTCTTGTGGCGGCTGCCAGGGCTAAATCCAGTTGTCTAGCAGAACGGTTTCTATGAATTCACGCAGTTATCACAAAATATCGGTCTTGCCGAGTGGTTGTTATCCTTGGCCGACCTGATACTGGTCGTCTGGTGATATTTCCAGTGACTTGGGACTTTTGAAACAGTCTGGAGATCACACATTGGGGCATATTCAGAAATCGAGACGCTTTGGTTTGGGATCGACCGGATGTCTACATTCCAATTGTTCGTCCCTTCTAAAATATGTTCAGTTGGCATCTTTGTGAAATATTTCAACCTTTTTGATTGTTAACAACGCTCCGCACCACAGCGATTTCGAAATTCTGCCTCAAATGGTCATACCGCTCGAGGGCATTTTATACTCGTTCCGACGTGCGCCGGTGCTTTGCGCATGTCTACGTCGACGGAACAATTTTGCATATGCACAATGATTTACCTTCGTCCCACGATTCTCCACAACTGATTATCGAGGACCGATTATCCGACTCATCCTAAGATATAGAGTAGCAATTTGAAAGGCCGCCTTCAACTGATTGTGAAACATTGTATCCATATTAACACAATTTTTGGCATTTTACGAGTAATGCTTAACTTTTGAACATGAGTGTGCACTTAGATGATCTCCAAAATTGTACACTATCAATTTCAATTCCGTAACGTAAATAAATTTCCGTCACACAAACATAAATAAAATGCACATCTAAATTACCTAAATATATATGTCGAACTGCATAAAACTACTTTCCCGAATCGAATGCAAACCCAGACCTACATACTAAATACCACGCATCGCCAACCTAACCAAACATTTTTTGTATTTTAACTGTTTCCTATGTCCAGGTATTTTTTGTAACACACCCTTACGGTTATGCCACAAAATCTGCTAACAATATACCCAAGAATCTTCTGGGAAAACCCTATCTAGCCGCCTTCGTTAAAAAATCACGGTTGCAAAGATATCGATTCCGACCCCTGCTATTCAATCTTTTACTATGCATTAATTGATTTATCAAAATATTCCGGAATACGGTCTTATGCAGACTCGTGCTCCATGGAGTAATATTTTTATTCTAAATCCAAAATTTCTTCTTTTATCATACATGCGAAAAATAACTTTTCCATCGCTATCCTTGTTTATACATAAATCTAAAAAAATTAATCCACCATCCTCTTTGTGAAGAGGCTATCAAAGTCAACCCATCAGGGTAAAAGCTGAAATCCATATTGTAATTTTGACTAATGCATTCCAATTAAAATATCGTCGATGTATCTAAAGTACATAATCTCGTTTAAAATATGTGTAACAGCTTTGAACGTGTTTAAATATACAGGATGAGTCGGAAGTGTTTTTACAAAAGCAGAGGGGTGATAGTACCCCCATCAGACGAACAATAATTACCATGGAACATAGGGTCCCATTGCACTCCGAGAGGCAGAAAAGAGGCACGTCGAACCGCGTAGAACATGACACAGTCAGCGCCTCGGACGTTATTGTGTACCTGCCTACGTAGTATCTCCTACGCCAGACACGAACGCAGTTACCGTATGCAAATATCCAGGGAGCAGAATCAGCATAATTGTCTCCTAGTAGGTTCCGGCGATAGCCAATCAGAGCACAAGTTGCACATTAAAAACTGGCACAACTTAAAAGTAGGCCGTTCCGCTCCCCATCCAGAGCGACATGTGGTTTATGCACGATGGAGCCCCGGCACACTTTTCCATCACGCTCCGGAACTTCTTAAATGCCACATATCACGCACGCTGTATCGGAAGTGGCGGACCTGTGGCGTGGCCTCCTAGATCACCAGACCTCAACCCACTGGACTTTTTCTTGTGGGGCCCACATGAAATCTTTAGTGTACGAGATTGTGGACTCGGCGTGAATATACTCCTGTGGACTCGGCGGAAGATGTTGTCGCGCGCATCGTTGTTGCCGCAGACCACATTAACACAACACCGGGAATCTTCGAGATGGTGCGTCAGTCATTCCTTCGCCGGTGTGAGCGGTGCAACGACACGTGTGGTCGCCACTTTGAACACTTGCTGTGAGTTTGTCGCTGCACAATAAATCTGTTTGTGCAACGTTTGGTATCGTTCATTCGCTTTCCCAACACAGGTGTACGTGCAGGTTCGTATTCTAATTTAACTCTTCTCTGCCTCTCTGAGTGCAAAGAGACCCTATGTTCCATGGTAATTATTGCTCGTCTGGTCGAGTACTATCACCCCTCTGCTTTTGTAAAAGCAATTCCGACTCACCCTGTTTATCAACCAACACTGAAAAACAATTACATCCGATTGGTATTCCATATTGTTGCTAATAAAAGTTGTTTCCATTATAAAGCACAGTTTCACACAAAACCAATTCAACCCAAATCTTATATATACATTTAGTAATTTGTGATTGTAATTCGTATTTTTCACACAATTCCATTATAATCCCGAAAAGGTCATTAACTTTTATATTGCTAAATATATCATTAAAATCATAACTTCTGTAATATAAACTGTTCGGAATATTTTTAATTTTATCAATGACATTGTAACTATTGCCAATGAAGTGCGCATTTTTGTTTTTAAGTTCAACAACTTCCTTCAATATTTTAAGAAGTAACCTATTTGCAATAGTTAAATGCGTTTCATATCCATTCGTAATTGGACGAAATTTAACTGTAACTTTGTGTAATTTAAGAATTAAGGTAACATATGGGAACTTTATGTTTTTTTATAATATACCCAATTTTTTGTATTTAGCTCTATAGGATTTTCAATTTCAGATCTGGATTTTTTCAAAAGTATATACGTGTTCTGGTTGTCATAGCAATCATTAAGTAATTTAAGGTATAAAAAGCTGCAAGTAAATGCGTAATTGGCTGTAAGTAAATTTACATATGTTATAACAAAAGTTTTTTGTATATTTTCCGGTTCGTTTTTATCATATTATTCTGCCCGAACACTCACTCTATAGTATGGTATTTCCTTTTAAAATCCTTCATCCTTCCATTTTTCAAACACCTCAATTGGTAAACTGTATTTCACAGCAATTTTATACACAGATTTGTCAAGATCATTTTCAATTAACTCAAAGACGTATCCATATTCTGGATATCGATATTTAGTTGCCAGTTCAAACCATTTTTTTTATTTTTGTTCCTTTTATTAAATCGATATTTCCCGTAATGAAGTGATCATGATAATCATCCCTAAATGCATTGTTCTCATGACATGTACATTCCCATACTGAATATGCCTCTACCAATTTACAAAAGTTATTATAGTTGTAGAATTTTATGCTAATAGGTGTTCGATCGTTCGTTACTAAATCCCCCGTGGTGAAGGGGCGCCTACGCATCACGTCCATAAGGCCCCCCCCAGGGTATCCATGACGGAGGGGAGAAGATTGACAGCTTCACTTTTATGGAGGCTCCCCGAAGGGCGGAAGTCTAACATGGCTTCGACATGACAATATCCATGCTCGCTGGTGGGATTCGAGCCCGCAACCCGGCGATCAGACGGAAACGCATGCCCCTGACCGCTCGACCACCGGTTCGGGATATTAGGTGTTGCTGTTGAGACTCAGACCGTCCGACCTACCAGAAAGGTGTAAGGTAACAGTTTGGACAGAAGAGCCAACCAATTTAAATCGGAATTCAGTGGGGGAGGCATCCACAGGGACCGTACTCTCCTTCCCTTACCACCAACCTCTCAGAAAGACTTACAGACCCACATGTTTAACGTGATCGTAGTCAGCGTGAATACGGATGCAGTTATGGTAACGGAGGGAATTGAATCCGTGCCTACCGAGTGCAATTTTCACGTGCTAACCACTCGACTATCAAGCCCCTGATACTAGGTGTTGTTGTTGAAACCCAGACCGTCCGACCTACCAGAAAGGTGTAAGGTAACTGTTTGGACGGTCGGGAAGTGCCACCCAATTTAGACCGGAACCCAGTGGGGGAGGCATCCACAGGGATCGTACCCTCCTTCCCCTACCACCAACCTCTCGGAAGGACTTTCGGACCCACATGTTTAACGTGATCGTACTCAGCATGAACACGGCGGCAGTTTTGGCAGTGGCTGGAATCGAACCCGGGCCTACCGAGTGCAACTTCAGCGCGCTAACCAATGGGCTACCGCGCCCCCCTGCTACTAGGTGTGATATATCTATAAGCTATGCCCACTTTTATATTCCTAACAGACAATAATTCGAGGAACTTTTTTAATATACCTGCCAAATTTACCTCTTCAAAACCTTTGTTTTTATATTTAACTCCCAAATATTCCTTAGTAACTTCCAGTGGTTTAATTGTATTCAACGATATTCCCAATTTTTAAGTTCTTAACTTTAAATAGTCTTGAAACATTGCGGGTGCATTTGAAGTTCCATATAAACCCCTCTCAAACTCATCACTTCCACAATGTATTCATACTCCTATACTTTATGGCATAACCGTAAAGAAGTGTTACAGAAAATACCTGAACATAGGAAATAGTTAAAGCACGAAAAAATATTTGGTTAGATTGCAGTTGCTTGGTATTTGGTATGTAGGTCTGGGTTTGCATTCGATTCGTGAAAGTGGTTTTATGCAGTTCGACAGGCACGTTTAGGCAATCTAGATGTGTATTTTACTTATGTTTGTGTGACAGAAATGTATTTTTGTTAAGGAATTGAAATTGGCGGTGCACAATTTTGGAGATCATCTATGTGTATATGTATAGTAAGATTAGTTGTGACATGAACAATTCTTTCTTTCTTTTGACTTTGGAGTCGTTTCTTCTTTCATTATGTTTGAGACTTAGATGCTTATGTGTTTTTCTTAAGTTATGTACCGGCTACCGGAAATGTCGTCGCGACATAAAGCATGTTTAACCGGGGAGCGGGGTCACAAACCCCCGGCTAATTTGTGGAACTGTGCTAATTCTCTCCTTCCTTTTCTCTTGTCTTTCCCTATTTGGATTATATATATATATATATATATATATATATATATATATATATATATATATATATATATATATATATATATATATATATATATATATATATATATGTTTATATATTATTTGAATTTTTTATTTTTTTACATGTCAGCATAGGACACAATGTGACATAATGGTGCATACAATGGTTTATGCATGACTGAACGATCACGTGACTTTGTGGTTCAATCATTGTCCTGAAAGATAGCCGTAACACAATTGCTTTGTTTGTGACGTCATTAGCCAATCTCGGGGGAGGGCAGTTTTCCACTGGGGGTTTGTTGTCAAGTATGGGATCAATCCAAAGATTTTTTGATCCTTTCAAAGGAAGGGAAACACGGTATAATTGTAAATTTTTGGACCCACAACACCGAATTTTCAAAATTGTTTCTTGTAAAATATTGTAAAAAAATAGAAAAGCTACTGAAAAATGGATTCTCTTATGAGAAAGTCGACTTGAACCACTCTCCAGGTGATATTCTTCTATCTCTCTTTATTGAGGAGTTCGATTTTAACTCTAACTAATTGTTTTACTTCTCCACTTGGGTCACGGCAATCACTTAATTTGATAGGGAATGACTATTTACTATAGCTGTGCCTCACTTGTACACTCAAAGATATTTCCTTACAAATATATTGCTGTGCTTCAAGACTTTCCCAGAATCCTGTACAATACTGTACACTAATATTCGAGAATTATATTTGTTTTTTTGTTTTTTTGAAAACTCAATGACATTAATCAGATAAATTTATGTATTTTTTTCAAAATAAAAAAACAACGTATTTTAACATGAAATATAAAAATCAGCTGTGGCAGTTCAACAAAAAAGAACTACATACCAGTAATTAATTATATCTGTCAATGCCGAAAGATTTTTATACCCAAACTCACGTGTATCCAAAAAAGGGACAAAATTTAATTTCACTTCGAATAAAAATATAGACTTTTTCAAATACATAATTCCCAAACTTTGAAGCAAAAACAGAGAATGATTAATTTCGTACGTTTAAGTATTAAAATATTAAACTATTTTCAACCGTAATTTCTACATTGTTGCAAGAAAGATAAAATAAGTTCCCCTCAAGGGTATATTATTTTTTGTCTTCTTTGCTCGTTAGTTTTTACGCATATGTATTGATTCAAAAATAATAAAGGTAACGGTAAAAGTAATCTTAGTTGAAATGGAAGTGAATAAAATAAAATGATTTAATAAAATTTACCATTTGGCATTTGCTGTGTTTATTGCAATGATTTTGTATTCAAAATAAATACATTATGAATTGAAATTGTTATAAGTATCACATTCTTTAGGGTTTATATAGAAATATATAAATACATTTATTTGTTTTATGTTTCTATTAGATATATATGTATACTTTTCTTACTATACATGGCAAAGCATAGAGAAAATATTATAATCGTTTCGAAAATCAGAATTCCAGTTTTATACGGATCTACACATTTCGAGCACTAAAAACCTATATTTAAAGTACGTCTGTGTGTATGTGTGTGTGCCTTTCTCTCTGTGTAGTATATGTATTTGTTACCGCTAAAGTGCAGAAATCAGTTATTCTACAGATTCTAGGTAATGTGCAGATTAACTACGGTGATCTGTTAAAGTGCCGAAAATTGTTTCATTTCTCAAATTAACTAGGTAATCTGCGAATTACCTACATAAGCTGCACATTACCTCTTTTCTTCATGTTATTCACCAATTTGGTGCTTGCTTACATACTAGGAGCTAAATTTATCTGCATTAAAGAAATCTCGACACAAATTCACGCGCTAACAGACAAAAACGAATTTGAAAACAGAATTAACTATGCTACGCACTGGCAGCGGACGCAAATTATGAGAAATAAAAACAACCGACACAAATTCACGCGCTAACAGACAAAAACGAATTTGAAAACAGAATTAACTATGCTACGCACTGGCAGCGGACGCAAATTATGAGAAATAAAAACAACCGGCGACGACAAGACGCTGGCGAAACCAAACTAAAAGTGGAGTGAGAGAGGGAAGGAGTGGGAAAGGAAATGAGAGAAACAAACTTTTGAACTTTAACGATACGGACGACGTTAAAGTGCACATTACGTAGGTAAAATGCGGAAAATTCTTTATTCCGCACGTTAACGGAGCAAATCAGTTAATCTGCAGATTAGTTAGGTAATGTACACATTAACGGTTTTCGACTTTAACCCGTAACATATTCACTTAATTCACAAAATTATTCGACTAAATTTTACAAAATTTGGGTAGATAAGTCATTTGTTTGTTTCCCTAGTTTAGATCACGGTCAACATACATTTTTTTAGAAATTATAGGCAAAAATAGACAGAATTAGAAATAAAAGACTAAATATTGCTTAAATATATTAAATAAATGATTGTTTCATACATAATGTTTAACAACGAAACGAAAAAGACCAGCGGCATTATTCTAGAACGGACCATTCTGGAGATATTTTTGTTTGAATAATTTTTAAGTGTTTTGGAATCTTGGAAAGCTGTTAATGTTTTTATGTAAGTAGAAACATTTTTTTTTTCAAAATAGCCAGGAAAAATCATCAAAATCTCAAATAAAAGGCTAAAAGTGGTGAAATATAATTCAATGGATGATTTTATCGATATATTCGTAATTCTTAATAACAAAACTCAATGTGTCTAGAATGAACCGTTATAGGGATATTTCAGTTATTTTTTAATTTTGAGGAATTGGCGGTATTTTAAAATTCTTTGAGTTTCTAAATAAAAAATAAGACATATTAAATTTACGAATTAGATACAATAGCAATTAAATATTCATATCAATTGCGGCTGTTGAACTCGATTTATTGAATTATGTAAGGGGAAATAAATTTCAGTTGGTAGGGAATGCCATTTGCTGCCCACATCACATTCTTTTTAATTCTGCAATAGTTTATTCACCAGGTATTTTAAGATTACTTAGATGGCATCTTACTTGGATTTATTTAATGAAGCATCTAACGTAATTTTCTAAAACCGGTTAATTTTCTCATGTTATTTTCTTAATATTCGCAGTCTTTTATAATGTGATATTTTTAAAGTCATTTTACAGACAGTTTATGAACTTCTCTGATGAAGCTAGCTCTTTATGCGGCTAATTGGGTTTCATTTGTATTTATACGAACTGACTTTAAAGAAAATTTCATCAGAATCGTTGGAGCCATTTCTGAGGAAAAATAATTTGGATGGTTTTCCCTAATTTTCATGTAATTTTAGAGTGTTTCATACTGATTTCAATTTCTCGAGCTAAAAACCTAGCTTGCGTATCACTGTGAAAAATTTATTAAGCTTTTAGCGTTAGCCGTTCTTCAGAAGAGCTTACAAGGATGCCATTTGAGTATAACCTAAAGAGCTTTGTTACGCTTAGTCAATAATTAGATCGCTTTTGGGTTATCGTAATTTTCTTAAGATTCTCGGCTAACAGTGTATTCTTAAACATATAAGCTCAGCATATATTATTGGGAATAAAGTGCTTTTAGCGATTAATGCTATTTCGACATTACGTCGTTTGAAATTCTGAAAAGTATGTAAGTCACTCTTCAGTATTGATTAATTTTCTTTTTTCTTTTGTATGTACAGATTAGGCACATATGTTGTTTCTCAAATAAGCGATTCAAATAATAGCAATTGTTTCACTTTTTTCCCATTGGGCAGTATAAGTATACTGAGCACCATTTCGACAAAAGGGCTCACAAAGCATGAAACACTAAAATGTCATTGGAAAGGTGGTTCAGCTTAGAAGTATCCTTCATTTATTCACCGAAAACACGTGGTCGTGAAGAATAAAGGAAAGTTCTGAAGGTGCGTTTCAAGAAATAACAGTGACTTGTGTTTTTGCCGACAAAACAAGGCCATTGCTGTATGTTTGTGGACACATGTTATGCCTGGAAATGTAAAGCAAACACCTAGAAAGTGTTTAGTAATAGATCTGGTTGCTTTAAAAGTGTTCAAAACTCACATAGAAAATAAAGTTATTTAGAAAAACATAATAACACCGAATAACACAGAGACACAAAGAAACGAGCTCAGAGTTCATAAAAATACGTGTTCTGTCAGATGTAGATATCCGAAATCAGATGTTGAACAAGTTGAAGAGAACAGGTCATTACTGAGTACAATAATGAAAGCGCTTCTATTTTTTACCTGTCAAAATATTTCCCAGAAGCCATAAGAGCTAGACACGAATAACGAACCTACCAATGACCAAGGAATCACCAGAGCCTTTTGCTTTCGAATTAATAGTGGAGACAATATTATATAAAATTAAATAGGAAATTCCCCCGCAAACTCAGCATTAATAACTTGCAAGTAGTTGATAATCTTCATTAGTGCCGGAATTTTCAAAACGATTCTGGCAGAGGTACGAGAATGAAAACATTGCAGTGTAATATTTAACGATATCACTGATGGATCTCCCAAGTCATAACTCTGTTTATCTGCCGGCTATGTCTCATATGACATTGTAAAAGAAAGTTTTGAAGGTTTCGTTTATATTCGAGAATATATTTGAGATAAAAGGGAGACTGAGAAATGAGAATGCATGTTCTAGTGTAAAGTGTTCTTACGTTTATAAAATAACTGGAACTATATCTGAATTGTTGAATTGCGACTGGTTATAAGAAATGTTTCGCTACTGTGTAGGGTTTCATAAAAATTAAAAGATAAGTTAAAGAAGCCGATCTCTGTCCTTGCAAAAATCATCATCTCAATTTGGCTGTTTCTTGTTGCAGTGATCCACCAGGAACGCTCTCGGAGTTGTAGAAGAAATTATCTCTTTTCTCAACATGTTATGCAAAAGACATGCAGTATTGAAATATCATTTGGGTCATTCCTTGGTCGGGCACTGTTGGATCCGGTGAGATGAGGGTCACTACTCAATTCCCCAGTTTAAAATATATTTTCTGCTCATTCCAGAACAACTTTAGTAGAATTAATAACATACCATGATAAGGGAACAGCGGCCAATGCAAATGTTCTTTTCAAAGGCATATTGCATTGTGAATTCATAATGGTCGTATTTTCGCTAACTGATTTAATGGCTAATCAATTATTGAGCTATAGTTTCTTCAGAAAAATATCTTGGACGCACACGAAACTGCTGCAATAATTCCAGAAAACGGTCAAAGTGCAGAAGGAGGTTGAATATATCTACGCGTAATTAGCAATAGATACGTAATTAGCGATGAAGACATAATTAGCGATTGAAAGAGTTTGGAGTAAGACTTACTATGGCAAGACCATCTGGGAGACATCAGCTCAGAGTTACTAATTTAGTGGAATTAGACCCCTCATCAACAGCGCACTGGACCTGTTTTGGGCTGAAAGCATCCTCATATTATTACAAGAGTTTCGCTGAGGAGTGAGTCGATTAGATATATTTATCTGAAATATTTCGTTTCAAAAGTTTTAAAAGACATTAGAGCTTACGGATGTCACATAATACTTGAGGGAGATAATCAAAGCATCATGTCCCCTCATTGAGCTGCACAATTCAGACCCCGGCATCCCATAACAAGTTATTGCAGATGTAAAGATCCTTCGTTAGAGATCAAAATTCAGTGAGGTGAAATATGTTTTCACTCGGAGTATTGAAGAAATTGAGCGAATATGGTGGATATTTACCTGTATTTTATTAAATTCTACAAGATCAAGGCACACTTGCCGGTAACAATTGCCACAGCAAAGAGAGGTTTATTTGTTTTGCGGAGACATACAAGTTGGTTAAGTTCACGAATGGTTGAAGACAGGTTGACAGGACTCTTCCTGATGAGTGTTTGAGTCGATGTAGTAGTTAATAATTTTGCCACAAAATACAGAGTTTATTTTGTAACAATACTCATAGCAGAAATATTAAAAAATAAAGATATTTAAACATGTATAAAATATTAAAATGATCGAAACAAAATTATATTAATATATGAAAAATGATATTTAAATATGCATGAATGCGTTCGTGTATTTCCTTAATTTCACAATGTTTTCTGAGTTCATTCAAGGACTACTCAAGCAACCCACTACGAAATATATTTTCCTATAATGTTCCATCATTCTAAATAAGTATATGCAATATAGGAATGATATATAGTAGTTAAAGTGAGTTGCTTGACATATGTTTGTTTAAGTATACAGTACTTCCCCAAATTCAATTCATGTTTTGCCACTGGTGTTGACACACAGACGACTAAATGTAAGATAAGAAGATTGGGTAGAAGTTGACATTACAATCCTGGAATCTGTGGCGGCAGAAACTTTCACGACACATATGGTTTGATTTATAACGTGGGGTTTGCACGGAGACAAAAATTACATAGAGTAAAATGCTTTGTTTAATTATCTACCACAATATTTTACAAATAAATTATATATAATATATGACTTCCCTTAATCTAAGGCACTTTGAAAAACCACACTTTTGTTCCAGAAAACTGCGAACATATCGCAGTGATTTAAATGAAGATATCAATCACTAAACAAAATTTGAGCTTTGCAGCCCATATGACCAGATTTAGTAAATTTTAGGCGAAATTTGAAGGTTGAGCAGAAAATTTAGTAGATTGTATTTTTTAGCACAATATCGGTAGAAATGACTTTTTAGTAGATTTTCTGAGGAGCATGACTTCGAAGAAAAATCGATTGCAGCGTCCTCTAATGACGTTGATAAACTTTGTAGGTTTGAAGCTGTGTTACCAAATTATCCGCAAAAACGTTAAATTTCCTAGATTTCACTTTATTTCCCGAATTCTACCCTTTTTTGTCCTTGAAAAGAATTTCATTCGATTCGGTCGGTACGTCTCTTGAATCTGGCAAAACCAGATTTTTCATGTTTTCACCTCCATCAAAAAATATTGGGGGTCGGGGCTCTGAAGCCCGCCCCTCACTCGAATGTGTCCGGCCTCCCTTTATGAGCATCCCTGGGAACAAGGACGAATCTAGTATCTTAAATATATACAATCTACTAAAATAAAACAAATAAACTAAAACGAATTACCTACTTAAATAATACATTTACAGAATCGCCTCTTCAAACCGCCTCAATTTCCTATGGGCTTCTTAAACGTGGAAACGTAATGGGCATTCCTATGGGTTTCTTAAACATAAAATGAATATAAGCAATCAAAATCAAGTAAACTATTATTTCTGCAGTCATGCTTAGTCGACCCGAAAGCCCAGACCATCCGGCTCGTCCTAGGACTTAGAGCAGCATAGCGAATGGTCGGATGCTTAGTCGACCCGTAAGATCTGAGCCGACCGGGGAAGTGTGTTTGTGTATGTGCGTGTTTGGGGGGGGGGGAGGAGGGGTTGAAGCCCTTCTGTGGGCCGGATAAAAAATTCCAATTTTTGTGCGTTTATTTAAAAGTTCAGAGAAAATAAAAATTTGAAAAATATATATTACGTTTTCGGATGCTGTGAAATAAGTGAGAATCAGATAACAAGAATTCGGATGGTGTCAACATTGAACTGTATAATAATATTTTCGGTATCGATACCGATTTGAGTAAAAATCGCTCAAATTCGTGCTAAAATATAAAATATCTACAAAATGAATTCGAATTTTTAAAAAATCTAGCTGAAACGCACCATACCGGGTTATGAAGTAACTGTGTACCAATTCCATGGCTGTATATTGCTTACATTTTCCGCTGCAGACGACACACATACAAACATATTTTATTATGATAAAGAAGGTGTTGTTGTTGAGACCCAGACCGTCCGACCTACCAGAAAGGTGTAAGGCAACTGTTTGGACGGCCGGGAAGTGCCACCCAATTAAGACCGGAACCCAGTGGAGGAGGCATCCACAAGGACCGTACCCTCCTTCCCCTACCACCAACCTCTCGGAAGGACTTACGGACCCACATGTTTAACGTGATCGTACTCCGCGTGAACACGGCGGCAGTTTTGGCAGTGGCTGGAATCGAACCCGGGCCTACCGAGTGCAACTCCAGCGCGCTAACCAATGGGCTACCGCAACCGATAAAAGAATGGGCTACCGCAACCAATGGGCTACCGCAACCAATGGGCTACCGCAACCGATAAAGAAGGTGTGTACGTGTTGTCTGTAGCGGGAAATCTAACCGTTGGGTAGCGGCTGAACTTGGTACAAAGGTATTTCAGGACCCGAAAAAATACATCTTGGCCAGATTTTTTCGAAATTTGAATTATTTTATGTTTTATCATGATTTTCACACAAATTGGTTCCTTAGAGACATAAAATATTATATCTGTGTCGATCTTGAAAGATCGAATAACTTTCTTGCCAACGATGTTTGACCCGAATCTGTAAGCCAATTCACCCATTCATATTTATTTATTTATTTATTAAATATACCGAAATTTGCTTTTTTTAAGTCATCTGTTACTTAATTCACCGCATCCAGAAAATAAAGATTAGCACAATTTTAAAATTTGGCAAAATAATGTGTTTATATCTTCGTATTCTAACAAAAAGCATTTAAATTGTTAATTACTACATTATTTTTTGTGATTTTCTAAGCAAATGCAAAGCAAGTGCGGGGAACTGTGGCTTCTCCCCATTACACTGCTCATGCCAGAGCTCTCGGCTAGAGAAGGGATCCTTTTATTTATTTCTCATTTTTGCTTTCCACTTTTGCGGTGCACATGTGTTGAGATCTGATTTGAACCTAACATGGAGCTGTAATATGCAAGTGGAGTGAGTGCTTATCGAACTTTAGCATTTTTCGGCTGTGGTTATTTTCGGAGTTGCAGAAAATCATCTGTGCTTAACGATGTGATTCTGTCAGTATATAATTTAAGTAGCGGGCGCTTATTTAGGACCCAGGCAACGCTCGATAAGTCGTTCTAGTTTATTAATATTTGCATGAAAAATAATTTTGGAACTTTAACACCGTACGCATTTACTTCAACCAAATAACAAAGAGAAAAATAGCGTTTTCCAAATTCAATATAGAATGTTAGTAATAACGGACCCTTTGATTAAATTTGATTATAATTCCATTTTCTTCTTAACTTTTAAAATATGGAATATGAAAGCTGAACGCCAGAAGCGTAAGCAAGAGGGAGGAGCATTCAGACACGTTTTAAGTCAATCCGGTATCATTTTGTCCAGATAGAACATAACTGCACCGGGAAATAAAATATTGCTTATTGAAAACCCCCCTTTTTTTCGGTAGCATTGTTTCCAGCTCCCTACAAATTAATAAATAAATAAAATTTAAAGCTTAGAATATTTTGAAAAATAAATAAAATTTAATATTATAGAATATTTTGTTGCAGTTTCGTAAGTAGATTTTTGATAGATTTGAATTCCTAATTCAGTATTTTCTTTTACTTGTCAGTAGACATGTCTCAAAAAATCTGGTCACACTGATTACAGCTTGCTGCATCCAGAAATTAAGATGATGATATGAAATAGATCTTGACAATGGCAATTAGAGCCACTGCTATAAATACGCAACACAGCGATCAAAGGGCATTTCCCGTACATTTTAAGAATCAATTCGAAAGTGTTTATTTTTATTTTCAGTATAACAGAAAAGTATTCGACGTTTACTTAGATACCATTCTTAATTCAAAGTTTTTGTTAGAAATATATGTTTTTAGTGTTAAAAGATAATACGTACTCGTATTTGAATGGTTAATGCGTATGATATAAAATACGAGGCGAAAATATAAATATAATTTACAATTTAAAAATAACTCCCATATAACTTTTTGCTTTTCTATATTTGTTCCATTCTCTGTGACGTTCATGTGACGTTTAGACTTATTTTTCATCTTGTTGGGTCTCATTTATTCTTATTCGGACGTGACGCGTCTTGCCGGGACATTTATGTGCTTTATCACATGAAAATATTGTGCTTACTTAGAATTGCATGAACTGATATTTCGATCTGCTTTCTAATTGATTCTCTCAGTTGACTCTTAATCCAGAAATTTGGTGAACAAACTCTCCAATTTCTTCTATTTGTGCTCATTTCATCTTTCTGACTTCGGCTTTGTATCGAGTTGTAATGGCTATTGAATGTGTGAAATGTGAATTGTGTTTGCAAGTATGGAAAATCTCAGTCTTCTCAGAGCGTTTGCAAATATAGAACATTACACATTCTAGTCCACCTCGCCTCCTGGAGGAGCTCCTCTTCCTTGATCCAGGCCGTCCGACCTACCCGAAGGTGTAAGATATCTCTTTGGAAGACCAGGAACTGCCAAACAATTTAGACTGGAACCTAGTGGGGTTGAAATCCACAGGGTCCGTACTCTCTTTCCGCTACCACCAACCTCACGGAAGGACTTATGGACCCACATATTTAACGTATCCGTAGTCCGCGTAAACATGGGATCAGTTTTGGCATAACAGGGAATCGAATTCGGGTTATCCAAATGCAATCCCCTCGTGCTCACCACTGGGCTGTCCCCCTCCCTTCCTGGAAGAGCTCAAATCATAGAGAGGTAAGAAAAACTTTGTAGGATCTCACCACTTCAGGTAAATCTCCCACTCAGCACTCATAAGGAGCAGATAAATGACCCCTTAGGGGAGGTGGTCCCATGGATACAGAGCCGATCCAAATCCTCCATTAAAAGAAGAGCCTCCCATTGAAGGATACAATTTCTTTATCAGTAAAGAAATAGTAAACAATGTTTCACAGTGTATGGTGAGGGCGCGGTACCGCAGTGGTTAGCGCACAGGATTTGCACTCGATAGGCCCGGATTCGATTCCTTCCGCTGCCAAAACTGCGTCGTGTTCACGCGGAGTACGATCACGCTAAACATGTGGATCCGTAAGTCCTTCCGAGAGGCTAGTGGTAGGGAAAGAAGGATATGGTCCCTGTTGATGCCTCTCCCACTGGTTTCCGGTCTAAATTGGGTGGCTCTTCCCGGCCGTCCAAACAGTTACCTTACATCTTTCTGGTAGGTCGGACGGTCTGGGTCTCAACAATAGTGTACGATGAAATTAACATCAATTAACATTTACTGCCTAAAATTATATCAATATCCGCGATATGTTTCTTCAAGGTCCTTAATATTCAATACGACCTAAAATATACGACCTTAATATTCAATACTAAAACCTTCAAATACGACTATTTTATGCATTCTCAAATTGATGATACTACAGTTCTTCAATTACATTTACCAGTAAAAATCTTTATAATTTAATTTTTATATTTTTCATGTAAAAAAAGACTTAAAAATTCCCTTAAACTTCTGTTTAAAATTGATCTGAAATAAAATCCCTTTGTTGCTATATAAATATTCGGTCAATTTGAAGGTTAAAACAAGAAATCAAAACTTGGCAAATTTTGTTATAAAAAATACACTTATTTTTAGACGGACAATAATTCCATAACAGTTTCTTCAATTTCCATGTTAAGTACCAGTTATTATCATATATTTTACAATATTTAAATGACACAAATAACACTGTAACGTTATATTTTGTAAAACCTCAACTTTTGTAAGTGCCAACTTATCTAAAGACACTTACTGTCATTAGTCAGAATCGTATCCCTTTAAAACTTATTACATAGCATTTTGTTGGTAAACATAAATCTATTTCTCTTCGCATGAAATAAGGTGCGTGATATCTTGTCTGATGATCATTTCATTCCTTTTGTATAGGGTTTTCAATGAAAGCTGGGAGGAATTTAAAGCATTTCCATATTTGAAACCAGTATTTTTCTTCCGTACAAAAGCAAATTTAATGGAGACAAACTATTCTAGAACTTATAACTGCAACATGGAAATATGATGTAAGTAATTTGAAATAAAATAATTGTAACATCTGAAATTGTGGTGTAATAAAATAAAAAGCACACTGAAACATTGTATTTAATTAATAATATACAGAGCGCGAAAAAAAGTATAAGGACAACATATAGAATGAAAATATACTTTATTTTCACTTCATCAAAATGAATTTTTGATATAGCTGACCTCTAATATGAAATTATACAATAACATTTACAACACATAAAACAACAAATACGAACCTGACAAAAGTTGACCTTATAAAGATTATCACTAAAGATAATATAGAATAAAATATAAGCACATGTTCTAAATTACTTAACATTTCTCTTAATAATCAAGAAAACAACTTTTTTGCAATTACTTGAATAAACCGAGAGGTCATCGATGCTGGAAATTATTTTGAAGTGTTTATGGCAATGTTATTCCAAGCTTGTTTGATGGTTAACACAAGATCCTGTTTACACTGATATTGTGTGCCATTTTTATAAACTTCTCGGGCTAGAAGGCCCCATAAATTTTCTATTGGATTGATATCGGGATTCCTCGCCGTCGAATCAAGCAAATTTACTGAATTAGCTTCAAACCAGAATTTTGCATTCGTAGAAACGTGTATGGAAACGTTATCTTGTAGGAAAATATAGTCTCCTGGAGTAATTAGTGGGGCCTCAGGTAACAAATATTCGCCTAACATATCAACATGTCAGAGTTCATTTTGTAGTTGATAAAGGCTATAGACGTGGTTCCGTTTGCTACAAAAGCGCCCCAAATCATTACTGTGCCCCCACCGAATTGACGTTTAGAAAAAACGTCTTTGATTTTACACAGACTATGCCAAAAATAACAAAAACCATCTGGCCCACCAAGATTGAACTTCTTTTCGTCCGAAAAGATTACATCAATCCATTTTGGACCGAGAGAAATGTATTTTTTTATTTCTGTCTTCGTTCCTTATGTTCCTTTTTAAGAGACGGACGTGACATTAACTTTCCATACCAAATATTCGGATGTTTATTAAAAACATTTTTAACTGTTCGTGTAGAACATGGTAATCCAAATTTCTTCTAACTTCATTTGCAGTTTCTTTTTTCTCGCAAGCTCTTCTGCCAACAATTATTTTCTGTCGATGCTTTAGAAATTCTGGTCTTCCAGTTCGTTTCTTCAATATATACATTCCAGGTTCTTTTAGAAAATTATAAACTACAGCTTTAGATCTTTTAATTTTTATCGAATCATGCACACTCAATCGACATTCTTTAAATGCAAGAATTTTCCCTTTTTCAAGGTCAGACAGATGAGTTCTTTTTGACATCGTACAAAAATCGTGAAAAAATGAGGCACGTATGAATTTTGTTTAGAAACCCAGTCTTTATATTTGAAATGGTTATTTTGTGTTTTCAAATATGCAAATTTTACTATAATTTTAAATGTAAAAACAGTTGTCCTTATACTTTTTCCCCAAGATCATATGGGTTTAAAATTTATGAAGTGAATTTATACATATTTATTTTTGGAAAATTTAACTAATTTACATGAAAAAAAAAATAATTTTATCAATATGTTTACTCACAAAATTGCATACATTTTCGTTTAAATGATTTCTAGATTTGGCGAGTTTTCGCTTGTCCTTATACTTTTTTCGCGCACTGTACCATTTTGTTGTTAAACGTGAATATATTTCTCTTCGCATGAAATAAGATACGTGATATTTAGTGTCATGATCATTCCATTCCTTTTGTATATAGTTTTCAATGAAAGCTGGGAAGAATTTAAAGCATTTCCATATTTGAAACCAGTATTTTTCTTCCGTACAAAAGCAAATTTTATGAAAACAAACTATTCTAGAATTTATAACTGCAACATAGAAATATGACGTAAATAATATGAAATAAAATAATTGTAACAACTGAAATTGTGGTTAATAAAATAAAAAGCGCACTAAAACGTTGCATTTAATTAATAATACATGCGGCTTTGCATAGTGATTCTTTGTAGAATGTTCGTTTTAACATAATCCGCCAGTGTGCATAGTCCGTCATCATCCACTAACTAAAATAATCATTATGCATAAATAAAAATTCGTCACTCTGAAATGATAAGATATTTGTTTCTCGATTTAAAATTTTATTAAAATTATCATTACGTATCACTGATATACTTATTATTTAAATTTCCATTATTATTTCACATTTTTAAATCTTCATCAATTCTCAAGTTATCAAACAAAGTCGAGCTGTCATTTTGAGTGTAATATCACAGGTTGGAATTTGGCTTGACTTTAGCGTCAAATTAATTATTACGATCTCAGTTATGAATAAATGGGAACTTGATTTTCTTATTACACTCGTTTACAGACGTTGGGCCCTCTGGACTGTCACGATCGTGATTTTGGATTCATTAGCACTTATGTCCTTGTTTCACTTTGCTTAGTTCACTTGTCTGTTCCTCTACATCTGATCTTAATTTTTCAACTGAACTTTGTCTGCTCTATATTTTTTGCAACTCAACTTTAGCTACATTATGTTATAGCAAAACTCCGTCTTGGTTTCCCATTGGCTGGCATGCTTGTGTAAGGGGCATGGCTGTGGCTTGGTTATTAGCCAAACCTCCAATCGCCCGAGCTTTAGTCGAATGTTTATTGACAGTCTAAATTTAAAGCCCCATGTCCAATATATCACGTGGCGCCTCTTCGTATATGAGGACACATAATCATATATTTTTGTACGCATTTTATTGCCTGATCATAAAACACATAGCCCTTAATGTCAAATATGCTGCCTGCAAATGTTCGAATAAACTAATATTTTATTGCACATGCCTCAATTTGGGGTGTATTTATTATGGTACTTGTATAATAGCATTTATTAAAAGCTTGCCACCTGTATGTCTGTATATCAGATATACATATATCTGTATATGTATATCTGTATATCAGAAAAATTAAAAAGCTTTGTTATTAAAAATATAGGATATTTCGCTGGTCAAAATGAACGAAAAAGACGTATCAAATATGGCTAAAAGTCCGACATGTTTTTTTACACGGACAACATTTCAAAAAAGTTTATTCAATTTTAATGCTAATTATCGGCTTTTATCATTGATTTTACAATATCTAAGTTTTACAGTAATAGCACTGTAATATTATTTTTAGCAAAATCTTAATTTTTGCAAGACTCAAGACAATTGTTATCATTAATCTGAATCACATCCCTTTAAAACATACTGCATGTCATTTTGTTCGAAAACATAAATGATTATTTCTTCGTATGAAATAAGATTCGCAATATTTTGTGTCAAAATCATTTCTTTCGTATACGGTTTCCATGAAAGCTGGGAGGCATTTAAAGAATTTCCATCTCTGAAACCAGTATTTCTCTTCCACACAAAAGCAAATGTAACGAAAACAAACTATTCTGGAACACAAACGGATATAGTTTTTGTAAGCACAACATAGCAATATAAAGTAATTTGAAATAAAATAAAAATGCTTTGCTACTATAAAAATTAAAATCTTTTGTTGGTTAAAAAAAATTAAAATTTACCAAATTTGATTTATATAAATTTCCCATGTTTTTATACGGTCAACATTCCATAATATTTAATTCAATTTGCAAGATAATTATCGAATTTTATCTCTAATTTTACAGCATCTAAATTTACTACTAATAACATTGTAACATTATATTTTGTAAAACTGCAACTTCTGCAAAGTACCGGTTGTAGTCGCTAGTCAGAATAGCGTACCTTTAAATCATATTACATGCCATTTTGTTGGTAAACATAAATGCTTTTTCATTCGCTTGATATAAGATACGTGATATTTCGTCAGAAAATCATTTTGTTCTTTAGTATATTGTTTCCAGTGAAAGCTGGAAGGAATTTAAAGCATTTCCATCTTTGAAACCTGTATTTTTCTTCTACACTAAAGCAAATTTAACGAAAACAAACTATTCTGGAACACAAACGGGTATTTCTGTAACTACTACATAGAAATATAAAACAAGTAATTTGAAGTAAAATACTGTAAATGGTCTGAAATACAATACTATAAAAATTAAGATATTTTTCTGGTTAAAATAAACAAACAAAGCTTGGCAAATTTAACTGATAAAAAATCCACATGATTGTTTACACGGACAATATTCCACATAGTTTAGTCAATTTCCAATCAAATTATCGGCTTTCATCATAAATTTTACATTATCTAAATTTTTACACTGATAAAACTGCAAAATTATATTTAGTAAAACCTCAACTTTTGCACGTACCAACAGTTTTAAAGACAATTACTGTCATTAGTCAGAATTCCAACTCTTTAAAACGTATAAGCAATAAAATTAAAAACACATACCACAGATACAAAGCTTATTTAATCAAATAAAACCATCTTATAAGACGTACAAATGTTAAAAGGTCAGAGCGTTTTCAGGGATCACTATTTATCAGTGGCAATATGAAAAATTACCGTGGAAATAAGCTCATTGCCAAATAATGACTACAAGTTTTACATTGGTAGTACTAAACGTACTGTTGGTATCCGATTAGCTGAACATGATCGTGACATCAAGAATGGTAAACTTTCTACGGTTCTTGTTCAATGTGTTGTTAATGATAACTTTCGGCCATTATTTGCAAACTTTCCTTTTAATTCGGTTAAATAACCCTCGCAATATGCTTCTTTATGAATCCCTATTTATTTATATCTTCCGTGATTCCATTTGTAATTTTTTTCCTATACAAATTTTAAGTTACGCTTGGCGACTCGCTCTTGACTCTATGCGTGCCAAACCTCTACATAGTTATTTATCTTTGACGTTTCAGTTTGTTGTAATTTATGCTTGGCTACAATTTGGACATGCTTCATTGTCCTTATTTTATGTGTATTTAATACTCGTTTAAATTTAAAATCTTCCGTTTATAACACTTACTATCGTAATTTTGTAATTGATTAATCTTCAATAGCCTAAGAATAAAAAATTGGTATCACATCTGAATTTAACTAAATAAAATTAAGGACATAACGTTGTTAAGCGAAATATCTTTTATTAAAACATCTTATAAGAAGTACAAAGTATTTAACATTTTCAGAGCGCTTTCTCATCAGTGGTTAAATGAAAAGTAAACATGTAATGTTTATATATAGACCAATTACACACCAAATTTGCATAAAAATGTAAAGTTGGTAAATGAACAGACTATTAATTAATACAAAATTAACCCAAGAAATATACACGGAAAATACAGAAAGTATACTTTAAATGGATTCAAATTGTAAGAATATTACAAGAAAAGTACTATCATAAATATATTATTTTACTACAGGAAAAGCATAATTTTTCGAAAGAACAGCCAAGCCCACTTTTTATGATAATGACGTCATAAATAATTATGGAGAGACTTGAATTGCATAGAGTCGAGAATGAGTCGGCAAGCATAACTTAAAATTTGAACGGCATCAAAATTACAAATCGACTCACGGTAAATATAAATAAAAAGAGATTCATAAAGGAGAATATTACGTGGATTATTACAACGAATTAAAAGGAAAGTGTTTTAAAAAATGGGCAGGAATTTGTCATTAACCACATATTGAGCAAGAACCGTAGAAAATTTGCCACATTTGACATCGCGAGAGTGTTCCGCTAAACGGATGCCAACATTGCCAATGTAAAATTCATAATCGCCCTCAGGAGACAACAGGGAAACTACATACACCCCTGCATGGCTTTTAGAGTCAACAATATCCAAAAGTTTATCAAAACGAATATGATTAAATAAAATGGTAATGTTGGAGTAAGCATGTTTGAAACCAAATGCATAACAAAATTGAATAAAGAGCCGGAAAAATCTTAGAGTGGTAAGAAAACTAGAATTATAAGCTAAACGATCTTTAATAGCAACAAGTTTAGTATCAAACTCAGTAAATTTACGGCGAACATGGGGGGAAATCTTTCAAATAATATCAAAAGGATAATCAACCTCATGGCCAAGATTAAAAATAAATTTCATCAGCCAAATCAATGATAGAAGAGCAAACATTAAATGCGCGATTAAAATAAGCGCTAAAGATGCTTTTTTAGAGGATACAGGATGAAAAGAATTAGCGGGGATACAAAAGTTAGTAAAAGATGGTTTACGGAAAACAGAAGTGTGGAAAGCAAAAGCGGAACGGGTAACCAGAACATCAAGAAAATGAAAAAAACAATTGGATTCATGCTCAACAGTAAAATTAATGGAAGAGTAAAAATGTCCTTTGATTAATTCATAATTGATTGAGTTTGTTTCCACGGTAATGTTTCATATATCCACTGATGAAGGGTATAGTGATACCCGAAAACGCTATGACCTTTTAACATTTGTACGTCTTATAGGATGGTTTTATTTGACTAAATGACATGTTTATCTATGATATGTGTTTTTAATTTTATTGCTTATATATTGAAATAGACGTGATACCACTTAACCTTCAAAGCTTATCGTGTACCATTTTGTTTGTAAACATAACAGTATTTTTCTCCGCATGAAAAACGATATATGATATTTCGTCGGAAGATCATTTCGTTTCTTTAGTTTTCAATGAATGCTGGGAGGCATTAAAGACATTTCCATTTTTGAAACCAGTATTTTTCTTCTGCACAAAAGCAAATTTAACGAAAACAAACTATTCTGGAATACAAACGGATATTTTTGTTACTGCAGCATAGAAATATGTGATAATTGATTTGAAATAAAAAATTGTAATTGATCTGCAATAAAAATACTTTGTTACTATAAAAAATGATGATATTTTGCTGATTAAAATGAAATAACAAAACTTGGCAAATTCGGTTTATAAAGATTTCCCATATTTGTTTACACGGACAATATTCCATAATAATTTATTCAATTCCCATGCTACTTATCGGATTCTATCATACATTTTACAATATCTTGATTTCACACTAATAGCACTGTAAGATTACATTTAGTAAAACCGTAACTTCTTCAAGTACCAACCTATCTAAAGGCAATTACAGTCATTAGTCTGAATCGCATCCACTTAAAACTTATTGCATGTCAATCAGAGAGTAAACATAATTGCTTTTTTTTTAGTATGAAATAAGATACGTGTTATTTTGTCTAAAGATCATTTAATTCATTTTGTATATGATTTCCAACGAAAGCTGGGAGGCATTCAGAGCATTTCTATCATTGAAACCAGTATTTTTCTTCTCCACAAAGCAAATATAACGAAAACAAACTATGCAGAAACACAAACGGATATTTTTGTAACTAAAGCATAGAAATATGGAACAAGTAATTTGAATTAATATATTGTAAATGATCTGAAAGACAAATATTTGTTACTATAAAAAATATGATATTTTGCTGGTTTGAATGAACGAACAGAACTTGGCAAATTCGGTTAATAAAAGTGTCACATGGTGTTTATACGAACAATATTCTATAATAGTTTATTCTATTTCCATACTAAGTATCAGCTTCTATCATAAATTTTGCAATATCTAAAATTAACACTAATAACACTATCACATCTTATTTAGTAAAACCGCAACTTTTGGAAATATCAACTTACCTAAAAATAATTGCAGTCATTAGTTAGAATCGCATCCCCTTAAAACTTATTGCATACCATTTTGTTGGTAAACATAAATTACCTTTTCTTCCCATGAAATGAGGTACGTTATATTTTATCTGAAGATCATTCCATTCCCTTTGTATATAGTTTCCATTGAAAGCTGAGAGGCATTTAAAGCATTCCCATCTTTGAAACCCGTATTTTCTTCTGCAAAAAAGCAAATGTAACGAAAATAAACCATTCTGGAATGAAAAATTATTTTTTTGGAACTGTAACATAGAAATATGGAGTAAGTAATTTGAAATAAAATACAACTTTGTTACTATAAATTTAGGATATGGTTGCAAACGTGTAATATTACTTTTCTTCTGGAGTCTTTCGTCGCTTTCGAAAACCAGACAGAGAAAACATACTCACATACATTCTTTCCTATGACGTCATTCTAGGGTTGAAAATTGTGGAACTTCAAAGACGTGTTGCAAGATTTGGGCAATCTAACGCCATTTTAACGTCATTTGGCGGCTTCCCGACGGGTTCGAGGAGGACAGAGAAAGAACGGTCATTCTAGGTGAAGGACGAGATTCTCTAAAATTTCTATGAAGAGTCTATAAGTAGCAATTATCACTGAGTCGGAGAACAGTTGACGTGATGAGAGAGCTACATTGAACTGTGATTTTTATCAATGCTTTGAAAATAGTAGCAGCCGTTTTGTGAAATGTATTTCATCAATGTTTTGAGAATAATATTGTTTATTTTTGTGAAATTACTGGAGCATTTAAATGCTGCCTTACTGTATATTGCTCTTGTCTACCCTGTTCTTAGGAATAAACCTGTTAGTTATCCAGAAATTAGGACTTATTCTTGCATCCACCTCTCACATCCACGATTCCAGATGATACGTCAAAACAATAGTTTGCTGGTTAAAATATAAAACAAAACGTGGCGAATTTTGTTTATAAAAATTTCACATGTTTGTTTACACAACCATAACATTCCATAATAGTTTATTCAATTTCCATGCTAATCATCTGCTGTTATCATGCATTTTACAATATCTGAATTTCACACTAATAGGACTTTAAAATTATGTTTAGTAAATCCGCAACTTTTGCAAGTACCAACCTATAGACAGACAATTGCAGTCATTAGTCCGAATCGCATCCTTTTAAAACGTATTACATGCCATTTTGTTGCTAAACATAAATGCTGTTTTTCGTATGAAATATGATACATGATATTTTGTCTGAGCCGACGGGATGGTCGAACGGTCAAAGCGAGCGTTTCCAAGCGATCGTTCGGGCGCCGCTTTGTGGGTTCGAGTCCCACGTAAGTCATGGATGTTGTGTTGTTGGGCGCAGTGTGTTCCGTCCCCCTCTGGTGCGCCTGGGGCGACGTCCCAGGACGCCTAAATGGTTCACGTTTCTGGCCAATGTATAGGCGAATGATGGAAGTCAAGTGCCTGGCCATTTGAAAAAAAATAAATTTATCTGATGATGATGTCGTCCCTTTTGTATATGGTTTCCAACGGAAGCTGGGAGGTATTTAAGGCAGATCCATCTTTGAAACCAGTATTGTCTTCGCACAAAAGCAAATGTAACTGAAACAACCTATTCTTGAACACAAACGGATATAGTTTTTGTAAGTACAACATAAAAATATGGAGTAAGTAATTTGCATTAAATTAAAAATGTTTTGTTACTATAAAAATAAAGACATTCTGTTGGTTGATATAAACAAAACTGGGCAAATTTGATTTATAAAAATTTTGCAGCTTCTAAATTCAACACCTATAGCACTGTAACATTATATTTAGTAAAAACCTCAACTTTTACAAGTATCGACCTATCTAAAGGTAATCGCAGTCATTAGTCAGAATCGCATCATTTTAAAACATATTACATGTCATTTTGTTGGTAAACATAAATGCTTTTTTCTTCGCAGGAAATAAGATACGTGATATTTTGTCCAAAGATCATTTCGTCCCTTTTGTATATGGTTTCCAACGTCAGCTGGGAGGCATTTAAGACATTTCCATCTTTGAAATCGATATTTTTCTTCTGCACAAAAAAAAATTTAACGAAAACAATCTATTCTAAAACACAAACGGATATTTTTGTAACTTCAGCATAGAAGTACGAAGTAAGTAATTTGAAATAAATCATTGTACATTGACCTGAAATAAAAATACTTTGTTACTATAAACATTAGGTTATTCCAACCATATTTCACAACTGTTTTTTTTGTTTCCATGCTAAGTATTGCATTCTACGTCTCAAAGTTCAACATCTGCTAAAGTGTTTGAAACGTCCATGTGCATTTAAAATCTATTGAGTTCCAGCATTCATTGATTTCAATAATCTTAACAAATTATCTTCGAAAATTCACACTAACATACATACACACTAAGATCACACACACTAACGTATACACACACTAATATATATATATACTAATATACTAACATATACATGCACTAATATACATACACACTAACATACATACATATATGCTAACATACACATACTATCATACAATCACACCAACGCGTACACACACTAATATACATAAACGTCAACATACATACACACTAGCATACATACACATACTAACATACACACACTAACATATACATGCACTAATATACACTAATATAAATACACATATACTACCAACTTAAGATTACTATCAACTGCTCTGGTATAAGCCGTCCTGAATATATTTCAGAATTTTTTCTAACAAGTAAGATTACAAGCTACTACGCTGGTATAAGCCGTTCTGAAGATATTTCCGTTTTTTAACACTTTACAACAAAGTTGAAAAGTGTTTATGACTTTGTTCATTCTGTCTGTCTGTCTGTCTGTCTGTCCGTTAGCACGATAACTGTCGTAAAAATGACTTAATCAAAATGAAATTTTAGTAAGTTGTTCAGACGGTCTGTAGGACCTATGGGAATATAAATGAATAATATCACCTAATTAGTTTTGGATTAAACCCGGGTTGAAAAATGAAATACATTGAGCCCCATGGGACCTAATTTTTCAAACATTTTTTAAGTGGAGATAAAATTCACAAATTGCTTCGAAAATTTTAGGTAATATTCAAATTTTTCCGTAAAATATACAACAAAAATTCAGCGAAATATATTCAGTAGTTTTTTAAATAAAAATTAAAATAATAATTACACCTCTTATATGAAGCGATCACGTGATCATGATATGAAAAGATCACATGACCCACTTCAAAATGATATATGTCATCCATCTTGTCTCAAAATCGTGGTTTTTTAAGTTCTTCTTAATTCATATTGAGTGTTGTATCCGTCCTAAAACCACTTTGTTTTTGCTTAAATTCTGTGCATCTACATGCTGAAACAACGCAATTACAATATATTTGAGATTAAATGATCATCTAAATTTGATTATTTCTACAACGAAGCCTATTTTTCACTTATGTAAAATGTAAACAGCAAAATATGTAGAATGAGTTGCATTAGAATTTCTGTATTTCTTTAACACAAAATTATTTAGCCCATGGAGTCTACATAGCTGATATGAATGAAATATTCATTGATTTTACAAAGAGAAGGACGATTTTTTTCGATGAAGTGTTAAGCATAGAATTTAATTACTTGTAGCTCCATGGTCTTAAATTTTAAATAAAATAAATTATTATAGTATTGTGATGAATGACATGAATGGAAAAATGTTATGCATGAAATGCTGTTTTTATAGAGAGATCCAGGCGTGTTATTTTTCTATGACGTCATTTGAATGAATTTCAGTTGTTTTCGATGAAGTTTTCAAATATAATAAATTATCGTAGTATTATGATAATTTTTTAAATATTACCGAGGAATGTATAGCATTTTAGAGATGTTTAAACCAGGCAATTTGTATTTCAAAGCCGTCATTTGAATGAGGTTCATTTTTTTCGATGAATGTTTAAGTTTTCAAATATAATAAATTAATGTAGTATTGTGATAAGTTTCAGAATATTACCGAGGAATGTATTGCATTTTAGACTTGTTTAATTAAAATTGCATTGAAGTTGGAAAGTGTTTCATAATCAATGCTTTAAGCATGATTGATCTTTCTTGTTTTAATTTTTTCGAGTAACAAATAATATAAACTGTTACGTTAGTATAAGCCGTTCTGAAGATATTTCCGTATTTTTTTTATCTTTTCTAGTGACTAAGATTATAAGCTACTACGCTTATATAAGCTGTTATGAAGATATTTACGTATTTATGAATTTTTTCTAGCAACTAAGAATTCAAGCTATTACGCTGGAATAAGACGTTCCGAAAATATTTTCGTATTTTTTAAATTTTTCTAGAAACGTAGCGTCATTAGAAAATTCGGATAGTTTTCAATTTTATATATAATCTTAAAAAAATTGGCTTCACTATGTGTTACTTGTTGTCATGAAACTCAAATAAAAACTTCAAATATAATGATGAAAACTGTAAAATTAACTCTGTAAGTCATGTTCGGGTATGCATCAGATTTTAATTCGGTATTCATATAAAACCTTAAATATTATAATCATTAAAGCATTAAATAGTCTAATCATTAAAACCTTAATTATTCTAATCATGGAAACCTTAAATATTCTAGTCACTGAAACGTTAAGCATTCTATCTATTTTTAATTCTTTCTGAATTTAAAATGTCTGCATCCGTCGGCATCTATGTATATAAATGGACAATGAAACATCCCACCTCCGCACCCCAAGACGGTTTTACAGTCTGTAAATTCTGCTTTTGCATATATAAGAATTGCCCCGACACAAAAATGAAAAGCGTCAGTAGGTCCGGAATCGCATCTTTTCAAAACTAAACTCAAGCCATTTTCTTATAAAATAAAATTGCTGCATTGTTTTCCGCAAGAAAAAGTATGTGATATTTTGTCTTCAGTCTCGCTGTTTTTATGTTTAGTCTGCAATAGAAGCTGGGGGGGGGGGGGGGGGCATTTAGAAACATTTCTATCTTTGAAAGCACTGTTTTCTCTGCCGTGCAAAAGTAAATGTGGGGAAGATAGATAGATTTGTTGACATATATAAGTGGTTTCATGCAACCAAACCATAGAAATACAACGAAATACGTTCTGTTGGCAAAACTATGCTATACTAGTTATGCAGTAATTGGCAAATGGCTGGGGAATTAAAATGAACATACTTGACAAAATTAACCATTAAATTAAAATTGAAATAAACATAGCAGATGAAAATATGGTCACTCATAATTCTAATTTGTTCATACGAAGCTATTTAATTATTATGATTACGAACAGAGCTTTTATATGATATTTATAAATTGTTTAATTTACTTGAAAATTTAGAAAATTTACACATCTATAATAATAAGGGAATGCGCTTGTTTGTTCTTTCGTTTGTTTACGTGTTTGTTTGTCTGTGTCGTCTGTGGCGAATAATCTAAGCGACGTACAGCCATAAAATGTGTTACACATATAAATCAGTTCCGCGGGGGTGCAATTTGGCGTTATGTGTAAATTAGAAATAGTTATTTAGTTAAGAATTTTTGAAGTCTGAAATTACGATTGTCCGCAATTTTGTAAAATTAAATATATTCCCTTTTCGCTGCCGCAGATTCGCTGACAATAGAGCAGTTTAGCAAACGTTCAGTCTGGAGGTATCCAGCTAATCGCACGAAAAATATTTATAATTTTGGATTTTCTGAACTTGCGAATTCAAAAAATATCATCCTATTTTATTATTTGTGTTTATATTATCATTATGAGTATTGAACTAACATTTTACTGATTGCATGGGAAATTCACTGACATAGCAATAATTTTTTGGTTTAAATTTTTTTTTTTTTTTGCGATATCAATTATTTTCATTTAATTGTTTCACGAGAACGATTTTACTTCAAAACAGGTGGAAAATGAGTACTGCCATCTGTATTATCTAAGTATCGGTCGTTTATGTATTGGAAAAAATAATAAATTATTTGAGGGAGATATGGTCAATATATATTAATTGGTCTAATTGCGCTAATTGATGATTTTAACCGTTATACAGAGTCTATTTCAAATATTGATGTAAATATTGTTTCCTGAATCATTTATACGACAGGATATCGTCGAACCAGGCAGATACTAATGACTCAATTCCCACCTGAGTTGTTTCTGCAATAGAACCGGATTAACTTCTATAGTTCATAATCTATTAATGATTCAGAAGAGGGTAATACAGAAATTGAGATTTTCTGTGACCATACGGATTCGTGGAAATTTATCAATTTACGAATAGTTAGGAAAAGCATACTGGTATTATGTATAAAATGCACAAGGGGAGGATGTTGTATATATCAGGAGTTGCTCCTCGATAGGGCAGAAGAAGGATCAGAATGTAAGGCACACACTAAGGAATGAAGTAACGTAATTTTCTCAGTAGTAGTGTGCATAGTACATCTGGCCCGCTGGAGATAAATAGCCCGAAGTCCCTGTGGTGACAGTTATTCTTCAAAATTACTATAACAATCTTTGTTTTACAGGAATTACTCGAGCAAATATGGCTTTAAGATGCCCAAATCTTACATTTTCCAATTATACTATTTTTTAAAATATGTATTGTTTTGTTTCGTAGGATACTTAATCCAAAATATTTAGGTCATTTTATATTTGGTTTGAAGTAAAGGATGGTAGAAATTTAAAGCATTTTTTACCTTGAAAACATTGTTTCTTTCACAACAAAAGTGAATTTTAAAAATTAAGTGAAGACAAGTAAAAGACATATGGAAATAAATTTCTACTACTATAGACAAAAACGTGCAGAAATATGTTTTGCTTGTTTGCTTTTAAGAAATGCCTCATATATATTATATTCGATTTCTGTAGTTGTATACAAACAAAAGATCATGTTAAGTAGATTGCTTAATTTATCGTACGTATGCTCTGCTTAATGAACCTACACTGCACAGACTTTACTTGAGATTTTATCATCAAAAGGGAAAAGTTTGGAAAATTCAGTAATTTTTCAATTTGAAAACAGAGATTTCCAAATAAAAAGAACTTTTACAACATATTTATAGAGCTAGAAATTCCAGAATTCTAACCATATAGGACGTTCTAGATGCTATATGTCCAACCTGGTTACAAAATGATAACGCGCTGACTTTTATATCCAAAGTAATAGGGGTTGAATCCTGGTTAGGCATAAAGTACTTATACACACATGGTATTTATACAGACAGTTATGGTGTATGTACAGAAACTTGATCATATTAATTCAGAATCTATCTGAAACAACGGCTTCAGGTACAAACCATTATCGTCTGCATAAAACGAGTAAAATAGGGTAAGAACTATAAAATCCAGTCAAACCTAACAGCAAAATTCATGCACCAAAGCATGCATCTATACCTATATATATTATATGACAAGAAACTTCTGGCTTCCCACGAGGTTGCTAGACTTCTTTTCTTGCATGCTATCTATGTTCATATGTTTTCAGTGATGATTTGATATATAAGTGTTTGATAGGCACACACAGTTCAAACAAATGTTATAATTTCAGCCATTACAATATAATCGTTTGTAATTACTCTAAATCCTGGATGCAACACAACATAAGTAGGTCAGGATTTTATCCCTTTGTATTTACGAACAACTAGTATTGATATAGAAAACAGCTTTGTTGTTTTATTACAGAAAATAAGATACGTGCATTTTCTTTAAAGCTCTTTTATTTTCCTTTTATATTTAGTCCCGCAATAAAAGCTGGAAGGCATCAAAAGCATTCCTTTCTTCAAATCTGTTGTTTTGTTTTCAGCACCAAAAGTAAATTTGGCGAAGACGAATATATGTTTGTGGCATAAACGGACATTCATGCAACTGAAATACCCAAAGAGAGATAAAGTAGTTTTATTGTCAAGAATCTGTGGAAGAATGAAAATGCATGAGAAAAATATTTGTACCTGAAACATGTAGGCGGAATTTAAGCATTTTTTACATAAATAACGAAATGTAGTGTTATTTCTTTACCACACAAGGATACATACAATATAATATAATACATGATACAATATTATATAGTACACGAAATTTTAAGACTGTATATGCATTTTGTGAATATAGATAAATATTGTTGGAGTACAGTAAAAGCTGATATACTTTTTTTTGTACTCCAACAGGCATAGGTGGAACTATGTATTCAACAAAGATACAAAGGAGCACAGCAAAGTGCAGAAAAAAAATAGATAAAATAGATAATAAACTAAAACTATGTAAAACAAACTATTTAAAGAACTGCATAAAGGGCATTGAATTTCTAGCACTGCAATACTGTATTTAGATTATTCATCGGTATTAATCACTTTAAAACTAGTGCAGAGGAGACAACTGAGACTGTTTAATATTGCCATTCTTATTTTAAGAACGGCAAGGGAATCATTTTAGTAGTCTTCCTAACAGGTCGACACTGATTTAAGGGCACTTTTGACAAATAACGCCATCTATTGGAGTTAAAGTGCGTTTTTCCAACTTTTTTAACTTTGGGAATTTAAAAAAATATTGTAAAAGACATTGGTGTTATATTATCATTAAGAGCATCGTGCAAAAACTTGGCTGAAATTGAAAAAAAAATATTTTGAGATAGCCATACATTTCGAGTTTAAAGAAACTTGTTTGCGATTTCAAGTAATTTCATTCATTTATGTCGCAAGAATTATTCCGTTGGTAAATTTTAACGTAGCCTGTAAAGTTTTTGCAAGTGACGGATTTCGGTTCTGTGATTTTGGAAGGGGGGTGGGAGGTGGAAAACTCAGACCGTTCGACTCACCCGAGGACACAGAGCTGCTGTTTGAGCGGTCGGGGGAAGGGTGTCTTTTCAGGCCCGTTGCGCCTATATACACGGATTTTAATTTTTTTATTATATAACTCTCTTGCCTTAATCCCCGAGCAACGCCCGGTACATTTTCTGGCAAATAGTACTATAGTAATTTTGCTCTGGACTCGAAGAAATTGCTAGCGCACTTCTTTGCTTGACAACCTTCTAATTGACGGAATTATGAAATATGTTGTGTAGCTCCATGTTGCAGCTTTTCAGAGGATCCTGAAGCATGTTTTGTTTTACCAATTCACCTTTCGGAGGTTTTTCTCTGGAGCACCCCCTTAAATGAACATTTTTGAAAAACTATATTCGTCTTGGGTGTTTTCGTCAAATGGTTAGCCCATATACCAAATTATAAAGGAACCATTTCTCATTTATTCGGCAAATCGAACAGTTTGGAGTCCGGCACCCCCTTACATAGAAAATATTAGAAATCTGAAATTGCACATTTTCTTCCCTTCGAACGATTTACCAATACACCGAATTTGAAGTCTCTATCTCATCATAAAGCATGTTTTCCTATCATTTCACTTTTCGAACGTTTTGGTTTGGAGCACCGTCTCTACAGAACATTTTCGGAAAATACGATTTTTCCAGACGGTTTCATTGAACGATTGATCTGTGAACCAAATTACAAATCCCTATCTACATTGTTGTATTCGGCAAATCCCTAAAAAAGCATGACAGCGGACACTTGGCAATTAGTATATATAGATAGATGATGAGTAGCTCCATGTTGCAGCTTTTCACAGTATTATACCTTCTACTCGATTTCATCTTATAGTGAATGAGATTGTGTATTAAATAAAATCCATTCAGCGCGTTTACATAATCATATCACATCGTCTTTTATTTATATAGTACACTCTGTGACATTATATACGCAGTCAGAAACAAGTGTTATGCTGTTATAAATGTAAATATTAGACGAATGAAATGATGAGTGTATTCGTTTTACTGCCATTGACATTCAGCTTTTTGTCTACTTCGACACTACTAAGACACTATTTAAAACTTGAACTTGAGCTAATTGCTGAAGCTAATTGAGGTAGCTAATTGCTTTGAGGGAGCTAATTGCTTTGAGGGAGCTAATTGCTGAACATTTAGGATTTCTTTCAACAACATCATTTGCCATTTCACAGGGATTCTTTGTTGCACTTGATAAATACTATTATATTCCTCTTGAATGGGTTTTAATAGAGTTACTCTGTGGAAATCTAACTGCGTACTGAGATTTTTTTTTTAGACTAATGAATTTTAACTTTATTAACATGCAGCGGGTTACACATGAACCCGCTCAATTGCCCCTTATAGGTTGTCATTAAATCCTTATTTGCGTAACTTTCTCAACCAATTTATCTGTTCATCTGTCTGTTCTGACATCCATTTTGGAACTTCAATATTGTCAGAACTCAAGAATTAGATATTGCCATATTGTCAGAACTCAAATCATATAGTCAGAACTCAAGCATTAGAACACCAATACGATCCTATAACATTTATAAAATCCTATCTAGTATCATATCATGCCTTATTCTGTCTAAATTCATTGTACATGCATTTGGATTACTATATTTGAACACTCTGTGCTATCATTGAACTGGCACTGTACTTCATATTAATTATTATAGTTAACATCTGTAGTTTCGCTTGTACACAAAAATGTGTATTTATTATGTCATCACAGCAAATACATAATTACATACCATCAAAGAAGAGAATACCCTTCCTCGTCAGAGAGTTTTCTGTGTATAACAGTTTTACCTAAGGCAAGAAATACGCTTTCAGCATTTACAGTGGATATAATCAGTTGTTTCAATTTGCAAAATACAAGTCTGGATTTTAATTCTGCATGCTTTCCACAATAACAGAGATGTATGTTACATATACAGGGTTGATAAAATAAAACTGACCCGGAAATGTCTTCTAATGATCTTCTTGCTGTTTAGATTACATTTTCACGAAATTCCGAAAAAACTTTTCCAGGCCAGTTTTATTTTGGTAAGCCTATATATATATATATATAAATACAGGGTATAAAATAAAACTGGACCTGAAAAGTTTTTTCTAAATTTCGTGAAAATGTAATCAAAACGGCAAGGAGATAATTAGAAGACTTTTCCGGGCAAGTTTTATTTTATCAACCCTGTATTTACATATACAATGTATACATATACAATGTATTTCAGATGTATACATATACAATGTATTTACATATGCAATGTATTTACATATGTATTTACATATACGTGAAAACGTAATCTAAACAGCAAGGAGATAGATCATTAGAAGACTTTTCCAGGCCAGTTTTATTTTATCAACCCTGTATTTACATATACAATGTATACATATACAATGTATTTCAGATGTATACATATACAATGTATTTACATATGTATTTACATATACGTGAAAACGTAATCTAAATAGCAAGGAGATAGATCATTACAAGACTTTTCCGGGCCAGTTTTATTTTATCAACCCTGTATTTACATATACAATGTATACATATACAATGTATACATATGCAATGTATTTCAGATGTATACATATACAATGTATTAACATATGTATTTACATATACGTGAAAACGTAATCTAAACAGCAAGGAGATAGATCATTAGAAGACTTTTCCGGGCCAGTTTTATTTTATCAACCATGTATTTACATATACAATGTATACATATATAATGTATTCCAGATGTATACATATACAATGTATTTACATATACAATGTATTTACATATGTATTTACATATACGTGTAAACGTAATCTAAACAGCAAGGAGACAGATCATTAGAAGACTTTTCCAGGCCAGTTTAATTTTATCAACCCTGTATTTACATATACAATGTATACATATATAATGTATTCCAGATGTATACATATACAATGTATTTACATATACAATGTATTTACATATGTATTTACATATACGTGAAAACGTAATCTAAACAGCAAGGAGATAGATCATTAGAAGACTTTTCCGGGCCAGTTTTATTTTATCAACCCTGTATAATCAATTCACCAATATTTAACCAATTAATAAATAGAAATTGGTATTTAAAATTATTTCCAAAAACAAGATCTACACAAAATCTAGAGTTACCGTTGTAGTAGAGAGAATAATTTAGAGTGCAATGGGGCTTTAACTACTCTCCTTTACCTCCATAAGTATGAACTCAAAGGGGCAAAGTTAAGGAGCTAAAACTCCATATACTGAGAAAATGCCAATATTATTTGAGACAATAATATATGTGGAGCTGCGATAAGGTAAGCGTTCCTGCTTTGTATGATTTTCTATGGTGAAAAGCTTGAAATATTTATTTAAACTGTCACTTTTGTATAAATAAATTAGTAACGCTATGTAAATTAGAACAGAAACAATAAGGAATGTCACTATGCCTTCAAAATAATTTTGCATTTCAAATTATTTTTATCTCCCTAGATTCTGAACTCTGTCCTAACTCTGTGACAAAATACTGATTAATTATAATGATATTTAGCGAAATTTAATTTAAAAATAATCGAAAATATATATACTCAATAATATACCTACCAATTGTGCAAATGGAAACAAAGGGCATTTTACTAACACTAGCAACAGCTAGATATAATTCTCAAGGTGTTATGGCATATTCAAGAATTTCATCCGTAGATGTTTTATCTCCTCTCTAACTCCATGGTTATACTTTTCAGCGCAGTAGTCAAAGTATAAGTATTTTGAGTTTAGGATTGAGAATCAGGGTGTAGAACACTAGTTCTTAATACGTGGTCCATGTGCTACTAATGAACCGTGACAATCAGGACTTTACGTTAAGAAATCAATATGTATCTTTCGGACTAAATTCATAACTAATTGACCGAATTGTAAGAAACTTGCTATTATATTTTTAATTATGTTTTGATTCATCTACAGATGTGAATTATGCTTTTCTGATATGAACATTATAAAAAAATAATTATCTGATCAAATTATCAGATAAAAGATGCTCATCATGAAAAACTTTAATGAGAAAGATTGACATGAAAAAGATTTACAACTATAATATATACTTCAGATTTTAAACATATTGCAAAATGATATCGTTGTCATTATTCTCATTCATTTCTTGATGAATGAATTTAAATTTAGAATATTGTGTTTGAAATTTTACGATAGTATAAGGTAACTATTTTAACACTTTCCAACATAGTTGCAAAGTGTTTATGACTGTATTCATTATATCTGTCTCTCTGTGTGTCTGTCTGTTTGTTTATCCGATAACTACCGTAAAAATGATTTTATCAAAATGAACTGTGGCGTCTTGAATATAAGTGATATAAATAAAATATTCATTTATTCCAAATAGAGAAACAGATGAATTATAGCATTGCATTTTTCGATTAAGATTCCAAATATAATAAATTATTGTAGTACTGCGACAATTTAAAAAATATCAGTGCTGAATGTATTTCATTTTAGAGCTGTTTAAATAAAATTGCATTTCAGTTGGAAGTTTTTCATAATCAATGCTTTATGCATGAATAATCTTTCTTGTTTGAAATGTGTTCTCTTTTTACCATAAACCTGTTATCAATAAATAATTTCATAATTTTTATGTTAACTATAATAAATCTTAAAACAAATATAATCTGATGTGAACAGCACATGACATTCCTTATATAAGGCAATGGATTTATTACTTTTAGAGTAAACAAAAAATAGGTGTTTCCTATAGTAGATACTTATATTCTTTCCAAGATATTGAATTTTTGTCAATCAGTCGCCATTTTCATTGATTTAGCGTCATTTTTTTCCATTTGGCAGATATTCGTTAATTTGGCAACATTTAAAAAGTCGCCAAGTTGGCGACATTCTACCAAATTAGTCGCCAAACGTTATGGACGGAGAAATAAGTTATTCTTATAGCAGATAAATGACTATTGGCGTTCAAATACAAAAGTATTACTCAAAGTATCTTTTCTCATGAATGGAACGAGCTAGATCCACGAGAATGATGTCACCAAATTTATCGCATGATATTACACATGAAAAATGAACATGTTTCTCAACAGTTAATACTTTTTTTAATTTATGGGATTATTTGATAATTTTCTTTAAAAATGTGCAATATCTCGAGAGCGGTTCATGCTAGCGTTCTAAAGTTTATGTTAATCGTTTTCTAATGAAAAATTACATAATAAATATCTATTTGCGTAACTTCATAAGAAGTTTGGATTTTTTGATGAATTTTTCAAAATTGTACTCTAAAATTGAGGAGGCTTCTGGGCATTCAATAACTCGTATTCGAATTTTCGGCCCCAACACAATACTTTCCTGATACATTATACTATGTATATAATTAAAGTAATAATGTCCATTTGAGTATCAGTATCATATGTAACTGTTATTTACCAAAATAATTGTTAACGCTTTCTGCCCTGGTTCCATGTAAAAATGTATGATGTGGGCAGCACATGACTTTACGTACATAACCCACGTACTTTACCTCTTTCAATGCTAAATAATTTATGATGGACAAAATCCACGGCACAATGTTTTTAATGTTGAAAAGTACACTGACATTTGTCTCTTTTCTAGATGACAACATTTAAAATTATTTTGAAGTACAAAATTCACTTATTTTTCACGATAACCTAACTTCACAATTGGTAATATTGCTAACATCTGCAAAGCAATATAAGCCATTATAAAAAATGTTATATATAATTTCATCAATTTGACGTCAATTTCGTAATTTTAGAGTTTTTTTCGCCAATTTGGTGACATTTTCGTTAATTTAGCCGCATATTAAAATCTAGTCAAGTTGGCGATATCATGTCAGTTATTCTCTAATATTGCCAAATTATTCAAATGTTACATACTTGTTAATACGACTGCTCACGTTTTTGTATTTTTCTAGATAGGTTTATTTGACAAACTGTAAAACCTGGAGAACTGTTAAAACTAAATTGTGTGTCCTTTTTTTTAATATAAAAAATACGTGCAGAATAATTAGTCATTTCAAATTATTGTAAAAATAAATTTTTGAACATAGCGCTTCCGTACATTATGTGAAGCAACGTTGTGAAGAAAATTTTTAAATAATACTACATTTTTTTAATAGTGGAAGATATTCTTTCTCATTGCAATTGGAACTTTAATAAATCCTACAATGTCTGGAGACAAAATGAGACAAAAGTCGGGAACACTATGGCTTTAAAAACCTAATATGAGTCAGTCTGTTGGTAAACAAAATTGCTCTATTCCTTTTCACATGAAATGAGATACGTGATATTTTGTTTAATGTGCATTCCGCTTTTCCTCCGTGTCCTTCGCAATAAAAACTGGAAGGTAAACCCTTCCATTCTTAGAAACTATTGTTTTCTCTTATCGCAAAAGTAAATTTGGCGAAGAAAAATATATTTTGGGGACATAAAAGAGCATTCCTGCCACTGAAAGACAGAGATATTGAGAAAATATTTTTGCTGGTTTGTTTTGTACTATACAGGTTTCTTCGGAATGTTCTTAATTAAAGCAAATATTTACGACTTCTTAATGAGTTTTTATCGTATGTCTATTTTTGTTGTGAGTTTGTTATTATATCTGCTTAAATGCTCTGCTAGTGTTGCTCAATCACTGCTATTGAATTACATATACCTTTTAAGTATAAATAGACCTAACTCATAAACCTTCGCTTACTAAATTATTAAGGTGCTTAAGGGCTTGTTTAGAACCCTGTATAGTAGTGACTAGAGTAGCACTATGAAAGTGAAACATGGATAATTTCGATGTAGTTAAAATAATGTTAATCAAGATAATTTTTTACACATAATCTATTGTTATTCGCACATATGTACACAAGAAGTACTGGATAATGCGCATTTATGCAATTTTTTTTTATCTTATTAAATATCTGTATGACTAAATTTTCATTTGAATATCAAGAAACTGCACTTTGTTTCATTGTACTTTTTAGAAGAATATATATAACTGCTTTTATTACTTACATAAATAGTATCAGATATAGGGAAAGTATTATGACGAGGTGGAAAATACGAATTCGAATTTTTGAAGGTGGGGAAAGTTTCAAGTTGCATTCCCAAAAGTGAAAGTGTAAAAAAATACATATATATTTAGGGGTATAATCTATCAATATTTTGAAACATTATTATTCTAAACAGAATGAATAATTCGTATCCACTTGCAAAAACTTTATAAAAATGAAATTGAAACTATCCCGTGAAACACATACTGTTGACAGAATACAAAAAAATCTGATGTGCGCAAGACATAACTTTTTGTATATAATGTAATGAATTTACTCCTTTTACACTAGAAAAAATCTGATGTGGGCAGCACATGACTTTCCTTATATAATGCAATGAATTTACAACTTTTATAGTTAAAAAAATGTTATTTTAATAGTAGATATATTCTTTCCACGATATTGAATTTTCTTCAATTAGTCGTCATTTTCATTGATTTAGCGTCCTTTTTATGCATTTGGCTAGATTTTCGTTAATTTGGCAACATTTAAAAATGTCTCCCAGTTGGCGACATTCCGCTAAATACGTCACTAAAATCCCGCCAAGCGTTATGGAAGGAAAAATAAGTTATTCTTACAGCAGATAAATGATTATTGGCGTCCAAATACAAAAGTATTACACAAAGTATATTTTCCCGGCCGTCCAAATAGTTGCTCAAGTCCTAAGGATGAGTCGGACGGTCTGGGACTTCAACAAAGTATATTTTGTTGTGAATGGAACGAGCAAGATCCACGAGAATGATGTCACCAAATTTATCGCATGATATTACACATGAAAAGTGAACATGTTTCTTAATAGTTACTATTTTTTTTTAATTTATGGGATTTTTTGATAAATTTATTTGAAAAATGTGCAATATCACGAGAACGGTTCGTGCTAGCGTTCTAACGTTTATGGCAATAGTTTTCTTAGGAAACATTACATAAGAAATGTCTATTTGCGTAACTTTATTAAAGGTTTTGATTTTTTGATGATTTTTTCAAAATTTTACACGAAAATTTATGGGGATTCTGAACAATCGACTGTATTTTAAAACAATAGGCAGAAGCCTATTGTTTTAGCCTATTGTTATTGTTAAGTAGTCACGGATTGTGATTTTTGTACCAAATTTCATTCGAATCGCTCTTTTCATCCGTGATATATCGTCTCCATAGGCTCGCTGACACACACACACACACACACACACACACACACACACACACACACACACACACACACACACACACACACACACACACACACTCACACACACAGAGATACTTTCACACACTCACACACAGACATCACCTCAAAAATGTTTGGGGTGCTTGAAAAGTGCTCTCCCGTTAAAAACTCGTATTCGAATTTTCGACCCCATCACAATACTTTCCTTATACGTTACATATATAAGGAAAGTAATACTATGTTCCAAGGTGGCGTGTTTTTAACGTTGAATTGCACATTTGCCGATTTTCCGAATGGCAGCCAGCGATTCAATTTCAAAGCACCCAATTAACTTATATTTCTAGCAACTATACATAAATAGTTATCAATATTGAAATCATCCTCAATAAGCTATACAGTTCATATATTAAAATATTTTAATACCTAAATCATCTATTAGGAGTCATGTTCATTAATGTAACGTGTCATTTTTGCAATTTTGAAGATATTTTTGTTAATCTGGGGCGAAATCGCCAAGTTGGCGATACTTTGATGAATTATTTGCAAATATATCACCAAGTTTTACAGACAAACGGAGAGAATGGCATTTCTTATATATTGGAATGTATGCTCATCATATGACTGACATCACAATATGTGAAACATTAATTCTCATTCATTTGGCGTCATTTCTATAAATTTAGCGACATTTTTTTCACTTTGGCAGCATTTCAAAAAGCCACCAAGTTGGCGACGTCTCGCTAAATTTCTCGCCAAGCGCTACGGACGGATGGATGGAGAAATGGGTTATTCTTATAGGTTATTCCTATGTTCTTTCCAAAATATTGAACTTTCATCAATTGGTCGACATTTTATTGAATCAGCGTTAGTTTCATCGATTTGGCGAGTTTTATCATTTGGGTTACATTTTCGTCAGTTTAGCGACATGAAAAAGTCACCAAGTTGGAGATATTCCGAAAAATGTGTTACCAAAATTTTATCCCAGTGTAACAGGCCGAAAAATAGGTTATTTTTATAGTACTCGTAGATTCTTCCTCGTAGAATCTTATATTATTTTCAAGATATTGAATTTTCGTCAATTAGTCGTCATTTTCATTGATTTATCGTCAATTTTATCAATTTGGCAACATTTTCGTGAATTTAGCAATATTTAAAAAAGTCATCAACTTGTCGACATTCATCCAAATTCGTCGCCAAAATTTCACCAAGCGTTTTGGGTGGAGAAATAAGTTATTTTTATAATAGATAAATGACTATTGACGTCCAACTACAAAATAATTACCCAAAGCATCTTTTCTCATGGTTGAACGAGCTAGATCCACGACAATGATGTCACCAAATGTATCCCATGATATTACATATGAAAAGTAAACACATTTCACAATAGTTTATATATATATATTTTTTATTTTATGTGATTCTTTGATAAATTTATTTCAAGTCTGCAATATCACGAGAACGGTTCATGCTAGCGATTTAAAGGTTATGTCAATCGTTTTCTAATGAACAATTTCATAAGAAATGACTATTTGCCTAAATTTAGGTTTTGATTTCTTAATGATTTTTTCAAAATTTCACTCGAAAATTTAGGAGCGTTCTAAACATTTGATTGCGTTTAAAAACAATAGACTTCCAGTATTCACGGATTGTAATTTGTAACACACACACAAACACAAACATCATTGCAAAAACGCTTGATTCGTGTTCAGGGATGCTTGAAACATGCTCTCCCTTCGAAAACTCGAATTCGAATTTTCGACCCCGCCACAATACTTTTCTTTTACATTATATAAGGAATATGTATATAAGAAAATTAATAACTAATTTAAAGTTTAAATTAATCTAAATATAAATAGTTATACACCACAATACCGAAACGAAACTCCAGTGCAACATTTGAAAGAACGGCAGTACAGAGGATTTTGACATCGCTTCAAATTAGTAAAATACAAACTACGAGCTCCAGGCAATTGGATATTGTTCACCTTGTGAAGTAGACATCCGAAAAATGTTCTTAAAATAGATAACATGTTTGTTGTATCTTTTCTAAACAATCGCAATGAAATTGTATTTAATACAAACATCTAAGTTGTGTATAACGTGTTTACCATGATATTTTTATATTTAAATGAATTGCATTAGTAACATATTCAATTTTTATGTATTTGCAAATATCATTATTATTTTCCTTTATAAAACACATCCTTTTACCTTCTAAGAGATATTTTAATATGTGTGTCAGGTATAAAGTTTTAATTCCTTACGACATTTTGAGCCACTTGCAGTCAATAAAAAATATATATCTTTAATCATAGAACTTTACGTAGAGATACTATGCACCATCCTTATGTTGGCATGGTTTCTGACAAAAATAGTTGAGTAAAATATTATTCCTCCAGCATTTCAAAAACTTCTAAAATGTTTAATAAAAATTCATGTCGTTTGTGACTCATCAAAGTATTAATCTAGAATAATCAAATTTCCCATTGTGTTATCCTAATGAATGCACTATTATAGTACATAGAGGCAAATTGGATTTCAGTAAAATGATTGCCAGTGTACATTTCTTTCTCATATACTGAACAAAATCAGTAAATGCATCAAAAGAGGCCGCCCTTCTGAGTATTAAAAAAATCATTAGTGTTCGAAGATAATCAAGAAGATCTAAACATAGTTATACAGTGTAGGCAGTGGCGCACCCAGAATATTCCTAAGGGGGGGGCCATTGGTGCACAAAATTTTTATGAAGGAGGATGACTCCTCGATAAATTTTCCGAGAAAAAATGATCAGAGGCCATATCAATTAACAAGGCGGTTGTCTTTTTTTGTACATTTATTTTTATCAAATTACTAACAATTCTTTAGTGCAGTGCAAGAGAATTGAATGATTAGAAGAAGTAGTAGTAGATATTTATACAAAACAACACAAATTAAGAAATAGATGAAGATAAAATTATTTGTTCTGGTCTGCTTATACTGTATACTTGTTTTCAACCACTCTCTCATGATTACATATTGTTATATTATTCAATTATGATCTATACATATTCATAAAACGAAGTCCAGCCTCCTGTTTTTCTTTGTAGCCAGAGCATTAATTATCTGGTCTGGATCAATTTCCACTTCACGGTGAATGTTCACTGACGCAAGTCCATTCAGTCTGGTTTCACTCATACTGTTTCTCAAGTAAGTTTTCAACCTCTTCATTGTGGAGAATGACCTCTCAGCACTGCTTGTTGATACTGGGAGGGTGGCATACACTTTTAAAAGTTCAAACACAGTTGGAAAAGTCCTTTGGTCACAAAAGTTAAGCAGTTCGATTGGGCTTTTAGTTTTTTTGTTCAATGCAAAGACCTTCATGTACCACAGATGTAGTTCATCTTTTAGAGTATTATCTGATCTGGGTCCTAAATCATCTGCAAATTTCCTTGATAAGGCAACAAATCTCTCGTTTTCTTCCAGTGTCGGCTGCCTTCCATTCGGAATGACAGATGCAAAACTTTGTAGAAATTCCTTATGTTTGAGAAATTTTTCATGGAGGTGAGTGATGAAATTATCAATCCATGGAATGAAAATAGAAAGTCTGTAGTATTCTTCAGGAGTCTGTACGTTGAAATTTGATCTATAAATTTGTCTGGTGGCACGGCGTGGTAGAGTAATGTTTTCTCCATGCTGTTCCAGCTTCTTAACAGCTTGTTCAAACAGATGGTGAAACTCGTTCTCTCGAATTATAGATATAGCTTTCAAAACGTCTTCTACGTCACTCACAGCAGTTGCCAGATCAAGGTTAACTTCCTGCAGCTTTTCACTCAGACGAACACTGTAGCTGAGTAATCTGTCAGCTGAAACAAGTGCTATGACAAACTGTGATGTTAACATTGAACATAACAAGGTATGAGCCTCTGTTGATGTCTCCTTGTCATTCCAGGTAGTAATCTCCTCCAGAGCCTCGATTACTTGATCAAACAATGAAACCATAACTGTGACGGCATCATGTCTCTCCACCCAACGAGTAGGGCATAATTTCTTCAGTTTTTTGGCACTGATTTCTGTCTCTCCCTGATTAGCTGCATTAATTTTGCTGGTGAGAACAAGGTTTCGTTTTGGTGTGTTGAAAAAACTAGAGATTTTCCCTATTATTCCAAAGCTGTTTCGGATATCCGGAACTCTAGATGAATAAGTTATGGCTAAGTTCAAACAGTGTGATGCACAATGAACGTAGGGGGCTTTGGGGTGTTGCTCATATATAATTGCTTGGGCGCCATTGTACTCTCCACTCATTGCAGAAGCTCCATCGAACCCTTGTCCACGGAGGAAAGACGTATCAATGTTGCAGTCTGCAAGGCCTTTAAGAATAGCATCTGCAATTGCTCGACCTGTAGTTTCAGTCAGGGGCACAAACTTAAGGAAGTTCTCCACTATCTTAAATTCAATTTTATACTTATCATTTGTTTCAAACCGTTTCAAATAACGAACGCAAAGTGTAATTTGCTCTACCGTTGCAATATCTGTGGTTTCGTCACATAAAACCGCAAAACATTTGGCCTCATTCACCTCAGTTGCTATGTGCTTCACAGTGGAATCATTGCATGCTGAAATAATCTCATTTTGTATATTCCAACTTATGTAAGTTGCATTTTTTGCACAACCTTGTAGATGAGTTTTCAGTATTTCTTCTCCTGCATCAACTCGGAGTCGCAAAAGGGCTCTAAAATTTCCTTCGCCTTGGCATGGTTATGACAATACGTCCAAATCCCCACAGTCTCTATGCCCTCTCATGGCCAGCCCTTGCCTTCCACAAAAAATCACTGTTTTGATAATAGGTTTAAGAATAGCCCTATTCTGCAAAACTTGTTTTTGCTTTCCTCTGTCCATTACTTGATCCACAGGAACCGTTTTTCCTTCCGTGACCCTTAAGAACTCATCGGCTTTGAGAACTGAATCCTTATGATAGAAAAAATTTTCATGTTGACTGAACTTCTCCAAGGCCTTCTTCCAATTATTAAATCCTTTTGAAACAAGTTGACCTGTAGCTTGTGTGGATCTTAAACCGACTTCATGGGGTGCAAAGAGAACACAAAATTTGCAATAGGCACTGTCCTCTGCCTTTGAGTAAGCTAGCCAGTTATGCTTACTCAGCCAAGATGAGCAGAACTTCCGAGTGTGGTGAGGTTTTCCTTGACTTGATACAGCACTAGTGACAGTAGCAGGAAAACTGTAATTTGCATATGGTTCCCAAAGATTTTTTAACGCTGTTATCCTATCTTCATCTGTGAGGTTAGATTTCTTGACATAATTAGAAATATCTGCAGCCAGAATTTCTATTTCAACTGTGTTTGGTATTGTGTTTTGTCCTACCTTTACCTCCTCACAAGCGTTTGAAGACAGCCCAGGGTCACGGCTGTTGCTTGCTTCGACTGCAGCCTCATCAATGTAACAAGAGCTCAGGGAAACGTCGTTGGGAACGTCACTATTTTCAATCTTACTTTTTTTTTTTAAATAATTTCCCAGTGTCTGTTGACCTAGCCCTTTTCGTTTTTCACTCATTGTCTTTTTTTTTTACCTTGCTCCTCAGTTATTCAAGAACAAAATTTGCTATATAGCCGAAATACGCACATAAACACACACACTGATCGTTAAAGATGCATTTCACTGTAAGATCAGTTGAAAGTTCAGGACCATTATTAAATTCAGCTATTCACCACGCAGGCCCTCGTTCCGAAACTACCAATTCACTGTTATCACCTTGTGTCGTAACGTCGCACTTTATTTCAACTCACAGCAACACTTAATTCGCGAAGCGTTGGCACGATCTATTTATTCACTTCCACAATTTTCTCACTGGGTAAACGAAATCCTCGAGTTTTCGAGCGAACAGCCGCTTCCCCGCCGTTCACTCTTTATATAGGGCCACGGAGGCGCCTGTGACGTCACTCTACACAGCACTGGTATAGTACGACTCCAGCGAGAAGGCATTTGGGTCACGTGATTTTGGACGAGTCCATTAGTTAAATTCAATCACAGGTAGAAACGTCTTAAGAAGAACGGGTTTCCAGAATTGGCGCCTTTAGTGCGAATTAATTTATAATTTGTACAGTACGATAAAGAGCTTTATATGTATAATTACATTCAGTGTAAGTGTTGGGATATGCTGGAATTGTTTTCTTCACAATGATTAAAATTATTTATTACAATAATGGTTGTAAATGTTTTTTTTTATACTTTCTCGAAGGCAGACCTAGTTCTCCCTTGTGCTGACAGCGCCCTTCGCGTTTTGCTTTGTCAGCCCAAGGGGGGGGCCAGGGCCCCCTCGGCCCCCCCCGTGGGTGCGCCACTGAGTGTAGGTTTGTACACCACACTGCTGACGATCAACTGAGGTTGATTTGGCCGGCTCGACCGAGAGAGAGAGAGAGAGAGTCCTGATAACAACTATTGTCAATTTTGAAAGGTAGTCCCAATGACGATGATAATGTAGAGAATTTGCAGATCTGCTGTTGTATAATGGTGATTTACTAAGGTATAAAATTGTAAGTTACGTTACAAACTTTACTAGCACTTTCATAACAGGATTATACCCCATTTTAGATAAAGGGATTTATTGACCGATTTTGTGATTATAATGTGCTCCTGAATATGTAATTGATGATATCTACAAAGACAACAACCTCTAGTACATTTAATATTACAACTCGTACTGACATCTAGCGAAAATATTTTGAAAGTATTTTAAAATTATCCTTTCAAAAGTTCTAACATTTTCCTGGAATTGACAATTGCATGAAATAAACCAGTGTTTTTTAAACTTTTGGGGACGTTTTGGGACCTTTTTGGAATTCAATTTGATAGGACGAACCTCAAAATGAGAAAATGTCTATTGTGGTCCAAGTTATGCATTCAAGTTTTACGCTTTTTTTAATTTTTAACAAAATTTACACGAAACAAAGAAAATATAGACTATATCTGCAATAGAAACAATATGTAGTACAATGAATATTATAATTGGTACCGTCATCTAAGGAATATATTTCACCACTGTTTCCTTTTTCTCTGAAGTTGTGGGATTCCGGAAATTTTTAAAAAAGAACAAAATATCATGAATAGCCTTTGCCGAAATTAAACTCAAACTAATCTAATTAAACTGAAAATCTTCTTGATGCATTGACAAAGGATGCAAAAATATTTTACTCTGAAGAATCAGCAGTCAAAGCCATTGGGAAATTACTAAATACATCACTCGGCCTACACAATTGTAAATATTCTATACTACATATTCTATATTGTAGAACTTTTCGTGAAGTAATACTGAAGAGTAACACAGAATTGCATAAATACCATATATATTTTAACGTCATAAATATTTAGACATAATGTTTTTCTTGAAATGTGCAGCAATATAAAGCCATTTGGAATGCACAGTTAAATGCAACAGATACATTAACATCGTGATGTACTTACAACATTAATAGTATAATTTGCTGCAAGTACGTTGCAAACAGCACATAAGTTGCAACCTATTTCCAACAAGCGTTTTGAAATTTTGGCAAGTATGAAAATTTCAAAAGACAAAATGTGGCGACTGTATTTCAAAGTCCTATTAAATAACATTACACTCTTATTTATGGCTTATTCGCAATAAACGCTGGGATGTATTTAAAGCATTTTTATCTCCGAAATCATCGTTTAATCTTCTATACGAAAGTAAATTTTGTGAAGAAAAAAATATTTTGAGGCATAAACGTGCATGCATAAAAGCGAAAGGCGGAAAAAGTAGTTTTCATGATACGCTTTAGTAGCAAATATAAATATTACATAGGCACTGCGCTGAATAGGAGTAATACTGTATTTTTCTTATAATATGCAGATTTTTTTTTAAATATTTAATTTAACGAAGAATGTTTAAGCATTAAGTAATTATGTATTTTCACTTTTCTTAAAATGCATAAGATTTTGCAATAGGCTCCAGGGAAGACGGAATGAACATATAAAGTGATTTATTCTAAAGCAATGATTCCCAACCTTTTTTATTTCGCAAAACCGTTAAAAAAGTTCTTAAAATATTCACAAACACTTTCATGGTTGTCACATATTAGGTTCGATGACATTATAATTCAAATTATAAATCATATTAGAAAACTATTATCGTAATATTTATGTACTTAATTATGTTTTTCTTTCGATTTTCGAAACTAAATATTCAAAAATTTGGTGGTCTATACTTGTTCCGTTTTCATCGAAAATCGATAGGAAATCGATGACACTCATTAACATGTTTTGCGCGGAGCCTACGTTTCCTTCCTTTCCGTTCATGTAGCGATATTCCGGCTAGCCTTTGAGCTCCTACAAAATACCTCAGTTTTAAATGCTCACATTTTATTAAAAAATATAACCAAAAAGAATATGAGTATCACAGAATTTCGAAAGAAATTAGCAGTCTATCTTTCAAATTGTTGGGATGAAGAAATTCCAAGTAGCAATATTGTAAATACACGGCAATTATCTCGTCACAAACTGCAACAAAAACTGGAAGACCATCGAAAGTTCCAAGATATTGTAAAAAATATTACGAAGATAATGAAGCACAATTTGGAAGAGGCATTGCCAGAAAGTTGGCATTATACATAAGTAGCAACATTCTGTAAAACCTGCTCGGGACAACCATTTATGTGTATCCAGTGTTTCACGAATACCCATTATAATAATTTTGTCTGATAAGAAGTAATATTTAGATACATTTTATTATAATCTTCAAACTATTTAATTTTAAAATATTATATTTTTTTAAACTATATATCGTCAGTCACTGGTGACTGACGCGGCCTGAACGGAAGGTAGTCACCGGTGACTTTGTTAGTCAAAGGTGCTTAACGTGTTATTTGGATTCATCGTAGACTACATGGGCTCAATTCTGCATAATCTGTCACTGCAGTTGAAACATATATATCAATCAGGTATCGGGAATAAGTGGTCGACGGATGGATGGATAAACGGATTTCAGAATGCTTGGAAACATTTTTCAATTGTTTTCATATACAGTACGTGCATAAATATAATCCATACACAATAATTACAACAATACTTGTTAAACAAAATAATGACTTTTATAAAAATTTTAATATAATTGCACATAAGGATTAGATAAATTGATATCATTAAAGATGTACAAAATGTTATTTTAAAATGTGGTTAATATCATTATGTATTGACTTTAGAAATGTGGGTAGGAAAATTTTCAAGGAAATGGAAAATTTCCGAAAAATTTTCCGCTATCTTTATCCAGAAAATTTTCAGCTTATTTTTCTGCCTAATTCATTTTAAAATGAAATGTAATATTCTTTCCCCGCTGCTTTTTGAAATGTTGGTAACTTTACAAGAAGTCTTTGATTATTTAGTTTTCTACTTTTGAAGAGGAAAGAGAATAATGCTTTATTTTCAAGAAAATGAACAGACAAGAACTAGAGGGGTATAAGTGACATTTTACTTATTCTGTTAAAAGAGCAGGTAATATTTTAGAAGCCTTTCCGTTCAGAAATTAATTTTGTGAAATTTAAAACAAAATAATAAATATGGAATATTTTTGCAAGTTATTCGCCTGAATGAAAGTACTTTAACAGCACTAAATGTATACTTTAACAGCACTAAATTTATACTTAAAACATCACTAAATATACACTTAACTCAATATCCACTAAACTGTTTCCTTTATCTTATGGTACTCACCCACTCAATTATAAACGGTTATTTTTTAAACAACTTTTAATATTATATATTGGAATAATTTTTAAATAAAAGTTTAATTATAAGTATTTTTTTTAATATGTTTATATATTTAATAATATATTTGAATAATAATTTTTCTTTTTATCATTATTATGAATTACTTAGTAGTTATAGTAGTCGTCTAAAAAGGTAGTAGATTCAGGACTCATGCTGGGATAATTTATGTACTATAGGGCTGAAACAGGACTATTTTAGACTTCGCTTCAATTATCAATAGAGTTGACTGATTAAAACCCAATTGGTCTAAACCAGTTTTTTTGTTTAAACCATGGATTTCGGTTAAAAAATGCCCACTTCATGTTTTCCCAACCCTGGTTAACAGGCATTTTTTAAACACTGTTAATATAATATTTAGTACTTTATTTTTAATTTATAAGCACTTTTTTATTTTTGCTTATAATATATTTCTATATCACAATAACTAAAACTGCTGCTTGTGAGAGTAAAACTTTTTAATCTTTAAAGCAAACATATGATATTTATATGTTTAATAATGTATTTATTACACCTATGATTGCTTAATTTACTGTCTATTAAAGATAGTAAATTATTTATGCTTCAGAAAGGGTTTAGCAATTTTTATTTATTTTGTGCATCCTTTTAAAATTATGATTTATAAAACTATTTTTTTCTATTGTTGTAGATGAAATATAATTATTTTATGACTTTTGAAAAGCATAGGTACTCAACAAAGATATTAAATTCCAGCTGTTGAGACTTCAATATATATGTATTAGAAACTTTTATGCATAGAATATATTTATATATTTCTAAATTTAAACCTTTTTTAACCATTTTATTTAATATATATATATATATATATATATATATATAACTGTAACTCAAATGTAAGAACAAATACTTTTAAAAGTCACTGGACATATAATTCTAGCTTAAATGTCATATTTAAGAATAAGTTCAAAATTTTCTTGAAAATTTTTCCACTGCGGAGAATTTCGCATTTAAAAATTTTCCGGATGATCCATATCTCTAATTGACATGAATACTAAATTTAACAAGTTTAATCATGGATATAAAGAAACTGAACTGAAACAACAAAAATATATTATACAATGAAAATTAATCTTTTACTTCTTAAAAAAATCAGAATTTTTATTGATGTTGAGGTCCAGACGTTGAGATCCAGACATTGAGGTCTGGTTTGCGTCTAGCACTGATGATAGTTGCTTCAGTGAATAATGGAGATGTTGCTGCTGTAAAAGGCCCGATAAATTTCAATGGTTTTCATTAATTGGTTAGAAAAATCTGAACTTTTGTTTATGTTGCTGTACAGACGTTGAGGTGTGGCTTGCCCCAAGCACTGATAAGCAGGACTTAAAGGATACGGTAAAAATAGCTGCACTGAATAGCGGAAATATTGCTGTTTAAAACGAACACAACCACCATTAAGCCCGTAAGGATTCTAGGCGCATCACTTTGTAGTATTTAAAAATTACAAGAAACTGCAACAATTTCTGATGTGCTATTGTTTACAAGTTGACGTGACACGGTAATTTTGAAGCGATGCCAAATTGAGTAACAGAATAAACTCACTGTGTCATTTGTTATGCAATAAAGGGACTGTATACGCTGTGTTTAAAGTTAGCAAATATTTTTATTTTATTTTATTACTACGTGCTATACGTCTCACATATTTTATTGAAATCACTAGTGTATCTTTTATTAACCTTTTCCTTACGGCGGTACAACAATTGTACCACTGAAATTCTCTTGAAACTCTTAATCTTCTTCTGAAAACTTGAAGAATGCCTGCAGCCCTTCCTTCAAGTTTCTCCTGACTGAAAGGCGGACGAGTTACGAACAAAAGACAAGGTCATTGAAGGTGTTTATTTAGAGGGGTGGAATTTTCAGTTATTTTGCCGTCATCGTGATGCCAATGCCATTCGCAGGTAGGGTGACAGACTGAGAAATACTGGAAGTGTTCACCCGACAAAAACTCTCAGCGATGTTGGTGGAAGAACCCACGACGAGCTGACGCTATCACAGGAAGATGCGATACTGCGACGGGTTGAAACAAATCCGGAGTTGAGCACACATGCATTAGCCAAGCAGTTTAATGTGAGTCGCAGCACTGTGTATAGTACATTACGGGCGGAGAGGCTATACCCATTTTACTACAGAACCGTGCAAGGGCTGCACCCCGATGACGTGTACCAACGCATCGACTTTTGTAAATGACTATTGCAACAACATGAAGCCGGCAATGCTTTTATTACTCATATCTTGTGGATGGATGAAGAATGTTTCCCACGTGACGGGGTCTTCAAGACTCAACGACCATCTTCATGTAATCCGCCAGCAGAAACATCAGGTCCGCTGGTCTGTAAATTTGTGTGTCGGCATACTCGGCAATCGCACTACTGGACCATATCTGTTGCCTGAACGGCTTACAGGACGTTCATACTTGGTATTTCTCCGTGATGTACTAACTGATTTGCTCGATGACATTCCCTTATCGGCAATACTTGGCCACAGCGTATTTCAGCTTTCCTGTACGTTATTAGTTGGATATGGAATACCGAGTTCTCTGGATTGGAGGTGGGGATACAATTGTCTGGCCGCCACGATCGCCAGATCTGACGCCTTTGGAATTCTTCCTATAGGTCAATCTGAAGGAAATGGTGTATCGAGCCCCAATTACTACAGAAAGGGACTTAGTTGCTCATCTTCATGCTGCGTTCACTTTTGTGATCGAGTGCAGTCACTCATTCTACGGCGCGCATATGCATTCCTCGATATGCACGGTGGTCATTTTGAGCATCTTCCTATGTAAACAGAATATCATATGCGAGTACCGATGATCATGCTTTCAATAAATCTTATGTGACGTCATACTTATTCTTTTGCATTTATCCCGAGAACTATGGGTTGTAGAGGTATAGAGGTATGGTTCTTGGATAATTTTTTATGTACTCCAAGCAAATATTATCATTCTATATAGAGTTTATGCGGTCTTATATATATATATATATATATATATATATATATATATATATATATATATATATATATATATATATATATATATATATATATATATATATATATATATATATATATATCAGAACCTAACGTATTAAATTAGGGAAAGCAAAATTATTGCTAATTTTAACTAATGTATAGTACATGGAGTTAGATATCTTCAATTTACCTCCATGGCATAATGGCAATCGACGACCGTTGACAAAAGAATAAAATAATATTTAAAATAATTGAAATTTAATTGTATCTTCAGGAATTCTAAAATATAGCCACACTAATCTTGATGGTTTTGAAACACGTTTGTCATTCAATAAAAATTATTGCTGGACAGAGCCTCGTAAGCAGAGTTTTATTCTCAACGTTGATTCTAAATAATAAGTTTTATCATATGTCACGTGACCAATTTTTTATAAATTTAAAATCACTTAATTAACTTTTAACTATAAATCGTCATTTTAAACATTAAAGGGAAACAACGATTCAACAATGGTTAGTGCTCGAAAGTTTCAAAAATATTTGTCCCTATAGACTTAACATAAGGATCTCTGACTTCAATTATCAGTTTCCAGAGATTGAATTTGACAATTCGAACTTCATCACTACCGGTAGTTTCGTGAATATATGAATATTCCAAACTTCGCGCAAATTGACCAAATAGTCGCTATGAAATATCGTTAGCAGCAGAAACGTATTTGAGTTGATTCTAAGCAATCTCCTCTCGTAACTTCCTGCGCTTCAATTAAAAATAATAAAGAAAATAATTATGTGTTACTCAGAATATATTGAAATATTACTGTCGCACTTAGCCCAAACGTTTAATTATAGTTGTTACAGACCAAACAAAGCAGGTCCTTAACGTAGATTACAGATCTGCATTAAAGATCTTAATTGGTCAACAAAAAGATTGCTGCGTTCGCACCTTTTCGCTCTTCAATAAAGACATGTAAAGAAAATAATTATGTTCTACACAGAATATGTTCAAACAATATTGCAGTACTTAGACAAAAAATGTAATTATAGTAGTTAAAGGTCATGCAGTGCAATTCGTTAACGCAAATTACATATGTGGAGTCAGATTTCATACATCATATCTTTAAAGTAACTTTGACTAATATCATATCTTTGAAGTAAGCCATAATCTTATTAAACACTTTATTAACATATCATTTATGTCAATATGTAAAATATTCATTATTTTCGTTAAACCATTAAGTTTTCAAATCATACAAAGCTAATAAATTTCACGTGATAGTCATCCAAAAGCCACTCCTAAAACTTTTTCAATTAAACCATTGTTTTAATTATCTCTTGCAAACCGAAAAGAATAACTAAAAGCAATAGAAACCCTAATTTGCACCCATTTAACATATACAGCTCATTCTGCTGACAACTTTTTCTAAGCACGCTAGTTTAACGAATTATTCAATGAAAATCATTTACTTCTTAAATATCACGTGTCATTGAAAACGACAGAAAATCGATGACGGCAAGAGCAACGTGGTAAAATGTTGCAGTGGAATCGGTATTTCATTTACACCCTGGTGTAATTGCACCTAAAATCATTTTTCCAATATATGTGAAAAGCGCCGAAAACTCACGATGTCATTCCGATTCTTCCACGTAATTGCACTTTTAAGTACAGTGGGGGGATCTGTAGTGATGGAAAAAGTGTTTACGTTTTCGTGTGTTTAGAAATTGGAATATGTCAGCCCTGGTTTTATAGAAATGTGTTTTAATGGTGTATATGGTTCTGTATCAATAAAATATTTTACAGATATAAATGTTTATATATATTTATAGGACATTCTGACACTGATTTATTAATGCAGTCCTTATTCCTATTTTCATTCTCTTTATTAATTTTATTTATTCCATTTATCATCCCATTCATTCTATTTATTCAAATAATAAATTTTTCTACTTTCAATGGACATTTTGGACATTTTGTCAATTCAAAAAATTGGCTGTGTTTGAATTAGCCATTTCGACTCATTTAATATAGCACTTTTGTAATGTACCTATCCCTGTTGGTGAACTTGAAAAATTGTCGCCATTTTGGCGCGATTTTTCCTACTGATATAAAAGTCCGTGGTTGCTAAAATTATGTGACGAAACAAAATGCATACTATAACAAAAAGGCAAACTAGTAGACATTTAAATACATTAATTGCATAACAAAACTTGCTCCTTAAAATAATTCAGCGCGGTCATGAAAAATGTTTGAAATTCCAAAAATATTTTGCTTACTCTTTTTAACCCATATGTCAATGACCAAATATTTCCCACTTGTTCAAAGATCGGGGTACCCGGGTATAACTTTACTATTCATTTACTATACTACCCCTTTCCATGGAATGCAGCTGTTCATTCTGTGCTTATTAACAGCGAAACAACATATAAGCTAAGTCATGTGCCTGACTAGAACTCCTCTAATACAGGCTAACATACGGCCGTCGTGTTCTATCTTACAGTGCGAAATGCTTTGGCGACTAGGAGTGATAACCAGTGCCAGTATCCTAGGAACGGACCTATTTTGGCGACTTTATCGCCGACCACAGCTAAAAGCAATGTTCTTGTATTCATATCTTCAATTTAGCGGACGCGGTGGTCGAACTGTCAAGGCAAGCGTTTCCTAGCGATCGTTCGACTGCCGCGTTGTGGGTTCGAGTCCCACCTTTAGGCATGGATGTTGTGTCGTTGAGCACAATGCATTCCGACCCCCACTGGTGTGCTGGGGCAACGTCATATGACGGCTAACAGGTTCACGGTTCTGGCCGGTGAATGATGAAAATCGATGCCTGGCCATTGGAAAAAAAAATCTTCAATTTATCCATTTTTCTTCTTTCTTGTTTATTCAGGAACCTAAATATTTCTATCACTTTTCGGGAATTATTAGAGCAATTTACGACCAAACGTCCTCCCATTTTAGGGCGAATTTAAGCCACAAAGCACGATATCGAGTCATTGCGCAACACAGACCAATATGCACATATGATGTAAAATGGCGGATGCGTTACCTCTCTATATAGGCGACTTACGTCTGCCTCTAGTTCACTCTCGAAAAATGTTTCCAATTTCTTCACAGAAAATGCACATGAATATCCGCGGACCCGAACATTGGATAAATGTATAAAATATTTGATACACGAAAATAAACCATAGATTTTCACAAATTTTTTTGACAACTACAGTAATAGTTATGGTACAAATAATGGTCATTTTAAACGATTTCGATATATCTCAATTAGAAGCAACAATCTTTCTCACGGAAAAGGAAAAGGACGGGAGGAAAAGGGGGGGTCCTGGTTGTTGGTTAAAGGTATAAAAATGTTTGCACGAATATAAAAAATAATCCCTACAAAAATTTTGACCACTACACTAATTTTTTTAACACTTTACAACAAAGTTGAAAAGTGTTTATGACTTTGTTCATTCTGTGCGTCTGTCTGTCCGTTAGCACGATAACTGCCGTGAAAATGATTTAATCAAAATGCAATTTTAGTATGTTGTTCAGACGGTCTGTAGAACCTATGGGAATATAAATAAATAATATCACCCAATTAGTTTAGGATTGAATCCGGGTTGAAAAAATGAAATACATTGAACCGTATGGGACTTAATTTTTAAAGCATTTTTTAAGCAGATTTAAAATTCACAAATTGCTTCGAAAGTTTTAGGTAATATTCAAATTGTTCCATAAAATATATAAAAAATATTCAGCAAAATATATTCAGTAGTTTTTAAATAAAAATTAAATAATAATTACACCTCTTATATGACGCGATCACGTGACTATGATATGAATAGATCACGTGACCCACTTAAATAAAATATGACATCCGCCTTATATCAAAATCGTGATTTTTAAAGTTTATTTTAATTCATATTGAGTGTTGTATTCTTCCTAAAACCGCTTTATTTTTGCTTAAATTCTGTGCATCTACATACTGAAACAACGCAATTACAATATATTTGAGTTTAAATGATCATCCAAATTTTATTATTTCTGCAACGACGCCTATTTTTCACTTATGCAAAATGTAAACAGAAAAATATGTAAAATGAATTGTATAAGAATTGCTGTATTTCTTTAACGCAAAATTATTTAGCTCATGGAGTCTGCATAGCTGATATGAATAAAATATTCATTGATTTTACAGAGAGAAGGACAATTTTTTCAATGAAGTTTTAAGCACAGAGTTTAATTACTTGTAGCTCCATGATCTTAATTTTTAAATAAAATAAATTATTATAGTATGGTGATGAATGAAATTCATGGGGAAATATTTATGAATGAAATGCTGTTCTTATAGAGAGAGCCAGGAGTGTTATTTTTTCTATGACGTCATTTGAATGAATTTCAGTTGTTTTCGATGAAGTTTTCAAATATAATAAATTATCGTAGTATTATGATAATTTAAAAAATATTACCGAGGAATGTATCGCATTTTAGAGATGTTTAAACCAGGCAATTTATATTTCAATGCCGTCATTTTAATGAAGTTCATTTTTCTCGATGAAGGTTTAAGTTTTTAAATATAATAAATTAATGTAGTATTGTGATAAGTTTTAATATATTACCGAAGAATGTATTGTATTTTAGAGATGTTTAAATAAAATTGCATTGAAGTTGGAAAGTGTTTCATAATCAATGCTTTAAACATGATTGAACTTTCTTGTTAGTTATGGGGCAAATAATGAGGATTTAATACGATTTCGATATATTTGAAATAGAACTAACAGACGTTGTGATAAAATGGACTTCTATTACTTTTCTGAATACATCTGTTTTCTTTTCAGCAATTTGAGCTAAAAATATTTTATTGATTGTTTACAGTTTTGAATTTTAAAAATATTTTCAAATTTGAATTATAAAAATAAACAAAGAATATTTATTTTTCGATTATTTAAAATGCATAAAGCATTATATATTTACAATAATTCCTGTTTAAAAAATTATTTGTTTTCAATAATATACATTTGAAAAACCTTTGTTTAGTTTTGGTAATTTAAATTAAAACTAATTCGTTTATTTTTAACATTACCACATTATAACCACATACATATTAGTTGTATGGTCATCATTTCATTTGGCGAAAATATTTGGGGGGGTCGAAACTGAGCCCCAACGATTTTGGAAAAGGAAAGTATATACTTTGAAATGACAAAATAAGGAATTTGAAGGAAGTTTTAATTGATATTTCGTGCAATTATTGCAAAAAATAATAACAAGAAAGATGAATCATGCATAAAGCACTGATTATTAACCACTTTCCAACTGAAATACAATGTTATTTAAACATCTCGAAAATGTAATGCATTCATCCTTGATATTTTTAAATTATCATAGTACTACAATAATGTATCGAACTTGGAAACTTAAAACTTCCTTAAAAAGACAATGATGAAAAGTCGGCTGCTTCCTTTTGTTTAGTTTTGGTAATTTCATTGAAAACTAATTTGTTTATTTTTAACATTACCACATTATAGCCACATACATATTAGTTGTCTGGTCTACTTTCCAGTTGACAAAAATATTTGGGGGGTTGAAACTGAGCCCCAACGATTTTGGAAAACGAAAGTATATACTTTGAAATAACAAAATAAGGAATTTGAAGGAAAAAAACAGAAAAGTTGTGATAAAAAAAAAAGTCGCCAAGACAAAATATTTAACAAAATTAATTTATAACGAAAAAATTATGAAGCAACCTTCACATGGTGGCAAATGGTGCGTACATTTCATTTTTGGGCCCAGTTAAGCACTTCATTTTATTTTGCATACTATATAACACACTTTTATATGAATATTTTGCATACTATATTTTATACAGTTATATCTCCACAACCGGAAATGGAAATCGTTGGTGAACCCTCTCGCCCTTCTGAAATTTCATTTTTAGGTTAATCTAATGAGTATATCTAGTAAAGACGTCAAATGTTGTAAACCGTCTTTATTCAATACACCATTAATGACGCACATGCAAAGTATTTCACAAGGTGAAAGCACTTTCTGACAGCATATTGTCCGTCATTAGTTTCAATAATAAGGAATTGACAGCCATGGGTGTTATACAACCAGAGCAATCGCACATATAAATCTGCATAGAGCAAATCGGAAAAATTGGTACTACGATTAACACATATTACAAAAAATGTGATGTGGGCAACACATGACTTTCCTTATATAATGCAATGAATTTACTAGTTTTACAGTTTAAAAAAATGTTATTCTTATAGTTGATACTTATATTCTTTCCAAGATATTGAAGTTTCTTTTATTAATCGTCATTTTCATTGATTTAGCGTCATTTTTATCCATTTGGAGAGATTTTTGTTAATTTGGCAACAATTAAAAATGTCGCTAAGTTGGCGACATTCCTCCAAATTCGTCGCCAAAATCTCGTCAAGAGTTATGGATGGAGAAATAAGTTATTCTTAAAGCAGATAAATGACTATTGGCGTTCAAATACAAAAGTATTACTCAAAGTATCTTTTTTCATGAATGGAACGAGCTAGATCCACGAGAATGATGTCACCTAATTTATCGCATGGTATTACATATAAAAAGTGAAGATGTTTCTCAATATGAAATATTTTTTTTTATTTTATATAACTTTTTGATAATTTTTTTGAAAAATGTGCAATATCTCCAGAACGTCAAGTGCTAGAAATTTTTAGAAACAAAACATATATTGCACTCTCATATTTCAATATTTTAGTTCTCCTTGTCAAATATAATTTGGCATTTCTATTTTATAAGAGAAGCATATCAATAATATGTTTTGTATAATAAATATGCTTCTGTCAAGATATGAGCATTATATTTGAAATGTAACATTTTTGAAAACGTATGATCATAAGCCCCTTTCTCTGAAAAATACCTTAGAGAAAGCTGGTAAACTTGGAAATATATTTTTCGTTATAATCTATATTTATGATTATGATCCTTTGGGAGTGAAATGTATCTTTCGAGATTGTCACAAATAATTCTAAGTGAAATGTTGTTACAAAAGTGAATGGTGCTATATTTATTTTCCCAATAATACATAGTTAATACTATGTCGAAACAGGTGATACTGTTATTTATCTACTTAAATATTTATAATTATTTTAAATACGAAATCTTTTAATATGAGGTTCAACATTTATGAAGTCAGTTTCAACACTGTGGGTGATATTAAGCAAATATAAAAAGCAAAATATAACTCTTTACATTTGCTCTGTAGAAAATCATTTAAATTTAGTGAAATATCCCTTATAACTGCATTGCTGATATAAAATATTTGAAATTTTAAAAGCAGAAATTAAGAAACATAGTAAAAATGGATTTAGTGACATGGGCCACTTTATTATGTCAACTACAGACCAAAATTCACTAGAGTTTCGGACAAATTTAGGGGTTTTAAAAAATTTTATTTCAATTTTAGGGATTCCTATCTTTATTCATTTATTTTTATTTTGTGTAGCAGATTTCTAAAAATCTCGCATATAAGGTATTAATTATTTGTTTTTATTTTAATTAGTTTGTCGTCTGTAGCTAAAGGTCACAAATTAGACTAAAATTCAATTAGAGATAATTGAAAAAATATATTTGCTACAAGCATAAGCTTTGCAGAAAAGGTGTACATTGTATGTGTAGAGTATTGTATGTGTTAATTTTTAGATTAGGTTTTGTAACTAACCCCACTGTGGCTGATATAAAATGTTTGAAATTTTACAAATAGAAATTAAGAAACATAGTAAAAATGGATTTAATGACATCGCCCACTTTATTATGCCAATTACACACCAAAATCCAAGGCATTTTTAACAAATTTAGTGATTGTGGTGTTTTTGTTTTTATTTTAGGTATCCTTTTATGTATGTATTTATTACTTTCCTTATATACATAATGTATAAGGAAAATATTGTGACGGGGTCGAAAATTCGAATTCGAATTCGAATCCCGAGTTTTCGACGCGAGAGCACATTTCAAGCATCCCTGATCACGAATCAAACATTTTGGAAGTGATGTTTGTATGTGTGTGCGTGTGTGTGTGTGTGTGTGTGGAGACGATAACTGACGAACGAATGGACCGATTCGAACAAAATTTGGTACAAAAATCACAATCCGTAAACACTGGAAGCTCATTGTTTTTGTACGCAATCGAATACACAGAACCACCCTAAATTTTCGAGTGACATTTTGAAAAAATTGTCAAAAAATCAAAACCGCTAATAAAGTTACTCAAATAGATATTTCTTATGCAATTGTTTATTAGAAAACGATTGACATAAATTTTAGAACGCTAACACGAACCGTTCTTGAGATATTGCACATTTTTCAAAAAGTATCAAATAGTTATATAAAATAAAAAAAAAATTCCTATTGAGAAACATGTTCACTTTTCATATGTAATTCCATGCAATAAATTTGGTGACATCATTCTCGTGGATCTAGCTCGTTCCATTCATGAAAACAGATACTTTCAGTAATACTTTTGTATTTGAAAGCCAATAGTCATTTATCTGCTGTAAGAATAACTTATTTCTTCGTCCATACGCTTGGCGAGATTTTGGCGACGAATTTGGCGGAATGTCGTCAACTTGGCGGCATTTTTAATTGTTGCCAAATTAACAAAAATCTCGCCAAATTGATAAAAATGACTCTAAATCAATGAAAATGACGACTAATTGAAGAAAATTCAATATCTTGGGAAGAATATAAGTATCTACTATAAGAATAACATTTTTTTAACTGTAAAATTTGTAAATTCCTTGCATTATATAAGGAAATTCATGTGTTGCCCACATCAGATTTTTTTTTATTTTATGTAGCAGATTTCTAAAAATTTCGCACATAAGAAATATTTTTTTTTCAATTTTAATTAGTTTGTCGTCTGTAGCTAAAGGTCACCAATTACACTAAAGTTTATGTAGAGATAATTCAAAAAATATCTTTGTTAGAAGCATAAGCTTTGCAGAGAATGTGTAAATTGTCTGTGTAGAGTATTGTATGTGTTAATTTGCAGATTAGTATTTTAACTAACCACAAGGTCAGTACTGCTGAACTGAAAAAAAAATGAAAGTTTGCAATTAAGGCTCTTTAGTTAATGACGGCAGTTCTGATGCTGAAAAGCAGGTGCTGAAGAGGCCATCACGACTTTCGCTCCTCTTACTTATTCGGAGATTTTTTCTAAATGTAAGGCAAAAGATAAGGCCGTCTGGATGGTACCACCGGTACACACATGGTACCAGAGTAGGAGCCCAGGCTTCTCTTTGGTTTGGGGCAGCAGTAGACGAGATTAAACTACACTTACTAGCCTCGTCAGTGGTCATCTGTCCTCAATGAGTTTTATTGGTGGTAGTAAGCATTTCGAAATCTGCACTAAGTGCTCTACTGCTCAAGCCTCCCATGACCACATTTTATCCTGTCTGGGGCTCACCAGGCAGGACCTGGCTCATGACCCCCTTTTGGTGCTGGACTTTCTGAAAGTGAACGGGCTTATGGACCTGATCTAGCACTGCTGGTCTTGGGGATGAGAAACAACAACAACAACAACAACAACTGATGCTGAAAGATATGTTTTACTAATTTGTAATTTAACTCCACAGATAAAAAGGTCACTAAAACTAAGATTAAAAATTTTCCAACAATTTCAACCACAGAGCCTAGTGTATTTCCTAACATTTTGCATTTTATTTACTGAATTGCCAACGTAGCCATTTATTGCTATATCTAGTATGTATCTAACAATTTTTTATTTTCCCATACTATGTACTATAGTATAAAGAAAGTTTTGTTTTCAAGAAAATTTTCGAATTCAAGATTTTGACGCCAATATATGTTTCAAGACATCCTGAACATGTTTTCACTATTTTTGGAGTGATGTCCGTATTCTGTCTGTCTGTCAGTCTGTCTGGCTGACTGTCTGTATGTCTGTAGTTGATATGCTATGTACACGATAGTGGCCAAAAATATTATTGTACTTGTATCCGGCTTTGCTATCAAAACATCTGGAACTAGATATATTTTTTTTTAAATTAAAGAAAAACAAAATTTGACTTAATCATGCATAAAAAGAGTTATTCATCGCTCAACGATCACGAAACTTTATAGTTTCAATCACTGTTGTGAAAATAGCCGCGATACAATTTTTATGTTCGTGACATCATTAGGCCCCTCGGGGGGCGAATTACCTTTTCCCTCTGACGGTGCACTTTGTCAGTATGGTATCAATCATAATATTTTTTCAAACCCTTTAAAGTAAAGGGTAACAAGCTGTAACTGTAGTCATTTCAGCACATGATACCGGTTTTTCAATTTTTTTCTTGTAAAATCGGGGAGAAAAAAACTACTTAAAAATAGAGTATAATATAAGAAAGTCTAGTTGAGCCACATTATAGTTAATTTTGAACGTTTATCATTCAAAAGATGCTAAACCTAGACATGAAATAGCTAATTTTGTAACGAATAAATTATTGTCCACATATCGTACTCGCTTCATGTTTAGGAACGTTGTAATTGAAAGCATATGACAAGGATCAATATGTCAATGAAATGATGATCGCTGCTGCCTTTTCGAGCAAAAAGTATAAAGAAAGTATTAGAATACAGTTGATAATAGAAAATCACGTTTTTGTGGGTTGTACACTCGTTAACTGTACAATTTTGTTGTTTAAGGCAATCGATAAGACGACTGAAAATATTTATCTTGACAGATACATGTGTGCATCTATGTGTGTGAATGTACGTGATTATCAAGCTGGTTATTATGTGGTTTAATTGATAAAACAAAATGTATGAATCATGCATAAAGCATCGATTTATGAAGCTCTTTCCAACTGAAATGTAATTTTATTTAAATATGTCTAAAATATGATATATACAGCGTTGATATTTTTAAAACTGTTACAGTACTACAGTAATTTATTATACTTGAAAACTTAAAACTTCATGGAAAAATACAATTCTAGTTAAACAAAATATATTTTATTCAAATGATGTCATCGAAATATAAATAGTCTGCATCTCAATGCAAAATCAATAAAGATTTCATTCATATTACTTACTAGCAGTATATCTGTTCTTCGCATGAAATATGTAACATAAAGAAAATACAACTTCAATTATGTGCAGATTTCTATATTTTAAATGACATTGTTATTCTAAACTTATTATTAAAGTATTTAATTTATTTATCTTTCATAGATGCAAAAAATATATGTTCTCGCAATACAAAATTATGTTCACAGGCAAATCTGAAGAAACAAACATCCTGGCCCCGTGTGTTGAAGGCCCAGACCACACGACCAACCCAGGGGTTTATGGTAACAAATTGTGTGGCCGGCTGGCCCCGTGTGTAACAAAATTCACAAAGACTATTATTTAATCCCCCAGAGAGACGGGGATTTTGAAGAAAATTGAACATAATTTTGAAAAATATGGAATTTTTATCAATTAGGTGTCATTTTCATTAATTTAGTATTACTTTATCAACTTTCCAGCATTTTCATTAATTTTCCTGCATATTAAAAAGTCGCCAAATTTGTCAGAAAGCAGGACAGTTGTATTAAGAAACAAACGCTACAGAAACATATCACAATACTATTATATTTCAAAACGAAATTAATTTCATTGAGTTGGTGTTATTTTTATCAATTTGACAACAGGTTTTTCGATTTGGCGATATTTGAGCAATTCGTCCACATTTTAAAAAGTCACCAAATTTGTTAAGTAGGATGGTTGGACTGACAATAAAAAAGATACCAAAACACAATTACTATACTATCCCTTTTCAAAACGAAATTAATTTAATTTATTTGCCATCATTGTTATTAATTTAGGGACATTTTTATCAATTTGGCCACGTTTTTAGAGATTTGACAAGAATTTCATCAATTTTGTAACTTTACATAACTGTCGCAAAGTTGACGATATCTCGCCAAACGTTACATAGATGGACGGAGGGAGCTATTTATATTTTCGTAGAATAGAAGATTACACCAATGTTTCAGAAGAAATACGCATACTACTTACATTTTTGTACATTAGAAAATTATACCTATGTATTAGAAGATTTACCCGTGAGTAGTTATAAAAGGCCGGTACTGCGGCGGATCGGGGAGATGGTGCCAGAGGAGGCCCTCTTTGGGAGGATGCCTCTCTTGAGCCGCCTCCCCTCTTTTGAGAGGAAGCTCCTCTCAGAGGGTCTTGAGCCCCCAGGAGGGAGGATGCCTCTCACTGCCCCCCCCCCTCCCCTCTTTTGGAAGTTTGGTGAGGCGGTGCAGCACCGGATGCCTCTTTCGGAAGAGGGCAATTGCGAAAGTCTTTCACAGAGACATGATGACTCATACGGAGTGAGTTTCACTTCACTCGGAGTGTCACAATCGCTGACTGACCCTTGACCTGAGGAAGAGGTTTCAAGGGATTTCGCAATCGATGACTGAGCAGCACACAATCTGGAAATGACGTGTCGCGCCTTGGAGCTCCTTAGCACACGTCCTCCCTCTCTGCTGGTCAGCGACAGACTGAAAGATCTTATCAGCGTGACGTAGTTAAAGCGCCCTCTGGCGAATTTTGATGAAGTGCTGCCATCTATCGGCATTTTTTTTCCAAAAGAAATTAATGTTTCACTTGTCAGGAGCTGGATTCGAACTTGGGCCCAGCTGATTACAAGCCGCGCGTCTTACCATCGTGCCAAAGCACCCGTGCTTTATAGGAAGTTATCTTCGAAGTGTACCTTATCAGCGGAAGTTAGATTATTTTTCAAAGTTCATTCGAATCGCTCGGTGAATAGCGATGTGTTTTAGAACAGAATGCTACGGAGTGAATATAAAATTGTGTATTATAATAACACTATGATTTTTTTTAAAACAAATTGTGTTCAGTGGACACAAAACTTGTATTCAGTGAACACAAAAATTGTATTCAGTGATATATAGCAATGTGGATTTTTTTTTAAATAAATCTAACTATCAATATGATTTTTTTTTAAAGGAATGGAATACACCCAAGTATAGTTACGCATTTTCAAAATGGTGTTAAGTGAATAGCATTCAACCCTTTATGTGTTGTGTATCTAAAAACAAATTTATACACGTACACAAACTTTAAAAACACGAATGTAATACTTAGCTGCAGTGGACACAAAACTTGTATTCAGTGATATATAGCAATGTGGATTTTTTTTTTAAATAAATCTAACTATCAATATGATTTTTTTTTAAAAAATGAATGGAATACACGCAAGTATAGTTACGCATTTTCAAAATGGTGTTAAGTGAATAGCATTCAACCCTTTATGTGTTGTGTATCTAAAAACAAATTTATACACGTACACAAACTTTAAAAACACTGTAATACTTAGCTGAGTGATATATAGCAATACGGATTTTTTTTAAATAAATCTAACTATCAATATGATTTTTATAATAATAACGAAATGATTTCGAATGTTTAAAAACAAATAGAATACGGATTTACAGTGGACACAAAAATTGTGTTCAGTGAATAGGATTCGACCCTTTTAAATGTTGTGGATTTAAAAACAAATGTATGCATAATATATTTGACAACCTTTAAAATAGTGCATTTAGTTAAAATGAAGTGAACAAGATTTGACCATTCTAAGTGTGTGTGTGTGTGATTTTTTAAAAATAAATCTAACAGCATATACGACTAGTAACGAAATGATTTTTTTCTTTTTATAAAAATAATAATGAAAATTAGAACTCACGGAACGACGTCTTCACTACCCGCTGGACAAACTCCAAATGAGTGATACACTCTCATTACGCTATTAAAAATTAGATCTTATCTACAATGACGTCAGCATTATGAGGTGTTGCCACCTATTTTTTTCTAATAATATATTTTTAATAGTTGGATACTTCAACGGTCTGATTTGCTACACGTAATCTGAAACACATCACTTTAATGATATTGTGCATTGAATATGATTTGACCATTTTTTTAAAGTGGTGGGTGTAATTGAAATATCGAAGTTTAGAATTTAACAAGCTAACGAACTTTCACCCCCAAAATTTTAGCATTCAGTTTAAATAAAACCCAATGAATATGATATCACCATTTTCACATCGTAATTTTACTACCATTATAGAACTTAGAAGTGAGTGTACATTATTTTTTTCAGGACACCAATACATTTTAAAATCTATTGAATAGGAATAGACCATTTTGCACATATATGTACCTAGATTTCAACACCCGGTATTAAAACCTGCTAAACATGAAACGAGTAAATATTGTGTGAGATTTTATCACACTAACTTTCAAACTTTTTAAATTTTTAAAAATGTCCGAAATAGTTGTATTTCATCGGTAGACATAAATTGTATGGAACACATTTTTATGAAAAAAATATCTGTTTCGACAGCTTTTAAAAATAGATTTCTACAGTTGTACACTACGGTTCTAGAATTTTCTAAATACGAATCGACTGTTTGAACTACCAATGGTGGTTTTACCGATGCAAATATTTACAGGACAAATATTTCAATGAAACCGAACTTAGTTGAAGCTTCTAAGTTTGAATATTTAGAATCATTTCATATAATTTTTATATTCACATTGAAAATAGTTAACAAAATTGGAACTCACGGAGCGACAACTTACTGTCCACACTCCAAATGAGTGATACACTCTTATTACATTATTAAAAATTAGATCTTATCTATAATGATGTCATTATGTTGCCGTATTGCCACCACACAATTATTCTTTCCAAATTATGCATTTTTTCTTTTTTCTTTTTAATAACTTGCTACTGTCTTATGCTATCCATTTTTTTTTTTTTCATATAAGCAGATATTCCATATACCTTCTAAATGTTAAGTTATAATTTAAAAAAAAAAGCATTAGAGGTGTATTTTACGTCTGAATTCGTCCAAGTGGAAATCCGACAATTGCAAATGCATGATTGCATCCTCACATTTCAATAGACACCACTAAAATGTGTGGATCTTATTTTGAAAAAGCTGCTCTCAGAAAGAATATGTATATGAATACATATTTTCCATAAATATACCCCCTCCCCCCACAATACACACAACATGCAGGCCAAAGACTCACCCAAAATACATTCCAAATCGGCTCTATAGCTTATCGCGCTTATCAGTGTAACAGATAGTGACCCAAAGTTCATGTTCGCAAAGCGAGTTAATTGCAATGTTATTGTTTTAAGCAGTTCCCATATTTAAATGAAAAATTTATCAAATTATACAATACATACAAGAGCTGGAAGATCATAGCATTTCAATATTATAGAATACTCACGAATGTTTTTTTTTCCCCATTTAAAATTATCAAATTTTAATGCAATTTGACAAAAATTGCACAATACTTAGTGTATGACTATCAAATAAGAGCTAGGTTTTATTGTTACAACAACGTTTAAGATCATTAAACGAGTATATATATATATATATATATTTTTTTTTAAAGAAGAATAGTATATAACTTACTGTTTTTAAGGATAGGTGATTGTTAACATTGAATTTAAATGAAAGAGTGACCCTCTGAGACAAGTACAGTACATTGCAATAACATTAAAAAATATGAAAGATATGCAATTAACACCTTAAAAGAAACATGTAATGAGTTTTGATATCTTAATACGAGACATTATTGACATGCACATAGAAATGTCACAATTTTGTGGCTGTAGGTGCTCCATAAGACCCCTATGCTCTTAATAAATGATCCCATTTGAATGTACATATTTAACAACACACAGAAAATGACAGGACCACAACAAAATTTTACACCTATTACAGAATAACTCCCAACTTCGTAGATTTTTAAGAAACTACAGTCGAATTTTCACCGATTCTTAGAGATTGAAACACAGCATTGTTTATGAATCTTCATACTTTAGAGAATGGAACATAAATTAGCATTTATTTTGAATGAATTCAGAATTTTGACATTGATTATAAATTTATGATTTAAACTCTGTAAAGTGTAAATATCTTTTGTCATGAAACTCACACTGTAGACATTTGATATGATTCGAATAAATCTATTTTTAATTTTTTATATTTTATTTTAAAAAGTGAGATTAGTAAACCTGTTACACTTGAATGCATAGATACATAACTCACAACAATATAACATTTCTTAAATGGAACATGCTAAAAAAAAAAAAAAAATTAGCTAATGAGTATAAATAAGGAATTCAATTTGAAAGATAAAAACCATTTAATGAATCTATTATTAATGAAATACACATTAACTATTATCACTTGTACATTTAAACAAATAAGTTAAAATAATTTCCTTATCGCACTTTCATAGTCCTCTGATTTGAATGACTCGAAAAAATTTCTATCATAGCAGTAAAAGACTTCTTCACCACGCAACAAAACTTTCTTAGCAATGTTATTAATGTCAAGATTTAGAAGTACTTGTTCAGACACTCTGTCAAACATTTGTAATGGAGTGCTGTAAAGACATTCATGGTAACTTAAATCTTCAACTTGACCAACACAGCCAACACATTTGAAAAGTTTTCTTACATGACACATGATGTTGTCATGAATACAAGAGATTAATTGTTCGAATGCAAAATTTTTGTCACAAATAAGTGATGGTAGAAAGGTTATAGTGTTCTTTATTTTTAATATTTGAGCAGGAAGCCACTCTATAAATATACTTTCTCGAAGATGTATACTAATGTTGTTAACACTATTCTGTAAACATGCTATTTGATTTTTATCTAAGGTAATATGACACTGTGTTAGACAAAATTTTGAATCATATAATTGAATTATTTTCTGCAGATGCAATTTTCCGTTGTCATTGAAACAGAACAACTCATTGCGACTGACGAAAGAGGTATCTGCATATAGAATATTGAACGACCACAATTTTTGAGAAAATTCACTCCATGTAGCCGGTGACAGTGTAACACCTTCACGCGTAGGCTGTAATTCATTTCGATCGTTAGAGAGATATTTCCATATATACACTTTTAACTTCCCATGACGAAGTTTCAAATACACATACACATTAGAACCTAAATGCCAACGACGGAGTGCATCTTGCATAAAATCTGAAGAAGTAGATTCAGTCGAAACTGATTCTGCATTGGAAGATAACAGTCCACTATGTGTTAGAGCACAAGAAAGCAGATCATGAGTTGAGTTTTCAACCTCGGTGAGAACTTGTGAATTGACAACGGTAGATGTTTCTGCTGGGGTTTTGGAAGACATAAGATAGGTTTCTAACCAATCCACAGCAAATTTTTGTGAGGGTGAATTAATCACATCTGAGACAATGTCCACAGATTTTGTTTCTTCTAGGGCAGGAACAGTCAACTCCGCACTATTTACACTAGAAATTATTTGCGCGAGTGATGGCATACTTTGAATTTTAGACATTCTTTTTAGATAGTAACATCCAACTACGACATTCACAGTATAAGATTTATTTTTAAAACACTAACATCTTAAAACATTATAATTCTGTCACAGCTATGAGCGAAGCAAACCTATCCACACATCGTCCAAAGTTGAAATGACTTATCAAACAACTTCATAAGTATAATCACGTAACCTAAATCGAGTGTCGTGTGCAAACAGATCACATAAGATATGAAGTGATTAGAACTTATAATTTTTAATGAATCGTACAACATTAGATTGTGGTAAATACAATTGTTATCTACATGAGAAAATTTCTATATTATTTCATTCAGCTTCGAAATCATAGAGTGAAAATATGTACCAAACTTACTTAAAGTTCCGAATTTTAAATCACATTAACATTATATACTTAGAAAAATTTTATATATATTTTTATAACTTTAGGTGATATGTATCACGCGGAATATACAAGAATAACTACCAAAAACACGAAAATAACTAACAGTATGAGGCCTTCACAAGTCGGCATCCAAACTAGAAATGAACGATAAACACACTAATTGCAACAATTAGATGAGAGCTTATCAGTTCTTATCTTATCTCTTCTTAGATTCCACATAAAATGACGTCATCACTCCAAAGTTCACAAGATGACGTCATTGGTCCAAGGTTCGCAAGATAGCCATTTAGCCTTTTAAAATTAAGAAGTAATTAAAATTTTTTTAATTACTATCGATTTTTCGAACTATCGATTTTTAATTACTTCCTAATTTTAAAAGGGAGGACTGTTTCATTATCGTAGTCTTTTTTCCTACCTTACTTTCAACATTTTTGAAAATTTACATTGTCCACTTATCTCCAACAGGTAAAGAATTAAATTCAATCTTTTTGGGGCACCTTGTTGTTGTTGAGACCCGGACCATCCGAACTACCAGAAAGGTGTAAGGTAACCGTTTGGACGGCCGGGAAGTGCCACCCAATTTAGACCGGAACTCAGTGGGGGAGGTACTCAGCATGAACACGGCGGTAGTTGTAGCAATGTGCAAATCCACCGGACTACCGCACCCTAAATGTGCCAACAGCGCGCGGTGTTCCCAGGTGGTCACCCACCCAAGTACTAACCGCGCCCGATGCTACTTGACTTCGGTGATCAAACGAGAACCGGTGTTATCAGCACGGTAGGGCCGTTGGCCTTGGGGCACCCTGTATAGATGTCCATCAAGTAGTGGCTAATAGCAACTTTTCTTGCCTACTTTGGAGATATGGGCAATTTTATACTGACGAACATAATAAGCGCGGACCCAGTCAAATTATACTGCAATTTTCAATGGCAGCGTGATTCCATAACAAAACGTTCTCTTTACATATCTTATGTACTTCAGAACGAGTAAAAATAGAGTAAATCATTGCATGCCAATATACACAATTCAAATAATTCTTTATGACCTGGCGTGACTGGAACACTTGAACAATCTTAAATTACCTTACTGGTCACGCCATAAGGCGATTCCAAGTTTTCAAATAACACGTCATTGCATTTCTGTAACTCCGAAAAATATGACGTATCTACATAAAGCATAAGTTGAAATTCTACATGAGTTTTTATACTATTTCATGTCAGCTTACTGTTAAGATAAATATGACATATCATAAATGGTGAAGTATTTCTATGTATTAGTATGAAATATGATTCCATGACTCTCAGAGGATTTTAAAATGACATTCTCTTGAGAGGAGTAAAAAAAAATGAGTATTTATTTTCAGTACTTGGACGTTCCAGCTCATACCCATTACTTATATCAATACACTTTTTACATCCGTACAATTCATAGTAAATATAAATAGTAAGTGTTGTGCTTGGATTAATTTAAAATCCTCACATCATACAATAAAATTTACGAGTCAGCCGGTTTCAAAGGCCGTTTTTTGCTGTGGAATTTTTTAAATAAAGAATAACAAAGTACACCATTATACTTTAGGGTCGATGTACAGTGATTCCCACCTTGAGGCACTTTGGCCCTGGTTAAATTATCGAAGAAATAGTTAAATGATTCATCTGTGCATTTAAAAGAACTATTTATCACTTTCATTATATACCTAATGTTTAAGGAAAGTATTGTGATAGAATCGAAAATTCGAATTTGAATTTTCGACGGGAGAGCACGTTTCAAGCATTGAACACGAATCAGACGTTTTTGAGATGATGTCTGTGATGTGTGCGTGTGTGTGTGTGTGTGTCAGTCAGTCTGTGGAGACGTTAACTGACGAAGGAATGCACCGATTCTAAAAAAGTTCGGTACAAAAATTAAAAAATTACAGTTCATGAATACTGGAAGCCCATTGTTTTTATGCGCAATCGCATGTTCAGAAACCCCCTAAATTTTCGAGTGAAATTTAGAAAAAAAACATCAAAAAATTAAAACCTTTAATAAAGTTATGTAACTAGTCATTTCTTATGTAATGTTTCATTAGAAAACGATTAAAAAAATTTTAGAGCTCTAGCATCAACCGTTCTCGAAATATTATACATTTTTCAAAAAAAAATATCAAAAAAATCATATAAAATTAAAGAAAATAAAGAAAATATTACCTATTGTTGAAATATGTTCACTTTTCGTAAGTAATATTATGCGAGAAATTAGGTGGCACCATTCTCATGGATCTAGCTTGTTCCATTCATGAGAAAATTTACTTTAGATAATACTTTTGTATTTGGATGCCAATAGTCAGTTATATACTCCAAGAATAGCTTATTTCTCCATCCATAACGCTTGGCGAGATTTTGGCGGAATATCGCCAACTTGGGGACTTTTTTAAATGTTGTCAAATTAACGAAAATGTCGCCAAATTGATAAAAATGACGCTAAATCAATTAAACTTACGCCTAATTGATGAAGTAATACTTAAAGTTATTTAATATATCGACTATATCGCTTAATGCGGATGCTATCAATATTGATGATTGTTTAGAGTTACGCAGAGTATAAGTTAATTGAGTATTTTGAAATAGTTGTACATGGTGTCATCCTGAAAATCGTACAATGTACAATTCAACGATAAAAACACAGCGTCGTGGATCTTATACATTATTTTTTATTGTAAAACTGGTAAATCCATTGCATTATATAAGGAAAGTCATGTGCTGCCCACATCAGATTTTTTAGTATTTAAACACAACAAATATATTTCAGTAAGTTATCACATTTCAATTTTTAATGGTCTTATTTTCAATTAAAATTTTTAAATTGCCAACTGTAACTCTTTAAAATCTAAAAAATTCAATTTTTCAAGTTCTTCAATAAATATTAAAATAAAATAATGCCATACAAAATATGACTGGAGAGGGGTGAATCAAATATATTCAATCCTTAAAGCAATAATTAACGGGGATTAAAATTTACCAAATGATACAACAAAATATTTTTATGCAACTGATAGTATACTATATTTAGTGATATCCTACGTTCTGGAAGACATATTGTATATCTTGAATACTTATGACAGATCCTTCAACTTTTTTAGAAAAATCAAAGACAATTTAATTAGATTTTTGTCGCATTAATCGCCAAGATCATGATGCATATCAATTCTTTCAATGACTAAACCAATGTAAAAAAAAAATTATAAGAAATTTTACAAGAATATAATCATCAATCTTTACCTCTATGTTTAAATATTAGGGTCATGCTGTAAAATGTTTTCAGTTTCAGTGCACACTGTTTCACTGCAAATTGATATATTGATGTCAGAATTATTAGAACTTTCAGATATATTGACAAGTTATTTTGTTTTCTTTTCTTTGCACCAGGTTGTGGAATTTCAGTATTGCTTTTTTCTTCCTTTGAAACATTAATTAACTGGTTTTGAATATTACTTAGGTTTAATTTAGGCAGCTCTGTTTTGTTTTAAATGTTTCTCTTTTTTCTGTATGGCTTCTACGTCTTCTTCTTCAGGAATTTTTTGAACTGGTGCATCAGTTGGAAATCTTGATGATAGTTTTATTATATTTATTGATTAAATCGTTTAATAAGGGGAGAATTTCTTCAGATGATCGGAATTCCGCCAGGTTATTTTCGTACGATAATTGTGTTGGAATTGATTGTTGATGACCTGATATGATTCCTCTCGTGGCGTTTTTCTAACAGCAATATATTTTCTGAATGAGAGAGAACAATCGCACAGAACTGGCGTAATTATTGAAGTTCGTCATTTGAAATCAGTAAACTCAATACTGATTCCAATTAATACGAATCAGCAACACGCTAAATTGGTTTATGCTGTGTATTATTAGTATTAAAATCAAGTATACTTGTTGATAAATGTCAGTACTTTCTGAAGAGAACTAATTTACCATGCCCGCACATAGCGTACACATTAAACACATTCTACCGAAGTGGCGAGCAACAACTTGTGACCTATGACCTAGAATTTCAAAAAAGCTTGGCATATATAGGAAATTTTAATACCTCTGCATTTATTAGTCCATGCTATTCGCCGAATTAGGAGTGTGATGTTTAATTTAACGCATCCTATTGCTTTTATTACCCAGATAGCTCAGCTCAACAAAAGTGTAAGGCAGTTATAAAGGAAAATCTTAAAAAACACAGAAATAAGAATATGCATAAACATACATAGAGAATATTCATAAACATGTAAAGACAATACACATGGACATGCAAATACAAAATACATAGACAAGCAAAGACAAATCACATAGACATGCCAAGACAATACACATAGATATGCGAAGACAATATACATAGACATACACAGACATGCAAAGACTATATACATAGATATACATAGACATGAAAATAGAATATATATAGTTATACATATACATGCAATGACAATATATATAGACATACATAGATATGCAAAGAAAAAATTTACAAGTTGCAGAGAGAAGTGGGCATATCTTAAACTAATAGAATATGACACTTGGAAAAGTATTTGAGATGAAAGAATTGTTTTCTAAATAAGAGGGCTCAAATATTAAAACAAAACAACGTTGATCAGTATAACATTCAAAGCAGGAACAACTTGTGAACTAATCAAGACGCCTAATCAATCACCATCGCTTCTACTCCCGCAAATGTGATACTGTAATCACATATCTTGATACGTAACCCTGGGAAAAACGGGAATGTATATTGTAAATATATTGAAATGTATACTATGTTTTGTGATTTATGTTTATAGCTAGGCCTTTGCACAGACGGAATTGGGATTTTTTTGGCGCCGTTGGGTTGTGTGCGCACTGACATGGATTGTAAATATTCAGAGATTTAATTGCAGCAAAATGTCAAAGTTGAGCTACAAATCTTTGAAAATTTATAGCCCTGTCAGGTGTGGCGCGCGTCGGTGTCCGGTATTTTGGACCACCCTGGTTTTGGATGCCCTCTGGTTCTTGTTTTTTAGTGGAACGCATAAAAAATTAGCGTCGCTTCAAGACCAATGGTGTGAAGCATTTTTGGACCTCCTCTTTTTTATAGCGTTTGGGAACAGCGAATGAGAGTTGGGGGGATTTCCTCCCTGTTTTTGTCGTTCCCCTCGTTTGTAAAATTCTGGAAGTTTTAGAAAATGTAAAAAATAGTTAGTTGCTTTTCTGAGCTCGAGTAGAGAGCACTCCAAGTGCGGGGCACTTGTATTTCGGTGTAGCCCGACCCGGCATGTATTTTTGATGCCTCTCTGAGCCGGCATCCGCGATTCCTATCTCGGGCGGCAATGCCTTTGCCGAGGAGCCGATGTGGTGGTTCCGGTATAGAAGGCGACTCGTAGCCAAATCGAGCCGAGCCTAACTCAGCGCGAGGGCGCATTTTCTTCGGGCAGTTCGACCAGAAAATGGAAGAAGGTCGTCATGTGTTAATTGGTTGCAGTACGCACAGCTCTACCACCAAAACGGCGCAGTATAGGACCTTTGCTCCTTTAGCTGCATTTAAGCCGTGGTTACGTAAATACTGTGTGCACGGAATATTGCGGAGCATCAATCCAGGGATCCTAAGCTCTACAAATAAAGTATCTGATCTCCACTCTTTAGGCAAGGACCTGTACGCATGCTCACTCAAGAGCCGCTGGGTCTAAGCCGCATTAAGAGGAGGAGAAGGAAAGTGAGCAGTATGCCCATCGTCATTTGTTTTTGTTAGTTGCAGTGCAACACAGCTCTACCACTAAAACGGCGCGGTGTAGGACCTTGCTCCTTTAGCTGCATTAAGCCGTGGTAACTGTAACACTGCGTGTAAGGACTGTTTGCGGAGCCGCAATTCCGGGATCCTAAGCAGCAGACAAGCCTCTACGAAAACGTATATATATATTTGGCAAAACCTGTACGCATGCTCACTCAAGAGCCGCTGGGACAAGCCATCGTTTAAGAGGAGGAGAAGGAAAGTGGACTGTGTGCCCATCTCCAAAATAATACTTGGCAATAACTTATGACCTGATGATATGCAACCTAGTGTTTCCCGGACGGGTAGTGTTTTCCACGAACCATCGGAATAAATGAACTAATAAACATTCAATTAATTGTGCCACCCTTTCCTACGTGCAGAGGTCAGCTACAGCACTCAGTGAGAGTCCTATGTATGAAGGTATGGAAATTATATATTGATTTTTAAAATGTGTACATGAATGTTTAAGTAACTGATGTAATCCAATAGTGTAAGGGCAGGGTTATGATAAATGGGAGTTTTAGCAAAATTGAATATACATATTGTGTTCTTAACAAAAAGTAATTAATTACAAATTTGGATTTTATAAATATGCAAATTCATGCAAAATAAATTGTACATCCCGAGGCCAAGTTTAGGTAATTTGGGAACTCTTTGTAATTGTGTATTTTGTATATTAATGTTTAAAATTGAGATTTCATGAGTTCCATAAATAAATTGTAGTTGGCCACAAAAAATGGGAGTGATTATTTTGTTGTAGTAAACGCAATGTACGTTGGTCCAATCGGACCCCACTATACTTTAACGCGCTTGAGCCTGGTGGAACTATTTGGTGAGTATCTTTAATGTATTTATGTGTTTAAGTATTTATTGTATTTATGTGTAAAAATTCACCTCACCACATAGACCACCGATACACGTATTTGGTGCCGTGTCGTTCGGAAACGAACCACGGGCTTTTGCTTTAGATAAATTGTTGTGAGGGAAGCTTAGCCAAAATTGCGGGCCAGTACTGAAGATACTGAAGTTGAGTTTTAAATATATACTGTAGTGTGTAAATGATAGACGGGGTGTACTTAAATAAATTATCAACGCAAGTAAATAAAAAAAAAATAGAAGTTAAGTAAAATAAATGCTGTATAAAAAATATATACAGAGATAGGATGTACAAAGTATATGAATAACTGTGGTAAAGAGTGTGTTTTCGTCTTTGGAAATATTGTGTATAGAAAGTATATAATGTGTGTGCAAATTTTAAATCATGTTGTGAAAAGCGTAATGCTATAACTCTCTGTAATATTTTAAAATTACAAATTTTAGATCAACAAAAAATTAGGATTAATTGAAAGTGATTTATTATGTATAGAAATTGGACTAGCAAGTTCAGTGATTAGTTAAGTGAAATAAAATAATATAAAAAGTAAAAAAAAAAAAAAAAAAATTTAAATTGTCTGCTAAATTAAGTGGAAAAATTAAAATAATATAGAGCAGAAATAAATAGTAAGTGTATGCAAATAAATGCAGCACAAGGTGTAGAGCCAGTGAATTTAAAAATAAAATTTGGAAAGGTTTTACAGTATGTGTAATATTATACAATAATGTTAAAATTAATTCAAATGATATTCTGCAAAATAATTTTTTTTTGAGTAGTCTACAATAAGTATTGAATATTTTAGAAGTTGTTCTGCAATAATTTGTTTTTACGATTCTACAATAAAATTAAAATTAATTGGAAGGTATTTTACAATATTTGTAGCAGTCTATAATAATTTTAAAATTAATTTAGATGGTATTATAAAATATTTTAGTATCCTACAATATTTTTGAAATTAAATTGGAAAGCATTTTGAAATAATTTTGGAAGTCTACAGTAAATGTGAAAATTTAGTGGAAGGTAGTCTACAAATAGATATTTTGGTTAATGTAAAGAAAGTGAATATAATTATAATAATAGAAAATTTATGTAGATAGAGCAACTTTCAAAATTAAGTGATAAATAAGTAAATAGACAGCACAAGTGTGTTACAAATAGCATAGTGCCACTATATGTGCAAAACATAGGGCAGCAAAAGTATATGGTTATTATTGTATATTGTGTATTGTATATTATGTATTGTATATTGTGTAAACTGTAGTATTGAGGAAAAAAGTGTAGTATTTTAAGAATTAGTGTGAGGATAGGCATGATAGTTATCCAAAATGCACGGTAGTCAACAAAATCGCAAAATAAAATAAAACTTCGGGAAAATTTGTCTGGAGGAAGGCAAGTCCAGCGGATAGAAATATTTAAATTATTAAATTTATGCAACAACAACAACAAAAAAAAACAAAAAACGGGACAATATGGAAGTATCAACGGTATCAGCAGCGTATAAATGAGTATCAAGCAGTACAACGTAAAAGTCTTAGCGCCAGCCATTTTATGAAAATTATCAGCGGTTCATCGATAGCAGTACAGCAAAAATTAAAAAGTTCTAGATTCTCGTTCCTTTTATGCAAGTAGATATTAAATAAATGAACGGACAATGATAAAAGATAAATAATTTATATGAAAATATAAGTAAAATAAATAAATTTAATCTTAGAAAATATAAGTAAAGTAAATAATTCAGTGGACGTAAAAATAGTAGATATCTGAAGTATAAATAATATGTAATACAATGATAATTTCAGGAAATTAAAAGATTTGAGAACAAAATAAAACGGAGACTCGGAAAATTTTGAAGTGAAAGAAAATAGTAAAAAAAAAAAAAAAATACGACCTGTTTTCAAAGCGGGGTGGCAGAGTCCTCAGGTGAAGAGCGTCCATTTGGACATCATATATGGCAGAAGGTATCGCTAGAAAATTTATATGAATCTGATAATATATAGCCAAAACAGATATACACAGATATAATGATATACATAAGAGTAGTGAATAGCAGTCGGCCAGTTGCAACTTCAAAAAAAAAGGGGGGGGGACTAACTTGCAAGTAAATTTTAAATAACAAAAAATGAAAAGAATCAGTAATCAAAATAAGTAAATAAAGTAAAAGACATATATATGTATAGCACAATAACAACAAATAAATACTTCACCATATACAAACCGGGCGGCCTTGATGACAGGCATTTGAATTAGGGTATTCAGATCGTTGATATCGCTGCAAAATATTTTAAAATCATGACAACGGATGTTTTAAAAGGTTTACATTCAAAGGTATACAATCAAAATAAATAAATAAATAAAAAAAAAATTGGAAAGGAAATGTAAACAAGCTTTAAAAAATAAGAGCAGCTCCGCTTACAAAAAAAAAAAAAAAAAAAAGCTGACGGCCGGCTGATCGAAAAAGCCAGTGCTTTACATACTCCAAAAAGGTCGGACGCTTTCGGTAAGAAAAACTGGTTCCGAGACAAAGTATGCAGGCGGAAATTCAAGGTCATTCTCTTCAACGCGGGGGAAGCTTAGCATATGTTCACAAATAGGAATGGAGCAAATACAGTAATACGAAGTGAATGAATAAATATGTACAAGATTAGAGAATCACAGAGGAATAACAATATACAGATTTTAATATAAATGTAAGTGAATGACAATAAAAGATAAATTAAGAATAAAAATATAAATAAATAAATAAAACATATAGCTGCGTTAGAAGCATGATTCATGGTAGTGAACCAATACAGGTATTTAAAACGCGGGTCGTTCAATTTAAATACTAAACATTAAAATTATAAAAGGTGTCCTAGGTAAATCTATAGATGTTATTCAAAAAAAAAAATTGGGTTAACTCGTGAATACATCAAAATGCGCAAAAAATAAAACATAAAATAAAAATTCAAATCACAGTAAAATAGACGTAAATTTAGATTAAAAATAAGTAATAATAACATTGTGAAAGAGAGATCAGGGATTATTGTGACACAGTATCAGTGTAGGTGACGATTTGGATTTCCCGCCAATGTAGCACGCAGGTCAGATGACAAAGAGAATGAACTGACTTGTAAAAATTAGACAGCCAAAATTCATTTCCACACCAAATAACTCACGTGTGTGTAAAACACAGAAAGAACATGCTAAAAACATGCAAAAATACTTACCTGCTTTTGTGCCTTTGAAATAGAAAGAGAACTGGCGAGGAAAATGACCAGCACATTTTGTTCTATCGAAGGCAGTGTGCGAAGATCAAAAGGGGTGGGCAACTGGACTGCCGGTTCTACTCGCAGTTCGGGGAAAAACTAGTTTCGCCGTTGCCATGGCTTCGAACACATGTTTTGAGATAAACAGTGGGGGAAACGCCTGGACTGACAGTTGTTTTGTTGTGGTCGTATTGCGTTGTAAATTAAAATGGGTAAAGTAAAATTGTGAAATTATACAAATGTAGATCAGATAGACTTGTTGTGTGTAAATGTATATGATGCGTACTGTAAACAAAAAAAATTGTGAACTGTTAAGAAAAAGTGATGAAAAATTTGTTAACAAATAATGATGATGTAAAGTGTACTATGTAATATTTTGTAAACCTAGCTTGACTTCTTTTCTGTTCAGGGGGGTGTAAATATGTGATACTGTAATCACATATCTTGATACGTAACCCTGGGAAAAACGGGAATGTATATTGTAAATATATTGAAATGTATACTATGTTTTGTGATTTATGTTTATAGCTAGGCCTTTGCACAGACGGAATTGGGATTTTTTTGGCGCCGTTGGGTTGTGTGCGCACTGACATGGATTGTAAATATTCAGAGATTTAATTGCAGCAAAATGTCAAAGTTGAGCTACAAATCTTTGAAAATTTATAGCCCTGTCAGGTGTGGCGCGCGTCGGTGTCCGGTATTTTGGACCACCCTGGTTTTGGATGCCCTCTGGTTCTTGTTTTTTAGTGGAACGCATAAAAAATTAGCGTCGCTTCAAGACCAATGGTGTGAAGCATTTTTGGACCTCCTCTTTTTTATAGCGTTTGGGAACAGCGAATGAGAGTTGGGGGGATTTCCTCCCTGTTTTTGTCGTTCCCCTCGTTTGTAAAATTCTGGAAGTTTTAGAAAATGTAAAAAATAGTTAGTTGCTTTTCTGAGCTCGAGTAGAGAGCACTCCAAGTGCGGGGCACTTGTATTTCGGTGTAGCCCGACCCGGCATGTATTTTTGATGCCTCTCTGAGCCGGCATCCGCGAGCAGTTCGACCAGAAAATGGAAGAAGGTCGTCATGTGTTAATTGGTTGCAGTACGCACAGCTCTACCACCAAAACGGCGCAGTATAGGACCTTTGCTCCTTTAGCTGCATTTAAGCCGTGGTTACGTAAATACTGTGTGCACGGAATATTGCGGAGCATCAATCCAGGGCTCCTAAGCTCTACAAATAAAGTATCTGATCTCCACTCTTTAGGCAAGGACCTGTACGCATGCTCACTCAAGAGCCGCTGGGTCTAAGCCGCATTAAGAGGAGGAGAAGGAAAGTGAGCAGTATGCCCATCGTCATTTGTTTTTGTTAGTTGCAGTGCAACACAGCTCTACCACTAAAACGGCGCGGTGTAGGACCTTGCTCCTTTAGCTGCATTAAGCCGTGGTAACTGTAACACTGCATGTAAGGACTGTTTGCGGAGCCGCAATTCCGGGATCCTAAGCAGCAGACAAGCCTCTACGAAAACGTATATATATATTTGGCAAAACCTGTACGCATGCTCACTCAAGAGCCGCTGGGACAAGCCATCGTTTAAGAGGAGGAGAAGGAAAGTGGACTGTGTGCCCATCTCCAAAATAATACTTGGCAATAACTTATGACCTGATGATATGCAACCTAGTGTTTCCCGGACGGGTAGTGTTTTCCACGAACCATCGGAATAAATGAACTAATAAACATTCAATTAATTGTGCCACCCTTTCCTACGTGCAGAGGTCAGCTACAGCACTCAGTGAGAGTCCTATGTATGAAGGTATGGAAATTATATATTGATTTTTAAAATGTGTACATGAATGTTTAAGTAACTGATGTAATCCAATAGTGTAAGGGCAGGGTTATGATAAATGGGAGTTTTAGCAAAATTGAATATACATATTGTGTTCTTAACAAAAAGTAATTAATTACAAATTTGGATTTTATAAATATGCAAATTCATGCAAAATAAATTGTACATCCCGAGGTCAAGTTTAGGTAATTTGGGAACTCTTTGTAATTGTGTATTTTGTATATTAATGTTTAAAATTGAGATTTCATGAGTTCCATAAATAAATTGTAGTTGGCCACAAAAAATGGGAGTGATTATTTTGTTGTAGTAAACGCAATGTACGTTGGTCCAATCGGACCCCACTATACTTTAACGCGCTTGAGCCTGGTGGAACTATTTGGTGAGTATCTTTAATGTATTTATGTGTTTAAGTATTTATTGTATTTATGTGTAAAAATTCACCTCACCACAGCAAATATACCCATCTCAAACTTTAGGATATTTTAAATTACGTAACAAAAATTACTATTTTTTTAAAGAACAGAAATAAAACAGCAAACTTTTATGTTCACGCATGTAAACATATAAATTACGAACATTATTGACGGTTTTAAGGATGTAAATTATTACTGAAAACCATGGCAATCCATTTTGCACACGGTTGTGCGTCACGCATAATATCTTAGCACTCTCTATAAATAATTTCCCGGAATTCATTACACAATCAAAGCCACACTTCTCTGCTTAAAAGAATAAATCATTGCATGTCTATATGCTGAATCTGGAATCTTTATACCCCAACGTGACCAGAACACTTGAGCAGTCGTAAATTACCTCACCAGTCACGCCATAAGGTGATTCCAAGTTTTCAAATAGAAAGTCATTTTTATTTCTCAGCGTTTGAGAAGTACGACGTGTGTACATAAAGATGATGAATGTACATAGTATGTACATTGTTGAAAGTCAATGGCATTTTTTGTATCTGCTATGTAATCTTTTATGATAAATTTGGGATTTTGTAAATTAATAAAGTATTTTTGCATATTAGTATGAAATATTACAAATGTTGCATTTATAAAATTTCAAAATAATATTAACTTGAAAATGGAATAAAAATACTTATCTGCAAGATTTTCTCAACTTATTTCAATGCGATTGCATTTTCCACATATGAATGATCACAACCAAAATCCTAAAAAAATAATGCCGTTTACTGTAGAGTAAAATATTTATTAAAACACTGAATATAACAAATTGCTAACGGTATTCGCTGGTTTAAGAGGCAAAACTGTTAATACACCTTAAATAAAGAAAGATAGAGTAACCACACCCAGCAGAAGTAAGAAATCGTTAGTCAATATATTAATATTAACAAACAGTTATATCCATGATTTAAGAAAGAAACAGTTGCAAAATTAAATTTCAACAAGAAAGATCAATCATGCATAAATCATTGATTATGAAACACTTTCCAACTTCAATGCAATTTTATTTAAACATCTCTAAAATGTTATACATTCCTCGGTAATATTTTTAAAATTATCATAATACTACAATAATTTATTATATTTGAAAACTTCATCGAAAACAAATGAAATTTATTCAAATGACTTCATCGAAATATAACACGCCTGGCTCTCTCTATAAAAACAGCATTTCATTCATAACATTTTTCCATTCATTTCATTCATCACAATACTATAATAATTTATTTTATTTAAAATTTAAGAACATGGAGGTACAAGTAATTAAACTCTATGCTTAAAACTTCATCGCAAAAATTGTACTTCTCTCTGTAAAATCAAAGAATCTTTCATTCATACAAGCTATATTGCAGACTTTATGAGCTAAATAATTTTGCATTAAAGAAATGCAGCAATTTTTATACAACTCATTCTACATAATTTGCTGTTTACATTTTCCATAAGTGAAAATTAGGCTTCGTTGTAGAAATAATCAAAGCTGTATTATCATTTAAACTCAAGTACATTGTAATTGCGTTGTTTCAGAACATTGATACACAGAATTTAAGCAAAAATAAAGTGGTTGTAGGACGGATACAACACTAAATATGAATTAAAAAGAACTTCAAAAATTACAATTTTGACACAAGTTCGATGCCATATTTTATTTTGAAATGGGTCACGTGATCTCTTCATATAATGGTCACGTGATCGCTTCATATAAAAGGTATAATTATTATTTTAATTTTTATTTTAAAATCTACTCAATATATTTTGGTAAAATTTTTTTATATATATTATGGGATAATTTGAGTATTTCCTAGAACTTTCGAAGCAATTTGTGAATTTTAAATCTGCTTAAAAAATGTTTGAACAATTAGGTCCCATAGGGTTCAATGTATTACATTTTTCCACCCAGATTCAATCCAAAACTAATTGGGTGATATTAATCATTTATATTCCCATAGCTCCCATAGACCGTCTGAACAACATACTAAAACTTCAGAAACTTCATATTGATAAAGTTATTTTTACGACAGTTATCGTGCTAACGGACATACATACAGACAGAATGACCAAAGTCATAAACACTTTTCAACTTTGTTGTAAAGTGTTGAAAAAGGAGAAAATAAAAACATAGATGTTGTAAAAACAACAGTATTTTATTAACTGACACCGTCTTGATTTTATTGTTATAATTATTGTACCTTTTAATTCCAAAATAAGTGTCAATCTTCATATCCAGAAACCAAGTGAATCTATTACGAATTTGTTATATGCTGGATTCTAAAATTATTAAATTATTTATTCATAGCTACTTTTGGAGAAATTTGATCGATATAAATTATATTTTCATTTTATCAATATATTATGCAAAACATTTTAGCGCTTTTGCTATCTCATTAATCAAAACTGGCAAATATTAAAAGATCATATTACATTTATTATATTTGGTGTTTTGCTGTGTACTCTTCAAATATATTGGTTTGTAAACGTAGCGGAAGGTTTAAAAAATAGCCTGAGTCTTGAAACAGAAAAGAAACATTAATTGAATTAGAAATATGTTTTATGATCAATAGATTTTAACTTGAAACCCTCGTGTGGTACAAAAGTTAAATTTAATTTAAATTAATGAAACAAAATTAGCAATCAAAACTCTTCTAACGGAATGTGCTGAGTTGTATTAACCGTTTGCATATGAGTAGGACAGCGTCCATCCCAAACGAAGAACCTCTCAAAAAGACAGATATTTGACATACCCTATCCCAAACAGTTCGAACCTCCTTTAGCACCAATGCCTGCAAAGGGGGATTGAAGTGTTTGGGATAGGGTATGTCAAATACCTGTCTTTTTGAGAGGTTCTTCGTTTGGTATAGACGCTGTCCCACCCGTAAGCAAAATCTCAATTACTCGCAATCCAAGAATGTTAATTATTCCCTTTCATTCAAAAACTAAGAAACGGAGAAAATAAAAACTCAGGATTCAAGAAAATACTACAATTTTATTGACTGCCACCATCTTAACCTCTTTGGTACAGCCATTGTCCATTTTAATCCGGTTCTAGGGTGGTACGAAACATAAACAGAGAAAAAAAAACATTAATTGAAATATGTTTTATGAGCAATTGCTTTTAACTGGAAGCACTCGTGTGGCACGAAAGTTAAATTTAATTTGAATTGATGAAACAAAATTAGCAATCAAAACTCTGTCTAACGGAATGTGTTAAGTCGTATTAACATTTTGCTTACGGGTGGGACAGCGTCCGTCCCAAACGAAGAACCTCTCAAAAAGACAAGTATTTGACATACCCTATCCCAAACAATTCGATCCACCTTCGGCGCCAATGCCTGCAAAAGGGGTATCGAACTGTTTGGGATAGGGTATGTCAAATACCTGTCGTTTTGAGAGGTTCTGCGTTTGAGATGGATGCTGTCCCACCCGTAAACAAAAGGTTAATTACTCGAACTCCAAGAATGTCAATTATTCCCTTTCATTCAAAAACTAAAAAAAGGCGAAAATAAAAACTTAGGATCCAAGGAAGTACCACAATTTTATTGACTGCCACCATCTTAACCTTTTTGGTACAGTCATTGTCCAATTTAAACCAGTTCTAGGATGGTACGAAACTTAAGTTGATGCACTTATGCACATATAAACCTTATATATACATATGTGCATGAATCATATTTGGGACGAGCTTATTTCTACTACATTTTACAACAGTTATTTTACAAAATGTTATTCACGTTGCTTCGAACTGGAGCTATAGCAATTTTTTGTAAACACATCAATTAGTTAAAAAAAAGTTAATACATCTAATTAAACATTAGAAGATTTAAATTAATTTACTCATAAATAAAATATAGAAATCGATAGTTTTATTCAAATATTCGAAACCACAACTTCAGGACAAGATAAGAATCATATCTTTTAGCTTGCGCATTGTGATTCAAGTGAGTATAACAGGTTGATTGCGAAACAACATATTGTAGATCTTCTGTGCTACATTTCCTCTATTCTTTTATTGAAAACAAAATGTTAGGACACATAAGTTACGTTCTTATAGAATAGACAAAGCTTTCGGAACCAAGAAAGTTAAATCTTTTAAAACTAGGCTGAGTCAGCCAACTCCTAAACTGAAGTGCAGGTACTAAGCGTATATAAATAAATCAGAAAACATTTATTAAATGCTCATTAAAAACGTTGATTTCTTAATATTTGACACCATGGTCAGGAGACAAACTTTAAGTCTATTTAAATGTGCCAATCGAATTTAATATTTCGAGATATTGAATTTTCTTAAATTTGCGGTACTTTCGCAAATCTGGCGTTAAGTGATACTTTTCAATTTGGCGACATTTTACAAAAAGTCACCAAATTCATTGCCCTGCGTTAACAATGCATAGAGAAGGAGTTTTCTTATATACAATTAGATATACCAGAATGCATTAAAAGGTGAGAAAACAAAAATAATACTAATTTTAAAAAATATATAATGCGTGGAGTAAAGAGTTCCCTTCACCTTCATAGTATAATCGCAATCAACAAACACATTTAAAATGATATTAGAATTTAATTGTTTCTTGATGAATAGAAAAATCTAACCAAGCTGAGCTCGTTAGTTTTTATAACCGGTTATACTAAAGCATTTCTATACATATTCTTGTAACCAGAGTTCACTTCTCAAAGTTAATACTAAATAATAACTTTTACTACGTGACGAAATCTCTTTTTTATATATTAAATTATTTTAATCAACTGCAAGCTATATTTCGCGTATTAAAACAACTTTAAATGGCAATGATGGTTCAACAATGAGTAGTGTAAGAAAGTTACACAAATTATTTTCCCCAAGGCTTACCATGAGCACGTTTTACTTACATTATCTGAGTTCACATATCGAATTTTAATATTCGGGCTTCGTCATGTCCTGCAATTTGGCAAATATTATAAATGTACACAATTTCAGAGTTAGCAATAGAAATATATTTGAGTCCATTCCAAGGAAGCTCCGTTCCTAGCTTTCTGCTCTTCTATAATATTTACTAGAATTGTAGATACATATATTTTACTAGCACAAAATATCTGGCATGCTCCAAGTCTATCAGAGGTCGAAAGGTTAGCTGCGTTGCCTTTAGATCCATAACAATCGGGTTTGAATCCCTGGAACACATAGGTGGCTCTGTGTATGGATACATGATCTTAGTGGTTCTGAATATACATTGCATTTTAGATCCCTCTTTAAATTTTAGATTCTCTTTTTCGAGTACATTTTACTTTGTTGGGAGTTTTACTTTTTAAGACAGTACAGCGCTGACATTTTACTAACCTATCCAATTTATGATATGCAAACTTGGTTTGAAGAAAACGCTTTAATACATAATTCAGCAATTTTGTTTTGTTTCCTTTTCAAGAAAAATGTTTATTTTACAATATAAATTATTTGTTTGATATTTCATTAATGATAAAAAAAACTGATGTTGGCAGCACATGACTTTCACTGCAGACTCAAATTCAGTTTTTCTTTATTTCTTTAGGAACTCATTAAATTGAGTTTAATTGCCCAAAATAACACTAAATTTGTATTTTTAATTCAATTTCTGCCTTTATTTGGTAATTGATCATTTTTCCAAAGGCGGCACAGCAAAAATGCGAAGAATATCAAATGTCTCGAGAACGCTTGGTGCTAGAGTTGTTCTTATTCTTTTCCTCGGCAAACAGTACGTATAAAACAAGCATTTAATTGATACATTTGATATATTTGATACATACTATTTTTGCTGGCCATTTCATAAAAAGGGCTTGTTTTTTTTTTCCGAATCATACCAAAATCTAATCAGGACCAGAGTACCTGACAAGTGATTTATCTACCAAATTTTGTGAAATTTGGTCAATTAGTATTTTAGCTAGAGTGGATGCATGATATTTTTGCGGCCCATTTCGAAAAACAGACGGTTTCTTTTTTCCGAATTGCACCAAAAACTAATCAGCACCAGGATCACACCCAAGGGTCTTACTTGTCAAATTTTATGAAATTCAGTCCATTAGATTTTGAGTTAGAGCGGATACATACATTGCGCAGACACATAGACACATAGACAGACAGACAGACACACAAACACACAGACACACACACACACACACACACACACACACACAGACGTCACGCTAAAAACAGTGTTTTCGTATTCTAGAGGTTTCGAACGTAGAAAGCCCAGACCACACGACCAACCCGAAGGCTTATGGCAGCTGTTTGTGTGGCCGGGAGAGGTTTCGAACGTGTAGATCCGTCGAAAGCTCGAGTTGGATTTTCGACATGATTCCAATACTTTCCCTATACATTACCATGCATTGCAGGAAAAGTAAAAATGGAGATGCCAGTTATTTTCTTTATGGAAAGGAAATGGTGTTCGATACAAAAAAAAAACTTTCAACAAGCTATTTCATAAAGTGAACAACTCACAACCGTCTATCCATAGCGAAATTTCACGTTCTGCAAGACATAGCTCTGGTCATAAGTTTGCTTTCTGGAGTTTAAATTCATAGGAACTGGGTTGTACATCCGGGTATCCATATAAATCCCTGTGTATGCAAAAATTTGCGTAATTCTTCGGAGTCTACTTTAACTTCCTGTTCTGACCAAAGTAGTTCTGATACACATGGAAAAAAAACTGTAAAGTAACAAAAAAAATCAAATGTAATCATAACCTGGGGGTACAGGCATTGACTAAATAAACATTTCTCGCTAAATTATTTATGCAAAAAGAAAATTATATTCTTCATTAATGGACAGCTAGATTTCTGATTCCAGTATAGTAGTTTGCATATATTTTACAGTCTGTAATACATTTTGCTGTATATTTTTACAATGCATACTGCTTCAGACATGAAACAACATTCGTTGATCTACCTTACTCACGACAGAACATGGAAGGCTTAGCTTTACTTAAAACCAACTACCAGATGGCCAGTGACCAATTTTGGAACACGCGATTCAAATAAATGCCATTCTCATTTTCTTTTTATGCAACTTTTTCATATTTTCTTTTAAATGTTCGCGTGTCAAGTTGCCCATCATGAACTATTCCTACGGAGATCGTGTGACACAAATAACTGTTGCGTAGTGGTCCATTTTAAGAGAAAAAAAACACATGAGCTATCGCGTGCCCAGTGTCAAATTTCTACTTTTTCGTGCTTCATTGCATTCAAACCAATGTTCTATGAAATACTGGACGACATGAATTATCTTATTATACATTACCATTAAGAATCTGTTATAATTAATGGATTTGCATGGTAATCGGACTTGCAGACTTATATATATTATTTTTAAATATATGTTCTATCTTAAACCGTCATGAGTTTACAGTTTGACCGTGTAAACTCATGCCGGTTAATTATCTACTTATTAAACTCATGCCGGTTAACAAAATCATGTAAATTATTTGCGCTAAATCACAATTTTCTATTTCATCAAATAGTATTCATTCTTTTACACTTCTTGTCCAAATTATAAGTCAGTATATTGATTTGGAACACAGCGAATCCTGCATCGCCGATAAAGGTATGAGGGTCCTATAGGATAAAATTATCAAGAAATAAATAAAAAAATATTATTTATATTGAATAGATAAACATTTCTGAATAATTCACAAAAATTTGTTTTAAAAATGTCGCATTATTTTTCGAGTCATGAGCATTTATGCAATACTCTCTTTAAATTTCTCCACCAATTTAAAGGTAAACCTATGTTTGTTCACGTTTGTAAATGTCACACACTTTACAATATATTTGCGATTTTACCCTTGTAGTTTTATATTTCTTTCCTCCATGGTTTACATAAACTTCAACTTGCACTGTCAAGGCAATTATAACAGTAATATTACATCCGGGTATCCATGTAAAGCTATATGTATACAAACATACCCTTAATTCTTTGGGGTCGACTTTAACTATCGGTTCTAACCAAAGTAGTTCTGATGCGAATGGAAAGAACTATGAAATAACAAAATAATCAAATGCAATCACAACCTGGGGGTACAGGCATTGACTAAAGAAACGTTTCACGCAAAATTCATGCAAAAATAAAACTTTATTCTTTCTTAATTGGCATCTAAATTTTTTATTCCAGTATAACAGTTTGCACATATTTTACAATCTGCAACACATTTTGTTGCAAAATTTTATAGTACATACTCCTTCAGACATGAAAGAAGCTTTGTTGATCTCTCTTACTCACGTCAGAACATGGCAGCCTTAGCTTTACTGAAAACCAACTGCCACATGGCCAGTGACCAATTTTGGAACACGCGAGTCAAATAAATATCATTTTCATTTTCTTTTCATACAATTTTTTCATATTTTCTTTTAAATGTTCGCGTGTCAAGTTGCCCATCATGACCTATTCCTACGGAGATCGTGTGACACAAATAACTGTTGCATAGCTGTCCATTTAAAAGGGAAAACTACATGAGCTATCGCGTGCCCAGTGTCAAATATTTGTTTTTTTTTTGTGTGTGTGTGTGCATCAATGCATTCGAGCCAATGTTCTACAAAATACCAGATGACATGGATTATTTTATTATACTTTCTACATTAACACTAAAAAACTGTTGTAATTAATGAATTGGAAAGATAATCGAACTTGCATATTTATATATTATTTTAAAATACATGTTCTGTCCCAAACCGTCATGAGTTTAGAATATGATCGTGTGTAAGTGATTTATTTGCACGAAATCACAATCTTCTACTGTCTCAAAATGAAAGTCATCTTTGTACACTACTAGCCCAAATTACAAATCTGTATATTGAGCTAGAACACAACGAATCATGCAGGGCGCGGTAGCCCATTGGTTAGCGCGCTGGAGTTGCACTCGGTAGGCCCGGGTTAGATTCCAGCCACTGCCAAAACTGCCGCCATGTTCATGCGGAGTACGATCACGTTAAACATGTGGGTCCGAAAGTCCTTCCGAGAGGTTGGTGGTAGGGGAAAGAGGGTACGGTCCCTGTAGATGCCTCCCCCACTGGGTTCCGGTCTGAATTGGGTGGCACTTCCCGACCGTCCAAACAGTTACCTTACACCTTTCTGGTAGGTCGGACGGCCTGGGTTTCAACAACAACAACAACGAATCATGCGGCCAACGGCCGTACCGTGCTGAAAACAGCGGTTCTCGTTAGATCACCGAAGTCAAGCAGCATCGGGCGCGGTTAGTACTTGGTGGGTGACCACCTCGGAACACCGCGTGCTGTTGGCCATCTCGGGTGCGGTATCAAAACTGCCGCCGTGTTCATGCGGAGTACGATCACGTTAAACATGCGGGTCCGTAAGTCCTTCCGAGAGGTTGGTGGTAGGGGAAGGGGGGTACGATCCCTGTGGATGCCTCCCCCACTGGGTTCCGGTCTAAATTGGGTGGCACTTCCCGGCCGTCCATACAGTTACCTTACACCTTTCTGGTAGGTCGGACGGTCTGGGTCTCAACAACAACAACAACGAATCATGCATCGCCAATCAATCTAAGGGGTTCCAAAAAATAAGAAACATATTATTTATTTCGGACATTTTAGCATTACTAAACAATTTACAATAAACCTCTTTGAAAAATTCACTTCATGTTTTGGGTTATGAGCATTTGTATAACACTCTCTAAATTTCGACACCCATTTAAAGCGAAACCATTGTTTGTTACTTTCCTTATATACATAATGTATAAGGAAAGTATTGTGACGGGGTCGAAAATTCGAATTCGAGTTTTCGACGGGAGAGCACGTTTCAAGCATCCCTGATCACGAATCAAACATTTTTGAAGTGATGTCTGTGTGTGTGTATGTGTGTGTGTGTGTGTGTGTGTGTGTGTGTGTGTGTGTGTGTGTGTGTGAAAATATATGTGTGTGTGTGTGTCAGTGAGTCTGTGGAGACGATAACTGACGAACGAATGGACCGATTCGAACCAAATTTGGTACAAAAATCACAATCCGTAAACACTGGAAGCCTATTATTTTTATACGTAATCGAATGTTCAGAACCCACCTAAATTTTCGAATGAAATTTTGAAAAAATCGTCAAAAAATCAAAACCGCTAATAAAGTTACGCAAATAGATATTTCTTATGTAATTTTTCATTAGAAAACGATTGGCATAAATTTTAGAACGCTAACGTGAACCGTTCTCGAGATATTGTACATTTTTTAAAAAAATTATCAAAAAGTCATATAAAAAAACCTGATGTGGGCAACACATGACTTTCCTTATATAATGTAATGAATTTACTACTTTTACAGTAAAAAAATAGGTTTTTCTTATAGTAGATACTAATATTCTTTCCAAGATATTGAATTTTCGACAATTAGTCGTCATTTTCATTGATTGAGCATCATTTTTATCCATTTGGCGAGATTTTAATTAATTTGGCAACATTTCAAAAAAGTCGCCAAGTTGGCGACATTCCGCCAAATTCGTCGCCAAAATCTCGTCAAGCGTTATGCACTAAGAAAAAAGTTATTCTTACAGCAGATAAATGACTATTGGCGTTCAAATACAAAATTATTATTCAAAGTATATTTTTTCATGAATGGAACGAGCTAGATCCACGAGAATGATGTCACTCAATTTATCGCATGGCATTACATATGAAAAGTGAACATGTTTCTCAATAGGATTTCTTTTTATGTGACTTTTTCATAATTTTTTTGAAAAATGTACAATATCTCGAGAACGGTTCATGTTAGCGTTCTAAAATTTATGCCGATCGTTTTCTAATGAAAAATTACATAAGAAATGTCTATTTGCGTAACTTTATTAGCGGTTTTGATTTTTTGACGATTTTTTCAAAATTTCATTTGAAAATTTAGGGGGGTTCTGAACATTCGATTACGTATAAAAACAATAGACTTCCAGTGTTTACGGATTGTGATTTTTGTTCCAAATTTGGTTCGAATCGGTCCATTCGTTCGTCAGTTATCGTCTCCACAGTCTCACTGACACACACACACACACATACACACATACTTTCACACACACACACACACACACACAGACATCACTCCAAAAATGTTTGATTCGTGATCAGGGATGCTTGAAACGTGCTCTCCCGTCGAAAACTCGAATTCGAATTTTCGACCCCGTCACAATACTTTCTTTATACATTATGTATATAAGGAAAGTAATAAAAAGAAAAATATTTCCTATTGAGAAACATGTTTACTTTTCAGATGTAATACCATGCGATAAATTGAGTGACATCCTTCTCGTGGATCTAGCTCGTTCCATTCTTGAAAAAAGATACTTTGAATAATACTTTTGTATTTGAACGCCAATAGTCATTTATCTGCTTTAAGAAAAATGTATTTCTTAGTGCATAACGCTTGGCGAGATTTTGGCGACGAATTTGGCGGAATGTCGCCAACTTGGCGACTTTTTTGAAATGTTGCCAAATTAACGAAAATCTCGTCAAATGGATAAAAATGACGCTAAATCAATGAAAATGACGACTAATTGTCGAAAATTCAATATCTTGGAAAGAATATTAGTATCTACTACAAGATAATCCTATTTTTTTACTGTAAAAGTAGTAAATTCATTACATTATATAAAGAAAGTCATGTGTTGCCCACATCAGATTTTTTACTTTCCTTATATACATAATGTATAAGGAAAATATTGTGACGGGGTCGAAAATTCGAATTCGAGTTTTCGACGGGAGAGCACGTTTCAAGCATCCCTGATCACGAATCAAACATTTTTGAAGTGATGTCTGTGTGTGTGTATGTGTGTGTGTGTGTGTGTGTGTGTGTGTGTGTGTGTGTGTGTGAAAATATATGTGTGTGTGTGTGTCAGTGAGTCTGTGGAGACGATAACTGACGAACGAATGGACCGATTCGAACCAAATTTGGTACAAAAATCACAATCCGTAAACACTGGAAGCCTATTATTTTTATACGTAATCGAATGTTCAGAACCCACCTAAATTTTCGAATGAAATTTTGAAAAAATCGTCAAAAAATCAAAACCGCTAATAAAGTTACGCAAATAGATATTTCTTATGTAATTTTTCATTAGAAAACGATTGGCATGAATTTTAGAACGCTAACATGAACCGTTTTCGAGATATTATACATTTTTCAAAAAAATTATGAAAAAGTCACATAAAAAAAAAATTCCTATTGAGAAACATGTTCACTTTTCATATGTAATACCATGCGATAAATTGAGTGACATCATTCTCGTGGATCTAGCTCGTTCCATTCATGAAAAAATATACTTTGAATAATACTTTTGTATTTGAACGCCAATAGTCATTTATCTGCTGTAAGAATAACTTTTTTCTTAGTGCATAACGCTTGGCGAGATTTTGGCGACGAATTTGGCGGAATGTCGCCAACTTGGCGACTTTTTTGAAATGTTGCCAAATTAATGAAAATCTCGCCAAATGGATAAAAATGATGCTAAATCAATGAAAATGACGACTAATTGTCGAAAATTCAATATCTTGAAAAGAATATTAGTATCTACTATAAGAAAAACCTATTTTTTTACTGTAAAAGTAGTAAATTCATTACATTATATAAGGAAAGTCATGTGTTGCCCACATCAGATTTTTTTTTACTGTAAAAGTAGTAAATTCATTGCATTATATAAGGAAAGTCATGTGCTGCTCACATCAGATTTTTTAGGTTTGTAACAGTCACTAACATGCACGTATTTGTGATTCTACCTGTGTAGCTTTATATTTATTTCCTCCATGGTTAGCAAATATTCCAGCTTCTATTGTCAAGGCAATCGTAACTGTAATATTAACTGTGTTACCATCAATGTTTACATTTTTCTTGTGCTCCATCTTATTAGCGTTTTGTTTTGATAAAATTGTATCATTTCCAGACAAGAACGTCAAATAACCATTCTATTGAAATAGAGGAAAATACATGGTCTTCTGAATCTACGAAAGCAAAGCCGAAGTAAAATGAATCTGGTAGAATGATTAAAAAATTGCATTCTGTTTATAACAACGCTATACAAAAGAACTTTGAAAGTGAAACAAAGTACATGTTATTGTTGATGTTAAGCAACTAACTCAACGGATTGTTAGCGATAGTTGTTTGTACTGAATGCAATTTGTGTGCTTTTTCTTTTAATATCAAACAATATTCTAGATTTACTTCTTCAATGTTCCTAAAATACAATAATTGTGATACAATAGAATCGCATGTTTCATAAAAAACAAGACAACTTTGCACACAGCTTTGATCTCAATTAACAAATGTCGTAAGCAGTTTTGCATGTTGGTAAAGATCACGCAACTATTAAACATCTTGGATTTTGAGGATGAACTTACCTGCGATTGTGTTCAAGTGCATTTAACAAATACAAAAAAAAATCTGACCTCATCATTTACAAATGTATCTATGTTTATGCATACTTTCAGGCATTCATGAAAAAGTGAAGTTTAGGTACCAAATCACTTCGCGTTTGTATTCCAATCAAGAAACAACTAATATATTTACTATTGCTGTTAGTTTTCATGGAAGTTGGCACACTAGATATTTTTCGTCGCAAATTGGGGCATGCAGCAGAAAATATTTGAAATAGATATGTAGACTTAGGTTTTCGATATACTGTCGCCATACCTGATAGCGATTCCAAAGCATTTTGTAAATATAAAATTGCCTATCAAATTTAGCTTCCTATAGTTATGGAAGTAAAGGAAGCACGGACTATAATTATTTTTCATTTTCACACAGCCTCATTCCCCAAATTGCCAATAACACTTTACATAATTAAAAAGTACGCTGTTTCTTTCCTTTACAAACCTCATCTATCCAGCTAATTCGTCTATTTTAGGAGATCTGACTCGTACAGCAATCAGCCATTTACTAAATCAACCATTTAGTAAATCAACCATTTACTAAACGATCAATTTTGGCGCGCACGGAATGTGACGTCACAAGATTCGTCTGCAGCTCGTGACTTCGAAAATTGGTGCATAAGTTTGGTTACATTTAGAAAGTTCCGATAATTATAATTGTTTCTTCCGTCCCAAATTGCCGAAACGTTATAAGTATCGTATAGCTCCAATGTGCCCGACTACTAGTTTTCACATCATCAGATAAAATATTTATAACTGTGCCAAAATATGTTTTTCGTAAAAAATAGTGTGAAGCGCAGGAAGCCAGATTGTAAGCAAAATTCACCACTGTCATTAAGGAATGTTCATTACGTATGTTATGATAATACACGAGTGACTGTATAATCCTATATAATTAATTTTATAGTCACTGATGTATTATCATGATGTATTATCACCATTTTATAAGAAGTTATTTTTTATGATTTAATAAACTTTGAAAATCCTCGGCACTCTATTTTCAGTTTTGCTATTACGGATGAATTTAAATCCAGATTCAAAGTAGATTATTGACTTTGTACCCGGTTTATTGTGTGTTGCTCGCAGTTAATTTAGAGAAAATAGAAAATTCCGTGTATAAAAATTTTTATACCAGTATACTGCAGTATGCTGTTGAAATTTAGTATTTTCATTAAGTACATATGCTTTTGAAAAGTTATAAAATATACTTTATTTAAAAAAATAATTCACAAATTTGAAACATTGCACAAAAGGAATAGAAAATAAATGGAAAATAATTTAAAATTCCTTCACCTATTCAGAATCATAAATGATTTACTGTTCATTATAGGTTTAAAATATAATATTACAAGAAACAATTTAAACTGTTTTTAATTTTAAAAAAATCTGATGTGGGCAACACATGACTTTCCTTATACGAAATCGTATCCTCGTATAATGAAATGAATTTACTACTTTCACAGTAAAATAAATAGGTTTTTCTTCTAGTAGATACTAATATCCTTTCCAAGATATTGAATTTTCGACAATTAGTCGTCATTTTCATTGATTTATCGTCATTTTTATCCATTTGGCGAGATTTTCGTTAATTTGGCAACATTTAAAAGGTCGCCAAGTCGGCGATATTCCGCCAATTTCGTCGCCAAAATCTCGCCAAGCGTTATGGACGAAGAAATAAGTTATTCTTACAGCAGATAAATTGGCGTTCAAATGCAAAAGTATTGCTCAAAGTATCTTTTTTCATGAATGGAACGAGCTAGATCCACGAGAATGACGTCACCCAATTTATCGCATGATATTATATATGAAAAGTGAACATGTTTCTCAATAGGAAATATTTTTTTTTCTATTTTATATGACTTTCTGATAATTTTTTTGAAAAATGTGCAATATCTCAAGAATGGTTCATGTTAGCGTTCTAAAATTTATGTCAATCGTTTTCTAATAAAAAATTATATCAGAAATGTCTATTTATGTAACTTTATTATTGGTTTTGATTTTTGATGATTTTTTCAAAATTTCATTCGAAAATTTAGGGGGGTTCTGAACATTCGATTGCGTATAAAAACAATAGGCTTCCAGTGTTTACAGATTGTGATTTTTGTACCAAATTTAGTTCGCATCGGTCCATTCGTTCGTCAGTTATCGTTTCCACAGACCCACTGACACACACACATACTTTCAAACACACACACACACACGCACGCACGCACGCACACACGCACACACACACGCACACACACACACACACACAGACACACACACACACACACACACACACACACACACACACACACACACACACACACACACACACACACACACACACAGACATCACTTCAAAAATGTTTGATTCGTGATCAGGGATGCTTGAAACGCGCTCTCCCGTCGTAAACTCGAATTCGAATTTTCGACCCCGTCACAATACTTTCCTTATACATTATGTATATAAGGAAAGTAATAAATTATTAGATATTACGTTTAGTATCATCACAAATCATATGAATATAATAAAAAATATATGCATAAAAATATATACACATATAAACATAAATATTATTTTTAATTCCCAGAAAAAATACACCGCTCAATCAACTTTCAGTTTAAATTTACTGTATAACAAACTTAACTATAAAAGGCTACTCAAAAAATTACGGAGCACATTACAAAAAAAAAAAAAAAAAAAAAAATCAGAGTCCAATGGAGCCGAAATGATTTTGCGTAAATAATATCTTGTAAAATAAAACTTCAGTAAGTTTCCATGTATTCGATTTTTTTTTTCAGATTCATTTGTTTAGTTTACAGGCTTTCAAAGAGCTACAAATTACTTGCTAACTGTGCATAGCTAACTAGCACTTTTACTTTTCGTCCCGATTTCATCTAGATACTCCTACTCTCAATATGCAATTTTATCAAAATATGAAATTTTTTTATTAACTTGCTTTGCGGTATATATATTAAACTTAACAATATATCTGACGAGATTTTACATTCAAGTTAATTTATAACCTTCTCTGGCGGCACATAATTACGTACTTGATTATGTATATTTCCATGTATCATGTTCAAGCCACACCAATCATTAAACATCTTTAGAATCCCCATGCTTATTTAACCTGCTAATCTCTTTAAACAAAATAAAATAGTTCGTTCTTATGCACCTGTATTTCACCAAGGAGTAAGTAAAGACATTGAGCTGCAACAATCGTGATATTTTAAATATTGCAGCTTTCCCAGCTATTGGAATATCCAGGTTAAAAACTAAGCTATCGAAATTATAACCACTCGATTCAAAACCCAATTATATACACTTGCAAGACTTTTAAAGCGCTACAAATTATTGCTTATTGTTCATAGTTAGCACTTTTAGTGTTTATAAGCATTACAAACTTGTAAAACGAAAAATGTTTCATCTTCTTCAACTTGACAAGACGATTACTCGAAAACTAAGTCAGTAAGTTTCAATAAATTAGCTTTTGTTTTTTCAAAAATTAAATTTAGAAATTAGACTTGGTAATACATATTTTTGTCGCTTACTATTTATATCTATTTTTTGAAGTTTGAGTGAATGTAAGAAAAATTAAAAAGGCACTCTCTCAGAAAGATGCTTTAAGTGTTTCCTGAAAAAGTTCCAAAGTATTAAAATTATTTTATATATTCATAATCTGGACACCCAGAACAAGAAAAAATATGTACATTATCTATCAGAGTCGGAGAAATTGGCGTCCAAAGTATTTGCATTTTTCGTAATGCTCCGATTTCCACCATAGATACACTAAACGTAGATGTAATTCACATGATAATAATAATAATAATAATAATAGTAAGAATAATAATAAACCTTCAAGAAAAGGTATCAAATATACACCTCGAGTTTCAGATGTCACAAAATGTTTATTGTTACTTTCCTTATATACATAATGTATAAAGAAAGTATTGTGACGGGGTCGAAAATTCGAATTCGAGTTTTCGACAGGAGAGTATGTTTCCAGAATCCCTGATCACGAATCGAACATTTTTGAAGTGATGTCTGTGTGTGTGTGTGTGTGTGAAAGTGTGTGTGTGTGTGTGTGTGTGTGTGTGTGTGAAAGTGTGTGTGTGTGTGTGTGTGTGTGTGTGTGTGATAGTGAGTCTGTGGAGACGATAACTGACGAACGAATGGGCCGAATCGAACAAAATTTAGTACAAAAATTACAATCCATAAACGCTGAAAGCTTATTGTTTTTATACGCAATCGAATGTTCAGAACCCCCCTTAGATTTTCGAATGAAATTTTGAAAAAATCGTCAAAAAATCAAAACCACTAATAAAGTTACGCAAATAGGCATTTCTTATATAATTTTTCATTAGAAAACGATTGACATAAATTTTAGAACGCTAACATAAACCGTTCTCGAGATATTGTACATTTTTCAAAAAATTATCAAAAAGTCATATAAAATTAAAAAAAAGATTTCCTATTGAGAAACATGTTCACTTTTCATATGTAATACCATGCGATAAATTGGGTGACATCATTCCCGTGGATCTAGCTCGTTATATTCATGAAAAAAGATACTTTAAGTAATATTTTTATATTTGAACGCCAATAGTCATTTATCTGCTGTAAGAATAACTTATTTCTCCGTCCATAATGCTTGGCGAGATTTTGGCGACGAATTTGGCGGAATGTCGCTAACGGCGATTTTTTGAAATGTTGCCAAATTAACGAAAATCTCGCCAAATAGATAAAAATGGCGCTAAATCAATGAAAATGACGACTAATTGTCGAAAATTCAATATCTTGGAAAGAATGTTAGTATCTACTATAAGAAAAACCTATTTTTTTACTGTAAAAGTAGTAAATTCATTACATTATATAAGGAAAGTCATGTGTTGCCCACATCAGATTTTTTCTGAAATAGAGCGCCATCACAGTAAAATCGATCTTAAGCAAATGGTTTGATTCCCCTTCAAAAACTAGGATCAAAACCAGGATCCATGTTTTCAATAAAATAAAATAAACAGCAAATGATCTATATTCAAACAGACCAAGTACAAAAGTAAAATTTCAATTGTACACAAAATTAAACCCGTACTACCCTGCAAATATTTCAAGGCAAAACGCGATAGAATGTTGCATCACAGGTCGAACAAGCCATGTGACGTCACAGCCAATCACGCACCGTTTTGTGTTTGAATAAATTTCGCGGTTTTTCATTTCTTGACATTTAAACAAATAATTATTTTAAGAGATTTTCGCTTGGATATTTGAAATCAGAAAAAAATTCTACATAAATATCAATTGGTTTTAAGAGCTTTTTAAAAAAATCGGAATTGTCCATTCTCCAATAATAACTTATTAGATACTCCGCTATGG